>CM029398.1:17074602-17674602 GCA_017139565.1 Luffa aegyptiaca
ATTTGCTAAGGTGATCCTGCAAAACAAAATTGGATCACGAAGCAAAGAAAATTATTTACCGCAAAAACAACTACCTAAACTTAAATCCTTGGGTTGCCTCCCAAGCAGTGCTTTCTTTAACATCTTTAGCTAGACGAGGCTCGATACGATCACGGAGGCTCAAAATAAATGTTTTCATCGTCCTCCGGGCCTTGTAGAAAATCACGCACCGAATTGCACACTGCAAACAGGGGAGAAAAAAAACTTTCCCCTGGCCCATCATCACTAAAGAGATTGTTATAATAACATTTCAAAAAGTATGTAGCAGCATCAAATCTCTTTTCTAAGTCTCTATTCACAAAACAATTGTTTACTATGTCATCCAGCATTATGATATCTACTGGTCTAGAATCAAAGGATGGCCTATCAACTATGCCTATCCATTCATCAGATATAATATCTACATGCTCAGAAGATTCCTTAGACTCAGAATTAAAAAATGATTCAACTAAGCTACCATATGACTCGCTATCAAAAGAATTAAAGAATATAAGCTCCTCTGGGTCAGATTCTATACTATTATCCACATCATCAGGACCCGAATCAAAATTATTTACACTTTCAGGGTCTGACTCTATATACTCATCAGGATCAGACTCAATAGATTCAGCATTTTTATGATCAGACTCTGATTTGTCATCTATCAAGTAATCATCTCCATGCAAATCATACTCATTATCAAACAATTCATGCTCATTCTCATAATCAGGCAATTCTATCTCATTATCAAAATTATCAATTTCAGGAAATTCCAATTCATTCTCAAAAGAAGGTAAGTCATCAATTGCAGACATTTCATTCTCAAAAGCAGGCAGGTCTATTTCATTTTCAAAATCAGGCAGATCTACATCAATTAGCTCATTCTCAAACAGAGGGTCATCGAAAAATGCATTATGATTAAAATTCTCATCATCCATAGGCGCCTCTCCTAATCCTAGGCCAAGATTATACTCTACCTCTTCATCATCGCCAGTCAAATATTCTGGACCTATAAAAAAACAAGTATGCAAACTACATACAGACTCTTCTTGGCCAAAAATATTAAAAACGACTTTTTCATCATCAATATTCAAGGTAAACTTACCAGTATGCACACTAATCTCAGCCTTACCAGTTGCTAAGAAAGGTGTGCCTAGAATAATGGGTACCTCTCTGTCTTCCTGCATATCGAGCACCACAAAATCTACAGGGAAGATAAATTTGTTGACCTTCACCAGCATGTCCTCCACAACACCCATCGGGTGGGTAATCGACATCTATCAGCAAGCTGGAGGGTGACGTCGGTGTCCTTCATTCCTGTACACAGAATAGGGCATCAAAATTGTACTAGCACCTAGATCACACAAAGCCTTGTTGAAAGATACTTCTCCTATAGTGCAGGGAACAGTAAAACTCCCTAAGTCTTTTTGTTTAGAAGGAATCTTTCCTGATACTATGGTACTACTGCTCTCAGATAATTTAAAAACTTCTTTTTTCAAACTTTTCTTCCTAGATAACATCTCCTTCATGAATTTCCCATAATTAGGCATATTATACAAAGCATCTACTAAGGGAATGTTCACAGACAATTTTCTAAACATCTCTAGGAATTTCTGAAACTGCTCATCTAATTTAACATTTTTAAAGCACTAAGGAAAAGGTAACTCCCTGTAGTCAAAGGTAGGACATTTGCCCCTCCGCTTGGGGGGGCTAATGTGCGAGCCTTTGTCATGATGGTTGCATGGAACCACTTCTTCTTCTTTCAGCTTCTCTTCATGCTAGTCATTCTGCTTTTCATCTTGTTTCTTTCCTGGAAAAGAGTTAGAAAAATCACAATTGAAATCAACAGAGTTAGGAGGATGCTGGGACCTTTCAAAGGAGGCTTTTTGTGCCTCAGCCCTTCCATCTTCATCCATGCTCTTCTCTTCTTTCTTCTTCTCTGAACTGATCTCCAGCTGTCTACCACTTCTCAGTGTCACCATCTTGCATTGTTCTCGAGAATTGGGTTCAGCGTCACTTGGAAACTTCCCTTTCTGAAGGCCATTTACCGTTGAAGCTATCTGACCTATCTGAACTTCCATATTCTTCAGAGCTGTGTCGTGGTCAATAACTGCTGTCTAGAGATTCACATTTAAATCCTTTTGTTCTTTGATGAACATGGCCACCATCTCCTCCAGGTTACTCTTCTTTTATGGCGAACTGGTTGATGCAATTCCTGGCGGTGGCTGCAATACGTTCTTGGTGTTCGAGTACGAAAAGTTCTCATGATTGCGCAGACTGGGATGGTAGAAGTTCGGTACTCCTTGAGTGAATGGTCTATTTCCCACATACTGAACCTCTTCCACATCTTGACTGCCCTTCTTTGAACATCCTTCAGCTAAGGTGGAAATGGACTTGACCACCTCAGACGAAGTCAGCTTGTTCAGGGCGTTTGTCAAAGTTGCCATATATGCCTTCAATGAACTTGACTCATCTATTTCATAAATACCAGCCTTCTTGGAAACTATCCCCCTTTCAGTCGGCCACTGGTAGCTGGTCGCTGCCATTTCCTCTAGAAGATCCTTGGCTTCCGTTACTGTTTTGGAAAGAAAACTCCCACCAGCTGATGTGTCTAAAACTGTCGTGGTGGAGGGATTCAGTCCATTGTAAAATAAATGCACCTGGAGCCAATCTGGGTATCCATGCTGCGGGCATCGCCTAAGCATCTCCTTATACCTCTCCCATGCTTCGTACAATTGCTCCTCGTCTAGCTGTCTAAACGTTCCGATCTCAGTCCGGAGGTTCGTAGTCTTGGCAGGCGGGAAAAATTTCGTCAGGAATGCCTGGGCAAGCTCGTCCTATGTGCTGATATTGCCCGTCTCGACTGATTCGAGCCAATCTTTAGCTTTATCTTGCAGAGAAAATGGGAATAACCTCAATCTTATCGCGTCGACCGGAACTCCATTCATCTTCACGGTCCCGCAAATTTCCATGAATGATCGCAGATGTGAGTGTGGATCCTCAGAAGGATGTCCCTTAAAAGAATTATCGCGCGTCATCTGAATCAGTCCTATCTTCAACTCAAGATTGTTAGCTTGGATTGGGGCGTAAATGATTCTGGAATTCTCGATTGGGAGAACTGGCTGTAAAAAGTCTCTGATTGCCTTGGGAGCTTCATCTTGATGGGCCATTGCTTCTGTCAGTCTTTTCTCTCTACGAATAGATCTGAGTGTCCTGGTAACTTCAAGATCTAAAGGAAACAATTCAACCACCTTATGTCTTCGCATGCAACATTCCCAAACAATCACAAGAACCAAACAAAAAAAAAATAAAATATTCACAAACAAAAATATTCACAACCTGAATTACTATTTATCCCTTTCATTTTAATGTCAAGAAAAAATTGTTTTGCTTAAAAATCAAGCCTCCCTGGCAACGACGCCAAAAACTTGTTGCGCGTCACCGCTACTAATACCGCAAGTCCATGGGCCGCAAGTAATATAAAACGAAAATATTCTGAGTATCGAATCCACAGGGAGGCGAAGCGAAAATTAAGCAAGGCAAAAATTCCTTGAACACTAAAGGTACTTGGGAAAAATAATATTTAGGGACAAAAACATGCAATTAAAATGAATTTAAAAATTAAGGCGATTAAGAAAATCAAATTGATCAATCGAGAAATAAAAACATGGAGAAAGAGCTTTTTAAATGGGAAGTGGGGTCTTGAAACTCAATTAATAGCTAAATAATTATTACAAATATCCTATCTCATTGCCCAACTAATTATACTCCTAGAATCTCCGTTAATCACATAGGTTCTCATGTCGGTCTCCCCTAATTGTAATTAATCCATTTTAACAACCTAAGTGTCCTCAGCGCCATTAAAATTTGTTAATTATTATGCTCTGATTCATTTTAGGAATCTAAGTTTGATCAACTAATCTCGTTGTCACTACGGGCAATTAAACTTGTTGCATGGATTATGACCTATCCTAACTTCTCTCCGTCGAGTCTCCATTAAGAATCAAATCAATATACAATTGGCCAGATTGCATACAGCATTATGAGCATCCATACAAATAAGTAGTAAACAGGGCAAGAGATAGGCAATTATAACAACATTTAACTATAATTTCATTTCAAGCCCCCAAATTTGGGTTTAGCTATACATAGCTAAAATATTCACAAAATTTACAATGGAAAGCATCAATATGAGCACAATAAAACGGAAGGAATTGACTGTTGAAGACCCCGTCGCTGGAACTTGGAGTTCCTCCGAGCAAACCTTGGGCCTCCTAGAGCGCTCCCCAAAACTCCCCAAAATTTTCCCACTAAAAGAACTCTCAAAAAGGCTAGAAAGCCTTGAGAGAGGCTCCAAAGGAGCCAAGGAAGGAAGGAAATGAATGAAGGAAATGATGATTGATGTTAAAAATGGGCACCAAGGGGCGCTATTTATAGGCCCGGAAATTGGACAGCGTCGCGACGCTGTGACGTCATAGACTTGCCGCCCAAGAAATGAGCGTCTCGACCATAGGCGAATTCCATAACTTTCAGGCGCGTTTTTGGGCTTGAATTTGGGCCTCTCTTCATTTCGTTTGGGCCTCTTTCTCATGGTTGACTTCTTTGGACTCCCCCTTGACCCATGTATGGACTTTGGGCTTGAATGACTTTTTTTTGGCCATTTTTTCTACCAAAATGCATATTTTGTTTCTAAATACCAAATAACAAAATATATTAAATATATTCAACAAAAACACAATTAAAGCACTAAAAAACTTAATATTTTAATTTTCTATAAATATGTAGTTGCGGTTTAGTCTGCCGTTTGGTTAGAATTTTGGTCTTTTTGCGATTTCGTTTGTTCCTTTTATTTTCCAGCATTGTTGTAGACCTTTCTACGTCATATTTTATGGATTCTTTCATGTTTGTTGTTGTTTTTATTTCATCTATCCATAGCTAATCGTATTTAGATCGTTGGATTGGGTTTATGTTTTGATCTCTAATAAGATTGGTTGAGTTTTCTAGTTTATCTTGTTGTTCTTGTTGTCTATTTCATTGAGTTTTGCATGTTATATTGTTTAAACCAATACATGAGGCTAGTCTATTAGGATTGACGCCCTATGCGATTACCGCTTGTGTATTCTATGAGTTATTTTTAGATAGCCACTACGTTGAGGCAAGCCACTCTCCACGCGAGACAACCCTTGATAGGCCTAGGATGCATGTTAAAGGTTGTAGGAATTAGATTTGAATTGCATTTGAATTTAGTTCATACAATTCAAGACCCAAGATCCGAAAGCGGCTAGTTTAAAAATTTCTTAATCTAAATTTAGTTACATATAATTAGTAACCGTTACGGAGGTCTCAGATGGTTGCTATTTTATGAATCAGGGGTGGCGAGCTATAAAGTTAATATTAATTAATCTTGTTAATTGCAGAATTCATGGTTAACAAGTTAATTATCACAGGTTAGTGTAGGGGGGTCCTCCGAGTAAATCAGAAGTCGACCGGACTAATGAAATAAGCATAGAACGATTATTAGAGAAAACTAGGAAGCCAACGAACTAGAATCAAGCATAAGAAATCTCAATCCAACGATCCCTTTTTATGTTATTTATCCCCGTCTTGTTTCTATTTTGCATGCTCAGTTTTCTGTCTTTTAAAATTCAACATTTAATTATTTTATTATTTTTGCTTGTCCTTCATTCTAAAAATCCCCCTGTTTTCGTAAGCACAAAATTCTACAACTGTTAGGTCCCCTTCCCTGTGTTCGACCCCCGCCAATATTTCTACAAAATAGTAGTAGTGCCGTGGATTATAAATTTATTTGACAACTCGGAGATATCGATACCCTCCTAAGGACCTGTCACTCTGTTATAAGGTTTAGTCCATTTGAGCTAGTAGGGGGACCTAAGGACCTACAGATCATGGGCTCCAATGATACGAGATTAACCGGTTAAACTCTGTTATCCTAGTTAACCAACATTCGTTAACTAATGGGACACTCCACTATAGCCCGTAGTTGCACTCCCCTCACTGTAGATATATTTCTCAACCACCCTATATAACCGTCATAAGTAAGTCAATCCTTCATAAATTGTTCGTAACTATAGCTAGGTCAAAAGTCCGTCTTACCCCTATAGTACATTTTTTTCCTTAAGTCCCCACTGAGTCCCAAATGAACAATTGGTATGTGGACCGGCCACTAAACCTAAAACCTCTCGGGCCAATGAGAGGGTGGCGCGCCTTTGTACACGTCCCGAAGTCAGCACTTAAGGGAACAACCTCTCTACAATCCCTAAAGTCGGGTAGGAGTGAATTCCATCTTGCAGGACTATGTCCCCAACTATCTACCCGGTCTTATCCCCAAAGTGGTAGGTTTATTCAGCGATGCTGATGGGGCACTCTCACCCATGCAAATCAAAGGATAATGCCGAATAAACATGAGTTCATAGTTAGCTTAGATTAAGATCTAGTTACCTATGTCATCGCTTGAAATATATCAGTTTCACAGTAAACGACCGTACAAAGTGAAAGCGACTTATTTCGCGGTCCGAACTTATACAAACTTCTTTTGTATAGGACGCCCCCACTCGCATGTCTCTGCATGAACGATTCAGGATCAAATCGTTTATACTAAAACAAAGTGGGCTGCGTCACATAGTTTTTCCTAGGATAAGGTGCACAGTCTTATTCCTATACTATAGACCGTTTAGGCTATCACTCAAACTCGATCCACTTTTATGTCACTACATAAAGTTCGAGTGTTTCATATCATAGCCAAGGATTCTAGAAATTGAATCATTTCAATAATGTTTTATATTTAACTTTGTTACATTTACTATCCACGACTTTTAGGACATAAACCCCAACAATGCCCTCCATATGGAGCCGAGTGACAGGCTTCCAAAATAAATGGCACTTTCTTCTCTGTTACACATCGTCTGAGAATTTGATTATGGTCAAGTTTGTATAGGTATGGTTCATCCCAATAATATTCCTTTACATCTTTCAAAAACATTTTCAGTTGTTTAGCTGTGGCTTCCGGAGGCTTCAGTCCACTGACTAAGTAGTTCACGTAGTCTGCAAACCATGGAATCTCAATTGCCCTTACTGCCAATATTTGTTCATTTGCAAACGACTCTCGAATTTGTAGCCTCTTCTCCACCTGTGCCTCTTCTTGTTCTTCATCTTCAAGCAATTCTTCCAGTGTCTCCCCTTTTAGCAATTCCTGCAAAGTAGATAAAGAAAGCTCATCAATCTCGCCAATTACTGAACATTCTACAAAATCTCCTGGATATTTGAGTGTGTTCATGACATTGAAGGTAACTTGTTGATCATTGACCCTCATGGTTGATAACTGCCCAAAAGGTAGTTATTTAGGCCTCATTTATATAAGGATTTGTGTGTCTTTAATGCTTAATAGGGTTGGTTTTAGAGAGATATTACATGATTTAACCCATTTGGAAGAATAGAAGCTTTGGAAATCACTTTGTGCAGATTATGCTGCTGGGCGACTGGAGGGAGCAAATTCTGTGCTGCAGCAAAACTGGGAGCAGAAACTGCCACGTCACAGCTCGTTAGCCAACTTCATGAACCGACTTCTGTTGAGTTATTTTCGGGATAAAGGAGCAAGGAGAGTCTTACACGTGTCCTAGTTGACCTAATTCAAGCCTCCTATCACCTCTATAAAAGGAAGGAGCCGCCCAAGTCCAATTCATTCCACTTTTGGGGAGAAAATATTCCAAGTCTTCCCGTGGAAGCCGTATAGTGTAGAGAGATTGAAGATCATCAAGAACACCATCATCTGCAAGCTGATTAGGGAGTTTATTTTCTTTATTAAATTGTGGTTATGGACATGCATACTCAGATTGTAACTCATATTCCTATGCCTGTTATGAACTAAGTAGCTTAAGGTGTTGGTTAGGAATAATGTGATTACTGTGCTTCATCTCTAGTAATATATTGACTATCGCATTTTGGTTAATTGTTGTGCTTATTCTCATTTTACTCCCGCTTGGCCAGCCGGTGTGAATAGCTCTCTCTAGTTTCAGGGATGATTTAGAGAGTGTGTGGCAATTCTCCACACTACGATCATTGTGTATTGGTGAACGCCAGTGACTGAGCTAGGGATAGCCAGTTGCCTAGTGCTTGATCGGTCGTACTTCATTGGGGTTGAAACACATCCCAAAAGATCCGGAGTTCCGGGAGGAATCCGCTAATAATACTGCGAGAAATGCATGATCAATAATATTGCTAGAGCATATTTTATAACAATCACTAAAACCTAACCAGCGCCTGTCTTTAATCTGTCTATCTATTTGTTTACTTATTGTTCTGCCATTTATTTTGCTTCAGCATAATTCAGATAAAACCCAATCATTTTATTATTCTTGAAACCATTAAAAAGTTACACAAAAAATAGGTAGAGTGGAAACTCATTCAGGGCTCGGATTGATAATATTACTTGCTGCAGACTGTGTATACTTGCACAGGAAATCTAGAGTATTTTATACTAAATTTTTACTCACTCTAGGAACCCAACAAGTTTTTGGCGCCGTTGCCGGGGACTTGAATAAGTTTTTATCTGATCTGTGTTTGTGTACGTGTTTTGGTGGTTTGGTGCTAGAACTTTTTGATTGTTTCTTTTGTTTTTGCAGGTGTGATTTTGGTGCATGAGCGATCCGCCTGGGGTACGGTTTGAGCTTGATCCAGAAATTGAGAGAACATTTAGGAACAGAAGGAGGGAGCAGCGCAGAAACCAGATGGAGAACGCCCCGCAACTTCCGCAGATTCCTGAAGGTCCAGCAGTAGTGAACCCCCAGCAGAATCCGTTGCTGCAGCAAAACCCACTGTTTGAGCAAAATGAGCAGCAGAATAATCAGGTTGAGAATCCTATCCTGATAGCGAACGATAGGACCAGAGCCATTCGAGCGTATGTTGTCCCAATGTTTAATGAGTTGAATCCAGGAATTGCACGTCCCCAAATCCAAGCGGCGAATTTTGAAATGAAACCGGTAATGTTTCAGATGTTGCAAACCGTGGGGCATTCCATGGTTTGACATCTGAAGACCCTCATTTACATCTTAAGTCTTTTCTAGGAGTTAGTGATTCTTTTGTAATTCAAGGAGTGCCTAGAGATGCTCTTAGGTTAATTTTGTTCCCGTATTCTCTTAGAGATGGAGCAAAGTCATGGTTAAACTCTTTTGC
This sequence comes from Luffa aegyptiaca, assembly GCA_017139565.1. Classification (NCBI taxonomy): domain Eukaryota; kingdom Viridiplantae; phylum Streptophyta; class Magnoliopsida; order Cucurbitales; family Cucurbitaceae; genus Luffa; species Luffa aegyptiaca. The sequence goes on from CM029398.1 coordinate 17,083,810, forward strand.
TCCAGGATCAATTAGGACATGGGATGAGTTAGCTGAAAAAATTTTGAGTAAATATTTCCCACCTAATAGAAATGCTAAATTAAGGAGTGAAATAGTAGGGTTTAGGCAACTTGAAGATGAGACTTTTAGTGAGGCTTGGGAGAGGTTTAAGGAGCTTTTGCGAAAGTGTCCCCACCATGGCCTACCACATTGTATCCAAATGGAAACGTTTTACAATGGATTGAATGCGGTAACTCAAGGTATGGTCGATGCTTCGGCTGGAGGGGCCCTTTTGGCAAAAACTTTTGACGAGGCCTATGAAATTTTAGAAAGAATATCTATTAATAGTTGTCAGTGGTCGGATGTTAGAGGCACAAATAAAGAGGTTAAGAGTGTATTAGAGGTTGATGGTGTGTCCACCATTAGGGCTGATCTTGCAATGATTGCTAACGCTCTTAAGAATGTGACAGTGATTAGTCATCAGCAGCCGCCGGTTGTGGAGCCTGCTGCAGTGGTAAACCAAGTCACAGTGGAAGCATGTGTCTATTGTGGTGAAAATCACAACTACGAGTTTTGCCCCAGCAATCCAGCTTCTGTGTTTTTTGTAGGTAATTAGAGGAACAACCCGTATTCTAACTTCTATAATTCAGGTTGGCGCAACCACCCCAACTTCGCGTGAGGAGGACAAGGGAGTAATGTGCAAGCACAACAAAAGGTGAACCAGTCGGGATTTGCTAAAGCGCAGGTAATGCCCCAACAAAATAAGCAGGCTTTGCCCCAGCAAAATTCGGAGAATTCTCTCGAGGCAATGATGAAAGAATTTATGGCTCGTACAGACGCTGCAATTCAAAGTAATCAAGCTTCAATGAGAGCCCTGGAATTGCAAGTGGGTCAGCTAGCTAATGAGCTAAAGGCAAGGCCTCAAGGGAAACTTCCATCTGATACTGAACACCCTAGAAGGGAAGGTAAGGAGCAGGTACAGGCAGTGACTCTTAGGAGTGGTAAGCCACTAGAAGAAAGAAGAGAGCCTAGTAAAACCCAGGATATAGATAAACATGATGATAGAAATAATAATGTTGTTGTCGAGAAAGAGTTGGAGTCTGGTCAGGGTGCTGGAGGCAGCAATAAAGATGCTGGAGCATCTGGTTCTGTTCCAGATGAGGAACCACCTTATGTGCCGCCCCCGCCTTATGTACCACCTCTACCTTTTCCACAAAGGCAAAAACCTAGGAATCAGGATGGTCAATTTAGAAAGTTTTTTGAGATTCTTAAGCAATTGCATATAAATATCCCTTTAGTAGAAGCTATAGAGAAAATGTCGAATTATGCTAAATTTCTTAAGGATATTTTAACTAAAAAGAAGAGGTTAGGTGAGTTTGAGACTGTATCACTTACTGAAGAATGTAGTGCTATTCTTAAAAATGGGCTACCAACCAAGGCTAAGGATCCAGGATCATTTACTATACCTGTGTCTATAGGTGGAAAAGAGTTAGGTAGAGCACTCTGTGATTTAGGTGCAAGCATTAACCTTATGCCTCTTTCGGTCTATCGAAAGCTAGGTATTGGTGAAGCTAGACCTACCACAGTTACACTCCAACTAGCTGATAGGTCTATCACATATCCAGAGGGTAAGATTGAGGATGTCTTAGTAAAAGTGGATAAGTTCATATTTCCTGTTGATTTCATTATTTTAGATTATGAGGCTGATAAAGATGTCCCAATTATTTTAGGGCGTCCATTTTTGGCTACTGGTAGGGCGTTAATAGATGTTCAAAAAGGGGAATTAACAATGAGAGTTTGTAATGAGGAAGTAAAATTTAATGTGTTTAAGGCCATGAAGTATCCAGACGAGATGGAAGATTGCTCTTTCATTAGGATTATGGAGAACACAATTGTTGAGACAGCAATTCAGGATTCGGCTAATAAGCATTTGGAAAATCATGGAAAGGTTAGTGTAGAGGATTTAGAAGTTTGTTCTTTAGAAAGAAAAAATGAAAAAGAGTTATTTAGGTGTGAGGATGTTTTTGAATCTTTAGATTTAGATCAAAGGAAGGCTCCTCCAATTAAGCCATCCCTGATTGAGGCACCTACTTTGGATTTGAAGCCCTTGCCGGATCATCTGAAGTATGTGTATCTTGGGGAAGGTGAGTCGTTGCCCATTATTGTTGCATCAGATTTAATGTCGGAGCATGAAGAGGCCTTAATAAAGTTGCTGCAGCAATATCGCAAGGCTATTGGTTGGACATTGGCTGACATTCAGGGGATTAGCCCATCTTTTTGTATGCATAAAATCACTCTAGAGGAGGGATCCTTTAGGAGTATTGAGCAACAAAGAAGGCTTAATCCTGCAATGAAAGAAGTGGTTAAAAAGGAGGTGATTAAATGGTTGGATGCTGGCATCATTTATCCGATTGCAGACAGCAATTGGGTGAGCCCTGTCCAATGTGTTCCTAAGAAAGGAGGTGTCACTGTGGTAAGCAATAAAGACAATGAGTTGATCCCAACTAGGACAGTAACTGGTTGGAGGGTTTGCATGGATTACAGGAGGCTTAACAAAGCCACCCGTAAGGACCTCTTCCCTTTGCCATTTATTGACCAGATGTTGGATCGATTGGCTGGTCAGGCCTTCTACTGTTTCTTGGATGGTTATTCTGGGTATAACCAGATTACTATTGCCCCTGAAGATCAGGAAAAAACCACTTTCACCTGCCCTTATGGGACGTTTGCTTTCAGGCGAATGCCTTTTGGCCTTTGCAATGCTCAAGCAACATTTCAGCGGTGTATGTTAGCAATTTTTTCTGACATGATTGAGTCCACTGTTGAGGTCTTTATGGAAGATTTTTCAGTTTTTGGAGGGTCTTTTCAGAGTTGTTTAGATAATTTAGGTCAGGTGTTAAAAAGATGTGAGGATACCCATCTAGTTCTTAATTGGGAGAAGTGCCACTTCATGGTGAAGGAGGGCATAGTGTTAGGTCATAGGATTTCTAAGAATGGTCTAGAAGTTGATAGAGCAAAAGTTGAGGTTATTGAAAGATTAGAACCACCGAATTCAGTGAAGGGAATTCGGAGCTTTTTAGGGCATGCTGGATTTTATAGGAGGTTCATAAAGGATTTTTCCAAAATCAGTAAACCTCTTTGTAACTTATTGTGCACTGATCATGTTTTTGACTTTAATGCAGATTGTAGGAAGGCTTTTGAAACATTGAAGGCTGCTTTAATCTCAGCACCCATTCTCTGCGCACCTAATTGGAATTTGCCATTCGAGGTAATGTGTGATGCGAGTGATGCTGCAGTAGGTGCAATGCTGGGGCAAAAGCAGGGCAAATTTATCCATCCTATATATTATGCAAGCAAGGTTTTAAATGAGGCACAGGTCAACTACACAACTACTGAAAAAGGAGTTGTTAGCTGTTGTGTTTGCCTTTGAGAAATTCCGGCCATATTTGGTTGGATCCAAAGTCACGGTGTTCACGGATCATGCAGCAATAAGGTATTTAATGTCAAAGAAAGATGCAAGGCCAAGACTAATTCGTTGGGTTTTATTACTGCAGGAGTTCGACTTGGAGATAAAGGACAAGAAGGGATCAGAGAATGTCATTGCGGATCACTTGTCTCGTCTTGATCCATCATCATCTTTGCTGGAGCAATCTGCCATTTCCGATTCTTTTCCAGATGAACAGCTTTTTGCTGTTCAGGTAAAGGTAGTCAGGGATGTCCCCTGGTATGCTGATATTGCCAACTTTTTAGTGAAGGGAGTCACCCCTATTGATATGGATTGGAGACAGAAGAAAAAGTTTAAGCATGATGCAAAATTTTTCTATTGGGATGAGCCATTTATGTATAAGCAATGCTCTGATGGTATTATTCGTAGGTGCGTTTCAGGTGATGAAGCAGCGAAAATCCTGGAGCAATGTCACTCTTCGCCGTATGGAGGCCATTTCAGCGGTCAGAGGACAGCTATGAGGATTTTGCAGTGTGGATTCTTCTGGCCTACCTTGTTTAAGGATGCCCACTGGTTCTACAAGCAATGTGATGCTTGCCAAAGGAGAGGAAACTTGGGGCCTAGAGATGAAATGCCTCTTACTTACATTTTAGAAGTTGAATTATTCGATGTATGGGGTATTGATTTTATGGGGCCATTTCCCCCTTCTAATGGCAATGTTTTTATCTTATTGGCAGTGGATTACGTGTCCAAGTGGGTGGAGGCCATTGCATGCCATCAGAGTGATGCCAAGACGGTTTCAAGGTTTCTCCAATCGCACATTTTTGCGCGGTTCGGGACACCTAGAGCTCTAATAAGTGATGAGGGTACACATTTTGTTAATAATATCTTAACTAAGCTTTTAGCTAAGTATGGAATCAAGCACAGGATAGCTACCCCCTATCACCCACAGGCTAATGGTCAAGCTGAGATAAGTAATAGGGAAATTAAATCAATTCTAGAAAAAGTAGTCCATCCATCTAGAAAGGATTGGTCTTTTAGGTTGGATGAGGCTCTTTGGGCTTATAGGACAGCCTATAAGACTCCTCTAGGTATGTCTCCCTATCGGTTGGTATATGGGAAAGCTTGTCATTTACCATTAGAGCTGGAGCATAAAACGTTTTGGGCTTTGAAAAAGTTAAATTTTGATATGAGTAGTGCAGAAGCAATGCGAATGCTGCAGCTTAACGAATTGGAAGAATTTCGCCAATTTTCTTATGAGAATGCGAAAATTTATAAAGAAAAGATTAAGTTGTGGCATGACAAGAAAATTAGACCTAAAAAATTTGTCAAAGGTCAAAAAGTTTTGCTTTATAATTCTAGATTAAAATTGTTTCCTGGGAAACTAAAGTCCAAATGGTCAGGTCCGTTTGTGGTGATTGAGTTCCCCCATGGAACAGTTACTTTGCAAGATGAAAAAGATGGGAGAGTATTCAAGGTGAATGGTCAGCGTGTGAAACATTATTGGGGTGAGGAGTTTCGAGCGAAATATCCTTCCCTAAGGTTAGTTGATGATTGAGCGAGCAGGATGAGCCAAGAGTCGCGGATACAGAGGAAGTCCAAGAAACGGGACACACTGAGGAAAGTCAAGAGCAACAGAATAAGGATATGCAGGCAGAGGGTGCGACTGAAGAGGAGCCAGTTCACGAGGCTCGTGTTGAGGTTATCATGCCAGAACCTCCAAAGCATCGCCGCATTAAGCGGAAGGCTGGGCGCGTTCAGGTGATTCGGACTGATACCCCATCACCGCCGTCGCCGGATTCTGAGAAAGAGAAGGCAGAGCGAGAGGAACAAGAGAAAAAAGAAGTTGAGGAAAAGGCAAGAGAAGAGGCAGATAAGAAGGCTGAGGAAGAGCGGTTGCTCAAGCGAAGGGCGGAAAAGGGCAAAAGTGTTGCTGAAGCATCAGAAGAGCGCGATGAAATAGAAGAGCAACAGTTACTGGATGATCGATTCGTCAACAATTTTGCAAGAGCAAAATACACTGAGCTTCTGAAAAGGGACTTCCTTTTTTAAAGAGGATTTGGTGGTGAGCTTCCACATTTTCTGAGGACCGGTATTGTGAATCACGGATGGGAACGATTCTGTTCAAAACCCGAATCTGTGAACGCGCAGTTAGTGCGCGAATTCTATGCAAATATTGACCAAGAAGAAGGTTTTCTAGCAGTTGTTCGAGGTATTGAAGTCAACTGGACTCCTAGTGCTATCAACGCACTGTATAACCTTCAGAACTTCCCCCATGCGGCATATAATGAGATGGCTGTCGCGCCATCTAATGAGCAGTTAAGTGATGCTGTGCGGGAGGTAGGTATTGAAGGGGCACAATGGCAGCTATCTAAGACTCAGAAGAGGACGTTCCAATCGGCTTATTTGAAGAAGGAAGCAAACACGTGGATGGGATTTATCAGACAAAGGATGCTTCCAACGACTCATGACTCGACAGTTTCTAGGGAACGAGTGCTTTTGGCTTTCGCTATTTTAAGGTCTCTCAGTATTGATGTGGGAAAAATTATTGCTGATGAAATATTTGGTTGTTGGAAGAAGAAAGTGGGGAAACTGTTCTTCCCGAACACAATCACGATGCTTTGCAGAGGAGCAGGGGTTCCGGAAGATGAAGGGGATGTGATTCTGTTTGATAAGGGAATCATTGACATGCCTAACTTGGCACGGCTTCAGCGTATGCAGGAGGTACGTCAGGGTGGGCTGGTCCATGGCATCAACACGATTTTAGAACAACTCGCACTTTCGGCCAGCAGGCAGGAGTTTGCTGAAAGGCAAGCTTTGACTTTCTGGAGCTATGTTAAAAATCGTGATGCCAATCTCAAGAAGGCGCTGCAAGAGAATTTTTCGAAACCATATCCAGCCCTTCCAGCATTCCCTGAAGATTTATTCAACCCCTGGATTCCACCCCCACCGATGGAAGGAGGAGAAGAGGAAGATGGAAATGAACCGAGCCAAGAGGACTGAAGGATGAAGTGGCCCTAAGCGAGCATGATTTTTGTTCTAACTTTTTGTTTGCTCGCGCATTTTCTACTTTCCTTTTCTGTTGATGTTCTGTTTGTTTCTTTTTCATATTTTTGCTTCTTCAAAAATATATCTGCTAATGTAATTTCTTTTTCTATGTTTTTAATGAATTTCTAGATGTTTCTGTTCTATGAGCACTGAGTAATGCCTAACTTAACTAATTTTCTTCTGAATTTTTAAAGCTTGGACTGATTACGCTTAATTAGATCAAGGTATTCTGATCTCCAGAAACCTTTTGCTTGAGCATTTCTTCTAGCTTGGACTGTTGCTGGGGCGAAGAAAAATTCTGGAGGTAGTGTTGACTTATATAATCCACTTTAAGCTTAGTTCTAGTCCCGCGCTTAGGTTAAAAATTCAGATAGAAAAATTTAAGTTTGGGGGTATAATTGCTTTATTAATGATTCATTGGGGACAATGAATAATTCAAGTTTGGGGGACTTTTTACTACTCCAATTGTTTTGCTCGAGCATTCCTCTCCTTCAAGTAAAAATTTGCTAGGTTATTGAGTAACCGGGGACATTTGTGATACCCACAGTTTGTCTTCGCGTCAAAAGATGACCTAGGAAATGTAAAAAATAAGAAGAATTATTTGCTGGAAAAATTATTTGTTGAAAATTTTGCTGAGAAAATTCATGGAGCAAAAGTTTTGAAGGATGAATGATGATCCAGCAGTTTTTCTGTCTCCCAGAACTTAGGTGAGCTTCATCATAAAATGTTGCCATTCTGAGGGGCAAGAGATGGAATAACTAAGGATTTTTTAGCTTTATAATGAGTATTGAGCCTAGTTGGTGATGAGCTTGAGGCAAGGGTATACTGCACCATAAAGTGGGTCATCTCATGCTTAAGAGCTTATGACTGTAAGGCTGCTCTAAGTCTGATAAATAAGCCCCTGTAAAAATATGTTTTGAAATGTCTGAAAATAGAGCTAGGCTGTGGTGAGTCCTTAGAATTGAGTTAAAAGTGGTGATTATTTGTCCATGCCGGAGGAATCATTTTGCTGCAGCAGAGCTTGGTTTTGCAGAGTACTCAGGTAAAGATTAAAGGTAGTGTTGGACTGTCAGGTTTGATTAAGCTAATTCTTTGTCTACTGTTTTGAAATTCTTGAAGGAAGGTTGGTTAATATTGCTCGGGACGCGCAATAGTTCAAGTTTGGGGGTATGATAACTGCCCAAAAGGTAGTTATTTAGGCCTCATTTATATAAGGATTTGTGTGTCTTTAATGCTTAATAGGGTTGGTTTTAGAGAGATATTACATGATTTAACCCATTTGGAAGAATGGAAGCTTTGGAAATCACTTTGTGCAGATTATGCTGCTGGGCGACTGGAGGGAGCAAATTCTGTGCTGCAGCAAAACTGGGAGCAGAAACTGCCACGTCACAGCTCGTTAGCCAACTTCATGAACCGACTTCTGTTGAGTTATTTTCGGGATAAAGGAGCAAGGAGAGTCTTACACGTGTCCTAGTTTACCTAATTCAAGCCTCCTATCACCTCTATAAAAGGAAGGAGCCGCCCAAGTCCAATTCATTCCACTTTTGGGGAGAAAATATTCCAAGTCTTCCCGTGGAAGCCGTATAGTGTAGAGAGATTGAAGATCATCAAGAACACCATCATCCGCAAGCTGATTAGGGAGTTTATTTTCTTTATTAACTTGTGGTTATGGACATGCATACTCAGATTGTAACTCATATTCCTATGCCTGTTATGAACTAAGTAGCTTAAGGTGTTGGTTAGGAATAATGTGATTACTGTGCTTCATCTCTAGTAATATATTGACTATCACATTTTGGTTAATTGTTGTGCTTATTCTCATTTTACTCCCGCTTGGCCAGCCGGTGTGAATAGCTCTCTCTAGTTTCAGGGATGATTTAGAGAGTGTGTGGCAATTCTCCACACTACGATCATTGTGTATTGGTGAACGCCAGTGACTGAGCTAGGGATAGCCAGTTGCCTAGTGCTTGATCGGTCGTACTTCATTGGGGTTGAAACACATCCCAAAAGATCCGGAGTTCCGGGAGGAATCCGCTAATAATACTGCGAGAAATGCATGATCAATAATATTGCTAGAGCATATTTTATAACAATCACTAAAACCTAACCAGCGCCTGTCTTTAATCTGTCTATCTATTTGTTTACTTATTGTTCTGCCATTTATTTTGCTTCAGCATAATTCAGATAAAACCCAATCATTTTATTATTCTTGAAACCATTAAAAAGTTACACAAAAAATAGGTAGAGTGGAAACTCATTCAGGGCTCGGATTGATAATATTACTTGCTGCAGACTGTGTATACTTGCACAGGAATTCTAGAGTATTTTATACTAAATTTTTACTCACTCTAGGAACCCAACAATGGTCAATTCTCCCTTCTGTACATCGATCAAGGTCCTCCCCGTTGCTATGAAAGGTCGACCTAAGATAATTGGCACCTCTTTGTCTGCTTCACAGTCCAATATAATAAAGTCTGCTGGAAATACGAACTTGTCCACCTTGACTAGTACATCCTTTATTTTTCCAATGAGATGTGTTAATTATTTTTTTGTTAGTTGCAAGGTAATAGTCGTTGGTTTGGCTTCTCCTATTCCTAACTACTTAAAGACTGAATATGACATCAGATTTATACTTGCTCCAAGATCGCATAGTGCTCTGCCGACGTTCCAACCTCCAATGGAGCAAGGGATAGTGAAACTTCTTTAATCTTTTAACTTTGGAGGAACCTTGCTTTTAACCAATGCACTGGAGCACTCTGTTAATAAAACTGTCTCCTACTCTCCCAATCGTCTCTTTTTACACAGGATGTCTTTCAAAAATTTCACATAGTTCGACATTTGCTAAAGTGCTTCCACCAACGCAATGTTGATGTGGAGTTGCTTTAAAATGTCTAGGAACTTTTTGAACTGTCTATCTTATGACGCATATTTGAATATTTGAAGATAAGGTGGTGGTGGTCTGTAATCTGGATCAATGATGAATTGTTTTGATTTTGCGGTCGCATTTGCTGTCGCATTTTCCTACTTTTTACCTATACTTGAACTTTCAATCTTTTCTTATAAGGTTTCTTGAAACTTGGTCTTTTCTGAATTTTCTTTATTCTGACTAACTTCTGTATTGACTTCTGACTCTTTTTCTGTAGATTTTTCTGAGACTTCTTCTGGGATTCTCCTAACTTCCTGATTAATGGGGTATTCCATTCCATCATACTCCAATCAGCTTCTCAAGGTAATTGCTTTGCATTGTTCCTTGCCTTCACGGTGAGGATTTTCAATTTTGCTAGGCAATGTCCCTTGGGTCTGTTCTTGATCTCTTGAGCTATTTGTCATATCTGCACTTCCAAGTTCCTTATAGTGGCATCATTTATTGCCATGTATTCATTGATTAGAGCCTTTAGATTTTACTATTGGCTAGCGTTCTGAAATTGTACTGGTTGGAAATTTTTCTACTGCCGCTGTTGTGTAGGTTGGGAATTAAATCCTGTTGAAGCTTTTCTGAATTGATTTGTACCGGCATTACTGGTACTAGCTTGTACTCCCCAAGAGAAGTTCAGATGTTGTCTCCACCCTGGGTTGTACGTAGCTGCATACGGATTCCATTGGTTTTGATTTCCCTGTTGTCAAACATAAAAAACAGATGCAGGGTTTAGTGGACAATTGTCGGTAATATGCTCTTCACTACAAATATCACAACAAGGAGAAGATATAGCATTAGCAGGAGCAATGTTTGCTTGATTTCCCATAGTCACACCCATCATCGTGCTATGAATAGCTTTAATCTGAGCTTGCATGGTTGAGTTCGCTTCTGTCTCTACAGCTTTTACTGGATTCTTCAAAATTGTAGATTCAGTCTCCCCCCAATGTCGGTTGTTCATGGCTATTGTATCTAGTATGCCATCTGATTTGTTCGCGGATTTCGTCAGGAAAGATCCATTTGCAGACACATTGACCACTACAACAAAAGTGAGATATAATAGCTTTAAATAACAGCATTTATACAAAATGCTATGAAAAATTAAATAGGCGCGGATAAAATTTGAGTTCCCGCCTTTGGTAATTTTTCATAAATTCATAAAGAAATTTTCTCACATTTTCTTTTTCTTTTCATCGCAACTTTTCAGGCCTCATTCTCATCTCCTCTCATTCTCGTTTCATCTACTTCGCCACTGAGGGTTTTATGCACAGCGAGGCAATTCTTCAGCTCCCACTTGAAAATATCTCAGTGTCTCATTTCCTTGGTTCAATGCATAGAAGCGGTAATCAGTGGTGGGGTTAAGGATTGTCATAGACCTACTTGATGATGCTTGGTCTAATCGTCAAAATGGCGACTTCGACGGTAAACAATGCCTTCTGCTTCTCAAAGCCCTCGTCTTACTCTGTTATTTCAGTTTCTTGCATCCCCTCTTCAACCAGGAGATTAAGATTCTCAAGCACCATTTTATCTCCACTTAGGCTTAAAATACAAGCATCTTGGAGAAAAGCTAAACTTTTAAATTCTGTGAAAATTGTGGATAGGTATGTTACTTTCTTCCTTTTTTTTTCTATATGTTGGATGAGAAAATGGAGGAATAGAACATAGACAATGGAGGGGTGTGTCATAATGAAATTCGTTCGGTGAGAGAAATAAAGAGATTAAGGTTTAGGTTAAGAAAGAAATATAGAGATTAAAGTTTAGGTTAATCTCTTTCTCTCAATATTATTGAATTAAATGATTTATCTTTGAACCCTAGATTTCTTCAACGGTTAAATTATTAAATATACCCCTAGACTATGGGGTAAGTTTCAATTATACCCCTGGAGTTTTAAAAGTTTCAATTATACCCCTGGAGTTTCAAGTTTGTTTTAAAATTGCCCTTCAAACTTTTTTCCGTTAAACTGTTTAACGTTGGTATGAGGTGTCCTCTGACTTGGCAACTAAAAGGAAAATCCATCGCAATTTTAGGGTTAGGGAAAAATTTGAGAATTGAAAGTACGGCCGCGTTGGATTAACTAAAGAACCTCAAGTCAAAGACCAGAAACCCCAAATAAAACTTGCGGGCTGCAGCTACTCCGGTGGGTCGCGCGAAGAGGAAGATGGCAGAGGGCAGAGGCTAACAGAGAATACAGAAGGGAATCGATTTATTGAGGGAAGCTAAATTTGTGATGAGAAGAGTGAAGAGGGAAGAAAATAGGCTGAGCTGAGATCAAATTTTAAGTTTCATTGGGATGACTCAGGAAGGAAAAATCTCTTACAACTCCCTGTCTTTCTTCTCCAAAAAAACCAGCACCTTGCCCCAAACGAAGAAGAAGACTGCCCTCCAATTTTAATTCCCTTCTCTGTGCAAATTTAAGCAGCCCCTCAGTCCTTTTATAAGCACAGTCACCGCCTTCTCAGCCAATTAATTTCTCTCTCAAATAATTAAGCTTTGCCGGCATAATTTTTCTCTCTATTTTAGTATGATGGTCGCCTCAATTTTCATACCCAAAAAAAAAAAACAGACGAATCAAATTGTCACAGGTCACCTACGGGCAGGTCGTCTACGTACCCTGTTTATACTTCATGTTGCGAAAACCCATTTTCCTTTTCAATGAATGAGGACTTGGGGGAAGGGGTTGAGATCGAGCGAAGAGCTGCAACAACCGGCAGCGGCGGCGGCCAGCAACAATCTTCATTCTCTATTCCTCCACTGCTGTCTTCCTCCATGCCTCCACTGCCGTAATTTCAATTCTCAAATTTTTCTCTAACCCTAAAATTGCGATGGATTTTCCTTTTAGTTGCCAAGTCAGAGGACACCTCATACCAACGTTAAACAGTTTAACGGAAAAAAGTTTGAAGGGCAATTTTAAAACAAACTTGAAACTCCAAGGGTATAATTGAAACTTTCAAAACTCCAGGGGTATAATTGAAACCTACCCCATAGTCTAGGGGTATATTTAATAATTTAACCTTTCTTCAACTATAGATGCAAAGAATTGAATGTTTGAAGGTATAAGAAATTTAATGAAATTGAGGATCAAGATTCTATTATGAAATTGTTAGGAAAAAATTTTGGAGTTCATTTTTTTTTCGGGATTACAGAAGAAGTTGCTAATAACTTTTTTGAAATTACTTTTATTTGTATTTTGAAATTTTATTGCTCTTATTGATGTGTTGTTCCATCGATGATGTCTGCCTAACGAAAGTTATAAATAACGAAAGCAATTGAGGTTCAATTTGTATTAGTGATTTGTTTGTAATCTGTATTGTATTTTCACCTTTCGGGTTTTGTGTGGAAGAGCTTTTCAATAAGTTCTTTCTCAGCTCACACTTCGACTTCAGAACCACTTCTTCTCCTTCATGAAACAACATAGTTGGTGTTAAGGACGAGGACACGACACAGATCTCCACAATGGTATGATATTGTCCACTTTGGGCATAAGCCCTCATGGCTTTGCTTTTGGTTCCACCCAAAAGGCCTCATACCAATGGAGATACTTGTCCTCCCTTATAAACCCATGATCATCCCCTTGTCTAGCCAATGTGGGACTTTGGTTGCACTCCCAATTCCCAACAATCCTCCCCTCGAACAAAGTACCACAGACAAGCCTTCCCTCACACAGACATCTATCCGTCCAGATCTCCTTTCATAGGGAGGAGTTTGCTCTTAGAGCCCGATTACGGATTCTATCCGTCCATATCTCCTTTCATAGGGAGGAGTTTGCTCTTAGAGCCAGATTACGGATTCTATCGATCCATATCTCCTTTCATAGGGAGGAGTTTACTCTTAGAGCCAGATTACGGATCTTCAAGGCTAACAAATTCTTTGTTCAACACCCGGGGATTCTACCGACATGGCTAAGTCAGGGTCTAGCTCTGATACCACTTGTTAAGGGACGAGGACACGACACAGATCTCCACAATGGTATGATATTGTCCACTTTGGGCATGAGCCCTCATGGCTTTGCTTTTGGTTCCACCCAAAAGGCCTCATACCAATGGAGATACTTGTCCTCCCTTATAAACCCATGATCATCCCCTTATCTAGCCAATGTGGGACTTTGGTTGCACTCCCAATTCCCAACAATCCTCCCCTCTGGTTGGGTCATATAAATCTCCTCTTCCAACTCTCCATGTAAGAAAGCTGTCTTCACATCTAGTTGCTCAAGTTCTAAATTCTGATGTGCAACCATGGCTAGAAGCACCCTGATGGAAGTATGTCTGACCACTGGTGAAAATATTTCATTGTAGTCAACTCCTTCTCTCTGTGTAAACCCTCTTGCAACAACTCGAGCTTTAAACTTAATACCCTCTGTAGGTGAGATTCCTTCCTTTTTCTTAAAGACCCATTTGCAAGTAACAATCTTTCTTTCCTTAGGTCGTCTGACTAGCTCCCAAGTCTGATTTTTGTCAAGTGACTCAATCTCATCTCCCATTGCAGCAAGCCATTGAGCAGACTCACTACTCGAAACAGCTTCTCTATAGGTGGACGGCTCATGGGGATCCACCTCTTCAGCAACCTGTAGTGCATAAGCAATCATATCCTCAAAACCATACCTCTGTGGGGGTCGAATGCCAACTCTCCTAGCTCTATCAAGAGCTATACTTGGCTGACGTGCTGTTTCTGAACTAGAAGACTCTGGCTCATCTATTCTTGTACCTGTATCAACAACTGGCACATCAGTTTCTATAGCAGTTTCTATAGCAGCATGTTGATCTTCTCCACCTTGGTGCTGTAATTCATCCTGACCAGAGGTGAATTGCAGCTCCACCTGTTTATCAACATCACTACTTTCTTCTGCAACAACGGGCTTCACAACAGAGTTAAACATAGAATTTTCATCAAACACAACATTTCTACTGAGTATAACTCTATTTTCAGAAGGTGACCATATCCTATAACCTTTGACCCCATCACCAAATCCCACAAATATACCTCTTTTAGCTCTAGGTTCTAATTTACCCTCATTTACATGATAATAAACTGAACAACCAAAAACTCTCAGCAAAGAGTAATCTGCAGGCTTACCAGACCACACCTCATAAGGTGTTTTGCAATCAATACCTGTATGAGGTCCTCGGTTAATCAAATAACACGCTGTGCTTACTGCTTCTGCCCAAAATCTTCTAGGTAACCCAGCATTAGAAAGCATACATCTTGCTCTCTCAAGAAGTGTCTGATTCATTCGTTCTGCCACCCCGTTTTGCTGTGGTGTATCTCTAACGGTGCGATGACGGGCAATCCCCTCATTCTTGCAAAACTCATTGAACTCAGACCCACAGAATTCCAGACCATTATCAGTTCGTAGCCTTTTGATCTTCTTCCCAGTTCGTAGCCTTAGTAGAAAAGAAAATCAAACTGGGAAGAAGATCAAAAGGCTACGAACTGATAATGGTCTGGAATTCTGTGGGTCTGAGTTCAATGAGTTTTGCAAGAATGAGGGGATTGCCCGTCATCGCACCGTTAGAGATACACCACAGCAAAACGGGGTGGCAGAACGAATGAATCAGACACTTCTTGAGAGAGCAAGATGTATGCTTTCTAATGCTGGGTTACCTAGAAGATTTTGGGCAGAAGCAGTAAGCACAGCGTGTTATTTGATTAACCGAGGACCTCATACAGGTATTGATTGCAAAACACCTTATGAGGTGTGGTCTGGTAAGCCTGCAGATTACTCTTTGCTGAGAGTTTTTGGTTGTTCAGTTTATTATCATGTAAATGAGGGTAAATTAGAACCTAGAGCTAAAAGAGGTATATTTGTGGGATTTGGTGATGGGGTCAAAGGTTATAGGATATGGTCACCTTCTGAAAATAGAGTTATACTCAGTAGAAATGTTGTGTTTGATGAAAATTCTATGTTTAACTCTGTTGTGAAGCCCGTTGTTGCAGAAGAAAGTAGTGATGTTGATAAACAGGTGGAGCTGCAATTCACCTCTGGTCAGGATGAATTACAGCACCAAGGTGGAGAAGATCAACATGCTGCTATAGAAACTGCTATAGAAACTGATGTGCCAGTTGTTGATACAGGTACAAGAATAGATGAGCCAGAGTCTTCTAGTTCAGAAACAGCACGTCAGCCAAGTATAGCTCTTGATAGAGCTAGGAGAGTTGGCATTCGACCCCCACAGAGGTATGGTTTTGAGGATATGATTGCTTATGCACTACAGGTTGCTGAAGAGGTGGATCCCCATGAGCCGTCCACCTATAGAGAAGCTGTTTCGAGTAGTGAGTCTGCTCAATGGCTTGCTGCAATGGGAGATGAGATTGAGTCACTTGACAAAAATCAGACTTGGGAGCTAGTCAGACGACCTAAGGAAAGAAAGATTGTTACTTGCAAATGGGTCTTTAAGAAAAAGGAAGGAATCTCACCTACAGAGGGTATTAAGTTTAAAGCTCGAGTTGTTGCAAGAGGGTTTACACAGAGAGAAGGAGTTGACTACAATGAAATATTTTCACCAGTGGTCAGACATACTTCCATCAGGGTGCTTCTAGCCATGGTTGCACATCAGAATTTAGAACTTGAGCAACTAGATGTGAAGACAGCTTTCTTACATGGAGAGTTGGAAGAGGAGATTTATATGACCCAACCAGAGGGGTTTCAATGTCCTGGTAAGGAAGACTATGTTTGCAAGTTGAAGAAGTCTTTATATGGGCTCAAGCAGTCTCCACGACAGTGGTATAAGAGGTTTGACAGTTATATGATTGAGTTAGGCTACAACAGAAGTCCGTATGATTGTTGTGTGTATCACAACGAGCTTGGTGATGGATTGAAGATTTATCTGGTTCTGTATGTAGATGACATGTTGATAGCTGCTAAGTCCAAGTCTGATATTATGAAGTTGAAAGACCTTCTCAGTGCTGAATTTGAGATGAAAGATTTGGGTGCTGCTCAGAAAATTTTGGGTATGGAGATTTATAGGGAAAGAGATAAAAATAAGCTTTTCTTGTCACAGAAAGGATATATTCAGAAGATATTGTCCAAGTTTGGGATGTCTTCAGCTAAGCCTATAGATACTCCTAGTGCTGCAAGTGTTCGTTTGTCTTCTGTACTTGCATCACAATCTGAAGCTGAGAAGGAATACATGGCTCGAGTCCCATATGCTAGTGCAGTAGGAAGTTTGATGTATGCTATGGTATGCACTAGGCCTGATCTTGCACATGCTGTGAGTGTTGTCAGTAGGTTCATGGGGCAACCTAGAAAGGAACATTGGCAAGCTGTGAAGAGGATTTTTCGTTACCTTAGAGGTACATCTGATATAGGTCTCGTTTATGGAAGTGATACAGAATGTTTAGTGACTGGTTATTCTGATTCTGACTATGCTGGGGATGTTGACAGTAGAAGGTCCATGACTGGTTATGTGTTTACCCTTGGTGGTTCTGTTGTTAGTTGGAAGGCAACCCTACAGCCTACAGTTACTTTGTCTACTACTGAGGCTGAGTATATGGCACTAACAGAAGCTGCTAAAGAAGCAATATGGTTGAAAGGACTAGTTGGTGACCTTGGTCTTCATCATGATCAGGCTGTTGTATATTGTGATAGTTTGAGTGCAATATGCTTAGCCAAGGATCAAGTTCATCATGAGAGGACTAAACATATAGATGTTAGATATCATTTCCTGAGAGATGAGAAGAGGATTAAGGTGATGAAAGTTGGGACAGCTGATAACCCCGCTGATATTTTCACCAAGGCAGTCCCAAGTGGCAAGTTCCAACATTGTTTGGACTTGCTAAATGTTCTGAATTGCTAAGTGGTCCCTAGGGGACCTTATGAAGCAGAGGGAGAATCTGGTGACTTTTTTTTTAAGTTGCATCTGGTACTTTTCTTTGGGTACATCTGGTTCATCTGTTATGTGTGAGAGAGTTCAAGTCAAGGTGGAGATTTGTTGATATGCCTTGAATCTGATATGAAGCGCTCCGAACGACCCAGTACGGGGGTCTCGCTGCCCGGTCAGCGAGTCGGGGTCCAGGGGCGAAGCGCCCGGTGGGGGTTCGGGGGCAACGCCCCCTAAGCTAAATTATGTATAGGGATTAGATGTGATATTTCCGTTTTGGGCTTTTATTTTGGGCCTATTATGTTAGGGTTAAGAGTGGTGCCATATATAAACCCTCTTAACCTATTCTTTGCCCTAATCTCTCTGTATTCTGAATACTCCTCACATAATAAGATCGTTCTCTCCCTCTGCCCGTGGACGTAGCTAACACACTGTTAGTGAACCACGTATATCTGTGTGTTGTTTCTCTTCGCCCTTTCGTTCTTGTTACGTTGTTACTGTTTTCGTCCTTAACAAGTGGTATCAGAGCTAAACCTTGACTTAGCCATGTCGGTAGAATCCCCGGGTGTTGAACAAAGAATTTGTTAGCCTTGAAGAAATATTCATATGTAGAATCCGTAATCTTACTCTAAGAGCAAACTCCTCCCTATGAAAGGAGATATGGACGGATAGAATCCGTAATCTGGCTCTAAGAGCAAAACTCCTCCCTATGAAAGGAGATATGGACGGATAGAATCCGTAATCTGGCTCTAAGAGCAAAACTCCTCCCTATGAAAGGAGATATGGACGGATAGATGACTATTTGAAGGGAGGCTCGTCTGTGGTACTTTGTTCGAGGGGAGGATTGTTGGGAATTGGGAGTGCAACCAAAGTCCCACATTGGCTAGATAAGGGGATGATCATGGGTTTATAAGGGAGGACAAGTATCTCCATTGGTATGAGGCCTTTTGGGTGGAACCAAAAGCAAAGCCATGAGGGCTTATGCCCAAAGTGGACAATATCATACCATTGTGGAGATCTGTGTCGTGTCCTCGTCCTTAACAAGAAACCCATGATCATCCCCTTGTCTAGCCAATGTGGGACTTTGGTTGCACTCCCAATTCCCAACAGTTGGTTTAATTTTTACCCATCCAATGTAATTTATGCGCCCACTAACCCAGAAGTTCAAGTTTTAGAAGTTCAGTGGTAGATTATTTTAACTATGTTTCTGATATTGTTAGGTGGAAATATGATTTGTCCCACAAGACCAATCAAAAAGAGACCAAACACAGTGTGTTGTCAAGCACTTAGGTAACAACATTTTCCCTCTTGTTCTAGGTCCATTCAGTCATGCAAATGGGAAAAGATGTAATCTGTGTTTTGCAGACAATGGCAACAACTCTTATTGCAACCCATGTCAATAACTGGTGATCCAAAACGTTGTATCAAGGTATTGTAAGTTCATGTGATATGTCTTTATTTTAGAGACAAGGATCCATTTAGTCCAATGACCATGTTTGCAGGTGTATCCTCGTTTGATATATTTCACATGATTGATATCATATTCTTAAGCAAAGTACTTGTATTGTATTAATAATTTAGGACTACTTGTAACATTTACTTTATATTAAAGAAGTCTCTCAATTACTCACTTTTATGAGGAAGTGTTGTTGAGTCTTTTATTGTTTGTAAATCTGAAGGTTGAATGGCAAGTTACCAATCATTTTTCTTTTAGATTTTGAAGTAAATTGGCTCAAATTGTGTTAGTTTGAAAACATTATGTTCACAACAAATTAACTTATCCTACTTATAAAATGTTCAATTATTTTTTTGCTGATTGAAAATAACGCAAAATGTGTGCTATTAGCACTTTGGCAGTTAACGTAAGGCTTGTATATCTCAAGATCAATTGCCAAATAATTTACTCATATTTTTTAAGCTTTTAAGTCATTTGCATTAATATTTGCTTCAATTAAGACTTTAATATGGCTTGTGTCTAGGTTTGTAAGATGTTGCTTTGTGTACTTAAACATGAAACTTCTATCCTCTGCTTATATATAATGTGATGGATTTAACAATTTGATTTTGTTTCTCATATCAACACAGTGATGGAATGGTAGAATATCACCAATATTGTCACATGCATGTTTGATGTTCCAAGGTTGAATGAGAAAATTCTTTCATTTCTATCTAGAAGATCAGTTGTTGCACATCCAAGTTGTATAGTTCCTTTTCTAGTTATTGTAAAAAGATCTCTTTGTTTAAATACAGTGTGAACAAACTTGCAAACTTAGTTTCAGTTAGTCTTGATCCTAAAGGGAGAAATGTGGTTCTTGAGAGAGCACGTATGACTCCTCAAAAATTGTTATTGATGGTGTAATTGTTGCAAAATAGGTATCTCATTCCCACTTCTGCATTTAAACTTCTATTTCTATGTACTGACATACTTTCAAATTTATATTTGTTTCATTGTGGTTCTTAAATAGTTTTTTAGTTACAGATAGAAACTTGACCTCAGGAAATTTACTTGTGTCGATTAGGTTGAATTGGAGGATCCAGTTGGAAACATTGGTGCGAAGCTTGTCAAACAAGATGTTGCAAAGACCAATGACTTGGCTAAGTAATGGAACTACACAACTTCATTTGTTTTGGCTTAGGGTCTTATTATTGAAGTCATCAAGGTATCCAGATGTGGAATAGCGCTATGTTTATGCATCCCTACTTAGAATTTTACTAACCAATCTGGACATATATTTTAGGTAGTAGAAGTTGGAGCAAACTGTGATCTTATCACAATAGGCGTTGAAAAAACAACCAAAGCTAACATTGGTTTCTGAACTCGAACAAATGTCAAAAGAGGTAGCATTTTATGGTTTAACGATTCTGTCATTTGATGGTTGTATTAATTGTTTCTTCACAGATCATTGTATTTATGAATGGTTAGGTTAAGATGTGATATGATCATGTCCTTAAATTTGTTGACTAGAAAGGCAATTGTATATGTGAATGGTTAAATTAAGAAAGTTTTAGTTAACAAAATTCTTGTGCTTTATATGATTATTTCCTTGTTGATAAGAAAGACAAAGAACATCTATACCATTCCTATTTTGGAAGTAGATGCAACATAATTGAAGGTTTTAGTTCTTACCAATAATCTTAAGTGTTAATCATGGTTTAGGATATCCTTCATATTACTTTAGGACTTTTTTTTCAATGTTGTTACAGTGCTTAGTAATAGAAGCTATTCAACGGAATACTACCTTGTTAATAGCAATCCAGGTATTTGGGGCTTTGTCCCTTAATTTTTGAATTTCCTAGTTGAGCATTGTTATAAATTTTGACATTTGCTCCACAGATAAAACTATGGATTGGAAATTAAGTTGGCCTGAATTGTCGATGCTTTGGTGTTATAAGAGTTTTTGATCTTTGATCATTTATCAGTCAATTAAATCTTTTATTTGAATATTTATATTCATTTATTTCTTTTCATAACTTTTTGTAGGTTGATGAAAGAATTACTTCACCACAATGGAATGTCTTGGCCACAACCCAACTAATTTGAGTTATTGAAATTTCTGCTAGCAACATATTTGATTTTGTAATTAATGAATGATAGATTGTTAAAGTTTACCTTTTGTATCATCTTCAAGTTAATGACATCATATTACTATATCTACTATTTTTGTGGGATTGTGAATATCTTGTATGAATGATTATTTAAATAAAGACATATTTTGATTGTATCTATTTTTATGGTTCATGAATGATTATTTGACTTTTATTATGTAACAAGGCAAGAAACATAGAAAAAATTTACTAGTCAAAGGATTATAATAGCTTTTCTTTAGAGGTATAAATAAATAATTATAACCATAAATAAATGCTATCATTAACAAACAATAACCTTTAATTTTAACTATAGAAAGTTTTTTATAGCTTTTATAAAATGCTATCACACATTCTATTAAGAGAAAATTATGCTATTGAAATTTTTTTATTATAGTGTTTTTATAACCTTTATAAAACGTTATAAAAAGTCTACTTTTTATAGCATGGGCTGTCATGACTTTTCGTAAAACGCTATAAAAGCCCTATAATAGCGTTTTTCTGAAGCTATCGTAGATATTTTTTCTTGTAGTGGACTAAGGCTTTTGAAGCTTGATCGAGCTCACTGTAGAAATGCTCAAGAATGATACAAGCAGGCAATCCATGATCAGGACACTTTCGGTCCAGCCTTTGGAATCTTTCTCACGCTGCATCTAAAGGCTCATTGTATGGTTGTCTGAAGGAAATGATTTTTGCTCTGTATTTAGCATTCTTATTGGATGGAAAAAACTTCTCTAGAAACTTTTCTGCCAAGTCATTCTAGGATGTGATGGAGTTTGGTGGAAATTATTCTAACCAAGCCTCAGCATCTCCCTGCAATGAGAAAGGACAAAGTTTTAGATTCAATGTGCCTTCTGGCACTCCTGTTACTCTAAACGAACTAAAAATTCTTAAAAATTACTTGATATGCTTATGTGAATCTTCACTCGGAAACCCTAAAAACTGGCCCATGGTGGCTCAAGTATTCTTGGATTCAGAGTCTGGAAAACTGGTAAGACATAAACCCTTATTGCTCTATTTCGATCTTCTGCAATATAGATTGGATTTTCATTTTGTGGCACCGGTGGAACTGGTGGTGCTGGAGGTATTCTCTCACCATTATAATCCATTCCACGATTCTGCTGGTCAATAGGAGGATCGACTCCGGGTTGGACCATTGGATGTTCTTGTATATAAGCAGCTTCTTCAACAGGTTATGTGCGCTCAACTCTTGTTGTTCCTTCTTCTTTCGTCTTTGCTCTTTACGACGACGACGTAAGGTTCTTTCTATCTCAGGATCTAGCTTAAGGAGTCGATACCCCTTGCTCATGCACCAACTTTAACTTGCAAAAGAAACTTCAATCGAATAGCGATTTCAACAACTAAAAAAACAGGTTTTACTTGTAGTCCCCGACAACGACGCCAAAAACTTGATGCGAGTTGTGATTGAAGATGGATGTTGGAAAAGATGGTAAATAATGAATGGGAATGAATTCAGTCAACCAAGTGCAAGTATACATTATCACATGTAGTAATAAAAACTCTGGAAGTATTCCAAAATGTATTGATCCCACGGAGACTAAGTTAGAAACACAGATTTGAAGAAGAAAGTGCTCTTAAATTGCATTTGAAAGGTAACCAAAAGAAATAGTTGATGTTTGGTTTTGTAAAACAAAGAAACAAACAACTAAAGAAATAACAATAATAATTAAGCGAGGTGTTCAGTATAGCTTCAACCCTAAGGCAAATAACCCTAGTAATGGCTTATTTAACCTAAGTCTAATCATGCACTGGGTCAGGTTTAACTCTTATGTGGCCTTGCTCCCAAGGACCGTTAGAATGCTAAGCGAGTACCGTTATGCACATTTATGTGACTCGACTCCGACATAGATTGTTCATGCATGCAACCTATAACCCTATAGTTGCTAAAGGCGACCTTCCCCTATAACACCGAATACACTCTCTCGAGCCCTTTATCCTATATCACCTTTATGAGAACCGATGTTGTTTGACTCTTTCAGGTACGAACTCACATAAAATGCAAAGTCTAAGTTATTTGTTAAACTCAGCAAGATTTAGAATGATAATCAACAAGGGATGACATGCCATAAATAGAACTTAGGCAAATAAGCAACATTCGAGCCATTTAAACCATAAGGGTATTCACTATACCGAACCCCTAAGTGGAATTTAGCTATGCATGATGGAATATAATGCAAATCAACAACTTTTCATTGAAATAATGAATAAAGAATACAAAATAATGAAAAGAAACAAGTGTTAGAAAAATATTGTGCAATAGCTAAAACCAGGGTTTTTTTCACTATATCCAATCCTTCTAGAGTTCTCACGACATTCTACTCTCCTTTTACAAGGTGGGAATAGGGTGAAATCTCTACAAACACTCGGGTTTGATGTCTAACAATGGGTTAGAATTTAGTCTTCTAGCAAGGACCTTGGGCATCCCTACTCATGGGCGTCTACTAGGGTTCTGTCACCCCCCTCTTCTTCGCAGTGAGTTCTGCTTGGATTTGCCTTCGAATCGTGGCCTTTTATAGCATGGGGAGTGGTTGAGGAGTCACGAAAATAGTGTTAGCAGGTGGCCTAGTAAGTTTTGGAGTCAAAACAGCCGGTTAGGTGCGCAAAACACTTGTTCAAAACGACCTGCGACGGACTCAGAATTGTCTGCCTCTGCCCAAAAATGCGGTCGCATTTAATTTTAGCCTTGCTAGAAATGCGGTCGCATTTCTGGGAATTTTTTCAGATTTCTCTGTTTTCTACAAAACACCAAAACCAAGTCAAATTCACACCAAAATGAGTTCTTTTAAGCACAAATATGCATAATTTGATATACATGACTCTCAACATCCTAACTTATCAACTTTAGCACTTTTTAAGCTCAAGAATAGTGTTTTTGATATAAAACATACAAGTTTGACAAGGAAATAAGCTAAATATAAGGGCAAAATAGGTATAATTTTTACCCTTATCATTGATGTATTTGTAGCCTCACCAGAAAGTTCATTTAACACCATTTTACTATGTAGCTTATGTTCTCTAACGTGGTCTTCTTCCAAATACTTTATTTTCTTCTGGATCGAAGAAGTATCCACCTCTTGTTTCTTTTGGTTAGCCTACAAATAGGCATAGTTTTGAACGTGAATCTAATTTCTTTGGGTTTGCCACTAGCACATGTGCAGGGCAACCCAAAATTGTAAAATGACGTAAACTAGCTTTACTCCCTCTCCATAACTCAAAAGTTGTTTCAGAAACACTCTTTGAGGGAACGACATACAAAATATATACTGCAGTCTCTACTGCATATCCCCAAAAAGAATTAGGGAATCGAGCATAGCTCATCATAGATCGAACCATGTCTAACAAGGTTCTGTTTCTCCTTTCTAATACATCATTTTGCTGAGGTGTACCAGGTGCTGAGAGTTGGGACGTCCTTCCATGTTCCATCAAATAGTTTTGGAATACTAAGTCCATATACTCTCCACCTCAATCAGATCGAAGTGTTTTAATGGTCTTACCTAACAAGTTCTCAACTTCAGCCTTATAATCCTTGAACTTTTCAAAGGCTTCAGACTTATGACTCATTAGGTATAAATAAACACAACTTGAATAATCATCTATGAAAGAGATGAAATATTCATACTCTCCTCAAGCCCTAACATTCGTTGGACCACAAAGATCCGTATGTACGAGCTCTACATAGCTAAAATATTCACAATAATTACAATAGAAAGCATAATTAAGAGCACAATAAAAGGGAAGGAATTGACCGCCGAAGACCCCGTTGCTGACGCTTGGAGTCCCTCCGAACACTCCTTAAGCCTCCTAGAATGCTCCCCAAAATTCCCCCAAAATTTTCCCACTAAAGAAAGCTCTCAAAAAGGCTAGAAAGCCTTGAGAGAGGCTCCAAAGGAGCCAAGAAAGAAAGGAAGGAATGGAATGAATAGTGATTGATGATAAAAAAAATGGATCCAAGGGGCGCTATTTATAGGCTCGGAAATGGGGTAGCGTTGTGACGCTATTGGCACAGCGTCGCGACGCTGTGACGTCATCGACTTGCAGGCCAAGAATTGGATAGCGTCGCGACGCTGTCCCTACAGCGTCTCGACGCTAGGCGAATTCCATAACTTTCAGCTATGGATTTTGGGCTTGAATTTGGGCCTCCCTCCATTTCTTTTGGGCCTCATCTTCATGGTTGACTTTCATGGCTTCCCCTTTGACCCAAGTATGGAAATTTGGCTTAAATGTCTTCTTTTTGGGCACTTTTTCCACTAATTTCCATAGTTTGCTCCTAAAGACCAAATAACAAAACATATCAAATATTTTCAATAAAAACACAATTAAAGCTCTAAAAAGCCTAATAAATTGGGACTAAAATAGCGACATTTCTGCTCGCTATCACACCCCCAAACTTAAGCTTTTGCTAGTCCCGAGCAAAATAAATTCGAAAGATGCATGAAATAGAATCACTCAAGCATCCATGATTTTGGAATTCTCAAGATAGAATGGAAAACATGCAAGTGGAATAAGCAAGTACCGCATACTCATGAAGAAATCTTAAAATAGTTTGAACTTAAGATTAATGAATAGCATGCTCAAGACTTATCTATTGATTCTTTTACTAACCTAGATTAGTCTTATGGCTTTCTCCATTTGTTTTCCCCCTACACTGGCTAAAAGCCCCTAATAGGTCGGAGTTCTTCTATCATGCAAAAAAAAGAAACTAGGGTGCCTGATATTTTTCTTTTTCATGGGGGAGCAAAACTCTCAATTGATTTTTCACTTTTCTTTTCTTTTTCTTTTGCTACTCCCCCAAACTTGCATTTTGATATCCAATGGTACTAGCTTTCACACTACGGTGCAGGGACCCTTAACTCGAATTTTATTTTCTGGTTGGCCTAACTGATCACACCGTAGGTAGCTCTTTTTACCCCTAGGCTTTTTCTTTTGTGCAAGCAAAAATATTTTTTTCTTTTTCAACAGATTTTTCTTTTGTCTCATTTTTTTCTTTTTCAACAGGCATAGCATTTTTTTTTTCTACCTAGTTCTTTAGAACAATCAAGCATGAACTTCCTAATATTAGAAACTAAGCCTATCGGGGTGACAACAAACTTTAAAAATCATAATAAGAATCTAGATTTTCAAAGACGTCATTAGATAAGTCTATCGCATGCTTTAGACATCAAAACTAAGTATCAAAAAATTTTAAAATTTCACAATTTCTGCCATGCTCCCAGATTCCACAACATATAAACCATTTTCTCCCAAAATTTCTAAAATCACATCCTCGACTATCATAACTATCTATTTATGCATCCAACAGAATTTATAAATGCTCAACACAGCGAAAGCCTCCCCCCCAGACTTAAACTAAACATTGTCCCCAATGTTTAAAAAACAGCAAAGCATAAAGAGGGATACTGAGACTTCCCTGAGCTAGGAGCATTTCATCATCTTCCTTGGGATCCAGAAAAATGGGAATCATGGAACTTTGGGATTTGCTAGAGTGATCCAGCAAAACAAAATTGGATCACGAAGCAAAGAAAATTATTTTACTTAAAAAACAACTACTTTAATCCTTGGGTTGCCTCCCAAGCAGCGCTTTCTTTAACGTCTTTAGCTAGACGAGGCTGAGGCAAGCCACTCTCTACGCGATTACCGCTTGTGTATTCTATCAGTTATTTTTAGATAGCCACTAGGTTGAGGCAAGCCACTCTCTACGCGAGACGACCCTTGATAGGCCTAGGATGCATGTCAAAGGTTGTAGGAATTAGATTTGAATTGCATTTGAATTTAGTGTTGGGTTTTATGCCCTAAAACTCGTAGATAGTGAATGTAACCGTTGACCGGATATTAATGAAATAATATTGATATGTTTTTTATTAATTGTTATTAGTTATTTTATATTTGTCTTTGCCTA
This sequence comes from Luffa aegyptiaca, assembly GCA_017139565.1. Classification (NCBI taxonomy): domain Eukaryota; kingdom Viridiplantae; phylum Streptophyta; class Magnoliopsida; order Cucurbitales; family Cucurbitaceae; genus Luffa; species Luffa aegyptiaca. Next base: position 17,110,510 of record CM029398.1, read on the forward strand.
ATAATAACCCTAATCCAATAAACTAGACATCCAAGGTTGTAATATGAGTCTTGAACTATATGTAGCGACATATGGGATCATTGTTCAAGAAACAGCCTAAAGGGTCTATAGTATAGGGATAAGACTGGGTGCCTTATCCTGGTGACACTATGGATACGGCCCACTTTGTATTTGATACAAACACTGCGATCCAACGCGTTCGTGTAGGAGACATGCGAGTGGGGGTATCCTATGCAATGAGTTTGCATAAGACCGGACCGCGAAATAGTAACCACTGGTTATAACACCGTTAACTAGTTGGTTTTCTATTTCACTAGGACGACCTAGACAACTTAGTCTTAATCCTGAGTTGATTATGGACTCCTGCTCATGAGAGATTGTCCTTTGATTTGTATGGGTGAGAGTGGCCAATACGCCGACTCAATAAGCCTACCACTTTGGGGACAAGACCGAATGAGGAGCTGGGAACATAATCGTACAAGATGGAATTCACTCCTTCCCGACTTTAGGGAAGCAGATGAGTGTTCCCTTAAGTGGTTACTCCGAGTCTTGAACAAAGGGCCCTACCCTCTCAATGGCACGAGAGGGTTTTCTGTTTGATGGTTGGACCACAAACAGGTTGTTCATTAGAGGAGAATTGGTACTTAAGGAAATAGAGGTAACCCACGGGTAAAACGGTAATTTGACCCAGCTGGTGTTACGGACACTCGTGAAGGACTAACTAGTCGATATTGGTCTATATCCGTGGACACAGAAAATATGTCTGCAGTGAGAAGAGTGCAACTGTGAGTCTATAGTTGAATGAACACACAGTTAACGAATATTGATTAATGTGGTTAATGAGTTTGACCAATTAATCTCACATCGTTGGAGCTTCTGATCTGCAGGTCCATTAGGTCCCACTGGTAGCTCATAAAGTAATTTGAGGCAACTAAGTAATAAATGTAAATTGAAAATGTTCAATTTACTAAGGGAAACAAATATAATATATATTGATATATTATTATGAGAGAAATTAATATTTGAAGAAATTCAAATATAAATTTATGGAAGTTTGAAAGAGTTCAAATAATGAATTAATTAATTTAAGGCCTAAAATGTGTTTGGGCAAATTAATTAATTCTAGGCCGGAAATTAAATATGTGATATTTAATTGGTGGGAATTAATCAATTATGGAAATAATTAATCACTTGAGGAAGTGATTAATCATTTATGGAAATGATCTAATCACTTATGGAAGTAATTAGTCATTTGTGGAAAAGATTAATCAATTGTGGAATTGATTGATCATGATTGATTAATTAAGGAATAAGATTGAATCAATTTTGGAAAAGATTGATTTAATTGAATATTTTATTCATGGCCTCTCTTCTATAAATAGAACACTAGACCTAATTGGTCTGGGACACTTGACACTTTGCTCTTGCTCTTAGACTCTCAAGACAAGACCTAGAATTCTCTCTAGCCTCCCTCTTAGAGAAAGACTCCCACAAGTCTTTTGCCTCCTAGACCTAGAGTCATACCGGTGTAACCTCTGTGGTTATTGTGTCATTCAAGAAGAATTTTCCAGCGATCACAAGACAAAGGAGGCTGCTGCGTTTTGTTCGTTGGAGCATCACTGGCGACGAACGGTCAAGTCTACAACGAAGGTTTGTAATGGTTCTTCCCCTTTTCTTTAGAAAAGCATGAAAATAAATTTAGATTTATTTTTAAGCATGTTTAAGCTGATTTTCCAGCAACTTTAAAGAGTGTTTAAAGTTTGTTTGAGTTTTCGTAACGGTATTTTAATGTTAATTAATATACGGCGTAAGGTCCAATCGATGCGCTTCCGCTGCGTGGGGACTTTTATTCCCTTCATTTAGTTCATACAATTCCGGACCCACGATCGTTCGCTGTTTGTTTACGATTATCCGCAAGCGCACGGGTCGTCACAAGTAATATAAAACAGTAGGTAATACCGAGTATCGAATCCACAAGGAGGCTAAGCGAAATTCAAGCAAGCGAAAGATCCTTGAACACTAAAAATACTTAGGCGAAATAATATTTAGGAACCAGATCATGCAATCAAAGAGAATTAAAAAAATCAAAACAATTAAGGAGAAAATTTGATCAATCGAATAAAATACGGAGAAGGAGTTTTCTAATGGGAAGAGGGGTCTTGAAAATCAATTATTAGCTAAACAATTGCTACAATTGTCCTATCTCATCGCCCAACTAATTATACTCCTAGAATCTCCGTTAATTACATAAGTTCTCCTGTCGGTCTCCCCTAATTGTAATTAATTCATTTTAACAACCTAAGTGTCCTTAGCGCCATTAAAAATCATTAATTATTACGCTCTGATTCATTTTAGGAATCTAAGTTTAATCAACTAATCCCGTTGTCACGACAGGCAATTAAACTAGTTGCATGGATTATGATCTATCCTCACTTCTCTCCGTCGAGTCTCCATTAAGAATCAGATCAGTACACAATCGGCCAGATTGCATAAAGCATTAAGCACATCCATACAAATAATTAGGATAAAAGGGGCAAGAGATAGGCAATTATAACAACATTTAAACTATAATTTCATTTCAAGACCCCAAATTGGGGTTTAGCTATACATAGCTAAAATATTCACAATAATTACAATAGAAAGCATAATTAAGAGCACAATAAAAGGGAAGGAATTGACAGTCGAAGACCCCGTCGCTGACGCTTGGAGTCCCTCCGAACACTCCTTGAGCCTCCTAGAATGCTCCCCAAAATTCCCCCAAAATTTTCCCACTAAAGAAAGCTCTCAAAAAGGCTAGAAAGCCTTGAGAGGGGCTCCAAAGGAGCCAAGGAAGAAAGGAAGGAATGGAATGAATAGTGATTGATGATAAAAAATGGATCCAAGGGGCGCTATTTATAGGCTCGGAAATGGGGTAGCGTCGCGACGCTGTGACGTCATCGACTTGCCGGCCAAGAAATGGACAGCGTCGCGACATTGTCCTTACAGCGTCTCGACGCTAGGCGAATTCAAGAACTTTCAGCTACGGATTTTGGGCTTAAATTTGGGCCTCCCTCCATTTCTTTTGGGCCTCATCTTCATGGTTGACCTTCATGGCTTCCCCTTTGGCCCAAGTATGGAAATTGGGCTTAAATATCTTCTTTTTGGACACTTTTTCCACTAATTTCCATAGTTTGCTCCTAAAGACCAAATAACAAAACATATCAAATATTTTCAATAAAAACACAATTAAAGCTCTAAAAAGCCCAATGAATTGGGACTAAAATAGCGACATTTCTGCTCGCTATCAACGATCCCAAAGCGGCTAGTTTAACTAGTTGATTGTGAAATTGCTTAACCTAAAATTAGTTACATATAATTAGTAACTGTTACGGAGGTCTCCGATGGTTGCTATTTTATGAATAAGGGGTGGCGAGCGATAAAGTTAATATTAATTAATCTTGTTAATTGCAGAATTCATGGTTAGCAAGTTAATTAGCGCAGGTTAGTGTAGGGGGGTCCTCCGAGTAAATCAGAAGCCGACCATACTAATGAAATCAACATTGAACGATTATTAGAGAAAACTAGGAAGCCAACGAACTAGAATCAAGCATAAGAAATCCCAATCCAACGATCCCTTTTTATGTTGTTGATCCCCGTCTTATTTCTATTTTCCATGCTTAGTTTTCTGTCTTTTAAAATTCAGCATTTAATTATTTAATTATTTTTTCTTGTCCTTCATTCTAAAAACCCCCCTGTTTTCGTAAGCACGAAATTCTACAACTGTTAGGTCCCCTTCAACCTAACTGTTAGGTCCCATTCTAAAAATCTCAATCCAACGATATAGATGCGTTTAGCTACTCATAAACAAAGTAAAAACATAAACTAATACAAAAGATTGCATAAATAATGACCAAACAAGGTCTACAAAGTTGCTGGAAAGTAAAAGAGGCGAAAGAAATCAGAAAGGGACCAAATTTCTAACCTAACGACGGACTAAACCGAGACCTATTATTTATAGAAAACATCGTAGCATCGAGACACCAAGGGCAACGTTGAGACGCCACAAACTTTATACACCACTTCGTATTCGCGTCGGCGTCGAGACGCTAGGGGCAGCGTCGAGACGCCATCCCTGATCCATGCATACTGTTTTTTTTCTTCTCAGCCTTGTCTTGCTTCATCTCGGTACGGGGCTCCAATCTTCGACTCTTGGTGTCATTCTTCAGGTCCGCTTTAATACATTTGGGTCTTTTCACCTCCTCGTTGTCCAAGACACCGAGATGGCTCCAAAACTCCACAATTGGCCGGAATTAACACCAATTTAGCGTGATTGGCTCCCGACATCGCCTAAGCTCAAAGATCATGTAAATAAGACAAGTAAAGCACAACATTACTCTAACAAGCTTAGATTCGAGGTGATAAAATAGGACTATTTAGGTCCTATCAGCCTTCAAGATAAAATCTGTGATACATCCGTACTTGATGCTACGCCATCATATAGCTCCTTGTTAAGAGTGAATTATGACGTCGATGAAGATTTCTTCTTACTCTTATCGTTGTACGAATCAAAATCAGTGTATCCTGTAAGGATCAAAATCCTCAATGCCATACACGAGCTTATAACCCCTCATTCTCCTAAGATACTTGAGGCTATTTTAAATGCAGTCCAGTAACTTAAATGTGGACTAAATTGGTATCTACTGACAATCCCATATTGCATACCGTATGCCAGATCTATCTCCCTGTTGCCGAGGCATATGGATTCCGTCTCAAGTCCTCAACCTCTTGAGGTGTCTTAGGACACTACTCTTGTGACAAATGAATTCCATGTCGGATAGGTAACTAATGGTTCCTGGAATTAGCAATATGTTCTTGCTATTCCATATGATTTCGATTCTAAGAACAAATGTAGTCCTGTTCCAAATCTTTTATTTGGAATTCGGTTGCTAGCTAACCTTTTAATGTCAGTATTGATAAACTATATCATTGGTCCAGCCTTTGGAATCTTTTCCATGCTGCATCTAAAGGCTCATTGTATGATTGTCTGAAGGAAATGATTTATGCTCTATACTTAGCATTCTTATTGGATGGAAAAAAACTTCTCTAGAAACTTTTCTGCCAAGTCATTCCAGGATGTGATGGAGTTTGGTGGAAATTAATCTAACCAAGCCTCAGCATCTCCCTATAATGAGAAAGGAAAATGTTTTAGCTTCAATGTGCCTTCTGGCACTCCTGTTACTCTAAACAAACTAAAAATTCTTAAAATTTGCTTGATATGCTTATGTGGATCTTCACTCGGAAGCGCCGAAAACTGGCCCATGGTGTTGAGCATTTGAAACATCACAGGTTTCAACTCAAACTGCGGCGCTTCAATCGGTGGCTCAAGTATTTCTGGATTCAGAGTTTGGAAAACTAGTAAGACATAATCTGTTATTGCTCTATTTCGATCTTCTGCAATATAGATTGGATCTTCATTTTGTGGCACTGGTGGAACTGGTGGTGCTGGAGGTATTCTCCCACCATTCTAATCCATTCCAAGATTCCGCTGGTCAACAGGAGGATCGACTCTGGGTTAGACCATTGGAAGTTCTTGTATATAAGCAGCTTCTTCAACAGGTTCCCGTGCGCTCAACTCTTGTTGTTCCTTCTTCTTTCACCTTTGCTCTTTACGACGACGACGAAAGGTTCTTTCTATCTCAGGATCTAGCTCAAGGAGTCGATACCCCTTGCTCATGCACCAACTTTAACTTGGAAAAGAAACTTCAATCGAATAGCAATTTCAACAACTAAAAAATCAGGTTTCACTTGTAGTCCCCGACAACGACGCCAAAAACTTGATGCGAGTTGTGACTGAAGATGGATGTTGGAAAAGATGGTAAATAATGAATTAGAATGAATTCAGTCAACCAAGTGCAAGTATACACTATCGCATGTAGTAATAAAAACTCTGAAGTATTCCAAAATGTATCGATCCCACAGAGACTAGGTTGGAAACACATATTTGAAGAAGAAAGTGCTCTTAAATTGCCTTTGAAAGGTAACCAAAAGAAATAGTTGATGTTTGGTTTTGTAAAAAGAATAAACAAACAAGTAAAGAAATAACAATAATAATTAAGCGAGGTGTTCAATATATCTTCAACCCTAAGGCAAATAACCCTAGTAATGGCTTATTTAACCTAAGTCTAATCATGCATTGGGTCAGGTTTAACTCTTATTTGGCTTTGCTCCCTAGAACCGTTAGAAGGCTAAGCGAGTACCGTTATGCACATTTCTGTGACTCGACTCCGACATAGATTGTTCGTGCATGCAACCTATAACCCGATAGTTGTTATAAGGCGACCTTCCCCTATAACACCGAATACACTCTCTCAAGCCCTTTCTCCTATATCACCTTTATGATAACCGATGTTGTTTGACCCTTTCAGGTACAAACTCACATAGCATGCAAAGTCTAAGTGATCTGTTAAACTCAGCAAGATTTAGAATGATAATCAATAAAGGATGACATGCAATAAATAGAACTTAGGCAAATAAGCAACATTCAAGCCATTTAAACCATAAGGGTATTCACTATATCGAACCCCTCAATGGAATTTAGCTACACATGGTTGAATATAATGCAAATGAACAACTTTGCATTGAAATATTGAATAAAGAATACAAAATAATGGAAAGAAACAAGTGCTGGAAAAATATAGTGCAGTAGCTAAAACCAGGGTTTTTTCACTTTATCCAAACCTTCTAGAGTTCTCACGACACTCTACTCTCCTTTTACAAGGTGGGAATAGGGTGAAATCTCTACAAACACTGGGTTAGAATTTAGTCTTCTAGCAAGGACCTCGGGCATCTCTACTCATGGGCGTCTACTAGGGTTATGTCACCACCCTCTTCTTCCGAGTGAGTTCTGCTTGCATTTGCCTTCGAATCGTGGCCTTTTCTAGCTTGGGGAGTGGTTGAGGAGTCACGAAAATGATCACTACTACAAATTAAGGTTTTGACGACGGGCTAAAAAAAATGGTAAACGACGACGGACAAGGAAAAACACGCGAATGTGAGTGGAAACAAATTTAAAACCACCTACAGAACATTTAAGGTCGGGCATTGCCGGTCATTAAAAGTGCATTCACACTTTTTTTTTAACTCTCTCTCTCGTGGATTTCTGTTTTTTTCTCTCTCTCAATTTTTCTCTTCTCTCTGCTCATTCTCTCTCATTGACTCTGCTTCTTCTTCAAACCCTAATCCTTTTTCCTCGCTCAACGCCGTCGTTCAGGAGTAGCATATCTACTTGTCTCATAAGGTCGATTTAACATTGTTGCTCACTCGATCGCCTGGATTTCTCTACGATACTCTGTGTTTTCTTGTGGTTTCTTTTCGCTTGTTTTCTATCTCTAGCGGTTGATTTTTTTTAATCATTTGTTGTTCGTTTGTGCATCACATTGATCTTGAAGTTGTGTGTTGGATTGTGAAGTTTGAGTTCTTTGTTGTTTCGACGTAATTTTGAGGTCGTCGATGTTTTAGGTTGTAGTTTGAGGAGGCAATGTTTCTCCACAGATGGCGAAGCCAAGACAGTTTAAGCACGCGATGATCGACAGCTGGCGGGATTGTTGGTTGTGTATCTCGAATGGTCACGTCTCCTCTCGACCCGATTAAGATCAGGTTTCAGGTCCATGTTGATTCCATTTGCTGGAACTATTTGAGTTTTAGGAAAAGTAGAAGAATATAATGTTCTAAGGCACGAATTTAGGTTTTATGTTGTAGGCCGTAAGAACAAAAACAAAGTTCAATTTTTCTCCTCCTGTGAGGAAAGAAATAGAGATGCTGGATGAATTTATAGTTGTTTTATGATTTTAGTCGGAAGTTTCAATTTGTTATTGGTCTTTGAAGATGTATGCAAAATTTTTTCTTTCTTCGACGTTGTGCATTTCATTTCTATTCAGCATCTTTCTATGACATTCTCTTGCAGATCCGGAAAGAGGCGTGGATATGAAGATTTTAATTGTTCAAATTGAATTCTTTACGCATGGAGATAGTTGAAATTTCATGGAATTTCAAATTGAAAATTTTCTTCGACGTTGTCACAGATAGTTGTTTAATGTAGAATCCAGTGATTCTTTTGTGTTTCTTATGTGAGGGATAGACCTTGTTCCTGCTAGCTACGGAGTAAATTTTCCAGTACATGCATGGAATTTAATTATCTCTTGGTGGAAAGTGGAAATTTTAGTACATAATGGAATTCCAGTGCCATTGTCTACTATGCTACGAGAGTCCTACATTTAGTTTTGAATAATTGTATCGCTCCACATTATGGTCTTTATCTGTGATGAATGCTTATGCTTGCATTCTGTTGGCATGTTCAACTGGAGCCAACAACTTCATGGGTTTTGGTGGTTCAAAGAAGTTGTCTTTTTGGGGGGTTGTGGTCTTAGCATTCTTCTTCTTCTCCTCTCTCTCTCTATGTCTCTCTCTCTTTTTGATTTATTTATTTCACCATGTAGCTGAAGCGGTTGAAATTGAGAAAAAACAACTGGAGTTCTGAGTCATATCGATTTGATGATAGTCTGTTCTTTGGCTTGTGCTAATACTCTGTCGCTTGGCTTGAGATACTTGGTCTTTTCCATCTTTGTTATATTGGATATCTTATAGTCATGATTTGATATATTTTTTGTGCCTTCCATTTCAAGTTTACTTATAGATGAATATCAGACTTCCAATTCTTTTATGTCTCTCCTGTTCATCTTGGAGTAGAGTAGAAAATGTGGACAAACGAAAATTATGAGAAGAAATGTAACGAACAACTTTGTCACAGCGATGTTTATGTCATTGTTTCGGTTGTAAGATGAGGGATGTTTATAGTTTTTCATGTTAAGTTCAAAATTCATTGAGTTAATATTGAACCTAACTAAAATTTGTTTTTCTTAGTTTCTTCAAGTTTGATGTACAAGCAAGATTATGCCGACAAGAATGAAATATTGTATTCAAGCTTACCTAAGTAAAGTGAAATGATGAACTAAATGGTTAGATAAAATATAAATAACTGACATACGATTGTTTATTGAAATCTTGAAATTTTTGTTTTTTATGTGTATAACAAAAATTCTATTCTGACACGCGAAGAAGTTCAAATCCTCCTTTCTTATTGAATAAATGTCAGTTTTAGTTTATATTTGTAATTCACTTGCATATTTCTGGTTCTAGGTGTTGCTTCAGTTGAATTTTTGGTCCAAGAGAGCCTGTGGCAGTTAGGTGTTGCTATTCCTACAATCAAGCATTTGACTGAGAAGGGAGCTAAAGTGCTTCTGTCCAGTCATTTGGTAAGTGTGCTTTTGGGACTTCTTTGTTTGGCTTTTGTTTTGTTGTGTATGGATGTTGATTGATGAATCTGGAAGATGGTAGCTATTAAGCATTTGAAGTAGAGCTTCTATCTTCTATTGTTACCTTTTTTCAAGCGAATTGGAATTACAGCTTCAGATGTTGGATTCAAGGTTTCCAGTCGGAAGGTATTTTTTTTTCTGCATCTTGTGTGATCTTCAATAAGTTTAGTTCTTGTTTTAGTAGTTATTAAACATTCAATCATGAATCAAAGAGTTTCATAGTTATCATTTGTGTAAATGCCTTATGTTTTTGGTTTGATGGTAGGTTTTGCAAGAAGTATTAAAATGCTATGGAATACCTAAAAATTTGTTTGGTATAGCTTCTTTCAGGACTACATGATCTCATACATTAATTGTGCCTTTCTTCTATGTTTTTTCTTTTCCTTGCCTCTACATCTTTTAAGTTCACAGAAATTGAAAACTGTCTTGAAAAAGGTATTTTATGTCACAACTTAATACTTATTCATGTTTTCTGCAACCCCCCCCCCCCCCCCCCCCCCCCATGGTTTTCAAGGATTCATTTCTATCAAAGTCAATTTGTCTATGTTTGAATCTTCTTTGTCTTCCTTTACCTGGTTGTTGTTTGGTGGGTTCAAGTAGTGGAGGAGAAGGGTTGTTTTTATTTGAAAGGAGCAGTGGTCTTTCTTCCTCGGCTTCCTCACTCTCGTTCTTTTGTAACTTCCACAAATTTCAAGTTCCTTAATTTTGTGAAGACTATTTTGCTTTCGAGTTTTGCTTTTCATTTGCTTTCTCATCTTTTGCATTTCTTTTAGTTTTCAACTTAATATGATTGTATCTCTTTGGTTGAATTAGTGTTTAATGCTCCAATTTTAGTCTACTTAGTGGAAATGAACAATGTGCTTGTTCGTCGAGTTTACTGAGTAAGCAATGTTTGATGGTTCTTGAATTTGTGTTCTGCTGCTTTGGTTTTATAACTTAATGATCAAGTTTGTTTCTCTCTTTTCAAAGAATTGGGGTTTAGCGATTTGAGTGTTGTGCTACATTACAGATTCAATCGGATTGTTTATCGTTCATTATCTTCTATCTCTTTGCTGTCCTTTTTTCAATGTTTCTTGGTGAGATTATATGCCTTTTTGTAGTGTTAAAAGGCCTACTATTCCATGTTGTTATTCATTTCTTGTTTATATGACCTTGGGTCAAGGAACAAAATGCATGGTTTAGTCAATTTTCTGTTGCATTTGTGTTTTACATGATATGATCTTAGTTTAAATTTATACAGAGTAAGCGGTTGAATGACAAGTAAGCACGTTTGCCTTCTCAATGGCACTGGTGGTACACTATAGTTTCTGTTATTTGTTTTAAGTGAATATAATCAACGTTACATACACTCAAAGGCTATAGTTTTTGTGATTTGTTTTGTTATTTAAAAGTGTAATGGCGGTAAAGGATTAAGAGAAAACGAACAAAGTATGATTGAATTGGGATAATTGATGTCGTATTTTTATGTTAATATGCTTTTTGTTATGATTGTTGTTCAAATACTTTGCTGGAAATTGTGGAAATCATGCTACTTGTGTTTGTGGCTTATGTTTGTTTGTTGCAAGCTAGCTATCAATGCCTAAATTTCTTTTTATGTTAATATGCATTGTGTTTTAAACTACAGTTTGGAGGAGTAGTTATTAATGGATCTTTGGTTGTTGCAAAATCTTTGTTCCTCGAAGTTAAGAGAAAAGTGCATAAATAACCATTGAACTAATTCATTTTCTAGCTTGTTCATCATGGTTCCTTTGTTAATTTCCTTGTTCTCAATCCCCATTTTCCTTCACTTTACATTATTCTATTTCTTTTTTCAGGTTGTAGAAGCTGAAAAGGTATTCACTGAACTTCTCCCTTTAATTTCCATTTCTCCTTGTAGCACAGGGAACTTCTTTTAAGTGTAAGATTCCTTGTTTCGGTTGTAAGGCGATGGATATTTATAGTTTTTCCGTCATTAAAAGTTTGTCACTTATTAGTTTTTCATGTTAAAACTAACTGGCTTAGTTTTAGGATATTTGGGGTCTTGTTGTGAACCTGAAGTGTTGTGAGGCTGTAGTTGAGTGATTTTTTTTCATATAGAAGTGTGTTTCTCTTGTTTAACAGGTTTAAAATTTTGTGGGTTAGTCATATGTATGTCATTATGTTGTCGAAATTTCTAGAGCAACCGGTTAGAATTAGGATAGATGCTTTAGTAATGTCTCTAGGTTAAGTATAGAAACCTAGAGCATTACAAGTTCTCTAAAGGGATTAAACTTGATATCTTGAAGTTTGTAAGCTTTTGGAATTTTCTAACAATTTTTTCCGATACTCATCGAGATTGTTTTTTTTTTTCTGTGTATTTTATTGTAAACTAAATTTGTTTTTCTTAGGTTCTTCGAGTTGTTGGACATATGTTTGTTATGTGAGTTCTTGTTTTGGCATTGTATCGAACCTAATTACAATTTGTTTTTCTTAGGTTCTTCAAGTTTGATGTGTATGTACGAGAATTTTTGTTTTTTGGTGTAGGTGTAGACTTTTAATCATAGGTGTTTAGTAATTTTGAGGCTTTTAAGTGTAAGTGTTTGGAATTTTATTAATATATCAAACTTATATGAATAAAAATTGTATGAACAAATTTGGTTCATTGGCTTATTGGAATGAAATTTGACAAATATTCGATTTCTATACAATTTTGCACATTTAAGATTAAGATTACTTTCTTTAAAGGTTGACAAATGAAGAAAATATTGTTGGTATGCCATCAGGCAACCAACAATTTTTTTTTATTAAATTATGAACAAAATGATGACGGGCAATGCCCGTCATTAAAAAAGATATTTACTGACGGACTTTTAATGACAGACACCTTTAATGACGGACATTTGGTTGGAAAATACCCTTTCGATGACAGACTTTTGATGACGGACACCTTTTAATGACGGGCATTGCCAGTCATTAAAAACGTCCATCATTGTAACTTTTAAGGACGAGCAGCTTTTAATGACGGGCAATGCCGTCATTAAAAGCCGCCCATCCTTAAAAGTTACAACGACACTCGTATAGACGACGTACACAACCCGTCATGAAAGGTCTTTAATGACGGGCATTGCCCGTCATTAAAAGTGTTTTTTTTGTAGTAGTGGATGCTAGCAGGTGACCTAGTAAGTTTGGGAGTAAAAACAGCTGGTTAGGTGCGCAAAACACTCGTTCATAACGACCCGCGACGGACTCGGAATTGTCTGCCTCTGCCCAGAAATGCGGTCGCATTTCATTTTAGCCTTGCCAGAAATGCGGTCGCATTTCTGGGAATTTTTTTCAGATTCCTCTGTTTTCTGCAAAACACCAAAACCAAGTCAAATTCACACCAAAATGAGTTCTTTTAAGCACAAATATGCATAATTTGACATACATGACTCTCAATATCCTAACTTATCAACTTTAGCACTTTTTAAGCTCAGGAATAGTGTTTTTGATATAAAACATACAAGTTTGACAAGGAAATGAGCTAAATATAAGGGCAAAGTAGGTATAATTTTTACCCTTATCATTGATGTATTCGTAGCTTCACCAGAGAGTTCATTTAACACCATTTTACCTTGTAGCTTATGTTCTCTAACGTGGTCTTCTTCCAAGAAAGAAGCATTTGTCGATACAAATACTTTATTTTCTTCTGGATCGAAGAATTATCCACCTCATGATTCTTTTGGTTAGCCTGCAAATAGGCATAGTTTTGAACGTGAATCCAATTTCTTTGGGTTTGCCACTAGCAAATGTGCAGGGCAACCCAAAATTGTAAAATGACGTAAACTATCTTTACTCCTTCTCCATAACTCAAAAGGTGTTTCAGAAACACTCTTTGAGGGAACGACATTCAAAATATATACAGCATTCTCTACTGCATATGCCCAAAAAGAATTAGGCAATTGAGCATAGCTCATCATAAATCGAACCATGTCTAACAAGGTTATGTTTCTCCTTTCTAATACACCATTTTGCTGAGGTGTACCAGGTGTTGAGAGTTCGGACGTCCTTCCATGTTCCATCAAACAGTTTTGGAATACTATGTCCATATACTCTCCACCTCGATCAGATCAAAGTGTTTTAATGGTCTTACCTAACAAATTCTCAACTTCAGCCTTATACTCCTTGAACTTTTCAAGGGCTTCAGACTTATGACTCATTAGGTATAAATAAACATGACTTGAATGATCATCTATGAAAGAGATGAAATATTCATACTCTCCTCAATCCCTAACATTCATTAGACCACAAAGATCCGTATGTACGAGCTCTAAGGGTTCTTTGGCACGATAACCTTTTCCAATAAAATGTTTTTTTGTCATTTTACCTTCAAGACATGACTCACATGGAGGTAAATAACCATCTTTTAACTCGCTTAGAAGTTCGTTCTTAACAAATCTCCCAATCCTATTGAGATTATTGTGGCCAAGTCTCAAGAGCCAAAGATAGGTACTTTGAGAAACCTTTTCCCTGTTTGGTTGAATCTCAGCTGTTTTATACATCTCATTGTTCAAAATAGCCTTAGACTCTATTGGTCTTAAAACATATAAGTTGTTATCCATTTTTGCAGAACAGATATTAGCACCCCTTTTAGTAATGAAAGCTTCATTTACAGAAAAGGACATTGAATATCCTTGTTCAAGCAAACAAGAAATAGAAATAAAATTTCTTTTTATCTTGGGAACAATATATACATTATCTAATTACATATAACGTTCCTTGGAGAAGAACATCTTAATATCCCTCACTGCTTTAGCTGAAATGAACTCCCTAGTCCAAACTCTGAGAGTCATTTTCCCAGCATCTAATTGTTGTCAGGAGCTCATTCCCTCGAAGCAAGAGCATACGTGATCACTGGCACCTGAATCATCATTTTCCACTATACACGTTTCAATGACCAATATTTGCTAAGCAGTTTATGTCATATTCATCATGAACAATTCCTGATGAAGTAGACATGTGGGCCCGAGGACATTCCTCAGTTAAGACCAATTCCGTATTATTTACCACGAGACTAGTGTATAAGTTCGTTTCAATTGCTGTATTAGATATACCGCTTTTATTACAATTGGCGTCTTTAATGGCATTCACAGAACGATTCATGCTAGAAAACAAACAAATTAATTTAATTAGTTTTGTTGCATTAACCCATTACACAAAAATTATTATTAATCCAATCAATTTAGCAAAAGTAATGATGGACCCATAGAAAAATCATTTATTCTGCAACGATACTTCAGAGGTTTACAACAACGGTTACCGTAGGGCAGTCAGTTACTCCTTCCCTGAATTCAGACAATCTCAGTAAATCCCTATTACTAGAATAACTCATATTCCAATAATTCTTAGCTACCGTTTTTCGGTCAGGAAACCATTACCGCCTTAACAATTTCCGGTAAGTGTAACCCTCCATTTTCATATCTCAAAGGTGAACCTTAATAATGCTACCGTACGGAAAGTCAAAGTTGGAAATGGACCTAAGAAATCCTATCCATTTATGGAGTTTGCGTTGTTCCGACTCCCATGATCAAGCTCTCCGTAGGGTAATCACTCTCACGACGACTTGCAGGCAGATCATGAGAATCTCACGGTGCAACCAAATGGAGGAGACTGTAGGATACGTTGACACGTGTCCTGCTCCCACTTACTATAAAATACTCCCTCATTCCCCTTGCTATTGATCCATGCAAACACCATCCGTAGGGGGTCACTCCCAGGGTGACTCGAGGCCAAACATGGGCCTCACGTTGTGAAATCTCGAGGACGTGAGAGAAAAACATGATTTATAAAATCTTATTTTGTCATATTACCTCCCACTGAGTATTTTTAGAATTAAGGGTCTATTACTTAGGTAAATTTTGGCTAAGTGAATCTATCTAAGTCTATGCCTTTATATAACTCTTATATATAGGTCTTTTACTCTAATGTCTAGGTGAATTAAACTCTTTTAATTACCTAGTGACATTGCATGCTAACATTAGAATTTGATTAATTCAACTCAGGTTCTGGGTCTGTTCCGAGGTAGGAGGTGTTCTGTAAACCGTCAACTTAAGTACCCACAGCCTAAACAGAACTTCACCGAGAGAGTTCCCTTATAACCATAGTAATGTTTTTCCTACTTGACTCATTAAAACTATTTTAATTCTATGTAAGAAAATAATTCTAATCCAATAAGAATTAAAGTGACCTTAGGTCTAATTAATTATAAACATTTTAAAATTAATTCAATTTGACCTAAGATCCTATGTTTGCATGCAACTCTTTGATATAGGTTGACGGTTTCTAATCAATTTTATAACTATTCCAAGTTTTAATGATTAGCCCTATAACATGCTCCTATGGTGTTTCCTAATAACAATCTAATTCCAGTTATTTTTAAACACCATCTGTTCACGACGTCCATAAAATTAATTAATATAACGATTATATTAATCTAAAGTGGTGTCATGCTTCATGCAAATTCAATTTCCCTTTAATAAATATCGATTATACTAATTAAACATCCACGAAATTAAATTACATGATCGTTGACATTAATTTAATATAACTCTTACATTAATCTATATTAATGTCATGCTCAATGTGATATGACAACCCGAGTAAATTGGATCTAAGAACTCTTATGGATATGCAAATCCCTAAATCTCAAATGCTAAAACCCCCAAATCAAGATGATTTCATCCCAAGGAAGAAGATAGAACGGATTTACCTTGACGATCAAGATCAAGAGTAGAGAAAACTCATTTCGAAACTCGAGATTCGAATCACTCCACAAGTAGTTTGATCAACGCTACTTGAATGATCCTAGCATGCAAATCTAAACACAATATATGCAAAGTTGCTCATGGCCATTAGGCTCAAAAGACTTTACTTTCATTGAAATTCCATCAAAACCAATCTTCCCTCAAAGCAACAACATAGATGGTTATTTATAGCCTTCAAACACAACCTATGGTCATATGAAAGGTTGTAACCTTCATGTCCATCAATGCTATAATGACCACTAACTAAATAATAAGTTAAAATATTAAAAACACAACTTTAAAACTAAGAATTACAATAAAAATGCCTTAAATCCGAGATTCATCTTCCAATCAGCAAACTCTAAAGTTTGTAACCATTTTGGGTTCTTGTAGCTTGATTAAGACACCTCTGTTCATATCACAATGCTTTTCCATTTTAATTTTATTAATATAACTCTTATAAAATAATCATGAAAATCATGCATTGAATTTATTATTTCCATCAATAATATAACCAATTACATTATTGCCCATGAAAACAATTCTAAGCATACATGGTACGTTAATTAAATATAACTCTTATATTTTTATAAATTAATGTCATGCATCATGCTTCTCCAATTTCATATATTTAATATAACATTTATTCTAAATAACTCATGAAATTTATAATCATACACAAACACCATACTAGAGTTTTAGTTCAAGTGGGAGTTTGTTGGGTTTTATGCCCTAAAACTCGTAGATAGTGAATATAAAGAAATTGTATACTTGTTTCAATAAAGTGTTATTGAGTTTCTACAATAAAGTGTTCTTGTTAAGTTTGTATGTAACTTGAACTAGTATGTGGGGACATACGGGGATCGATGTTCAAATAACAACCTTAGAGGTCTATAGTAGAGGGATAAGGTTGGGTACCTTATCTTGGTAATAGTATGTGATACGACCCGCTTTGTATTTGATACAGACGTATTGATCCGAAGCGGCTATGTAGTAGACATGCGAGCGGGGGTATCATAGGCAATGAGTTTGCATAAGACCGGACCATGAAATAGTCAACCACTAGTTGTAACACCGTTAACTAGTTAGGTTACTGTTTCAATAGGATGACCTATGTAACTCAATCTTAATCCTGAGTGTGTCATGAATTCCTTCTCATGAGGGATTGTCCTTTGATTAGCATGGGTGAGAGTGGCCTATACACCGACTCAATATGTCTTCCTTTTTGGGGACAAGAACGAGTGGGAGGCTGGGGACATGACAACAAAAGAAGGAATTCACCTTCCCACTTCTAGGAGAAGTAGATGAGTGTTCCCTTAAGTAGTGACTCCGGGACTTGAACAAAGGGATCTCACCCTCTCACTTGCCCGAGAGGGACTTTTTGTTTAATGGTTGGATCATAAACAGGCTGTTCATTAGAGGAGCGTTTGTACTTAATGAGACAGATGTAACACAGGGGTAAAACGGTAATTTGACTCAATTGTTGTTACGTACACTCGTGAAGGATTGACTTATCGATATAGGTCTATATCCATGGGCACAAAAATGTTCTAAAGTGAGAAAAGTTCAGTTGTTGGTCTTTAGTGGAATGTCCCACAGTTAATGAATATTGGTTAACCTGATAAATGAGTTTAGTCAGTTAACTTCATATCATTGGAGCTTCTGATCTGTAGGTCCATTGGGTCCCCCTGCTAGCTTGTAAAGAGTAATTAGGAAGAATTTATCTTCAAAAGAATTTGAATTCTTCAAATTCATTATGGGAATCAAATTAATAGTATGAGATACAATTAATTTAATCTATGGTGATACATTATAATATGAAGTTTAATTTGTGATTAAACTTTATTAATTGAGAGAATTATATATTTGAAGGAGTTCAAATGTATGACTAATTAAGTTTATGATATTTAATTACTAAATTAATTAATTAATTATGAATTAAATAATAATTCAATTTAGTCTAATTAAATATGATTTAATTAAACTATAAATTATGAGAGAAATAAATATTTGAAGAAGTTCAAATATTAATATGAATTTGATTCATATTAAATTTATAGGATATAAGAGAATTTGAAGGAGTTCAAATTTTAATATGAATTAGATTCATATTATAGAATTAGTTAATTGAATGCCTGAAAATTAAATATATGATATTTAATTGGGTAGTTAATTAATTAATTAATAGAAGGCCATAAATTAAATATATGATATTTAATTGGGTAATTAATTATAATTAATTAGGTAATTGATCAATTATGGAAATAATTAATCACTTATGGAAATGATTAATCAATTATGGAAATGATTAATCATTAATGGAAATGATTAATCAATTATGGAAACGATTAATCAATTATGGAAATGATTAATTACGGAAATGATTAATCATTTATGGAAATAATTGATTATTTGTGAATATTTTATTCATGATCTTTTTTTCCTATAAATAGAACATTAAACCTAGGGTTTAGATGACACAAAAACAAGGCCACAAGAATTCACTCTTGCATCCTCTCTAGCCTCCCTAACCACTCTCTCATAATCTCACAACCAAGAACACAAAGAGGAATTTTTTCCTGTTGTGTTTTTCCCATTCAAGATTGGGTAGTCCAATAACTACGTTCCTAATCTTAGAGTCATAGCGGGGAAGATCAATTTGTGGTGCCCCAATTGTTGACGCTTGGTCCCTATGAAATCAAGAAATGCATTCTTAATATTTCAGAGTCGACAACGACAGTATGTTTGCTTCTCCCCTTTAGATTAGTTCTAAGGTTGTACGCTCAACCTTAATAAATTGATTTATAATAGTTTTCTAAATCTTTGCCAATGTATTTGTATTTTTGTGGAAACAAAGTTAACTAGGAACGGTCCCAATTCGCTTCCGCTAACGGAATTAGGGAGTTCCAATCCTACAATTACATGATCAAATCAGAGAAAATTGTAAATCTAAGGCCAAAATAACTAAACAATCTTTAAGCAAACCAAATACATCCAACATGCAAATTGATCCCACCAAAAACCTCAACGCAAATTCTAAGACTGAAATTTCAAACACGAGATGGCTCTGATACCATTGGAAGGAATTGAACCCTTAGCGGAAGCGGTTTACACCGAGCGTGATTGAATTTCAACCGTTAGAAAACTGGTACATTGGACAAACATAAACTATTTCTATAGAAATCAGATTAAGCATGCTGTCTAAACCTTTTAGATTCGAAGAACTTACGTGATTTGACACCGAAAACGCACAACACTCCAAAATCATGCACTGTGTGAATTTCTTGATCACCACCACTCAAGAACACCCACTATTCTCTTGGGCTGCAGAGATCCGACTTGTGGGAGCCAAAACCTTGTCTTGAATTGAGAATTTTTGCAACAAAAAATAACATAATGTTACTTTATTTTGAAAGAACTTCTGATATTGAGAGAGAATTGAGTTTTATGTGAAAACCGATGGAATCACTAAGAGAGAGAGAGTGAGATTACCCCAATTGGAAAACCACATACGTAAAGGTTGGGAAGTTACAATTAACTTCCCTAACCAATCCTGGCCTTTTGATCGAAATCAATTAGATCTGGACCGTTAATTATTATCATATAATAATTAACAAACCAATTAACTATATGTTATGTAACAAACTAATTTAATTACAACAACTAATAATCAAAAAAATTATAATATATAGTTTTAATTCAATGAAGTGATATTTAATTGAATTAATTAGGCCAACCGATTAATTCTAAATTAATTGTTCCCCACATTAATTAAATATCATATACTTAATTAATTTTACGATCGAATCATATTCAAATGTATCTCGCTCATTTAACATATAGTTTTTGTAAACCCGAGACTTTCCTTAGATAATTTTCTCTTGTCATCTATTGGTGGTTTCATTGTTGGACTAAGTTGTGGGGAATTATCAATTTAAAAAGAAAGGAAAGAAAGGAATTAAATAAGTGAAGAAAAGAAAAGAAAAGAAAAGGAAAAGGAAAAGGGAAAAAGGAAAAAAAAAAGAAAAAAGAAAGAAAAAGAAAGCAAGTGGGAAAGGACAGCAAATACCTTCCACCACCGCTTCACTCATTTTTAGCCCACTACCAGCCCATTTCTTATCATTTTTTCATTCCAAAAGTTACAGAGCACTTGAGGGAGAGAGTGAAGGAGGAAGAAGAAGAAGAATTTCATGGTTTTGAGGTTGAAGAAGATAGAAAAAGCTCATGCAAAGCCAGCCATAGCAGAATCTGAGTTCAACCTGTCAACCTCTGGTTTTTTATTCGGTTTGAGCTGCACAGAAGGAACTAAGAGGTGAGGTTTGATTTTCTTGAAAGTTAGTTCATTTTCTAGCAAATTTCATGCAGGAAGCTTGAGCTAAATCGTATGAGAAGTTAATGGTTTTTGAAATGGAAAACAGAGCATAGGATTTTCGAGCAAAGAAGGAGGATCTCTGATTTTCTCTTGTTTTTCGAGCATTCTGGGGTGTACAAGTTGAATCAGAAGCTCTATTTGGTATGATTGGAAAGCTTATTCAATTTCCTACAACGTTCATGAAGATTTCGTGAGCCAAAAATGACCTTAAGTAGGGTTAATTTCAGGAGTTAGACAAAGGGTAGTAGAGAACCTCGAATCTGTGTTGTCTGTGTTCGGGGCAATTCTGGTCAAATCGGTTGGGAATCTCATTTTCATTTCTTCAGGTAAGTTGTAGAGTGTTCGAAAATGAAGAGTTTGATGTGTATTTCATTAATTTTGGTTAAGTATTGAGGAAGTTATGGGTGTTGGAAGTTAGGGTATAGAATCTAGAAAATCTGGAAAGTAGAATGTGAATGTGATTCTTAATCCAATTGTTTAAAAATTCATGAGCATGGAAAGACAAAGCTATCTGTAGTTCTAATGCTCGGTTTTGGTTATTTGACAGGCCAAGAGGAAATAGGTCGAGTCTACAAACAGGGGAACTAGATAAGACAGTGAGTGACAAAATGAATTTCGAAAATGGTTTCCAACGGTTGTTCATGTTTAGATGTTTACATGTGTAAGGGACTACCGGACACACACATATCTCCACAATGGTATGATATTGTCCACTTTGGGCATAAGCCCTCATGGCTTTGTTTTTGGATCTCCCCAAAAGGCCTCATACCAATGGAGATACTAGTCCTCCCTTATAAACCCATGATCATCCCCTTATCTAGCCGATGTGGGACTTTGGTCGCACTCCCAACAACATGCTTTTCTATGAATGATACATGGTTTTTATGAACAGTTTCAAGCATGAGTTTTGAGCTTAGATTTTCTAATGAGATTTATATACGAGCACGTGGCTAATGACTTTATGAAAAGTAGCTGAAACGATATCTTTTAAAGTAAAGTATGGATTAGCAAGTACTTTTAAACGATTTTCAGTTTTTCACGAGCAAGCTGGGTAAGTTTAAGTTTTACGAAAGATAACGATAAGCAGACATGTTTTAATGTTTTCATGTGATTTTCTGAGATTTCTATTGACTACATGACTGAGATATTGAGCCCGAGGCTATATGGTACCGTGTGCACACAGGTTATATTCCGTTGTTGACGTTGAGTGTACTCCGTGACAACGATGGTGTCGTGAGTGCTGGGCGGGCCCCACTACGACAAAGACGATGGGAGTGCTGGGCGGGCCCCACTACATCGTAGGACTAGTAAACGTTGGTTGTACTGGGCGTGCCCTACACAACGTAGATCGGTCATGTTAGTTAAAACGTTTGATGTATTTGATATGCCTTGCTAGATTTTAATGACGAACTTGCAAGATATTTTAGAAAGCCTTTTTCATTACACGTTTATGTTAAACGCTTGAATTGAGCATATTTATACGTTTAAAGGTTTATCACGTGTTTTGACTTCCGGATTTAGAGTTTTAAAGTTAGTCACTCGCTGGGCTCCATAGCTCATTCTTTCAAAATGTTTTTCCACTTTCAGGTAGAGATCGAGCTCCCGGTGCCTGATACACTGCCAACGTCTGCTGAATGTTCCAGAACAAGTTCCAGTACGTGGGTGGAGTTGTATATTGAGTCTGTTCATATTGTAAATGTTTTGTAAGGATTGGATAATGCAGTCCTAGAGGTCGTAGTTGTATAAACCCTAGTTGTATATGATTTTGGTTGTGACCTCTATATCAGGTTATTATCCGAACCAAGTTATGTCAGGGCGGCACCTCGTGTTTGCTGGAAGTTTTTTTTCAGGGATTCCGCTGTGTTCTGTTTCATGTAGAATGTTTTATATCTATGATTAGTATGTTTATCAGGTTCAACATTCAGGAGGGTCAGCAGGTATCGTTAGAGGAGGACGATGTCCGTTGGCTTCACGCCATCTTTCGGGCTAAGCTAGCAGGTGGTCCGGGAGGGGGTGTGACAGTTTTAATGTGCATCACATGTACATTAATTATTCACTATAGAATTAATTTGATTAAATCACTTTTAACCAAATTAAATTAAATTAATTAATTCTCCAATTAATTAATTCATGAATTAATCAAATATCACATATTTAATTAAATTCACATTCTCTCCTATCCTATAGTTTTAATATGAATCTCTATTATTATTATTTTAACCTATAGTTTAATATGAATCTAATGCATATTTAATATTTGAAATCCATCAAATATATAATTCTCTCATTAATTAATTTTGAATCACATCCAAAATTAATTTTATTATAAAGTTTAATTCACTAACTAAACTTATACTATAATGTATCTCCATACATTATATTAATTGTATCAAATACGATTAACTAAAATTCTTTTAATAATAAAGACTAATTAATCTCAGTACCCGTTACGAGCTAGCAGGTGGACCTAATGGACCTACAGATCAGAAACTCCAACGATACAAGATTAAATGGGAAGAAGCTCAAGTTGATCGTAAGATCAGAAGCTCCTACATAGAGCAAGAGGCCGATGAAGATGATATCAAAATTTCCAAAGGAGAGCTCCATGGGAAGAAGCTCAAGATGATCGTAACTTGGGGAGCATCGAATTGAAGCTTCCAAAGATTTATGGAAAAACTGATTCAGAGGAGTACCTTCAATGGGAGAAAGCGTTGGAATACGTGTTTGATTGTCATAACTTTAGCGATGAAAAGAAGGTAAAACTTTGTGTTGCTCAATTTAAACAATACGCTCAAACATCGTGCGATAAGTTGATGTCGAGTACGAGAAGAAATCTCGAGGTGCCAATTGATTCATGGTATGAATGCAATGAGTCAATGAGGAAGCGGTTTGTTCCAAAGCATTTCCAAAGGGACATGGCGCAAAAGCTTCAAAGATTGAGACAAGGAAGTAAGTCTGCGGAAGATTACTACAAGGATATGGACACTTTGATGGATCGACTGGATCTTGATGAAGACATGGAAAGTCTCATGGCACGATTCCTTGATAGGCTAAACAAGGAGATTGTAGACAAGGTTGATCTACAACCTTATGGTGACATAAAGAAGATGTTGCATCTTGCCATAAAGGTGGAAAAACAATTGAGTACTAGAAGAGCAAGGTACACTTCATCTAAACCCACTTCTTCTTTCAACTCATCATGGAAAAAGGAGAATAAAAGTGATTTTAGAAGTAGAGAAAAATTTGTGCAAGAAAAATCTAAAGAAAGGGAGAGTCTTCTTTGAAAGGAGAGATTAAAGTAGAAGACCCTAAGGAGAGAAATAGGGATATCAAGTGTTGGAAATGTCAAGGATTAGGGCATGTAGGTAAGGATTGTCCAAACAAAATGACAATGATTATCAATAATGGAGAAGTAGTAACTGAGGGTGAGGAAAGTGAAAGTAAGGAAGAGGATGAAGAAATTGTTGAGTTAGAGGAGTCTAGTGATGGAAGTTATGAAGAACCAATTGTTGGGGATGTGCTTGTAACTAGAAGAGCTATAAGTGCTCAAGTTAAAGAGGAACTAGTTTAAGAGTAAAGGGAAACATTGTTTCATACTCGTTGTCATGTGAATGGCAAGACTTGTTGTCTGATCATAGATGGTGGAAGTTGTACAAATGTTGTTAGTACATTACTTATCAAAAGATTGGGATTGCCTACAATACCACATCCTAGACCTTTCAAGCTTCAATGGTTGAACAATTGTGGGGAAGTTAGAATCAATAGACAATGTCTTGTGTCATTTTCTATTGGGAGATACAATGATAATGTTCTACGTGATGTTGGTCCTATGCATGTTGGAAAAATTCTTTTGGGAAGACCGTGGCAATTTGACAGAAAAGTGATGCATGATGGTTATCTTAACTGCTACAAATTTACCAAAGATGGGAGAAAGATTATTGTTCTTCCTTTTTCAACTAGCGATGTGTTTGATGAGCAATGTAAGTTAGAGAAAATGAGAGTGGAGGCCGAAAAAAATGATAAAGAGGGTAAAAGTATTTTGAGTGAGAAAAACAAAAGAGAAAAGAGTTTGAAAGAAAAATAGAAGAATTCTAACGAGTGTGAGAAAATCAATTGTGGAGAAAAGGGAAAGAGTGGAAAGAATGAGAAACGGCCAAAAGAGAGATAAAAAAAATGAGAGTCTTCTATTAGCTAGAAACAGAGAGGTTAGGAAAACTTTGTTTTCAACAAAACCAATCTTTGTACTTTTGTGCAAAGGACTATGTTTTCTAACTAATGACTTAAAAACTACTTTGCCTAGTGTTTCTTTGAGTTTGTTGCAGGATTTCGAAGACATATTTACTAAAGAACAACCAAGCGGATTGCCACCACTTAGGGGGACTGAGCATCAAATTGATTTCATTCCAGGAGCTATCATTCTAGATAGACCAGCATATCGAGCTAATCCTACTGAGACAGAAGAAATTAAAAAACAAGTTGAATTTGAATGAAATTTTAGATTGACTTTAGTCTCTCTCAAGCTTTTATGCTTCTTTGTGTTCTTGTGTTTAGAATGCATGCTTAGAACTTTAAATCTAGTCTGATCAATTAGATTGTGAAGAGTTCGAAATCTTGAAGTTAGGAACAAGTTCTCCTTTCTTCTTGATCTTTGATCATTCTTCCAAGTGAAATCTGTTTAGCTTTTTTGGGGTTGTCTTATCATCTTGTTAATGGGGTTATTCTTATTATTGTTGTGGGGGTTCACCTGAAATAAGGGGACTTCTCAAACGTAATTAAGATAGTTCCTTTATCATTTGGTATCAGAGCCTATTTGATTCCTTTATCAACTCATTAACCAAGTTAAGCAGCATTCGTTAACTGTGGGTCACTCCACTAAAGACCTACTGCTGCACTCTTCTCACTGTAGAATATTTTTGTGTCCACGGATATCGACCATTACAGTAAGTCAATCCTTCACGAGTAGTCATAGCACTAGCTGGGTCAAATTACCATTGTACCCCTGGGTTGCCTCTGGATCCTTAAGTACCACTGATCCCTCTAATGAACAACCTGTTTAGGGTCCAACCACTAACTAAAAATTTCCCTCGAGCGAGGAGAGGACAACGCACTTTTGTTCAAGCCCCGGAATCAGTCCTAAATTGAACACACATCTACTTACCCTAATAGGAGGAGTGAATTCCATCTTGTACTGTTATGTTCCTAGCCCCCACTCGGTTTTGCCCCTTAAAAGGTAGGCTTATTAAGTCGGCGAACTGGCCACTCTCACCCATATAGATCTAAGGACAATCTTTCCTGAAAAGGGGTTCATGTAAACCCGAGACCTACCTTGGATTATTTCCTCTTGTCACAGATTGGAGGAAGTTGGATTTAAGTTGTGTTGTTTCATTGTTCAAGAAAAATGGAAAAGCTTTTGGATGAGGTTATCTTTGATAACTTTGGAATTTATTAATAAAGAAAAAGAAAATAGATGGAAAGACAAAGAAAGGAAATAAAGAAAAGAAGAAAAGAAAATAAAAGGAAAAGTAAATAGGAAAATGAAATAAAAAAGAAAGAAAATGGGAAAAATTATGGTGGTGCCTAGTGTTTTAAGGTGAAAACCCACCACCGACAAGATTTATTTCAACCATTTCCAGCAATTTATCCATCATTTTCCATCCAAACTTCAGAGCATTCGAGGAAGAGAGTGAAGGAAGAAGAAGAAGAAGATTTCTAGGGTTTTGAGGTTGAAGAAGATAGGAAACAACTCAAGCAAAGGCAGGCATGGCAGAATCTGGGTTCAACCTGCCTATCTCTGGTTTTTGATTCGGTTTGAGCTACACAAGAAGAACTAAGAGGTGAGGTCTGATTCTCTTGAAAGTTAATCAAATTTCTAACAAATTTCACTAAGGAAGCTCGAGCTAAATCTGATGATAAGTTAATGGTTTTTGAAATGGAAAAAAGATTTAGGATCGGAAGATTTAGGATAGTTGTAGAAACTGCTAATAGGATTCAATGTAAACCATGCATGTGAATGAATCTAGATAGGGATATCGGGTTAATCATATGTGTGAGAATTATTTATGCTCGTGAGAGATAAATATGAGAATAGAAAATCCTAGATTTATGAGTCATTACATGTCATTGATAAGGGTAAAAAATATACCTATTTTACCCTTATATTTCGCTCATTTCCTTGTAAGTTGTATGTTTAGGTCAATTTTACTGTTCTCGAGCTCAAAATATGTTAAAGTTGATAAGTTAGAGTTTTGAGATTCACTTTTGTAAAATTATGCTCATTTGTGCTTGAAAAAACTCAATTTTAAGGGAATTTGACTAAGTTTGTTGTTGTGCAGGAAAACAGAGGAAATGCTGGGATTTACCCAGAAATGTGACCGCATTTCGGGGAAGATAAAATGAAATGCGACCGCATTTTTGAAAAATGAAGGCGGTTCCGAATCGTCCGCGGGTCGTTTTAAACGAGACTTCTTTGCACCTAACCGGCTGTTGTTACCCTGAAACCGACTAGGGCATTTACCAGCACCTATTTCGCAGCTCCTCAACCAATTCCAACACTATATAAGCTCGAGATTCGAAGTCAAATCCAAGCAGAACTCATTTGGAAGAAGAAGGTGGTGACAGAACCCTATTTGATGCCTATGAGTAGGGATGGTCGAGGTCCTTCTTAGATTACTAAATTCTAACCTTAGTTAGACGTCAAACCTTAGGGTTTGTAGGTGTTTTCACCCACTCCCACTTGTAAAAGTGAGAGAGTGGAGTGTCTAAGCGAACTCTAGAAGGATTGGATAAAATAGAAAAACTCATAGTATTTAGCTACTGTTTTTATTTCCAGCTCTTGTTACCTTTCATCTATTTGTATTATTTACATCTTATTTTCAATGAAAATGTATTCATTTGCACTTTATCTCACCATGAGTAGCTAAATTCCGTTGAGGGGTTCAATATGGTGAATTCCCTTATGGTTCAATAGCTTGAAAGTGTTTTATTTTCTTAAGTTTTTTTCGATGCATGTCATTCTTTATTGAATATCATTCTGATCTTGCTAAGTTTAAATTGATCACTTAGACTTTGCATGCTATGTGAGTTTGATCTCGAAAGGGAAAGACGATATCGGTTCTCATAAAGGTGATATAGGAGAAAAAGTTCGAAAGAGATTGTTCGGTGGTATAGGGCAAGTTTTTGGCGCACTAAGGTTGGCTGAATTTATCTTTATTATCATTTATCATCTTATCTCACATCCATCATTCAGCCTCTGTCGCACCAAGTTTTTGGCGGCGTTGCTGGGGACCAAAAGTGAAACCAATTTTGTTTATTTTAAATTGCGATTGGATTGCGACCACATTTTTGTCTCAAAGTGAATTTGGCATTAATTTGCAATTGTTTTTCTCTTGCAGGTTGAGTTAGTGCATGAACAAGGGGTGTCCACTCCTTCACATGGATCCTCAGATAGGAAGAACCTTTCGTCGCCATAGGAAGGAGCGAATACGAAAGGGAAGGGAACAACAAGAGTTGAGCGCATAGGAACCTCTAGAAGAAGCTTCTTATATACAAGAGTTTCCAATGGAACCTCCTGGAGTCGATCCTCAAGTTGACCCACAAAATCGTGGAAGACAGCAAAATGGTGGGAGAGTTCCTCCAGTTCCACTGGTGCCACAACAAGAAAATCCAATTTATATTGCTGAAGATGCTCCACAGTTTGAACTTAAACCAGTGATGTTCCAAATGTCGAATACCATGGGCCAATTCTCTGGACTTCCAAATGAAGATCCACGTAAACACATCAAGCTATTTTTGAGAGTTTGCAATTCTTTTAAAGTTACAGGAGTGCCTGAAGATACTCCGAAGATAAAGTTTTTTCCATTTTCTTTGCAAGGAGATGTTGAAGCTTGGTTGGATTCATTCCCTCCAAACTCCATCACTTATTGGAATGATTTGGCGGAGAAGTTTTAGAGAACTTGGGAAATATGTGAAAGGCTGGTTCGAAAGTGTCCACACCACGGATTGCCTTCTTGCATCATCTTGGAGCATTTTTATGGTGGATTAGATCAAGCTTCGAAGGCACTAGTCAATACATCTGCAAACGAATCTTTCTTCAAGAAGTCTGCAAATGAGGCACATGCTATCTTGGATACCATAACCCCAAAAAATAGACATTGGAGACAGACTGAGCCAACAACAATCTTGAAGAATCCAGTTAAAGTAGTGGAGACAGAGGCTAATTCTACTATGCAAGCTCAAATCAAAGCTATCCACAACATGATGATGGGCATGACTATGAACAATCAAGCAAACATAGCCCCTGCCAATGCTATTTCTTATCCCTGTTGTGAAATTTGTGGTGAGGAACACATTGCTGATAACTGTCCCCTAAATCCAGCGTCTGTCTTATATGTTGGACAACAAGGGAACCAGAATCAGAACAAATGGAATCCATACTCGACCACGTACAACCCAGGTTGGAGACAACATCCAAACTTCTCTTGGGGAGGACAAGCCGGTTCAAGTAATTCCAACACAAATCAGTTCGGAAACCTCCTACACAACAGCAACCGCAAAAGAACTTCCAACCAGTCCAAGTGCAGAGTCTAGAGTTAAATAAAAAGACCATTATGAAGGAGTACATGGCAAGAAACGATGCTGCAATTAGGAACCTGGAAGTACAGATTGGACAGATTGCCTAAGAAATTAAAAACAGACCACAAGGGACGTTGCCCAGCAAGACTGAGATCCCTCACAAAGAAGGAAAAGAGCAATGCAAGGCAGTAGCCTTGAGAAGGGGACTAGAATATGATGGCCCAAAGTATCCAGTGAATCAAGAAGCAGAGATCCGAGAACAAGCTCGAGAAAAGTTTTTAGAAAAGAAGTCAAAAATTGCCTCATAAGTTATACAGAATAAAAGCAATAAGGAAAAGACCAAGGAGCATGAAGCATTGGTAGAAAAAGAAGAAAAAGCAAGTTTAGAAAAAAAAACATCTAACAGTTTGTGATTGATCCAGAATACATACCACCTCCTTCATACCCTCAAAGATTCAAACATGCTTTGCAAGATGTACAGTTCAAAAAGTTCTTAGATGTTTTGAAGCAGTTACATATCAGTATTCAATTGGTAGAGGCACTTGAACAGATGTCTACCTATGTGAAGTTCCTGAAGGATATTCTATCAAATAAGAGAAGGTTGGGAGAATATGAAACTGTTGCACTCACTCAATGTTCCAGTGCAATGGTCAAGAATGAGATCCCTCCCAAACTCAAAGACCCAGGAAGTTTCACCATTTCATGCTCCATTGGAGGAAGGAATGTAGGCAGAGCTTTATGTGACTTAGGAGCAAGTATAAACATAATGCCATACTTAGTTTTTCAACAGTTGGGGATAGGTGAAGCAAGACCAACAACTGTAACCTTATAGTTAGCTGACAGGTCACTGACAAAACCTATTGGAAAAATTGAAGATGTGTTAGTAAAGGTGGACAAATTTGTATTCCCAGTGGATTTCATCATACATGACTGTGAAGCCGATAAGGACGTGCCAATCATCTTAGGACGACCATTTTTAGCCACTGACAGGACCTTAATTGATGTGCAAAAAGGAGAATTGACCATGAGGGTCAATGAATAACAAGTCACTTTCAATGTGTTGAATGCAATGAAGTATCCCGAAGATCTTAAGGAGTGCTTTATGATTGATGAAATTGATGAACTCTCCCGGTCTACTTTTCAGGAAATGATGAAAGAAGAAACATTGGAGGATGTTCTTGGAGATGAAGAACAAGAAGAAAAAGGTGGGAAAAAGATTGAAGTAGAAGAAATCAAGCAACCCATGAAAAGACAAAGAATCAAACCCTATTGGGGGAAGGACTTTGAGGATAAAGAAGCCTATGTTTTTGTGATTGACTTGGTATGAATTTGATAGCGGGCAGAAATGTCGCTATTTTAGTCATAGTTTATTAAGCTTTTGGGCGCTTTAATTGTGTTTTTAGTGAAGAAATTTAATATATTTTGTTATTTGGTCTTTGGGAGCAAATTATGGATTTTGGTGGAAAAAATGCCCAAAAAGGAGCCATTCAAGCCCAAATTCCATACATGGGTCAAGGGGAAGTCCAAGAAAGTCAACCATGAAGAAGAGGTCCAAAAAAAGAATTGAAGTTGGCCCAATTTCAAGCCCAAACCGCGCCAGCCCAGTTCTGGAATCTGCACAGCGTCGAGACGCTGTCCCATTTCTTGGCGAACAAGTTGGCTGAAGTCACAGCGTCGCGACGCTATGCCAATAGCGTCGCGACGCTGTCCTATTTTCGGGCCTATATAAGGCGCCCCTTGGTGCCCATTTTATGCATCAATCATCATTCATTCCCTCCATTATTTTCTTTCCAAGGCTCCTTTGGAGCCTTTTCTGAAGGCTTTTGGCCTGTTTGAGAGTTCTTTAGTGGGGAAATTTTGGGGAATTTTGGGGAGCACTCTAGTAAGCTCAAGGTGTGCTCGGAGGGACTCCAAGCGCCAGCGACGGGGTCTTCGACGGTCATTTCCTTCCCTTGTATTTTGCTCGTATTTATGCTTTCCATATCATATTTTGTGAATATTTTAGCTATGTATAGCTAAACCCCAATTTGGGGTCTTGAAATAAAATTATAGTTAAATGTTGTTATAATTGTCGATCTCTTGCCCTGTTTTACTGATTATTTGTTTGGATGTTCGTAATGCTATATGCAATCTGGCCAGTTGTATATTGATCTGATTCTTAATGGAAACTCGACGAAGAGAAGTTAGGATAGATCATAATCCATGCAACTTGTTTAATTGCCCGCAGTGACAACGAGATTAGTTGATTAAACTTAGATTCATAAAACGAATTAGAGAGTAATAATTAACGAATTTTAATGGCGCTAAAGACACTTAGGTTGTTAAAATGGGTTAATTAGATTTAGGGGAAACCGACAGGAGATCCTATGTGACTAACGGAGATTCTAGGAGTATAATTAGTTGGGCAATGAGATAGGTTAATTCTAATAATTATTTAGCTATTAATTGAGTTTTAAGACCCCACTTCTCATTTAAAAAATCTTTTTCCATATTTTATTTTTCTTGATTGATCAATTTAATTCCTTTAATCGCTTTATTTTTAATTCCCTTTTATTGCATGTTGAGGTCCCTACATATTATTTCCTCCAAGTATTTTTAGTGTTCAAGTAACTTTGTCTTTGCTTAAATTTCGCTTCGCCTCCCTGTGGATTCGATACTCATAATATTTTCGTTTTATATTACTTGCGGCCCGTGCACTTGCGGTATTGCGATTGCGATTCGGCATCAAGTTTTTGGCGCTGTTATCGGGGAGGTTTGATTTTTAAGCAAAGTATTTTTTTCTTGACCTTAAAAAGAAGGGGATAAAGAGTAATTTAGGTTGTAAATATTTTCTCTTGTGGATATTATTTTATTTTTGTTTTTGTTTGGTTCCTTTGATTGATTGGGAGTGTTGCATGCGAAGACATAAGGTGGTTGATTTGTTTCCTTTAGATCTTGAAATTACCAGGACACTCAGATCTATTCGTAGAGAGAAAAGACTAACGGAAGCAATGGCCCATCAAGATGAAGCTCCCAAGGCAATCAAAGACTTTTTACAGCCAGTCCTCCGAACGAGAATTCAGGCATCGTTTACGCCCCGATCCAAGCAAATAATTTCGAGTTGAAGACAGGATTGATTAAGATGGCGCGAGACAATTCGTTTAAGGGACATCCTTCGGAGGACCCACATTCGCATCTGCGGTCATTCTTGGAGATTTGCGGGACCGTGAAGATGAATGGAGTTCCAGCTGACGCTATAAGATTGAGGTTATTCCCATTCTCTCTGCAAGATAAGGCGAAAGATTGGCTCGAACCAGTCGAGACGGGCAGTATCAGCCCATGGGACGAGCTTGCCCAGACATTCCTTACGAAATTTTTCCCGCCTGCCAAGACTACGAAGCTCCGGACTGAGATCAGAACATTTAGGCAGCTGGACGAGGAGCAACTTTATGAGGCATGGGAGAGATATAAGGAGATGCTTAGGCGGTGCCCGCAACATGGCTACCCAGATTGGCTTCAGGTGCAGTTATTTTACAACGGACTGAATCCTTCTACTAAGACGGTTCTAGACACATCAGCGGGTGGGAGTTTTCTTTCCAAGACAGTGACGGAAGTCAAGGATCTTCTAGAGGAAATGGCAGTGACCAGTTACCAGTGGCCGACTGAAAGGGGGATAGTTTCCAAGAAGGCTGGTATTTATGAAATTGATGAATCGAGTTCGTTGAAGGCACAGATGGCATCTTTGACAAATGCTCTAAACAAGCTGACTTCATCTGAGGTGGTCAAGTCCATTTCCTCCTTAGCTAAAGGATATTCAAAGAAAGAGAGTCAAGATGTGGAAGAAGTTCAGTATGTGGGAAACAGAGCATTCACTCAAGGAGTACCGAACTTCTACCACCCCAGTCTACGCAATCATGAGAACTTTTCGTATTCGAACACCAAGAACGTATTGAGCCACCGTCAGGATTTGCTTCAACCAGTTTGCCAGAAAAGAAGAGTAACCTGGAGGAGATGGTGGCCATGTTCATCAAGGAAAAGAAGGTGTTAAATGTGAATCTCCAGACAGCAGTTAATAACCACGACACAACTCTGAAGAATATGGAAGTTCAGATAGGTCAGATCGCTTCAGCGGTGAATGCCCTTCAGAAAGGGAAGTTTCCTAGCGACACTGAACCCAATTTGAGAGAGCAGTGCAAGATGGTGACACTGAGAAGTGGTAGACAACTGGAGGTCAGTTCAGAGAAGAAAAAAGAAGAGATGAGCAAGGATGAAGAGGGAAGGGCTGAGGCACAAAAAGCCTCCTCTAAAAGGTCCCAACATCCTTCTAACTTTATCGATTTCAATTATGACGTTTCTAACTCTTTTGCAGGAAAGAAAAAAGATGAAAAGCATAATGAAAGGCATAAAAAGAAGCAGAACGAGGAAGAAGTGGTTCCATGCATCCATCATGATAAGGGCTCGCACATTAGCCCGCCCAAGCGGAGGGGCGAATGTCCTACCTTTGACTATAGGGAGTTACCTTTTCCTCAACGCTTTAAAAATGTTAAATTAGATGAACAGTTTCAGAAATTCCTAGAGATGTTTAGAAAATTGTCTGTGAATATTCCCTTAGTAGATGCTTTGTATAATATGCGTAATTATGGGAAATTCATGAAAGAAATACTATCTAGGAAGAAAAGTTTGAAAAAAGAGGTTTTTTGATTGTCTGAAAACACTAGTACCATAGTGTCAGGAAAGATGCCTTCTAAACAGAAAGACCCAGGGAGTTTTACTGTTCCCTGTATTATTGGAGAAGTATCTTTCAATAGGGCTTTGTGTGATCTAGGTGCTAGTATAAATTTGATACCCTATTCATTGTACAGGAAGATTGGTTTGACAGGTCTGAAAGACACTGACATCACTTTACAACTGGCTGATAGATCGATTACCCAACCGATGGGTATTGTGGAGGACGTGTTGGTAAAAGTCAACAAATTCATCTTCCCTGTAGATTTTTTGTGCTTGACATGACAGAAGACAAAGAGGTACCCATCATCTTAGGCAGACCTTTCTTAGCCACATGTAAGGCTGAAATTAGCGTGCATACTGGTAAGCTTACCTTGAATGTGGATGATGAAAAGGTTGATTTCAATATTTTTGGACAGGATGAATCTGTATGTAGTTTGCATACTTGTTTTTCTATAGGTCCAGAATATTTGACTGATGATGATGAGGAGGTAGAGTATGATCTTGGCTTAGGATTAGGAGAAGCTCCTATGGATGATAATTTTAATCCTAATGCATTTTTTAATGACTCTCTGTTTGAGAATGAGCTAATTGATATAGATTTGCCTAACTTTGAAAATGAATTTGAATTGCCTGCTTTTGAGAATGAAATGTCTGCAATTGATGATTTGCCTAATTTAGAGAATGAAATAGAAATGCCTGAAATGGATGATTTGTCTGACTTTGAGAATGAGCTTGATTTTCCTGATAATGAGCATGATTTGCATGGAGATGATTACTTGGTAGATGAAAATTTAGAGTCTGATCATGATAATGTTGAATCTATCGAGTCTGATCCAGATGAGTATATAGAGTCAGACCCTAAAAGTGTGAATAATTTTGATTCGGGTCCTGATGATGTGGATAATAGTATAGAATCTGACCCAAAAGAGCTTATATTCTTTAATTCTTCTGATAGTGAGTCATATGATAGCTTAGTTGAATCATTTTTTAATACTGAGTCTGAGGAATCTTCTTAGCATGTAGATATTGAATCTGATGAATGGATAGGCATAGTTGATAAGCCATCCTTAGATCCTAGACCATTAGATATCATAACGCTGGATGACTCTGTTAATAACTGTTTTGAGAATAGAGACTTAGAAAAGAGATTTGATGCTGCTACATATTTTTTGAAATGTTATTATAACAATCTCTTTAGTGATGATGGGCCAGGAGAAAGTTTTTTTTTCTCCCCTGTTTGTAGTGTGCAACTCGGTGCATGATTTTCTGCAAAGCCCGGAGGACGATGAAAATTTTTATTTCGAGCCTCCGTGATCATGCCGAGCCTCGTCTAGCTAAAGACGTTAAAGAAAAGC
The DNA here is from genome assembly GCA_017139565.1 of Luffa aegyptiaca. Classification (NCBI taxonomy): domain Eukaryota; kingdom Viridiplantae; phylum Streptophyta; class Magnoliopsida; order Cucurbitales; family Cucurbitaceae; genus Luffa; species Luffa aegyptiaca. Next base: position 17,145,605 of record CM029398.1, read on the forward strand.
GCTGCTTGGGAGGCAACCCAAGGATTAAAGTTTAGGTTGTTGTTTTTGCGGTAAATAATTTTCCTTGCTTCGTGATCCAATTTTGTTTTGCAGGATCACCTTAGCAAATCCAAAAGTTCTAAGAATCCCATTTTCTGGATCCAAATGAAGAGGATGAATTGCTCCTAGCTCAGGGAAGTCTCAGTATCCCTCTTTATGCTTTATTGTTTATAAACATTAGGGACAATGTTTAGTTTAAGTTTGGGGGGGAGGCTTTCGCTGTGTTAAGAATATTTAAATTATGTTGGATGCATGAATAGATAGCCATGATAGCCGAGGATGTGATTTTAGAAGTTTTGGGAGAAAATGGTTTATATGTTGTGGAATCTGGGAGCATAGCAGAAATTGTGAAATTTTAAAATTTTTTGATACTTAGTTTTGATGTCTAAAGCATGCAATAGACTTATCTAATGACGTCTTTGAAAATCTAGATGCTTATTATGATTTTTAAAGTTTGTTGTCACCCCGATAGGCTCAGTTTCTAATAATAGGAAGTTCATGCTTGATTGTTTTAAAGAGCCATGTAGAAAAAAAATGTTATGCCTGATGAGAGAAAAGCAAAAGCAACAAAAGAAAATGAGAGAAAGAAAAATTTGTTGAAAAAGAAAAAGAAAATTTTTGCTTGCACAAAAGAAAAGCCTAGGGGTAAAAAGAGCTACCTACGGTGTGATCAGTTAGGCCAACCAGAGAATAAAATTCGGGTTAAGGGTCCCTGCATCGTAGTGTGAAAGCTAGTACCATTAGATATCAAAATCCAAGTTTGGGGGAGTAGCAAAAGAAAAAGAAAGAAAAAAATATTTGCGAGTTTTGCTCCCCCATAAAAAAGAAAAATGTCAGGCGCCCTACTTTCTTTTTTTTTTGCATGATAGAAGAACTCCGACCTATTAGGGGCTCTTAGCCAGTGTAGGGGGAAAACAAATGGAGAAAGCCATAAGACTAATCTAGGTTAGTAAAAGAATCATTAGAAAAGTCTTGAGCATGCTATTCATTAATCTTAAGTTCAAACGATTTTAAGATTTCTTCATGAGTATGCGGTGCTTGCTTATTCCACTTGCATGTTTTCCATTCTATATTAAAAGTTCCAAAATCATTGAGGCTTGAACGATTCTATTTCATGCATCTTTCGAATTTATTTTGCTCGGGACTAGCAAAAGCTTAAGTTTGGGGGTGTGATAGCGGGCATAAATGTCGCTATTTGAGTCCTAATTTATTAAGCTTTTGGGGCGCTTTAATTGTGTTTTTAGTGAATAATTTTAATATATTTTGTTATTTCTTCTTTAGGAGCAAATTATGGATTTTGGTGGATAAAATGCCCAAAAAGGAGCCATTCAAGCCCAAATTTCATACATGGGTCAAGGCGAAGTCCAAGAAAGTCAACCATGAAGAAGAGGTCCAAAAAAAGAATTGAAGTTGGCCCAATTTAAAGCCCAAACCGCGCCTGCCCAGTTCTGGAATCTGCACAGCGTCGAGACGCTGTCCCATTTCTTGGCGAACAAGTTGGCTGACGTCACAGCGTCGCGACGCTGTCCTATTTTCGGGCCTATATAAGGCGCCCATTTTATGCATCAATCATCATTCATTCCCTCCATTCTTTCCTTTCCAAGGCTCCTTTGGAGCCTTTTCTCAAGGTTTTTGGCCTTTTTGAGAGTTCTTTAGTGGGAAAATTTTGGGGAATTTTGCGGAGCACTCTAGGAGGCTCAAGGTGTGCTCGGAGGGACTCCAAGTGCCAGCGACGGGGTCTTCGACGATCATTTTCTTCCCTTTTATTTTGCTCATATTTATGCTTTCCATTGTATATTTTGTGAATATTTTAGCTATGTATAGCTAAACCCCAATTTGGGGTCTTGAAATGAAGTTATAGTTAAATGTTGTTATAATTGTCTATCTCTTGCCCTCTTTTAGTGATTATTTGTATGGATATTCGTAATGCTATATGCAATCTAGCCAGTTGTATATTGATATGATTCTTAATGGAAACTCGACGGAGAGAAGTTAGGATGGATCATAATCCATGCAACTAGTTTAATTGCCCGTAATGACAACGAGATTAGTTGATTAAACTTAGATTCCTAAAATGAATCAGATCGTAATAATTAACGAATTTTAATGGCGCTAAGGACACTTAGGTTGTTAAAATGGGTTAATTAGAATTAGGGGAAATCGACTGGAGGTCCTATGTGACTAACGGAGATTCTAGGAGTATAATTAGTTGGGCAATGAGATAGGTTAATTGTAATAATTATTTTGCTATTCATTGAGTTTCAAGACCCCACTTCCCATTTAAAAACTCTTTCTCCATATTTTATTTTTATTGATTGATCAATTTAATTCATTTAATCGCTTTATTTTTAATTCCCTTTTATTGCATGTTGGGTCCCTAAATATTATTTCCTCCAAGTAATTTTAGTGTTCAATTAACTTTTGCTTTGCTCAAATTTCGCTTCGCCTACATGTGGATTCGATACTCGGAATATTTATGTTTTATATTACTTGGGGCCCGTGCACTTGTTGTATTGCGATTGCGATTCGGCAACAGAATTCTATCCATGAGAATTTATTTTTGTATATTATTTGGATCTATAGTGAAAAATAAAATAAAATAATACTTAAGTTGACCGTACGAAACACCTTTTCCTGTGGATTTACCTGGGAGTTTGAGAAGTCCATATTATTTTGTATCCTATCTATTTTTTTTTTAAAAAAACAAAAAAAGAGAGAGAAGAGAAAATTGTAAGTTTGAAATCTAGAATAAAGGATTTTGATCAAGAGGGAACTTTGTCTAAGGAAAGTCCTTGCTAGGCTGAGGTATTTAAGCTGACCGTAGGGAACACCTTTGCCTGGGGACTTACCTGGAAGTTGAATTGTTTAAAACTTTTTTGACTTAATTTCTTTTAAAAATAAAAAATAAAAAATAAATCAATATTGAGAATGTGAACTTTCTAACATGTTTATTAGAAAAGAAGAATGCAGGAAAATTGGGGCAAATGCGATCGCATTTCTCCCCAGTGCATTTGGAAATGCGACCGCATTTCCAATCACCAGTGGGCAGTCACGAATTTCATTTGACCAGCACGTGCCCTAATTAGAAAACTATAAATAGCTAACTTTTTAGTCTTTCCCTCTTCACCAACTACCCAAACCTTTCAGTATTCAAGTCAAAAGTCCAAACTCTCCATATTCTTTCATTTTGAAACCGAAACCCACAACAAGAAACCATGAAGAATTCGCCCAAATCATCATCATCATGCAAGATCACTCGATCCCAGAGTGCTCAAACCGCCAAGGAAGCTGAAGCACACGCTCGATATCAAGAGGAGCAGCCCGAAACACCCATACATGGCACGAGAAGGACAAGTCCTTTGGATTTCTCACCAGCGATCGTGAACTAGGAAACCGCCGCTCCAACTCCTTCTTCCTCAACAATGTCGGCCACCTCAAGGGAGAATCCGAGTTTATCTCAACTTAGGAGGTCCACGCGCGCCAATGTCGTTCATAAAACCCAAAAACCCGCAACTCAACAATTCAGAAAAGGCTTGCGGGAGTGGTTTTCAATGATCTGGGCAATGGGAGCTCAAAGACGCACAGCTTTTGAAGAAGAAGCAAATAGGCGAGATGAAGGAGAAGCCGCCAAGGTAGCAGAAAGCTCTCGACAAAGAGAGGCTCCAACGGGTAAACATTCTGAACCTTCGACTAACCCCTCTCGTCTTGTAGGAACAAACTGAAAGGATAAAAGCCCTACGCAGCGGAAGGAATTACCGAACCTACTCATAGTCTTTGATTTTTAATTGAAATACCAATACAATTTCAAAATATTACAGCAATAAATCTATATTTAAGGGATTGTACAGCGACTATAAACATGCTAAATAATTAACTAGATCTAATGTAGATGATCATAATGATCAAGGATTTAAAAAAAAAACTTACTTTTGTAGAAAGCCTTGATCGATTCGCCTTTTCTTGCTAGTAAGATTGAAAGCGCAGCAACCTTCTTGTGCGAACACCACCAATTGGTTAAACTGGTATATCTCTAAGACTTCTTGAAGCAGGAGACTGGTGGGAGTCTTTTAGGAGAGATCTCTGAGAGAAGGATAATGAATGGGATGCCTTTCACCCCACCCATGGGTCTCATATATAGGTAAAGGTTTATGAATAAGTTCAAATCTATTATCTGAACCATATCTAATTTTAATAAATAAGTAATTAATTCCATAATTAATCAATTACCCAATTAAATATCATATATTTAATCTTAGGGATTTTATTAAAATTAAAATTAATATGAATCCAATTCATATTAAATTTTTTTGAACTCTTTCAAATATTTTCTCTCAAGAATTAATTTTTTAATTTAATTAAAAAATTATATTATAAAGTTTCATAAACTTTATGTTATAATGTATCAACATACATTATACGACCCCAAATAAATTGAACACTTTCAATATACAATTTATATTTAATTGCTTCAAGTCTCTTTACGAGCTACCAGTGGGACCTAATGGACCTACAGATCAGAAGCTCCAACGACACGAAACTAATTGGCTAAACTCATTAACCAAGTTAGTCTCCATTCGTTAACTATGGGTCACTCCACTAAAGACCCACAACTGCACTCTTCTCACTGCAGAATATTTCTGTGTCCACTGATATTGACCAATAACAGCAAGTTAGTCCTTCACGAATGTTCGTAACTTCAGCTGGTTCAAATTATCGTTTTACCCCTGTGTTACCTCTACCTCCTTAAGTACTAGTGCTTCTCTAACGAACAACTTGTTTGTGGTCCAACCATCAAACAGACACCCCTCTCAGGACAGTGAGAGGGTAGGGCCCTTTGTTCAAGACTCGGAGACACCACTTAAGGGAACACTCATCTGCTTCCTCAAAAATTGGGAAGGAGTGAATTAATTCCATCTTGTGTGATTATGTTCCCAGCTCCCCACTCGGTCTTGTCCCCAAAATTGTAGGCTTATTGAGTCGGCGTACTGGTCACTCTCACCCATACAAATCAAAGGACAATCCCTCGTGAACAGGAGTCCATAATCCACCCAGGATTCAGGCTAAGTTGCCTAGGTCATCCTAGTGAAATAGAAACCTAACTAGTTAACGGTGCTACAGCTAGCGGTTACTATTTTGCGGTCCGGTCTTATGCAAACTCATTGCATAGGATACCCCAACTCGCATGTCTACTACATGGACGCTTTGGATCAATATGTCTGTATCAAATACAAAGCGGGTCGTATCATATAGTGTTACCAGGATAAGGTACCCAGTCTTATCCTTGTACTATAGACCTTTTAGGTTGTTACTTGAACATCGATCCTCGTATGTCCCCACATACTAGTTCAAGTTACATACAAACAACCTTGGATCTTAGTTTATTGGATTTGGGTCAACTTGTGCAATATTTAACAATAACATTTTATTGCAGAAACTCAATAACACTTTATTAAAAAAAAAAACAAGTATACAATTTGTTCACATTCACTATCTACGAGTTTTAGGGCATAAAACCCAACAATTTCCCACTTAAACTAAAACTCTTGTTTAGTGGGATGTACAATAATCTATTCAGCAGTGGGTTTATAAATACATGTATAAAACATATACAATGTACAAATACAATAAACTAGGGCATCACTATACCTATTACATAATGGTATCAATATCCCCATTACATTTCTCGCACTTGCCCTAGATTCCATCTTTGTACATAACTCGTAGACCTAGACCTTCTAGATGACCCTCATACGCTTTAGCCGAGAGAGCCTTCATGAATATTCCATTTAATTCAACGTGCTTGCTTGTCTTGGGCTGCAAACTTCTTTTGAATTTGGCACAGCACCACTGTATCACTATAAAGTGTGATGGGCAAGTTCACATTTGGAACAAATTCCAAATCAGTTAAGAACTTTCTAAGCCTTACAGTTTCTATCGCTTCTTCATAAGCAACTATATTTTCAGCCTATATGGTAAATACTGTAACTATGTCATACTATAGCTCTGTCGTAAAGATTGAGCATGGATACTGATGTAGATTTCCTCAAATCCTTATCAGTCTTAGAATCCATGTCAGTGTATCCTGTAAGGACCAAATCCTTAGTCCCATACATAAGCATATAGTTTCTCTTTCTCCTCAGATAATCAATGACATTCTTAACGGTTTTCCAGTGATCAAATCTTGGATTAGATTGATACTTACTGACAACCCCTAATGCATAGGGCGTTCGTCTCATGTCCGCAACTTCTTGAGGTGTCTCAGGAAACAGTTTCTTAGACAAAATGAATTCCATGTTTGAAAGGTAGTGAACCCTTCTTGGAATTCTGCATCTTATATCTAACTAACATCTTGTAGATATAAGACACTTGAGACAAGGCTAGCTTTTTGTTCTTACGGTTCCTAACAATTTGGATCCGAAGAACAAACTTAGCTTCTCCCAAATTTTCATTTGGAAATGAGCTGCTAGCTCATTTTACTAGTCAGTAAGATAACCTACATCGTTCCCAATGACTAGGATATCAATCACATATAACACCAATAAAGCTACTGAACTATTGACAATCTTTAAGACAAGATTCATCAATGTTCTGATCAAAGCCAAAACATTTGATCACAGTATCAAATATTATATTCCAAGGTCGAATTGCTTAGGTCAATCCATGAATGTATCACTTAAGCTTTGCATACCCTTTTGCTTTTGATCTTGCTAAATGAATCATTCTGGTCTAGACATGTAGATACTATTCTCAAGATTACCATTCAAAAGGGCAGTCTTGACATCCATTCAAAATGGACAAGAGTTCTAACAGACTTCAGCATGACGACAGGGACAAGAATTTCTTACAGTCCCCTTTCTATGGGTATAACCCCACTAAGTCCCAAATGAACAATTGGTATGTGGTCCGACCACTAAACCTAAAACGTCTCGGGCCAATGAGAGGGAGGCGCGCCTTTGTTCACGTCCCGGAGTCAGCACTTAAGGGAACAACCTCTCTACTATCCCTAAAGTCGGGAGGAGTGAATTCCATCTTGCAGACTATGTCCCCAACTATCTACTCGGTCTTATCCCCAAAGTGGTAGGTTTATCGAGCGGTGCTGATGGGCCAATCTCACCCATGCAAATCAAAGGATAATCCCGAATAAACAGGATGTTGGGATTTGTGTCCTAAAACTCGTAGATAGTGAATGTTAAACGAATTATATACTTATTCGATAAAGGCGTTATCGAGATTAATTCAGTAAAGTTATTACTGAATAAAGTAAATTGCACATATAATAACCCAAATCCAATAAACTAAGATCCATGGCTATAGGATAAACACTTGAGCTTTATGTAGAGACATAAAAGTGGATCAAGCTTGAGTAATAGCCAAAACGATCAATAGTATAGGGATAGGGTTGGGTACCTTATTCTGGAGACACTATAAGACGCGGCCCACTTTATAGATGGTATAGACGATGTCATCCTAAATCGTCCATGTAGAGACATGCGAGTGGGGGCGTCCTATGCAATGAGTTTGCATAAGACCAGGACCAAGAAATAAGTCGCTCTCGCTTTATAACACCGTTTACTGACGAGACTGACTATTTCATGTGATGACCTAGGTAACTCGATCTTAATCCTGAGCTAACTATGAACTCCTGTTTATTCGGACTTATCCTTAGATCTGCATAGGTGAGAGTGGCTCAGTATCGCCGACTCAATAAGCCTCCCATTTCAAGGATAGGAACGAGTAGATAGCTGGGGACATAGTCGTGCAAGAAGGAATTCACTCCTACCCGAATTAGGGATAGTAGAGAGGTTGTTCCCTTAAGTGCTGACTCCAGGGCTTGAACAAAGGGATCCCGCCCTCTCATTGGCCCGAGAGGGACTCGGTTTATTGGTTGGACCATAAACCAATTGTTCATTAGAGGATCAGTGGGACTTAAGGAACTAGAAGTACTATAGGGGTAAAACGGGCTTTTGACCTAGCTATAGCTACGAACAACCTGTGAAGGATCGACTTACTAATCATGGTTAAATCAAGTGGACAAAAAAATTTGTCTATAGTGAGGGGAGTGCAACTACCGGGCTATAGTGGAGTGTCCCGGTAGTTAACGAATGTTGGCTAGCTGGGATAATGAGATTAGTCGGTTAGCCTCGAATCGTTGGAGCCCATGATCTATAGGTCCATTAGGTCCCCCTACTAGCTCATATCGGAACAAAGCCTAGAACAAAAAGATAGGAAGCTTTGAATCGTTCAAAATCGGGAAAACGGGTATTATCGTAAATTGTGTTTGACACAATAATTTAATTATGAATTAAATTAGAAAATGAGAGATGGAGTATTTAAAAGTGTTTTGAATACCATATATATGTATTAGGAATCATATATAATTCGTGGCACTAGGTGATAAAGATTAATTGGATTAATCATGTAAAAATTACTTGGAATTGTACAAATTAATTGCCTAGAAATCAATTTCAATTTTGAATTGAAATAGGAATGAATTGCAAGCTGAAAATTGAGAATTTAGATTCAATTTTAAGTGGATTTAGTGGCATTCCCACTCTTGCATGTTGATGCATAGTGGAAAACAACACAACCATGCACTAGTTGCATGTGTTGTGAATTAAACACCTAGAATCCACTTTGAGTTGCAATTTCACCATGTGTCTAGTGTCATGAGGCTTCTATTTGCATGGAAGATGTCTATATAAGGAGTATGAATCAGATTCAAAGGAGGTAGAGCCATTTTCCATATTGTTATGCTGCTGGATTTTGGTCTCAAACTCACTCATCTCCATATATCTCTCTAGTGCTTGAACCTTCAAGCATTCCCTTCCCATTCCCTATCTCTATAGACTCCCACCAGTCGTTCTTGGCCCGGAGAATAGTACGGAAGACACTAGAGGTGGTCCACACACCGTTCGTGATCAAAGGAATCAAAGGGAGTTGTTGAATCGGTCTCCAAAAGGATGGTAAAAATTCTGCTCTCTCCTTACGGTATTTGGACAACATGTTTTCATTTTCTAAAATTGATGTAGTTAAGTGCCTCCGATCCTAAAATTGCTTCCACATGTGTTATATGAACACCTTCACAGGAGTTCATAGTTAGCTCATGATTAAGATCGAGTTACCTAATTCATCGCTTGAAATATGTCAGTTTCACAGTAAACGACCTTATAAAGTGAAAGTGACTTATTTCGCGGTCCAGACTTATACAAACTTCTTTTGTATAGGACGCCCCCACTCGCATGTCTCTGCATGAACGATTCAGGATCAAATCGTTTGTACTAAAACAAAGTGGGCTGCGTCACATAGTTTTTCCTAGGATAAGGTACCTAGTCTTATTCCTATACTATAGACCGTTTAGGCTATCACTCAAACTCGATCCACTTTTATGTCACTACATAAAGTTCGAGTGTTTCATATCATAACCAAAGATTCTAGTTTATTGGATTTCAGTTAATTAATGCATAGTTAAAATTAACCATTGAACAACAAGAAATTGAATCATTTCAATTACGTTTTATATTTAACTTTGTTACATTTACTATCCACGAGCTTTAGGACATAAACCCCAACAAACTCCCACTTGGTCTAAAACACTAGTGGGTTGTTTATAACTCGTAGACCTAGACCATCTAGATGTCCCTCAAACAGTTTTAGCCATGACGACCTTTGTAAATGGTTCAACAATGTTTTGCTCTGAGGCAATCCTCGTGACAATCACGTTCCCTCTATGTATAATCTCTCAGATGAGATATACGTTTGTGTTCTATACATTAACCTCATATTTGAAACAACTTTGCAAATGAACTTCCTAAGTCCTACACACTTTTGACCTTGGTTCACAAGCATCAACATACTTGGCCTTTGACGAGTCCGACTTGTCGAAGGTCGTGTTGGTCAAATAAATTTATAATCCACGACACTATAACTATTTTGTAGAAATAGTGGTCGGGGTTGAACACAGGGAAGGGGACCTAGTAGATGCAGATTTTTGTGCTCATAAAACATGGGGGATTTTGGAAAGCAGAACAAAGAAAAATAAATGTTGAATGTAACCGAGACAAAACAAGGCATGCAAATGAGAAATAAGACAAAAATCAATATCATGAAAGGGATCTTAAGATTGGGATTTCTTATGCCTGACTGTTATTTTACTTGGCTTCTTAGTTTTATCTAAAAATCATCATAAACCGATTTCTATTAGTCTGGTTGGCTTCTTCGTTACTCGGAGGATCCCCTACACTAACCTGTGTTAATTAACTCGTTAACCGTAAATTCTCCAATTAAAAAGATTAATCAATTTTATCTTTCCCCTCATACATAAAGTAACAACCATCCGTACTTGATGCTACGCCATCATATAGCTCCTTGTTATGAGTGGATTATGACGTCGATGAATGATCAAAATCAGTGTATCCTGTAAGGATCAAAATCCTCAATTCCATACACAAGCTTATAATCCCTCGTTCTCCTAAGATACTTGAGGGTATTTTAACTGCAGTCCAATAACTTAAATGTGGACTAAATTGGTATCTACTGACAATCCCATATTGCATACCATATGCCAGATCTATCTACCTGGTTCCGAGGCATATGGATTCCGTCTCAAGTCCTCAACCTCTTGAGGTGTCTTAGGACACTACTCCTATGACAAATGAATTCCATTTCGGATAGGTAACTAATTGTTCCTGGAATTCTAATCTTATATCTAGCCACCAATTTGTCCATATAAGATACTTGAGACAGAGCCAGCAATATGTTTTTGCTATTCCGTATGATTTCGATTCTAAGAACAAATGTAGTCCTTTTCCAAATCTTTTATTTGGAATAGGGTTGCTAGCTAGCCTTTTAATGTGAGTTTTGATAAACTATATCATTCCCAATGAGTAGGATATCAATTATATACTAAACTAAGAAAAAGCTACTAAACCATTGATAATTCTTCTGCCAACACAAGGCTTGTCAATATTCTGGTCAAAACTATAAGATTTAATCGTGCATTAAATCTTATATTCCAAGATTGAAACCTTCAGTGCAATCCATAAATGGATCGGTTAAGGTTGAAAAACCTTTTGCTCTAGATCCTGGACTATGAACTGTTCTGGTCAATACCAGACTGGATTGAAGTACTCATACTTCATTTTCAAGGTTCATCCTTTTGACTCAATTGTATTTATCCATGTCGTCCATTGCCTACTTAAAGGTCAGTGGATCCTCGATATTGTCATCAGCTATGACAATCAAAGTTTCAATTAAACTAACATAGTATTTATTAGGTTGATTAACAACGCTCACACTACATTGAGCCTTTCTCAAAAATTGAGAAGGATAAGACTGACATAATGTGCCAGCTCGATCAATAACCCTTTATTGAAGGATTAGTTTGGTCAACAACATTTCTTGAAAAACTAGTTTGATCAACAACCTTTGATGAAGAACAAATCTTATCAACAACTCTTTGTTGATACATTTGTAGCTTTACTATGTAATTTACTTAACACTATCTTACTACGTGGTTTGTGATCTCTAACGTGGTCTTCTTCTATGAAAACATGCGTTTGTCAATACCAATACTTTATTTTGAAAGAAGTATTCATTACTCGTTTCTTTTGGAATAACCTACAAATAGGTACACTTTCAAATAAGGTTCCAATTCCTTCGGGTTTGTATCAAGCATATATGCAGGACATCCCTAAGTTCTGAAACGACATAAACATATTTTATGCTCTTTTCAGAGTTCAAATAATGTTCCAGAAACATTATTTTGAGAGAACCATATTCGTATTTTAAACTACAGACTTTACTGCATAACCCAAAATGAGTTTAGGCAACTCAACATAATTTAATATCTAACGAACCATGTCTAACAAGGTTCTGTTTCTCCTTTTCGATACATCACTCTACTATGATGTACATGGTGTTTTAGACTTACAATGTAACTCCACATTTTATCAAATAGTCGTGGAATTTTTAGTCAATATACTCTCCATCTCGATCATATCGAAGTGTCCTTATCATTCTACCTAATTTTGGTTCTTCACCTCATCCTTATACTCCTTGAACATTTCAAGACTTCAGACCTACGATGTATTGGGTAGAGATAGTGCACCTTGAACAACCATCAATTAAGACTAATGAATTGTTCATTCCATGTTTGAGCTTTGACGTTCATTGATTAAAAAAAAAAAGAATATATTAGCTCTAAGGTTTCTTTGGCACGATAACCTTTTTCTTTGGTAAAAGCTTATTGAAGTCATCTTACGTTTAAGACATGACTTATAGGGAGGTAATGAATTGTCTTGTAACATGTTTCGAAGTTCATTTGAGGCTAATCTTCAATCCTATTGAAATTTAATATGCCCTAACCTCAATTGCCAAAGATAGGTGCTTTGAGAAACACGTTGCCTTTTGGTTGAGTTTTAGCGGTTTAAATATCTCATGATTTAAAATTTCTATAGACTCTATCGGTCTTAAAATGTATATGTTTATTCTTTATGTTTGCAGAAGAAATATTGGCATCCTTTTGAAATGAACAGTTCATATACTAAAAGGTAACATAATAGCCCTGTTCTTGCAAACAAGATATAGAAATCAAAATTTCTTTTAATCTTAGGAACTATATACATCAAATAATATGTATTGTTCCTGGAGAATAATAACTTTATGTCTCCCATTGCCATAGCAGAGATGAACTCTTCTATTTTAACTATAAGAGTCATCGCAACTAGTTCACACCTAGTGCTAGAAACTCGTTCCTTAAAAAGAACATACGTGATTTAGTGGGCCGTGAATCAAATATCCAGGTAGAATCACTATTCATACTAAGCACGTTTTCAAGACGAATAAATCATATTTAGAGTCTTGGGACATGTTCCTTTTTTGCTAGGTAGTTTGTTATGTCATGAATATTTCGAAAATAAATTTAGACACAACATCTTAATGGAATTCCACCTTTTAAGACCGTTTCCAAATCACTCACCACGATCTTAGTGTTTAAGTTCGTTTTCTTAGTCGTATGTTTCTATACCAATAATGTTTTTAGCGCATAAAAAAGACATTTATAGAACCTATACTTATTGCTGAAAACAAACAAATAAACTTTTAATTTGTTGTCTAACATTTAACCCTTTACCTAATCCAATCAATTTAGCAAAAGCAACTACGCGCCCTATAAATCATAATTCTTTTGCAGTGATACTTCAGAGGTTTAGAGTGACTCCCACCGAGGGGTGATCAGCCACTCCTCCTCGGAACTGAGACGTTTTCAACCAAACTCTAACAGCATAATCACCCATATCCTGTTAGTGTTTAGTGATCGCTGTCTAGTCAAGAAATCATTAACAACTTAATAATTTTCTATAAGTGTGACCCTCCATTTTCAGATTCCAGAGGATGGTCCCAGTAATGCTACCGAATGGAAAAGCAAATGTTGGGAATGGCCCTAAGAAACCTTATCCATTTCTGGAGTTTGCGTTGTTCCGAATCCCATGTTACATCCCTCCGAATGGTGTAGTAGCTCGCGGGCATACCTAGCAGGCGCAACATTGGAATCTCACGGTGCAACCCTAAGGAAGAGACCGCAGGATGTGTTGACACACTTCCTTCACCCACTTACTATAAATACTTTCTACGTTCACCTTGATATTGATTTATGCAAACACCTTCCGAATGGAGCAGTTGCGTTAGTAAGGAACATGAGGCCAAGCATAAATCTAACGGTGTGAACTTTAGGGAGAGCGTGACAAGAAAACGATTTATTTCCTACTTAACATATTTTAACTCTATTAAAAATACTAAGTAGGAGAACCTTCTAATCCTATTAGAAAAGTGATCTTAGGTCCGATTTATTTTAAACGTTTTAAAATTAATTCATTATCCTAAGATCCTATGTTAGCATGCAACTCTTTGTTATAGGTTTGACGGTTTCTATTCATTAACCTTAAAACTATTATAACTTTTAATGAATTAATCATATAACATGCTTCTAATGGTGATGAAAACATATGACAATCAAAATTCAAGTTATATAAAACTAATCACCATTCACAAAGCAAAAACATTTTGAAACAACCTAGGTCTAGGTGATTTCCAACGGCATAACTATTACGCTATGATGTCTAGGTGATAAAACCTCACATCGCTCACGCATGCTCATAAAACCGGGTTAACCTAACTCAAGTACCGACTCGATGCCCAGGTAGGAGGTGTTCCGTAAACCGTCAGCTTAAATACCTCCAGCCTTAGACAACATCTCGTCGGGTGAGTTCTCTTGTAACCTTAGCTTTACAAGATATCGACCTATTCTATGTGAATCGTTCGAGATTGGATTTTGTTAACCCTAAGTGACCATGCAATTACCGTTTTTATAGGTTTTAACGTCTATCTCGATTTTATAACACTTTATAATATAGGCAACCTATACCATTCATCTATGCTAAGGTGGTTTCATTTTGCATGCTTGTTCGTTTTCTTTTATTAATATAACGCTTATATTTAAACATTCATAAACGAAAAATAAAAACAATCCACCATGCATCTATCATGAAACTTAACATGCATTCCTTTTATTACAACTCTTATAATTAATTACTAATGCATGATACATGTTTTCCTATGGTGGGATTTCTTTTTTAAATCTATATGACATACATTATGCACATTCAGTTCTAATTTAATTATAACATACATTCCTAATGTATAAATAATTAAACACACTAAAGCGGACCGGTTTTGGCATCCAAGCAATCTAAACTAGCTAAATTATTACATTAATAATTAAATAAATAGTTGAACCGCCTTGGAAAGCTCCTGAACTGGCCCCAAACCTTTCAAACATGCTTGAACCATCCAAAATTGACTTGAACCGGACTCAAAAGGCATGGAAGATACTGAACAAGGCTTGAACCAACTGAACCGGACCGAGAAGCGGTGAACCGGACCGAGAAAATTACATCTCAACCGAACCACTGTTGAATCTACAAGTCGTGCCTTAATTCCCAGCGTTGAGACACTGATGAACAGCGTCTCGACCTTGTTCATACTGTAGCCCAGATTTCGTGTGCTCTGTTCTTTCCACCAGCGAGCATGTTGCCTTCTGCGATCGATTACAACTTAATTACAACTCTAATGACTCCCAAATCTTTACGAACTCTAGCCAACACATTAACGCCCATAAACATGTAGACAATTACAATTTTAATCAACGAATTGAAAGCTTAATTTGATTCCAAAATCGAGTTCATCCAAATTTAGCAACCCAACACATTCAACAATTGAAATCCACCCACAAAACTCGAAATTAATGGAAATCAAGTGCCCAAACCACGCTCTGATACCAATTGAATGAAGAACACTCGAGCGGAAGCGATTATGGATCTTATGCCTTGATTTTCATTAATTTGTCAAGAACAAGCATGCTGGAATTTTTAAACAAAAAACAGAGGAAACCGAATCTAAACTTTGGAGCTCAAATTTGTTGATCTCTTTGGTTGTTTCTCCACACGATCTTGACGTGGACTACCGCTAAAGCCTTCCCCGCTATTCTCCGACCTTAGAACGGACTTGTGGGAACCCGAGCATGATGAAATTAAGGAAGAAAGGTATGGTTTTGAGAGCTTGGATCTCACGGTTTTGGAGAGAATTTTTTGTGTCTTTTCTTTCATTCTCTGATCAGCATGCAATCCACCGCTTTAACACTCTTTTAAAGAGCTAATTATGCTATATGTTTCAACCTCATGAAGACACACACATAGGTATTGAATAGGTGGTAAAATAGGTGTTTAATTTTCAATGAATGTTCCATGAAAACTCACCAATTTTGAAATTGATTTTCTTCTCAATTTCCAAATTAAAATCAATTGTAATAATTGAATTTAATCAATTTAAATAATTAATTAAACATTTTAATTAATTATGATTATTTTAATTTAATATAAAATATCAAATTAAATAATTGTATCCATCCCAATCTCTCTCAAAACCCGTTTTTCCGAATATGAATCACTATTAAAATTCAAATCAAATATGTATCGAATACATGTTTGCATTATTTAAATCATATTTAAATAACTCCAAGTCTCTCTTTAATTATAGTTTAATTCAAAGATTAAACTAAAAACGTTAAATATATCGCGTACAATTTAACGTTAACTTTCCCTAAACCGAATTTTAATATTTTTCAAATTCTTTCATCACTTTGTTCTAAGGTTTAGTCTGTTTGAGCTAGTAGGGGGACCTAATGGACCTACAGATCATGGGCTCCAACGATACGAGATTAACCGGTTAAACTCTTTTATCCCAGTTAACCAACATTCGTTAAGTAACGGGACACTCCACTATAGCCCGTAGTTGCACTCCCCTCACTGTAGATATATTTCTCTCAACCAGATATAACCGTGATCAATATGTCAACCCTTCACAGATTGTTCGTAACTATAACTAGGTCAAAAGTCCGTTTTACCCCTATAGCACATCTTGTTCCTTAAGTCCCCACTGAGTCCCTAATGAACAATTGGTTTGTGGTTCAACCACTAAACCTAAAACCTCTCGGGCCAATGAAAGGGTGGCGCGCCATTGTTCACGTCCCGGAGTCAGCACTTAAGGGAACAACCTCTCTACTATACCTAAAGACGGGTAGGTGTGAATTCCATCTTGTAGGACTATGTCCCCAACTATCTACACAGTCTTATCCCCAAAGTGGCAGGTTTATTGAGCGGTGCTGATGGGCCACTCTCACCCATGAAAATCAAAGGATAATCCCGAATAAACAATAGTTCATAGTTAGCTCAGGATTAAGATCGAGTTACCTAGGTCATTGCTTGAAATATGTCAATTTCACAGTAAACGGCGTTATAAAGTGAAAGTGACTTATTTCGCGATCCGGTTTGATACAAACTTCTTTTGTATAGGACGCCCCCACTCGCATGTCTCTACATGAACGATTCAGGATCACATCGTTTGTACTAAAACAAAGTTGGCCGCGTCACGTAGTTTTTCCTATGACAAGGTACCCAGTCTTATCCCTACACTATAGATCGTTTAGGCTATCACTCAAACTCGATCCACTTTTATGTCACTACATAAAGTTCGAGTGTTTCATATCATAGCCAAGGATTCTAGTTTATTGGATTTGGGTTAATTAATGCATAGTTTGAACTAATCGTTCAACAACCAGAAATTGAATCATTTCAACAACGTTTTATATTTAACTTAGTTACATTTACTATCCACGAGTTTTAGGACATAAACCCCAACAGTGCCCTACATATGGAGCAGAGTGACAGGCTTCCAAAATCAATGGTACTTCCTTCTCTATTACACATCGTCTGAGCATTTGATTGGGGCCAAGTTTGTATAGGTATGGCTCATCCCAATAATATTCCTTTACATCTTTCAGAAACTTTTTCAGTTGTTGAGCTGTGGCTTCCGGAGGCTTTAGTCCACTGACTAAGTAGTTCACGTAGTCTGCAAACCATGGAATCTCAATTGCCCTTACTTCCAATATTTGTTCATCTGCAAACGACTCTCGAATTTCCAGCCTCTTCTCCACCTGTGCCTCTTCTTGTTCTTCATCTTCAAGCAATTCTTCCAGTGTCTCCCCTTTTAGCAATTCCTGCAAAGTAGATAAAGAAAGCTCATCAATCTGGCCAATTACTGAACATTCCTCAAAATCTCTTGGATATTTGAGCATGTTCATGACATTAAAGGTAACTTGTTGATCATTGACCCCCATGGTCAATTCTCCCTTTTGTACATCGATCAAGGTCCTGCCCGTTGCTAAAAAAGGTCGACCTAAGATAATTGGCACTTATTTGTCTGCTTCACAGTCCAATATAATAAAGTCTTCTGGAAATACGAACTTGTCCACCTTGACTAGTACATCCTTTATTTTTCCAATGACATGTGTTAATTATCTGTTTGCTAGTTGCAAGGTAATAGTCGTTGGTTTGGCTTCTCCTATTCCTAACTGCTTAAAGATTGAATACGACATCAGATTTATACTTGCTCCAAGATCGCCTAGTGCTCGGTCGACGTTCCGTCCTCCAATGGAGCAAGGGATAGTGAAACTTCTTTGATCTTTTAACTTAGGAGGAACCTTGCTTTTAACCAGTGCACTGGAGCACCCTGTTAATGCAACTGTCTCGTACTCTCCCAATCGTCTCTTTTTAGACAGGATGTCTTTAAAAAAATTCACATAGTTCGACATTTGCTAAAGTGCTTCCACCAACACAATGTTGATGTGGAGTTGCTTTAAAATGTCTAGGAACTTTTTGAACTGTCTAACTTGTGAAGCGTATTTGAATCTTTGAAGATATGGTGGTGGTGGTCTGTAATCTAGATGAATGATGAATTGTTTTGGTTTTGCGATTGCATTTTCCTGCTTTTTACCTATACTCGAACTTTCAATCTTTTCTTATGAGGCTTCTGGCGACTTGGTCTTTTCTGAATTTTCTTTATTCTGACTAACTTCTGTATTGACTTCTTACTCTTTTTCTGTAGATTTTTCTGAGACTTCTTCTGGGATTCTCCTAACTTCTTGATTGATGGGGTATTCCATTCCATCATACTCCAATCAGCTTCTCAAGGTAACTGCTTTGCATTGTTCCTTGCCTTCAGGATGAGGATTTTAAGTTTTGCTAGGCATTGTCCCTTGGGGTCTGTTCTTGATCTCTTGAGCTATTTGTCCTATCTACACCTCCAAGTTCCTTACAATGGCATCATTTCTTACCATGTATTCATTGATTAGAGCCTCTAGATTTTACTATTGGCTAGCGTTCTGAAATTGTCCAACTTTTCTGTTGCTGCTGTTGTGTAGGTTGGGAATTAAATCATGTTGAAGCTTTTCCGAATTGATTTGTACCGGCATTACTGGTACTAGCTTGTACTCCCCATGAGAAGTTCAGATGTTGTCTCCACCCTGGGTTGTACGTAGCTGCATACGGATTCCATCGGTTTTGATTTCCCTGTTGTCCTACATAAAAAACAGATGCACGGTTTAGTGGACAATTATCGGTAATATGCTCTTCACTACAAATATCACAACAAGGAGAAGAGATAGCATTTGCAGGAGCAATGTTTGCTTGATTTCCCATAGTGAAGCCCATCATCATGCTATGAATAGTTTTAATCTGAGCTTGCATGGTTGAGTTCGCTTCTGTCTCTACAACTTTTACTAGATTCTTCAAAATTGTAGGTTCAGTCTCCCCCCAATGTCGGTTATTCGTGGCTATTGTATCTAGTATGGCATGTGCTTCGTTCGCGGATTTCGTCAAGAAATATTCATTTGCAGACGCATTGACTAAGGCTTTTGAAGCTTGATCGAGCTCACTGTAGAAATGCTCAAGAATGATACAAGCAGGCAATCCATGATGAGGACACGTTCGGTCCAACCTTTGGAATCTTTCCCATACTGCATCTAAAGGCTCATTGTATGATTGTCTGAAGGAAAAGATTTCTGCCATGTACTTAGCATTCTTATTGGATGGAAAAAACTTCTCTAGAATCTTTTCTGCCAAGTCATTCCATGATGTGATGGATTTTGTTGGAAATTAATCTAACCAAGCCTCAGCATCTCCCTGTAATGAGATAGGAGAAAGTTTTAGCTTCAATGTGCCTTCTGGCACTCTTGTTACTCTAAACAAACTAAAAATTCTTAAAATTTGATATGCTTATGTGGATCTTCACTCGGGAGCCCCGAAAACTGGCCCATGGTGTTGAGCATTTGAAACATCATAGGTTTCAACTCAAACTCCGGCGCTTCAATCGGTGGCTCAAGTATTCCTAGATTCAGAGTCTGGAAAACTGGTAAGACATAATCCGTTATTGCTCTATTTCGATCTTGTGCAATATAGATTTGATTTTCATTTTGTGGCACCAGTGGAACTGGTGGTGCTGGAGGTATTCTCCCACCATTCTAATCCATTTCATGATTCTGCTGGTCAACAGGAGGATCGACTCCGGGTTGGACCATTGGAAGTTCTTGTATATAAGCAACTTCCTCAACAGGTTCCCGTGCGCTCAATTCTTGTTGTTCCTTCTTCTTTCGCCTTTGCTCTTTACGACGACGACGAATGGTTCTTTCTACCTCAGGATCTAGATCAAGGAGTTGATACCCCTTGCTCATGGACCAACTTTAACTTGCAAAAGAAACTTCAAACGAATAGCAATTTCAACAACTAAAAAAACAGCCTTCACTTGTAGTCCATGACAACGACGCCAAAAACTTGATGCGAGTTGTGACTGAAGATGGATGTTGGAAAAGATGGTAAATAATGAATGAGAATGAATTCAGTCAACAAAGTGCAAGTATACACTATCGCATGTAGTAATAAAAACTCTGGAAGTATTCCAAAATATATCGATCCCACAGAGACTAAGTTGGAAACACAGATTTGACGAAGAAAGTGCTCTTAAATTGCCTTTGAAAGGTAACCAAAAGAAATAGTTGATGTTTGGTTTTGTAAAACAAATAAACAAACAAGTAAAGAAATAACAATAACAATTAAGCGAGGTGTTAAATATAGCTTCAACCCTAAGGTAAATAACCCTAGTAATGGCTAATTTAACCTAAGTCTAATCATGCATTGGGTCAGGTTTAACTCTTATTTGTTAAACTTAGCAAGAGTTAGAATGATAATCAATAAAGGATGACACGCAATAAATAGAACTTAGGCAAATAAGCAACGTTCAAGCCATTTAAACCATAAGGGTATTCACTATACCGAACCCCTCAATGGAATCTAGCTACGCATGATGGAATATAATGAAAATGAACAACTTTTCATTGAAATAATGAATAAAGAATACAAAATAATGAAAAAAAAAACAAGTGCTGGAAAAATATAGTGCAGTAGCAAAAACCAGGGTTTTTTCACCTTATTTGATCCTTCTAGAGTTCTTACGACACTCTACTCTCCTTTTACAAGGTGGGATTAGGGTGAAATCTCTACAAACACTCGGGTTTGATGTCTAACAATGGGTTAGAATTTAGTCTTCTAGCAAGGACCTCGGGCATCCCTACTCATGGGCGTCTACTCGGGTTCTGTCACCACCCTCTTCTTCCCATTGAGTTCTGCTTATATTTGCCTTCGAATCGTGGCCTTTTATAGCATGGGGGGTGGTTGAGGAGTCACGAAAATGGTGCTAGCAGGTAGCCTAGTAAGTTTCGGAGTCAAAACAGTCGGTTAGGTGCGCAAAACACTCGTTCAAAACGATCCGCGACGGACTCAGAATTGTCTGCCTCTGCCCAGAAATGCGGTCGCATTTCATTTTAGCCTTGCCATCTGGGAATTTTTTCAGATTTCTCTGTTTTTTGCAAAACACCAAAACCAAGTCAGATATTCATACCAAAATGAGTTCTTTTAAGCACAAATATGACATACATGACTCTCAACATCCTAACTTATCCACTTTAGCACTTTTTAACCTCAAGAATAGTGTTTTTGATATAAAACATACAAGTTTGACAAGGAAATGAGCTAAATATAAGGGAAAAATATGTATAATTTTTATGCTTATCATTTATGTATTTGTAGTTTCACCAGAAAGTTCATTTAACACCATTTTACTGTGTAGCTTATGTTCTCTAACGTGGTCTTCTTCCAAGAAAGAAGCATTTGTCGATACAAATACTTTATTTTCTTCTCGATCGAAGAAGTACCCACCTCTTGTTTCTTTTGGTTAGCCTACAAATAGGCATAGTTTTTAACGTGAATCCAATTTCTTTCGGTTTGCCACTAGCACATGTGCAGGGTAAACCCAAATTGTAAAATGATGTAAACTAGTTTTACGCCCTCTCCAAAACTCAAAAGGTGTTTCAGAAACACTCTTTGAGGGAACGACATTCAAAATATATACTGTAGTCTCTACTGCATATCCCCAAAAAGAATTAGGCAATTGATCATAGCTCATCATAGATCGAACCATGTCTAACAACTTTCTATTTCTCCTTTCTAATACACCATTCTGCTGAGGTGTACCAGGTGCTGAGAGTTGGGATGTCCTTCCATGTTCCATCAAATAGTTTTGGAATACTAAGTCCATATACTCTCCACCTCGATCAGATCGAAGTGTTTTAATGGTCTTACCTAACAAGTTCTCAACTTCAGCCTTATACTCCTTGAACTTTTCAAGGGCTTCAGACTTATGACTCATTAGGTATAAATAAACATAACTTGAATAATCATCTATGAAAGAGATGAAATATTCATACTCTCCTCGAGCCCTAACATTCATTGGACCACAAAGATCCATATGTACGAGCTCTAAGGGCTCCTTGGCACGATAAACTTTTCCAGTAAAAGGTTGTTTTGTCATTTTACCTTCGAGACATGACTCACATTGTGGTAAAGAACCATATTCTAACTCGCTTAGAAGTTCGTTCTCAACCAATCTCCCAACCATATTGAGATTAATGTGGCCATGTCTCAAGAGCCAAATATAGGTACTTTGAGAAACCTTTTGCCTCGTTGGTTGAATCTCAGTTGTTTTACACATCTCATTGTTCAAAATAGTCGTAGACTCTATTGGTCTTAAAACATATAAGTTGTTATCCATTTTTGCAGAACAGATATTAGCACCCCTTTTAGTAATGAAAGCTTCATTTACAGAAAAGGACACTGAATATCTTTGTTCAAGCAAACAAGATATAGAAATCAAATTTCTTTTTATCTTGGGAACAATATATACATTATCTAATTACATATAACGTTCCTTGGAGAAGAACATCTTAATATCTCTCACTGCTTTAGCTGAAATGAACTCCCTAGTCCAAACTCTGAGAGTCATTTCCCTCAAAGGAAGAGCATACGTGATAAGTGGCACCTGAATCAAGGATCCAGGCTGTATCATCATTTTCCACTATACACGTTTCCATGACCAATAAATCACATTTACTGTCATTGAGATTTGCTAAGCAGTTTATGTCATATTCATCATGAACAATTCCTGATGAAGTAGACATGTGGGCCTGAGGACATTCCTCAGTTAAGACCAATTCCATATTATTTACCACGAGACTAGTGACTAAGTTTGTTTCAATTGTTGTATTAGATATACCGCTTTTATTACAATTGGCGTCTTTAATGGCATTTGCAGAATGATTCTTGCTGAAAAACAAACAAATTAATTTAATTAGTTTTGTTGCATTGACCCATTACACAAAAATTATTATTAATCCAATCAATTTAGCAAAAGTAATGATGGACCCATAGAAAAATCATTTATTTTGCAACGATACTTCAGAGGTTTACAGTAACAGTTACCGTAGGGCAGTCAGCTACTCCTTCCCTGAATTGAGACAATCTCAGTAAATCCTTATTACCAAATTAACTCTTATTCCAATAGTTCTTAGCTACCGTTTTTCGGTCAGGAAATCATTAACGCCTTAACAATTTTCGGTAAGTGTAACCCTCCATTTTCAGATCTCAAATGTCGACCTTAATAATGCTACCGTAGGGAAAGTCAAAGTTGGAAATGGAACTAAGAAATCCTATCCATTTCTGGAGTTTGCGTTGTTCCGACTCCCATGATCAAGCCCTCCATAGGGTAATCACTCCCACGACGACTTGCAGGCAGATCATGAGAATCTCACGGTGCAACCTAATGGAGGAGACTGTAGGATACGTTGACACGTGTCCTGCTCCCACTTACTATAAAATACTCCCTCATTCACCTTGCCATTGATCCATGCAAACACCATGCGTAGGGGGTCACTCCTAGGGTGACTCGAGGCCAAGCATGGGCCTCACGTTGTGAACTCTCGAGGACGTGAGAGAAAAACATGATTTATAAAATCTTGTTTTGTCATATTACCTCCCACTAAGTATTTTTAGAATTAAGGGTCTATTACTTAGGTATATTTTGGCTAAGTGAATCTATCTAAGTCTATGCCTTTATATAACTCTTATATATAGGTCCTTTACTCTAATGTCTAGGTGAATTAAACTCTTTTAATTACCTAGTGACATTGCATGCTAACATTAGAATATGATTAATTCAACTTAGGTTCCGGGTCTGTTCCGAGGTAGGAGGTGTTCCGTAAACCGTCAACTTAAGTACCCCCAGCCTAAACAGAAGTTCACCAAAAGAGTTCCCTTATAACCATAGTAATGTTTTTCCGACTTAGCTCATTAAAACTATTTTAATTCTAAGTAAGAAAATAATTCTAATCGTATTAGAATTAAAGTGGGCTTAGGTCTAATTAATTATAAACATTTTAAAATTAATTCAATTTAACCTAAGATCCTATGTTTGCAAGCAACTCTTTGTTATAGGTTGACAGTTTCTAATCAATTTTATAACTATTCCAAGTTTTAATGATTATTCCTATAACATGCTCTTATGGTGTTTCCTAATAACAATCAAATTCCAATTATTTTTAAACACCATCTGTTCATGACGTCCATAAAATTAATTAATATAACGATTATATTAATCTAAAGTGGTGTCATGCTTCATGCAAATTCAATTTCCATTTAATAAATATCGATTATACTAATTAAACATCCACGAAATGAAATTACATGATCGTTGACATTAATTTAATATAACTCTTATATTAATCTATATTAATGTCATGCTCAATGTGATGTGACAAAGCAGCTCTGATACCAAAATGATATGACAACCCGAGCCAACTGGATCTAAGAACTCTTATGGATATGCAAATCCCTACATCTCAAATGCTAAAACCCCGAAATCAAGATGATTTCATCCCAAGGAAGAAGATAGAACAGATAAACCTTAACGATCAAGATCAAGAGTAGAGAAAACTCGTTTCTAAACTCGAGATTCGAATCACTCCACAAGTAGTTTGATCAACGCTACTTGAATAATCCTAGCATGCAAATCTAACACACAAGATATGCAAAGTTGCTCATGCCCATTAGGCTCAAAAGACTTGACTTTCATTGAAATTCCATCAAAACCAATCTTCCCTGAAAGCAACAACATAGATGGCTATTTATGGCCTTCAAACAGAACCTATGGTCATATGAAGGGTTGTAACCTTCATGCCCATCGATGCTATAATGACCACTAACTAAATAATAAGTTAAAACATTAAAAACACAATTTTAAAACTGAAAATTATAATAAAAATGCCTTAAATCCGAGATTCATCTTCCAATCAGCAAACTCTAATGTTTGTAACCATTTTGGGTTCTTGTAGCTTGATTAAGACACCTCGGTTCATATCACAATGCTTTTCCATTATCATTTTATTCATATAACTCTTATAAAATAATCATGAAAATCATGCATTGAATTTATTATTTCCATCAATAATATAACAAGTTACATTATTGCTCATGAAAATAATTCTAAGCATACATGGTACATTAATTAAATATAACTCTTATATTTTTCTAAATTAATGTCATGCATCATGCTTCTCCAATTTCATATATTTAATATAACATTTATTCTAAATAACTCATGAAATTTATAATCATACATAAACACCATACATTGTAACTATTATAACATACTATTATGCATGTTTCATTCTTAACCTATGGTGGGATCTAGCTAAATGACATTCATAAAGCAATAAATAGCTATAAAGACCGGTATTTTTGCACCCTAGGGTAAGAATAATGAAAACCTTACATTAATTTATTCAAAACTAGCACTAAACCGCCATGTAAGTGGTGTGAATCGCCTCGAACCCCTTCGGACCGCTCAGAACCTGGCCGAACCGTGTCTAAATCGCCCGAATCGGACCCATAAAGCTCGAACCAATCTAGAAGTAGTTGAATCTGACCGCACCAGTAGTGAATCGGACCATAACCGCCTCAATACCCTTGAATCGTTCCAACCTTGCACGCTCTGCACGGAAACGCGCATGACCCGCACTTCAGCGAAACCGCCACCGACGTCGAGATGCTAAAGGCGGCGTCTCAACGTCGGCACGAAAATTCCAGCGTCTTTTCTTGGGATCCAAATTGTTAGGAACCATAAGAACAAAAACCTAGCCTTGTCTCAAGTGTCTTATGTCTACAAGATGTTAGTTAGATATATGATGCAAAATTCCAAGAAGGGTTCAATACCTTTTATACATGAAATTCTTTAGTCTAAGGAACTGTTTCCTAAGCCACCTCAAGAAGTTGAAGACACGAGACGAATGCCCTATATAGTAGGGATTGTCAGTAAGAATCAATCTAGTCCAGGATTTGAACACTGGAGAGCTGTTAAGTATATCCTCAAGTCTCTTAGGAGAACGAAGGAGTATATGGTCGTGTATGTTGGTAAGGATTTGATCTTTACAAGATACACTCACATAGGCTTTCAGATTGATAAGGATTTGAGGAAATCTACATCAGTATCTATGTTCACTCTTAACGGAGGAGCTATAGTATGACATAGTTGCAGTCTCGATCATAAAGGCCATAAATGTAGCTGCTTGTGAAGCAGCAAAAGAGATTGTATGGCTTAGGATGTTCTTGACTTATTTCGAATGTGTTCCAAATGTGAACTTGCTCATCACACTTTATTGTGATAATAGTGTCGTTGTGGAAAATTCAAAAGAACCTCCTAGCCCAAAACAAGCAGACACATTGAATTGAATGGAATATTGCTGATTCATTCACGAAGGCTCTCTCGGCTAAAGTGTATGAGGGTCATCTAGAAGGTCCAGGTCTACGAGTTATGTACAAAGATGTAATCTAGGGCAAGTGAGAGAAATGTAATCGGTATAGTGATACCATTATGTAATGCGCATAGCGATGTCCTAGTTTATTGTATTTGTAAATTGTATGAGTTTTATACATGTATTTATACACCCACT
This sequence comes from Luffa aegyptiaca, assembly GCA_017139565.1. Lineage (NCBI taxonomy): Eukaryota > Viridiplantae > Streptophyta > Magnoliopsida > Cucurbitales > Cucurbitaceae > Luffa > Luffa aegyptiaca. The sequence goes on from CM029398.1 coordinate 17,172,426, forward strand.
GCTGTATAGATTATTGTACATCACACAAAACTAGAGTTTTAGTTAAAGTGGGAGTTTGTTGGGTTTTATGCCCTAAAACTCGTAGATAGTGAATATAAAGAAATTGTATACTTGTTTCAATAAAGTGTTATTGAGTTTCTACAATAAAGTGTTCTTGTGAAGTATTACACAATATGACCCAAATCCAATAAACTAAGATCCAAGGTCGTTTGTATGTAACTTGAACTAGTATGTGGGGACATACGGGGATCGATGTTCAAATAACAACCTTAAAGGTCAATAGTACAGGGATAAGGCTGGGTACCTTATCTTGGTAACACTATGTGATACGACCCGCTTTGTATTTGATACAGACGTATTGATCCAAAGCGTCTATGTAGTAGACATGCGAGCGGGGGTATCCTAGGTAATGAGTTTGCATAAGATCGGACCACGAAATAGTCAACCACTAGTTCTAACACCGTTAACTAGTTAGGTTACCGTTTCAATAGGATGACCTAGGTAACTCAGTCTTAATCCTAAGTGTGTCATGAATTCCTTCTCATGAGGAATTGTCCTTTGATTAGCATGGGTGAGAGTGGCCTATGCACCGACTCAATATGTCTTCCTTTTTGGGGACAAGAACGAGTGGGAGGCTGGGGACATGACAACAAAAGAAGGTATTCACTCCTTCCCACTTTTTGGAGAAGTAGATGAGTGTTCCCTTAAGTAGTGACTCCGGGACTTGAACAAAGGGATCTCGCCCTCTCACTGGCCCGAGAGAGACTTTCTGTTTAATGGTTGGACCATAACAGGCTGTTCATTAGAGGAGCGTTGGTACTTAACGAGACAGATGTAACACAAGGGTAAAACGGTAATTTGACGTAACTGTGTTTACGTACACTCGTGAAGGATTGACTTATCGATATTGGTCAATATCCATAGGCAAAAAAATGTTCTAAAGTGAGAAGAGTTCAGCTGTGGGTCTTTAGTGGAATGACCCACAGTTAATGAATATTGATTATCCTAATTAATGAGTTTAGTCAGTTAACTTCATATCATTGGAGCTTTGATTTGTAGGTCCATTAGGTCCCCCTGCTAGCTCGTAAAGAGTAATTAGGAACAATTTATCTTCAAAAGAATTTTAATTCTTCAAATTCATTATGGGAATCTAATTAATAGTATGAGATACGATTAATTTAATGTATGGTGATACATTATAATATGAAGTTTAATTTGTGATCAGACTTTATTAATTGAGAGAATTATATATTTGAAGGAGTTCAAATGTATGACTAATTAAGTATATGATATTTAATTAGTAAATTAATTAATTAAGTATGAATTAAATAATAATTCAATTTAGTCTAATTAAACGTGATTTAATTAAACTATGAATTATGAGAGAAATAAATATTTGAAGAAGTTGAATATTAATATGAATTTGATTCATATTAAATTTATAGGATATAAGAGAATTTGAAGGAGTTCAAATTTTAATATGAATTTGATTCATATTATAGAATTAATTAATTGAATGCCTAAAAATTAAATATATGATATTTAATTGGGTAATTAGTTAATTAATTAATAGAAGGCCATAAATTAAATATATGATATTTAATTGGGCAATTAATTAATTATAGAATTAATTAATTGAGTAATTGATCAATTATGGAAATGATTAATCACTTATGGAAGTAATTAATCATTTTTGGAAATGATTAATCAATTATGGAAATGATTAATCATTTTTGGAAATGATTAATCAAGTATGGAAATGATTAATCATTTTTGGAAATGATTAATCAATTATGGAAATGATTAATCATTTTTGGAAATGATTAATCAATTATGGAAATGATTAATCATTTTTGGAAATGATTAATCAATTATGGAAATTATTAATTATGGAAAAGATTAATCATTTATGGAAATAATTGATTATTTGTGAATATTTTATTCATAACCTTTTTTCCTATAAATAGAACACTAAACCTAGGGTTTAGGTGACACAAAAATAAGGCCACAAGAATGCACTCTTGCATTATCTCTAGCCTCCCTAGCCACTCTCTCATATTCTCTCAACCAAGAACACAAAGAGGAACTTTTTCCTGTTGTGTTTTTCCCATTCAAGATTGGGTAGTCCCATAACTACGTTCCTAATCTCAGAGTCATAGCGGGGAAGATCAATTGGTGGTGTCCCAATTGTTGACGCTTGGTCCCTGTGAAATCAAGAAAGGCGTTCTTGATATTTCAGAGATGACAACGACAGTATGTTTGCTTCTCCCCTTTAGATTAGTTCTAAGGTTGTACGCGTAGCCTTAATAAATTGATTTAGAATAGTTTTCTAAATCTTTGCCAATGTATTGGTATTTTTGTGGAAACAAAGTTAACTACGAACGGTCCCAATTCCCTTCCGCTAACAAAATTAGGGAGTTTCAATCCTACAATTACACGATCAAATCAGAGAAAATTGTAAATCTAAGGCTAAAATACCTAAACAATCTTTAAGCAAACCAAATACATCCAACATGCAAATTGATCCCTCCAAAAACCTCAACGCAAATTCTAAGACTGAAATTTCAAACACAAAATGGCTCTGATACCATTTGAAGGAATTGAATCCTCAGCAGAAGCGGTTTACACCGAGCGTGATTGAATTTCAACCGTTAGAAAATGGGTACGTTGGGCAAACAGAAACTATTTCTATAGAAATCAGATTAAGCATTTTGTCTAAATGTTTTAGATTCGAAGAACTTACGTGATTTGACACCAAAACAGAACAACGCTCCAAAATCATGCACTGTGTGAATTTCTTGAATACCACCACTCAAGAACACCCGCTATTCTCTTGGGTTGCAGAGATCCGACTTGTGGGAGCCAAAACCTTGTCTTGAACTGAGAATTTTTGCAACAAAAAATTGCGTAATGTTGCTGTATTTTGAAAGAACTTGTGAGGTTGAGAGAGAATTGAGTTTTCTGTGAAAACCGATGGAATCACTAAGAGAGTGAGAGTGAGATTATCCCAATTGGAAAACCACATACGTAAAGGTTGGGAAGTCACAATTAACTTCCCTAACCAATCCTGGCCCATTGATCGAAATCAATTAGATCTGGACCGTTAATTATTATCAAATAATAATTAACAATCCAATTAAGTATATGTTATGTAATAAATTAATTTAATTACAACAACTTATAATCAAATTAATTATAATATGTAGTTTTAATTCAATCAAATGATATTTAATTGAATTAATTATGCCAACCGATTAATTCTAAATTACTTGTTCCCCACATTAATTAAATATCATATACTTAATTAATTTTACGATTGAATCATATTCAAATGTATCTCGCTCATTTAACATATAGTTTTAATGTGCATCACATGTACATTAATTATTTACTATAGAGTTAATTTGATTAAATCACTTTTAACGAAATTAAATTAAATTAATGAATTCTCCAATTAATTAATTCATGAAGTAATCAAATATCACATATTTAATTAAATTCACATTCTCTCCTATACTATAGTTTTAATATGAATCCCTATTCATATTATTTTAACATATAGTTTAATATGATTCTAATGAATATTTAACATTTGAAATGCATCAAATATATAATTCTCTCATTAATTAATTTTGAATCACATCCAAAATTAATTTTATTATAAAGTTTAATTCACTAACTAAACTTATACTATAATGTATCTCCATACATTATATTAATTGGATCAAATACGATTAACTAAAATTCTTTTAATAATCAAGACTAATTAATCTCAGTACCCGTTACGAGCTAGCAGGTGGACCTAATGGACCTACAGATCAGAAACTCCAACGATACGAGATTAAATGGGAAGAAGCTCAAGTTGATCGTAAGATCAGAAGCTCCTACATAGAGCAAGAGGCCGAGGAAGAGGATATCAAAATTTCCAAAGGAGAGCTCCAGGGGAAGAAGCTCAAGTTGATCGTAATTTGGGGAGCATCAAATTGAAGCTTCCAAAGTTTTATGGAAAAACTGATCTAGATGAGTACCTTCAATGGGAGAAAGCAGTGGAATACGTGTTTGATTGTCATAACTTTAGCGATGAAAAGAAGGTAAAACTTTGTGTTGCTCAATTTAAACAATACGCTCAGAAATGGTGGGATAGGTTGATGTCGAGTAGGAGAAGAAATCTCGAGGTGCCAATTGATTCATGGTATGAATACAAGGAGTCAATGAGGAAGCGGTTTGTTCCAAAGCATTTCCAAAGGGACATGGCACAAAAGCTTCAAAGATTGAGACAATGATGTAAGTCTGTGGAAGATTACTACAAGGATATGGACACTTTGATGGATCAACTAGATCTTGATGAAGACATGGAAAGTCTCATGGCACGATTCCTTGATGGGCTAAACAAGGAGATTGAAGACAAGGTTGATCTACAACCTTATGGTGACATAATGGAGATGTTGCATCTTTCCATAAAGGTGGAAAAACAATTGAGTACTAGAAGAGCAAGGTACACTTCATCTAAACCCACTTCTTCTTTCAACTCATAATGGAAAAAGGAGAATAAAAGTGATTTTAGAAGTAGAGAAAAGTTTGTGCAAGAAAAATCTAAAGAAAGGGAGAGTTTTCTTTGAAAGGAAAGACTAAAGTATAATACCCTAGGGAGAGAAATAGGGATATCAAGTGTTGGAAATGTCAAGGATTAGGACATGTAGGGATTATCCAAACAAAAGGACACTGATTATCAATAATGGAGAAGTAGTAACTGAGGGTGAGGAAAGTGAAAGTGAGGAAGAGGAGGAAGAAATTGTTGAGTTAGAGGAGTCTAGTGATGGAAGTTATGAAGAACCAATTGTTGGGGTGAAGGTTTGGAATTCCTTAATTCCGTAAAGCGGAAGCGTGATTGGGCCCGATTCGTAATTAATTTTGTTTAATCTAAAATACCAATACATTGGTAATAATATTAGAACTATTCTAAATATATATTAAGGCTAAGCATACAAAAATATTAGATCTAAATCTAATATATATAGTAACAAATTACTTACTCTCGTTGACGACTCAGATTAAATTCACCAATTGCTTGTGAAATAATCACGAACTAGTGCGAACACCACCACTATGGCTACACCGGTATGACTCTAAGACTTCTAGAGGCAGTAGACTGGTGGGAGTCTAGAGGGAGCCTTAAGGGGAATTCTCTGAGAGTAGGAGAATGAATGAGATGCCTTTCACCCCACCCCAGGGGTCCTATTTATAGGTAAAGACCAAGACCTTTTTCCTAATAGAAAAAGGAAGACCTTTTCCTATTTAGGAAAAGGTCTCTAATTTTAATAAATAATTAATTAATTCCATAATTAATTAATTTCCCTAATTAAAAATCATATATTTAATCTTAGGGATTTTATTAAAATTAAAATTAATATGAATCCAATTCATATTAAATTTATTTGAACTCTTTCAAATATTTTCTTTCCTAATAGGAAAAGGTCTCTAATTTTAATAAATAATTAATTAATTTACCCAATTAATTGGCCAAACTCATTAACAAAGTTTAGTCAACATTCGATAACTGTGGGTCACTCCACTAAAGACCCACAGCTGCACTCTTCTCATTGTAGAATATTTCTGTGTCCATGGATATCGACCAAGTAGTAAGTCATTCCTGCACGTGTGTTCGTAACACCAGCTGGGTCAAATTACCGTTTTACCCCTGGGTTACCTCTGGTTCCTTAAGTGCCACTGATTCCTCTAATGAACAAGTTGTTTAGGGTCCAACCACTAAAGAGGAGTTCCTCTCGGGCCAGGAGAGGACGGCTCGCCTTTGTTCAAGCCCCGGAATCAACTCTTAAGGGAACACACATCCACTTACCCCAATAGGGGAAGGAGTGAATTCCATCTTGTATTGTTATGTTCCCAGCCCCCATTCGGTCTTGCCCTGAAATGGTAGGATTATTGAGTCGGCGAACTGGCCACTCTCACCCATACAAATCTAAGGACAATCCCTCCTGAAAGGGGTTCATAATAGACTCAGGATTGAGATTGAGTTACCTAGGTCATCCTATTAAAATAGAAACCTAAACTAGTTAACGGCGTTACATCTAATGGTTACTATTTCACGGTCTGGTCTTATGCAAACTCATTGCATAGGATACCCCCACCCGCATGTCTCCTACATGGATGCTCTAGATCATTGCATCTGTATCGAATACAAGGTGGGTCATATTACATAGTGTCACCAGGATAAGGTACCCAACCTTATCCATATACTATAGACCTTTTAGGTTGTTACTTGGACACTGATCCCCGTATGTCCCCACATACTAGTCCAAGTTTCATTTAAACAACCTTGGATCGTAGTTTATTGGATTTAGGGTTTATTAATGCAAACTCGATTATTCAATAACCAAATTACTGAATTACTCAAATAACACTTTATTGAGATCGATTAATTTGTTTCATTTACTATCTACGGGTTTTAGGGCATAAAACCCAACAACTCCCACTTGAACTAAAACTCTAGTGGGCAATGTACATCAACAGTCAAAATTGAATGAATAATCATTGAAGTAGGAATAGTAGTTTGTATTAATACTGTATAATACATGAAAAGTACAAATACAGATAAATACAATAAACTAGGGCATTCACAATACCCATTACACTTCTCCCACTTGCCCTAGATTATTCTATGTACATTTCTCGCAGACCTAGACCCTCTAGATGACCCTCGAACACTTTAGCCGTGAGAGCCTTCGTAAATGGATCAGCAATATTGTGCTCAGAGGCTACCTTCGTGACGATCACGTCCCCTCGTTGCACGATCTATCTGATGAGATGATATTTGCGCTCTATGTGTTTGCCTCTTTTATGACTGTGAGGTTCTTTAGAATTTGCCACTGCACCACTATTATCACAGTAAAGGGTGATTGGCAAGTTCAAATTTGGAACAACTTCCAAATCCATCAAGAACTTCCGTAGCCATACAGCCTCCTTAGCTGCTTCACAAGCAGCGACATATTCGACCTCCATGGTGGAGTCTGCAATGCATCCTTGCTTGATGCTACGCCAGACTACAGCTCCCCCGTTGAGGGTAAATACCGACCCTGATGTGGATTTCCTAGAATCCTTATCAGTCTGAATGTTAGAGTCTATATATCCTGTAAGGATCAAATCCTTAGAGCCATACACAAGCTGATAGTCCCTCGTTCTCTGAAGATATTTGAGGATGTTTTTAACTGCAGTCCAGTGGTCTAACCCTGGACTGGACTGGTACCTGCTGACTATCCCAACTGCATAGCAAATGTCAAGCCTAGTACACAACATGGCATACATAACACTGCCCACAGCGGAAGCATAAGGGATGCATCTCATATTCTCAATTTCTTGAGGTGTCTTAGGACACTGTTCCTTAGACAAATAAACTTCATGCCTGAAGGGTAGTAAACCCCTCTTGGAATTCTGCATCTTATATCTAGACAACATCTTGTCTATATATGATGCTTGAGACAAGGCTAACGTTCTGTTCTTACGATTCCTGATAATTTGAATCCCTAGAACATACTGAGCTTCACCCAAATATTTCATTTGGAACTCAGTCGATAGCCATTTTTTAATGTTAGCTAGATATTCTACATCATTCCCAATGAGAAGAATATCATCTACATACAACACCAGAAAAGCTACTGAATTGTTGATAATCCTTTTGTAAACACAAGGGTCATCAACGTTCTGGTCAAAGCCATAAGGTTTGACAGCAGTGTCAAACTTTATATTTAAAGATCTGGAAGCTTGCTTCAACCCAAAAATGGGTCGTCTATGCTTGTAAAGTTTTTGCTCCTGACCTTGAGCAACGAACCCCTCTGGTTGAGACATAAAGATGTTTTCATCAAGATTGCCATTCAGAAAGGCAGTTTTGACGTCCATTTGCCAAATCTCATAATCATAAAAGGTGGCAATGGACAAGAGAATTCTTATCGACTTTAACATGGCAACTAGGGAGAAGGTTTCCTCATAGTTCACCCCCTCCTTTTGGGTATAACCCTTTGCCACAAGTCGAGCTTTGAAAGTCTGTACTTTCCCAGCTGCGTCTCGTTTTCTCTTCTAGATCCATTTGCACCCTATGGGTTTAACCCCTTCAGGTAGGTCTACAAGATCCCAGACTTGATTGAAGTACATAGACTCCATCTCTAGGTCCATAGCTTTGACCCATTGGTCATGGTCCACATCATTCATTGCCTATCTAAAGGTCATTGGATCCTCAACCCCATCATCAGGTATGACAGTTGGAGTTTCTGCTAAACCCAGATAGCGTTCAGGTTGAATAACAATCCTCCCACTACGTCGAGGCATTCTCAACTCTTGAGAAGGATGGGTTTGACCAGATGTACTGGGCTCATCAATAACTCTTGTTGAAGGTCCAGCCTCTGAACTGGGCTCATCAACAACTCTTGTTGAAGGTCAAGCCTCATCAACAACTCTTGTTGATTCATTTGTAGCTTTACCAGAAAGTTCACTTAACACAATTTTACTGCGTGGTATGTGTTCTTTAACGTGGTCTTCTTCCAAGAAAGTAGCATTTGTCGATACAAACACTTTATTTTCTTTTGGATCGAAGAAGTATCCACCTCTTGTTTCTTTTGGGTAGCCTACGAATAGGCATAATTTTGAACGTGAATCCAAATTCTTTGGGTTTGCTACTAACACATGTGCAGGGTAGCCCCAAATTATGAAATGACGTAAACTAGCTTTACGCCCTTTCCAGAGCTCAAATGGTGTTTCAGAAACACTCTTTGAGGGAACAACATTCAAAATATAAACTACAGTATCTACTGCATAACCCCAAAAAGAATTAGGCAACTGAGCATAGCTCATCATAGATCGAACCATGTCTAACAAGGTTCTGTTTCTCCTTTCAGATACACCATTCTGCTGAGGTGTACCTGGTGCTGAGAGTTGGGACGATATTCCATGTTCTATCAAATAGTTTTGGAATTTTAAGTCCAAATACTCTCCACCTCGATCAGATCGAAGTGTTTTAATGGTCTTACCTAAGAAGTTCTCAACTTCAGTCCTGTACTCCTTGAACTTTTCAAGGGCTTCAGACTTATGACTCAATAGGTATAAATAACCATACCTTGAATAATCATCTATAAAAGAGATGAAATATTCATACCCTCCTCGAGCTCTTACATTCATTGGACCACAGAGATCCGTATGTACGAGTTCTAAGGGCTCCTTGACAAGATAACCTTTTCTAGTAAAAGGTCGTTTGGTGATCTTACCTTCGAGACATGACTCACATGGAGGAAAAGTACCATCTTCTATCTGGCTTAGAAGTTCGTTCTTAACCAATCTCCCAATCCTATTGAGATTTATGTGGCCAAGTCTCGAGTGCCAAAGATAGGTACTTTGAGAAACTTTTTGCCTTTTTGGTTGAGTCTCAGTTGTTTTAAACATTTCATTGTTCAAAATAGCCCTAGACTCTATTGGTCTTAAGACATACAAATTGTTCTCCATTTTTGCAGAACATATATCAGCACCCCTTTTAGTAATGAAAGCTTCTTTCACAGAAAAGGACATTGAATACCCTTGTTCTAGCAAACAAGAAATAGAAATCAAATTTCTTTTTATTTTTGGAACTATGTATACGTTATCTAATAACATATAGCGTTCCCTGGAGAAGAACATTTTAATATCTCCCACTGCTTTAGCTGACATGAGCTCCCCAGTCCCAACTCTGAGAGTCATTTCCCCAGCCTCTAACTGTTGCCAGGAGCTCATTCCCTCAAAGGAAGAGCATACGTGATGAGTGGCACCTGAATCAAGGATCCAGGCTGTATCATCATTTTCCACTATACACGTTTCAATGACCAATAAATCAAATTTATTTTCATTGAGATGTGCTAAGCAGTCTATGTCATATTCATCATGAACAATTTCAGATGAATTAGACATGTGGGTTTGAGGACCGTCCTCAGTTAAGACCAATTGCACGCAATTAATGTTTAAGTTCATTTTCTTGGTTGTATTAGAAATACCAGTTTTGTAGTTGGCGATATTCGAGGCATACAAAGAACGTTTCTTTGCTGAGAACAAACAAATTAACTTAATAAGTATTGTTGCATTAACCCATTACACAAAATAATACTATTATTTCAATCCAATCAATTTAGCAAAAGTAATGATCGACCCATAGAATAAACATTCATTTTGCAACGATACTTCAGAGGTTTAGAACAACAGCTACCGTAGGGTAGTCAACTACTCCTCCTCTGAATTGAGACAATCTCAGCCAATCCCTATTCCCGGAATAACTCATATTCCAATAGTTCTTAGCTACCATTTTTTCGGTCAGGAAATTATTAACATCTCAACAATTTCCCGTAAGTGTGACCCTCCATTTTTCAGATTTTAGAGGTCGGCCCCAACAATGCTATCGTAGGGAAAGTCAAAGTTGGAAATGGACCTAAGAAACCCTATCCAATTCTGGAGTTTGCGTTATTCCAACTCCCATGATCAAGCCCTCCATAGGGTGATCGCTCATAGGGCGACTCGCAGGCAGATCATGGGGATCTCACGGTGCAACCTAATGGAGGAGACCGTAGGATACGTTCACACGTGTCCTGCTCCCACATACTATAAAATACTCCCTCATTCACTTTGATATTAATCCATGCAAACACCATCCGTAGGGGGTCACTCCCAGGGTGACTCGAGGCCAAACATGGACCTCACGTTGTGAACTTTTGAGGACGTGAGAGCAAAACTTGATTTATGAAAATCTTGTTTTGACATATTTCCTCCCACTAAGTATTTTTATAATTATAGGGTCTATTACTTAGGTAAATTCCGGCTAAGTGAATCTATCTAAGTCTATGCCTGTATATAACTTTTATATATATAGGTATTTTCTCTAATGTCTAGGTGGATTAAACACTCTTAATTACCTATAGACATTGCATGCTAATATAACTATGGTTAATTCAACTAAAGTTCCGACTCAGTTCCCAGGTAGCAGGTGTTTCGTAAACCGTCATCTTAAGTACCTCCAGCCTTAGACATAACTTTACTGGTAGAGTTCCCTTATAACCAATAGTTATGATAAATCTTTACTCTAAAGATCTAGGTGAATTAAACTCTTTTAATAAACCTAGTGTCATTGCATGCTAACATTTAACTACGATTAATTCAACTCCGGTATTCCTGGTTAGTTCCCAGGTAGGAGGTGTTCCGTAAACCGTCATCTTAAGTACCCCCAGCCTTAGACCGAACTTAACCGGTGGAGTTCCCTTATAATCATAGTAATGTTTTTCCTACTTAGTCAATTAAAACTATTTTTAATTCTAAGTAACAAAATAATTATAATCCTATTAGAATTATAATGAGCTTAGGTCTAATTAATTTTAAACATTTTAAAATTAATACATTTTAACCTAAGGTCCTATGTTTGCATGCAACTCTTTGTTATAGGTTGACGGTTTCTAATCAATTTTACAACTTATTATAAAATTTTAATGATTAGCCCTATAACATGCTTCTATGGTGTTGGAAAAATAACAATCATATTCTAATTATTAAACACCATATTATTATGACGTCGATAACGATAATATAACGATTATATTAATCTAAGGTGGTGTCATCCTTCATGCAATTTCAATTTCATTTAATTAATATCGATTATATTAATTAAACATCCACGAAAATAAATTACATGAAATTTGACATTAAGATAATATAACTCTTATATTAATCTAATTAATGTCATGCTCAATGCTATTCCATTTTCATTTAATCAATATAACATTTTATATTAAATCATACATGAAAACAAGCATGGATATATATTGATTATTTTCATTCATAATATAATTAATTATATTAATTCTCATGAAAATAATCCTAAGCATGCATGCTACATTAATAAAATATAACAATTATATTTAGCTAAATTAATGTCATGCATCATGCTTCACCAATTTCATTTATTTAATACAACGATTATATTAAATAACTCATGAAATTAAATTCATGCATAATTACCATACATTATAACGATTATAACATAAATATGCATTAAAACTTGCTTAACCTATGGTGGGAATTTAAGCTATATGACATACATAAAGCAAATAAATAGCAATTGAACCGGTTAATTTTGGCCCCTAGGATAAAATAAAGCATAAATTACAATAATTATAGTTAAATTCTATCCTAAAAGTCCTTTTGCAGCTCCAAATACTAGTCTAGATCGTCCGAACCGACCCGAACCACTTCGAACCAGCTACGAAAACCACGAACTGAGCCAAATTCCAGCTGAACCGGACAAAATCGGTCCAAGCCCAGCCAGTCCGCGTGAACCGGACCGCCCAACCGCCTTGAACCGTCCTGTTGCAAATCCTTAACGCGTGTTGTAATCGTGACAACATCGCGATTTCTCCGATTTTTATCTCATAAAAAACCTATTCTAGACCCAGACTTACATAGGACTCGATTTTACATAAAATACCCGAAACACCGGGCCCTTACATGATCAAATCACATAAAAAGAGTAAAATCTATGGCCATAAAATTAACCTAAACAGCTCAATGCAAACCATACATACATTATGCATTAATCAATCCCACCAATAGCCAATGCAAATTTTAGAGAAACAAAATTAGATCTACGATCGGCTCTGGTACCAATTGAAGGATTGGAATTCCGTAATTTCGTAAAGCGGAAGCGTGATTGGGACCGATTCGTAATTAATTTTGTTTAATCTAAAATACCAATACATTGACAATAATATTAGAACTATTCTAAATATATATTAAGGCTAAGCATACAAAAATATTAGATCTAAATCTAATATATATAGTAACAAATTACTTACTCTCGTTGACGACTCAGATTAAATTCACCAATTGCTTAGGAAATAATCACGAACTAGTGCGAACACCACCGCTATGGGTACACCGGTATGACTCTAAGACTTCTAGAGGCAGGAGACTGGTGGGAGTCTAGAGGGAGCCTTAAGGGGAATTCTCTGAGAGTGGGAGAATGAATGATATGTCTTTCACCCCACCCTAGGGGTCCTATTTATAGGTAAAGGCCAAGACCTTTTTCCAAATATGAAAAGGAAGACCTTTTCCCAATAGGAAAAGGTCTCTAATTTTAATAAATAATTAATTAATTCCATAATTAATTAATTTCCCTAATTAAATATCATATATTCAATCTTAGGGATTTTATTAAAATTAAAATTAATATGAATCCAATTCATATTAAATTTATTTGAACTCTTTCAAATATTTTCTTTCCTAATAGGAAAAGGTCACTAATTTTAATAAATAATTAATTAATTCCATAATTAATTAATTTACCCAATTAAATATCATGTATTTAATCTAAGGGACTTTATTCAAATTAAAATTAATATGAATCCAATTCATGTTAAATTTATTTGAACTCTTTCAAATATTTTCTCTCAAGAATTAATTTTTGAAATTAATTCAAAAATTATATTATAAAGTTTCATAAACTTTATATTATAATGCATCAATATACATTATACGATTCCCCAAATAAATTGAACACTTTCAATTTACAATTTATACTTAATTGCCTCAAGTTTCTTTACGAGCTACCAGTGGGACCTAATGGACCTAAAGATCAAAAGCTCCAACGATACGAGACTAATTGGCCAAACTCATTAACCAAGTTTAGTCAACATTCGATAACTGTCGGTCACTCCACTAAAGACCCACAGCTGCACCCTTCTCACTGTAGAATATTTCTGTGTCCACGGATATCGACCAAGCAGTAAGTCAATCCTGCACGTGTTTTTCGTAACACCAGCTGGGTCAAATTACCGTTTTACCCCTGGGTTACCTCTGGTTCCTTAAGTACCACTGATTCCTCTAACGAACAAGTTGTTTAGGGTCCAACCACTAAACAGGAGTTCCTCTCGGGCCAGGAGAGGACGGCGCGCCTTTGTTCAAGCCCCGGAATGAACTCTTAAGGGAACACACATCCACTTACCCCAATAGGGGAAGGAGTGAATTCCATCTTGTATTGTTATGTTCCCAGCCCCCATTCGGTCTTGCCCCTGAAATGGTAGGATTATTGAGTCGGCGAACTGGCCACTCTCACCCATACAAATCTAAGGACAATCCCTCCTGAAAGGGGTTCGTAACAGACTCAGGAAGAGGAGGAAGAAATTGTTGAGTTAGAGGGGTCTAGTGATGGAAGTTATGAAGAACCAATTGTTGGGGATGTGCTTGTAACTAGAAGAGCTTTAAGTGCTCAAGTTAAAGAGGAACTAGTTTAAGAGTAAAGGGAAACATTGTTTCATACTCGTTGTCACGTGAATGGCAAGGCTTGTTGTCTGATCATAGATGGTGGAAGTTGTACAAATATTGTTAGTACATTACTTATCAAAAGATTGGGATTGCCTACTGTTGGGTTTCCAGAGTGAGTAAAAATAAGTTATAAAAAGACTCTAGAACTGTGTGCAAGTATACCCTTGCCTCAAACTCATCACCAACTAGGCTAAACACTCTTTGTAAAGCTCAAAAATCCTTAGTTATTCTATCTCTTGCCCCTCACAATGGCAACATTTTATGATGAAGCTCACCTAAGTTATGGGAGACAGAAAAACTGTTGGATTATCATTCATCCTTCAAAACTTTTGCTCCATGAATTTTCTCAGCAAAATTTTCAATAATCACTTTTTTTAGCAAATAATTCTTCATCATTTTAACACTTCCTAGGTCACCTTTCGACGCGAAGACAAACTGTGGGTATCACAAATGTCCCCGGTTACTCAATAATCTAACAAACTTTTTAATGAAGGAGAGGAATGCTCGAGCAAAACAATTGGAGTAGCAAAAAGTCCCCCAAACTTGAATTATTCCTTGTCCTCAATGAATCATTAATTTTGTGAAGTATACCCCCAAACTTAAGTTTTTCTATTTGAATTTCCAACCTAAGCGTGGGACTAGGACTAAGCTTAAAGTGGATCAAATAAGTCAACACTACCTCCAAAATCTTCTTGCCGCAGCAACGACCAGGCCAGAAGAAATGCTCAAGAAAGGTTTCTGGAGATCAGAATAGTTTGATCTAATTAAGCTTAACCAGTCCAAGCTTCAAAAATTCAGAAGAAAATTAGTTAAGTTAGAATTACTCAGTGCTATAGAACAGAAACAACTTCAGAAATTTCATTAAAAACATAGAAAGAAATTACAAAAGCAGATATATTTTGTCCAGAAACAGAAAAATTAAAAAGAAGCAGAACAAAACAAGCAAACATAGAAAAAGATGCGGTCAGAAATGCGCGAGCAACAAAAATATTTCATCAAAAAGATTGTGCGCCCAAATTTTCCTTCTTCAATCCTCCTGACCAGGATCTTCTTCTTCATCTCCTTCTCTCTCGACAGGTGGTGGCGGAATCCAGGGGTTCAGTAGGTCATCAGGGAATATGGGTAAGACCGGATAAGGTTTGGAAAAGTTTTCCTCTAGGGCCTTCTTCAAGTTGGCATCACAGCTTCTAACATAGTTACAGAAGGTTAAAGCTTGCCTCTTGGCAAACTCTTGCCTGTTGGCCGACAGTGCAAGTTGCTCTAGGATTTGATGAATACCATACACCAGCCCTCCCTGGCGTGCCTCATGCGTACGCTGAAGTCGCGCCAGATTGGGCGTATCTATGATTCCCTTGTCAAGCAGAATCACATCCTCTGGAACCGTGGGCACTCCTGCCTTGTTGCATAGCATCGTGATTGTGTTCGGGAAAAACAGCTTCCCCACCTTTTTGCGCCAGCAACTTAAAATCTCATTCGAAATAATTTTTCCAACATCAATGCTCAGGGATCGAAGAATGGCGAATATCAGAAGCACTCGTTCACGAGACACTTTTGAATCATGCGTAGTCGGAAGCAAACGTAGCTTGATGAAACCCAACCAAGTATTGGCTTCACTCTTTAGGTAAGCCGCTTGAAACGTGCGTTTCTCCGTTTTGGATAGCCTCCATTGAGCCCCTTCAATTCCAACCTCTCGGACCACCGTATTTAACTGATCAATTGACGGTGCCACAACCATCTCATTAAAGCCCGCATGTGGGAAGTTCTGAAGGTTGAATAACGCGTTGATAGCCCCTGGGCTCCAGTCAACAGGTACTCCTCGAACTATGGCCTGAAATTCCTCTACATTATCAACATTCACATAGAATTCTCGAACAATATTCGAATTCACTGGGTCCGGTTTCGCAGAGAACTGACTCCAACAAAGATTTGCGATTCCTGCTCTCAAGAAATGTGGTAGATCGTCACCAAACCCTCTTTCGAATAGGAAATCCCTTCTTAGCATCTCTCGGTATTTTGCTCCAGCAAGCTCATTGATGAAGCGAAGGAAAGGTCCTTCTCTTGCTTCCTCTACAGGTTCATCCGATGCTTCAGCATTTCCTTTGCCTCTGTCCGCTTTAAGCTTTCTCAAGGTTTCGTCCGCTGCTTCTTCTCTTTCTCTGTCCTCAGCTTCCTTTTTTTCTCGTTCCTCTCGTTCCACCTTCTCTTTCTCAGAATCCGACGACGGTGGTGATGGGGTATCAGTTCGAATTACCTGAACGCGCCCATCCTTTCGCTTCACTCGGCGTCGTTTCGGTACTTCAGGCATAATGACCTCAACACGAGTCTCTTGCTCCTGTTCATTATCTTTTTTCAGGCACAACCTCTGTCTGTCCTTCTTGCACCTCGTCAGTATGCTTTTCTTGATTCTCCTCAGTATTCTCTTCTTGAATTTTCTCCGTATCTGCGACTATCGCTTCATCCTCCTCTGGATTCTGCACTTCAGATTCTTTCGGATTTCCTTCCTCCACTGCAGAAGCAACATCGTCTGTCGCCTTCTGGACAGCCTCTTGCTCCTCAGCCCGTTGCTGCCTTCTCCTTCGTTTGGCTTCTTTCTCCTCCGGCGTCTTCTTCTTCTTCGCTTTTACTTTCTGTACTTCAGGGGTAATAGGTATCTCTTCCTCCTCATTCTCCCTCTCGTTTCTTGATCTCGTTTTTTTCCATTAGAGACTCAAAGGTATATTTTTTTTTCACAACGAACAGAAAAAGAAGATGGGATACGAACAGTAAAGGAATGCCCAAATGCGAAGGGGAAGTGAAAAGAAACTTACCACAATCTGTGAATAAATAAGGCCTCAGCAAAATCAAATCCCAACTGAAAAGATTTGCGCTGCATTAAATAATATTCCCGTTTATTTTTTAAACGCATGCACTCTGGAACTCCAAAACCATCAACGGTAAAATCGTGGATTCCAATCTCCCCTGATAAATGTGTATGCGCTGTCCAACAGTAGAGCCCTTGGATTCTTCCTGTGGGACACGTGGCTCCATCAGATAACACATGCAAATTTACCTGCCAATAGAAAATTCAAAATCCAAACGGTAAAAATAATCCTTTCTCAACAAAAACCCTTCCTATTCGGACGATTTGCTCCGGCCATAAAGTTGCCGTAACAAACTTCTGATCACAACAAATCTTAGATAAGGACGAATTCAAACTAAAATGAAATCAAATCAAGAAATTTGAATTAACCGCTTAAATCAAATCTTATCTTATATTTTTATCTGAAGCCAAATAAATTAGAGAAAATCCTATTCGAAATTAAATCCCAAAAATAAAATATCCGAAAATAAAAATCTAAACTAAAATCCAATAAAATCTAATTTACACTTAATCAGATTAATTAAAAGATAATTCGATTAAATAAATAAATAAGCCGAAAACAAAATCAATTAAAATTCTAAACGGAGTCGATAAAATCTAAACTACCAATAATAAAAATACCCAAAACTAAAGTCTGCTTAAAACAAATCATGCAGAATTTAAACAAAGTAAATCTAAAATACTCGAAATTAATAACAAATCAATTAAAATTAGAGAGAAAATAAAAACAAACACTGGGAGCTCAAAATATTGCTCTGCGAAATGCCCCCGCAAAAATCTCGCTCTCTCATTCATCAACCAGCTTTAGGGAAGGATATTTCGACTAGAACTCCTCTCCCCAATAATGTTTCACACGCTGTCCATTCACTTTGAACACTCTCCCATCTTTTTCATCCTGCAAAGTAATTGCTCCATGGGGAAAAACCTCAATCACAATAAATGGCCCTGACCATTTAGATTTTAGTTTCCCAGGGAACACTTTTAATCTAGAATTGTAAAGCAAAACTCTTTGACCCTTGACAAACTCTTTAGGTTTAATTCTCTTATCATGCCACAGCTTAGTCTTCTCCTTATAAATTTTCGCATTTTCATACGAAAATTGGCGAAATTCCTCCAACTCGTTAAGCTGCAGAATTCTAATTGCTCCTTCACGACTCAGATCAAAATTTAATTTCTTCAAAGCCCAAAACGTTTTATGCTCGAGCTCTAATGGTAAATGACAAGCTTTCCCATATACTAACCTATAGGGAGACATACCTAGAGGAGTCTTATAGGCTGTCCTATAAGCCCAAAGAGCCTCATCCAACCTAGAAGACCAATCCTTCCTAGATGGATGGACTACTTTTTCTAGAATATATTTTATTTCCCTGTTACTTATCTCAGCTTGACCATTTGCTTGTGGGTGATAAGGGGTAGCTATCCTATGCTTGATCCCATACTTAGCTAGAAGCTTAGTTAAGATATTATTAACAAAATGTGTACCCTCATCACTTACTAAAGCTCTAGGTGTCCCAAACTGCGAAAAGATGTGCGATTGGAGAAACCTCGAAATCGTCTTGGCATCATTCTGATGGCATGCAATGGCCTCCACCCACTTGGACACTTAATCAACTGCCAATAAGATAAAAACATTTCCATTAGAAGGGGAAATGGCCCCATAAAATCAATACCCCATACATCGAATAATTCAACTTCCAAAATGTAAGTAAAAGGCATTTCATCTCTAGGCCCTAGGTTTCCTCTCCTTTGGCAGGCATCACATTGCTTGTAGAACCAATGGGCATCCTTAAACAAGGAAGGCCAGAAGAATCCGCAATGCAAAATCCTCATAGCTGTCCTCTGACCGCTGAAATGGCCTCCAAACGGCAAAGAGTGACATTGCTCCAGGATTTCCTTTGCTTCATCACCTGAAACACACCTACGAATAATACCATCAGAGCATTGTTTATACATAAATGGCTCATCACAATAGAAAAATTTTGCATCATGCTTAAACTTTTTCTTCTGCCTCCACTCCATATCAATAGGAGTGACTCCCTTGACCAAAAAGTTGGCAATATCAGCATACCAAGGGACATCCTTGACTACCTTTACCTCCACAGCAAAGAGCTGCTCATCTGGAAACGAATCTGAGATGGCAGATTGCTTCAGCAAAGATGATGATGGATCAAGACGAGACAAGTGATCTGCAATGACATTCTCTGATCCCTTCTTGTCCTTTATCTATAAGTCGAAATCCTGCAATAATAAAACCCAACGAATTAGTCTAGGCTTTGCATCTTTCTTAGACATTAAATACCTTATCGCTGCATGATCCGTGAACACTGTGACTTTGGATCCAACCAAATATGGCCGGAATTTCTCAAAAGCAAACACCACAGCTAACAACTCCTTTTCAGTAGTTGTATAGTTGACTTGTGCCTCATTTAAAACCCTGCTTGCATAATATATAGGATGAATAAATTTGCCCTGCCTTTGCCCCAGCATAGCACCTACTGCAGCATCACTCGCATCACACATTACCTGAAATGGTAAATTCCAATTAGGTGCACAAAGAATGGGTGTTGAGATTAAACCAGCCTTTAAAGTCTCAAAAGCCTTCCTACAATCGGCACTAAAGTCAAAAACATGATCAACGCACAATAAGTTACAAAGAGGTTTACTGATTTTTGAGAAATCCTTTATGAACCTTCTATAAAATCTAGCATGACCTAAAAAACTCCGAATCCCCTTCACTGAATTCGGTGGTTCTAGTCTCTCAATAACCTCAATTTTTGCTCTATCAACTTCTAGACCATTCTTAGAAATCCTATGTCCTAACACAATGCCCTCCTTCACCATGAAGTGGCATTTCTCCCAATTAAGAACTAGATGGGTATCCTCACATCTCTTTAATACCTTACCTAAATTATCCAAGCAATTTTGAAAAGACCCTCCAAAAACTGAAAAATCGTCCATAAATACCTCAACAGTGGACTCAATCATATCAGAAAAAATTGCCAACATACACCGCTGAAATGTTGCTAGAGCATTGCAAAGGCCAAAAGGCATTCGCCTAAAAGCAAACGTCCCGTAAGGGCAGGTGAAAGTGGTTTTTTCCTGATCCTCAGGAGCGATAGTAATCTTGTTATACCCAGAATAACCATCTAAGAAACAGTAGTAGGCCTGACCAGCCAATCTATCCAATATCTGGTCAATAAATGGTAGAGGGAAGTGGTCCTTACGGGTGGTTTTATTAAGCATCCTGTAATCCATGCAAACCCTCCAGCCAGTTTCCGTCCTGGTTGGGATCAATTCATTATCTTTATTGCTCACTACTGTGACACCTCCTTTCTTAGGAACACATTGGACAGGGCTTACCCAATTGCTATTTGCAATCGGATAAATAATGCTCGCATCCAACCATTTAATCACCTCCTTTTTAACAACCTCTTCCACTGCAGGGTTAAGCCTTCTTTGTTGCTCAATACTCCTAAAGGATCCCTCCTCTAGAGTGATTTTGTGCATACAAAAAGATGGGCTAATACCCTGAATGTCAGCCAATGTCCAACCTATTGCCTTGCGGTATTGCTGCAGCAGCTTTATTAAGGCCTCTTCATGCTCCGGCACTAAATCTGATGCAACAATAATGGGCAACGTCTCACCCTCCCCAAGATACACATACTTTAGATGATCCGGCAAGGGCTTCAAATCTAAAGTGGGTGCCTCAATCAGGGATGGCTTAATAGGAGGAGCCTTCCTTTGATCTAAATCTAAAGACTCAAAAACATCCTCACACCTAAACATCTCTTTTTCATTTTTTCTTTCTAAAGAACAAACTTCTAAATCCTCTACACTAACCTCTCCATGATCTTCCAAATGTTTGCTAGCCGAATCCTGCATTGTTGTCTCAACAATTGTGTGCTCCAGAATCCTAATGAAAGAGCAATATTCCATTTCGTCTGGATACTCCATGGCCTTAAACACATTAAATTTTACTTCCTCATTACAAACCCTCATTGTTAATTCCCCTTTTTGAACATCTATCAATGCCCTACCAGTAGCCAAAAATGGAGGACCTAGAATAATTGGGACATCTTTATCTGCCTCATAGTCTAAGATAATAAAATCAACAGGAAATATGAATTTATCTACCTTTACTAAGACATCCTCAATTTTACCCTCTGGATATGTGATAGACCTATCAACTAATTGGAGTGTAACTGTGGTAGGCCTAGCTTCACCAATACCTAGCTTCCGATAAATCGAAAGAGGCATAAGGTTAATGCTTGCACCTAAATCACATAGTGCTCTACCTAACTCTTTTCCACCTATAGACACAGGTATAGTGAATGATCCTGGATCCTTAGCCTTTGTTGGTAGCCCATTCTTAAGAATAACACTACATTCCTCAGTAAGAGATACAGTTTCAAACTCACCTAACCTCTTCTTTTTAGTTAAAATATCCTTAAGAAATTTAGCATAATTAGGCATTTGCTCAATAGCTTATACTAAAGGGATATTTATATGCAATTGCTTAAGAATCTCTAAAAACTTTTTAAATTGATCATCCTGATTCTTAGGCCTTTGCCTTTGTGGAAAAGGTAGAGGTGGCACATAAGGTGGGGGCGGCACATAAGGTGGTTCCACATCTGGTACAGAACCAGATGCTCCAGCATCTTTATCGTTGCCTCCAGCACCCTCCAACTCTTTCTCAACAACAACATTTTTATCACAATTTTTCTCTACATTCTGGGTTTTACTAGGTTCTTTTCTCTCTTCACTGCAGCAGGCTCCACAGCTGGCGGCTGCTGATGACTAACCACTGTCACATTTTTAAGAGCGTTAGCTAACATTGCAATATCAACCCTAATGGTGGACACACCATCAACCTCTAACACACTCTTAACCTTTTTATTTGTGCCTCTAACATCCGACCACTGACAACTATTAGTTGATATTCTTTCTAAAATTTCATGGGCTTCATTAAAAGTTTTTGTCAAAAGGGCCCCTCCAGCCGAAGCATCAACCATACCTTGGGTTGCTCCATTTAACCCATTGTAAAATGTTTCCATTTGGATACAATGTGGTAAACCATGGTGGGGACACTTTCGCAAAAGATCCTTAAACGTCTCCCAAGCCTCACTAAAAGTCTCATCTTCAAGTTGCCTAAACCCTACTATTTCACTCCTCAATTTAGCATTTCTATTTGGTGGGAAATAATTACTCAAAAATTTTCTACTAACTCATTCCATGTCCTAATTGATCCTGGAGCAAAAGAATTTAACCATGCCTTTGCTCCATCTTTAAGAGAATACGGGAACAAAGTTAATCTAAGGGCATCCCTAGGCACTCCTTGAATTACAAAAAAATCACTAACTCCTATAAAATATTTAAGATGTAAATGGGGGTCTTCAGATGACAAACCATGGAAATGCCCCACGGTTTGCAACATCTGAAACATTACCGGTTTCATTTCAAAATTTGCTGCCTCAATGTGAGGACGTGCAATCCCTGGATTTAACTCATCAAACATTGGAAAAGCATACGCTCGAATGGCTCTAGCCCTAACGTTCGCTACCAAGATAGGATTCTCAGCCTGATTATTTTGCTGTCTATTTTGCTCCAGCGGCTGGTTTTACTGCAGCACACGATTCTGCTGGGGATCAACTGGATCTTCTGGACCCTGTGGGAGACGCGGCACGTCAGCAATTTGATTTTGCTGTCTACGCTACTCTCTCCTTCTTATCCTGGATGTCCTCTCGATTTCGGATCAAGGTCGAACCTTACCCCAGGTTGATCGTTCATGCACCAAACTCACACCTACAAAAACAAAAGAAACAATCAAAAAGTTCTAGCACCAAACCACTAAAACACATACACAAAACAGATCAGATAAAAACTTATTCAAGCCCCCCGGCAACGGCGCCAAAAACTTGTTGGGTTTCCAGAGTGAGTAAAAATAAGTTATAAAAAGACTCTAGAACTCTGTGCAAGTATACACAGTCCGCAGCAAGTAATAAGTATTTATCGAATCCAAGGTCTGAATTCGCTTCCACTTTATCTATTTTGTTTAGTTTTTCAATGGTTTCGAGAATGGTTAAAATGATTGGTTTTTATAAAATGCTGAAGCAAAAGAAATGACATAACAGAAAATAAACAAATAGGCAGACAGATTAGAAACAGGCACTGGTCAGGATTTAACAATTGTTTTAAAAGATGCTCTAGCAATATTATTGATCATGCAAAACTCTCGCAGTCTTATTAGCGAATTCCTCCCGGAACTCCGAATTTTTTAGAATATGTTTCAACTCCAATGAAGCTCTACCGATCAAGCACTAGGCAACTGGCTATCCCTAACTCAGTCACTGGCGTTCACCAATACACAATGATCTAGTGTGATTAACCGCCACACACTCCCTAAATCATCCCTGAAACTAGAGAGAGGTATTCATACCGGCTGGCCAAGCGGGCATAAAATAGAAATAAACACAACAATTAATCAAGATGCATAGAATCAATATTTATTACTAGAAATTAAGCACGACAATCACATATTCCTAACCAATGCCTAAAGCTACTTAGTTCATAAAATGCATGGAAACACACGTTACAATCTGAGTAAGCATATCCACAATTACAAAATAATGCAAGAAAATATTAGTTCCCTTGATCAGCTTGCAATTGATGGTCTTCTTGATGGTCTCCAATCTCTCCTCTATTCGGCTCCCAAAGGTGGAAGTAACCTTTCCAAGAATGGAATGTTTCTCCCCAAAGATGGAATGAATTTGACTTGGGCGGCTATCTCCTTTTATAGAGTGATAGGAGGTTTGAATTAGGTTGACCTAGACACGTGGATGGCTCTCCTTGCTCCATAAATCTGAGAATAGCTTAACATAATTCAGTTTGTTAAATTGGCTAACGAGCTGTGACGTGGCAGTTTTGCTCCCAGCTTTGCTGCAGCACAGAATTTGCTCCCTCAAGTCACCCAGCAACATATTCTGCACAAAATAATTTCCAAAGCTTCCATTCTTCCAAATGGGTTAAAACATATAATATTTATCTAAAAGCAACCCTATTAAGCATAAGAGACACACAAATCACTATAGAAATGAGGTCTAAATAACTCCCTTTTGGAGAGTTATCACCTACAATACCACATCCTAGACCTTACATGCTTCAATGGTTGAACAATTGTGGGCAAGCTAGAGTCAATAGACAATGTCTTGTGTCATTTTCTATTCGGAGATACAATGATAATGTTGTATGTGATGTTGCTCCTATGCATGCTGGAAAAATTCTTTTGGGATGACGGTGACAATTTGACCGAAAAGTGATGCATGATGGTTATCTTAAACGCTACAAATTTATCAAAGATGGGAGAAAGATTATTCTTCTTCCTTTTTTCAACTAGCGATGTGTTTGATGAGCAATGTAAGTTAGAGAAAATGAGAGTGTAGGCCAAAAAAAAAATGATAAAGAGGGTAAAAGTATTTTGAGTGAGAAAAAAAAAAGAGAAAAGAGTTTGAAATAAAAAGAGAATAATTCTAGCGAGTGTGAGAAAATCAATTGTGGAGAAAAGGGAAAGAGTGGAAAGAATGAGAAACGTCCAAAAGGGAGAGAAGAAAAAAAAATGAGAGTCTTCTATTAGCTGGAAACAGAGAGGTTAGGAAAACTTTATTTTCAACAAAACCAATCTTTGTACTTTTGTACAAAGGACCATGTTTTCTAACTAATGACTCAAAAACTTCTCTACCTAGTGTTTTTTTGAGTTTGTTGTAGGATTTCGAAGACATATTTCCTAAAGAACAACCAAGCAGATTGCCACCACGTAGGGAGACTAAGCATCAAATTGATTTCATTTCAGGAGCTATCATTCCAAATAGACCCGAGCTAATCCTACTGAGACAAAAGAAATTCAAAAACAAGTTGAATTTGAATGAAATTTTAGATTGAGTTTAGTCTCTCTCAATCTTTTATGCTTTCTTTGTGTTCTTTTGTTTAGAATGCATGCTTAGAACGTTCAATCTAGTATGATCAATTACATTGTGAAGAGTTCAAAATCTTGAAGTTATGAACAAGTTCTCCTTTCTTCTTGATCTTTGATCATTCTTCCAAGTCAAATCTGTTTAACTTTTTTGGGGTTGTCTTATCATCTTGTTAATGGGGTTATTCTTGTTATTGTTGTGGAGGTTCACCTGAAATAAGGGGACTTCTCAAATGTAATTGAGATAGTTCCTTTATCATTTGGTACCAGAGCCTCCTTGATTCCTTTATCAACTCATTAACCAAGTTAACCAGCATTCGTTAACTGTGGGTCACTCCACTAAAGACCCACAGCTGCACTCTTCTCACTGTAGAATATTTTTGTGTCCACGGATATCGACCATAACAGTAAGTCAATCCTTCACGAGTGTTCGTAGCGCTAGCTGGGTAAACTTACCGTTTTACCCCTGGGTTTCCTCTGGATCCTTAAGTACCACTAATCCCTCTAATGAACAACCTGTTTAGGGTCCAACCACTAAACAGAAATTCCCCTCGGGCCAGGAGAGGACAGCGCACTTTTGTTCAAGCCCCGAAATCAGCCCTTAAGGGAACACACATCTACTTACCCCAATATCTACTTACCCCAATAGGAGAATGAGTGAATTTCATCTTGTACTGTTATGTTCTTAGCCCCCACTCGATTTTGCCCCTTAAAAGGTAGGCTAGTTAAACTAGCGAACTGGTCACTCTCACCCATACAGATCTAAGGACAATCCCTCCTGAAGGGGGTTCATAACAGACTCAGGATTGAGATTGAGTTACCTAGGTCATCCTATTGAAATAGAAACCTAAACTAGTCAACGACATTACATCTAGTAGTTACTATTTTGCAATCCGGTCTCATACAAACTCATTGCATAGGATACCCCCACTCGCATGTCTCCTACATGGATGCTTTGGATCATTTCATCTGTATCGAATACAAAGCGGGTCGTATCACATAGTGTCACCAAGATAAGGTACCTAGCCTTATCCCTACACTATAGACCATTCAGGTTGTTACTTGAACCCTGATCCTCGTATGTCCCCACATACTAGTCCTAGTTTCCTTTAAATAACCTTGGATCTTAGTTTATTGGATTTTAGGGTTAATTAATGCAAACTCTATTATTCGATAACAAATTACTGAATCACTCAAATAACGTTTTATCGAGGTTGATTAATTTATTTCATTTGCTATCTACGAGTTTTAGAGCATAAAACCCAACATAAGGTTACTGTAGCTGCTTGTGTTGGGGCCATTGACCGACAAGGCATATGACTGATGGGTTGGTTACCAACCTAGGGTCCATGGGAGGATTTGTTTGTGCTGGGAGTGTTAGTTCTCTGCCACGCCTGCCACATCCTCGTCCTTGTCTTGGTGAACCTCTTCTTCGAGGAGGTATTATCTTAAACATATGAGATATCTTAGGGTTAAGCTACAATCTTGAATATATGAGTCCTCGCCCTTGTTTCACATCATTACATGTGTCATCATAGGCTACAATGACGGACACCCTTTAATGGCAGTCAATGTTCGACTTTAATTTGTAAGGTAATGTGATGTTAAAAGTTCGTTATTAGTTTGAAAAGTTGAAGCTAAAATTAGTTTTTATGTTTATTAGCTTTGAGAAATGAGTTAAATTTGGAGGCTATTTATTTGATTAAAGTTTAATTGGGGGATTATCATGGGATTAAAATGTGAGTTTGAGTGTATTTGTATGATTAAATTATGATTTTGAGTTTAGTGTGTGTTTAAAGTTTCAATTGAAGCTTTTTTTGTATGATTTAAGTGACAGATTGTTTTGAGTGTAAAGGAAGTTGGTGTGTGGTAAGAGATGTTGAAAAGTATGAAACTTGATTTAACTTGCTTAAATATTATTATATTCATAAGTTTAAATTTTAGTTAAGTTTAGTTTTAATGCTATGTTTATAAATTTAGATAAGCTCATTATGTTTAGAGATCTTATGTTCACAAATTTTGATGAGTTTGTTATGTTTTGATATTATGTTCATGTCTTCGTTAAGTTTAGTAAGGATTTTTTTTTTTTTTAATTTTAAAATTCGATGAGTGTTAGTATTCAATTCAATGATGAGAATGAAGTTTTATTATTAGTTTTTTTTTTTCTTTTTTGTGTCAAGTTTTATTAGTAGTTTACATAGGTTTATTTTATTTTCGTGAATATTTATATTGTAATTTTAATTTTATTTTAAGCTCAAACTTGGGTTGGTTGCATATATAGCAAAATTGGTCAAACTATTTACAAATACAGCAGCCCGGAAAAAAATTTGCAAAAATGGAAAAATATTATAGTCATAGGGTCTAAATTAACACAGCCTATCAGTGATAGAAACCGATAGATTCTATCAGTGATAGAAAACCTTCTATCACTAATGGAAAGCTTGATTTCCATCCGTAATAGAAGATTTCTATCATTGATAGGAGGTCTATCGGTAATAAAAATCTTCTATCACTCATATAAATCTATCAGTGATAAGAATCATCTATCACTCATAGAAATCTATCAATGATAGGTTTCTATCAGTGATAAAATCGTATCACTGATAGATTTCTATCACTAATAAAAACTTCTATCACTTATAGAAAACTATCATTTTTATTTCTAAAACGACCTATGTCACGGATTTTGTTTTTATGGATGTCGATGCAAAACAATATGGAAATTGAGCCAGAATAAAAGATAAACACAAAGCGGAAGTTGAAATTTAAAGATGGGGAGACCTCAACAAAAAAAAAAAAAAAAAAAAAAACAAACAAACAAAACACAAGGTCTGTACAAATTATCACGTAATCAAATATACTATTATTGGTTTATATCAAATATACTATTGGTTTCTATCAACGATAAATTTCTATTAGTGATAGAAATCTATCAATGTGTTTCTATCAGCGATAGATTCTATCGGTGATAGAAATGAAAACAGAGGCAAAATGGGAATTAAAAAAATGATTTACAAACGTGCTATATTTGCAATTTTTTTCATACAACTTGCTATATCTGTAATTAATCATTAGATTTAACCACCCATTATAATTTTCCCTCAAACTTTATACAAATGAATTGTAGAATCAAATTTGATTCGATAAACTATATTTTATATTATTAGTGCATACACGATTACTTAAGGTAATAAAACTTTGGATTATAAAGAAAATGAAAGAAAATAATTGATTTTTTATTGAAAATTTGTAAAAGAAGAACCGTAGACGCTTTTCGTTTTGGCATCCGCAAAATTTCTCTTGACGAGGTCTAATTTTTTACTTTTTCTAACGTTTTTTTTTTCATAAAAAAACCCTAAATTATGGCGACATGAAACAAATAAAATATATATCAATTTAAAAAGGTAAAACTTAAACAAATTGAATTGAATAGCATTAATATAATTAATCTACTTCATTAAAAATGCATGCCACACTTTTGTAAATGTCGCAAGTGGATGAAAAGTTCTGTGAATTTCTGAATTTGTAAAACTTTAAAACTGCTCTTCGTTTTTCACATGAATCAAATTGCATTCTTTCATTATAATGGACCCAATTTCCATTCAAGTCATTTTTATTTCCCTAATGTATGGTGCAATATAATTCAATAAATAATACAAAAAGAAATAAAAATGAAATGGAGTAGCGGAAAATATATCGAAATAATCAACGAATAATTATGTAATAATACATCTAGGGACAAGGTATTTATGAGATTTTAAGTCCATAGAGGGTTTTTAGCACATGGGCACATTATTATTATGGATTGGATTGGGAGCAGACCATCTAATTGGACCTTTAGGCTTGCAACTTAGAATGGCTGAGTGGTCTATTTGTGGACTCGTGCTTGCTATCTCCGAAACGTTTATAGTGTTGAAATCATTAGAACTTGGAGCCTCATTAGTTACCTGTTGAGATGATAATTCATTGAATGGTGTTGCATTAGCAGGTGTTGTTGTTTTTAAAACTTTCCGGTTGGGTACTGAAGCGAGGATGACTCTAGAAGTTTCCGTGAGTGTGAAAGGAAAACACATGGTAAGGAGGAGAAAGGATATGAAAAGGAAAGAACGACGTTGCGAAGTCATTAATGAATAACAAATAATTTCAAAAAAAATATGAGTTATTTTAATTGAGTTTTTGGGTTATTGGCTGATCACATGAATGAATTATGGTGTTGTGCATTACGTCTTAAATAGGATTGCATATAGATGAGAGAGAAAGTCTGTTGTAGAAGTTTGTTGAATGCAGTTGTGGTTTCAGTGTTTCTTTCTCTATATTTGTGCATTTCATAATTGGATTTTTACCAAATTCGTAAAAAACTAAACAACTTAAACAACCTAATTAAATAGGGAATGCATGATAAATTTTTTGTATGTAGATTTATAAATTTACCATTTTTATTTATTGTGTAATCATTTTCTTCTATGTTAAAGAGATTAATATTAAATTAAATATTGCTCCTTATAAAAAAAAAAAAAGCAAAAAAGAGAAAATAATATCAACAGAGGCTCGACACTCAAGCAACAACGATTACGGATTTTGATATCATTAATTTCATAAAGGAAAATCATGCTTCCAAAAACACGAAAAACATAGTCTCGTGAAAACTAACCTTTTGGAGCTCGATTGGAGCATTTTGTTGGATGATTCTCAGCTCGATCGAGTCGTGGACGACCACCGAGATCTTTCTCGCTACTCTCCAGCCTTAGAACGAGCTTGAGGGAGCTTGGAAGTGATGAAATTTAAGAAGAAAGAAATGGGTTTTCATGCTTGAGTCTAGCCATGGTGTAACGCCCCAGGTTCTCTAACCTCTAGCCTAGCGATGTTACTACTTACTTTAGACTATTAAGCAACTGGGACAACTCACTTTAGACCGAATGTACCGAAAATTTCGACAGCATAAAGGCATAAAATTGATTATCCCAAAATTTTACTTCACATGATAAAAGACATTTAGCACTTCTAAACATGCAACCAACCAAGCACCACCAAACTACAGTCAGATTTCACAACCTATCTTCTCTAGACAAGACATACTTTACCAAAACATGCAATAAGCCAAAACCATGCTATAAAAACATCTTATTAAGAGGAACAACCATTCCATTAGCAACTCACAAGCTAAACAGTTTATAACTCTGCAAGACTATCCAGCCTAGTTCTAAGCTCAAAAACAAAACCTTTCTCAAGTGAATCCCTCACCGTCATAGAAACACAAAATAAAACATTTCAAGCTAACTAATAAAGGAACTAAGAAAGGTAGAACACGTAAGAACTCAGCGCCTAGGGATTTTCCTCATAGTCCTCCTCCTCGCCACCAAGGTCCGGATCATCCTCGATTTTGTCAACATCTAAAATGTTGGGGGAAGGTGGGGAAGGGGGTATCAGTACAACCGCGGTACTGGTAAGTAGCTCACACGAGCTAGATCACAAGCATCAAACAAGGCAAACAACATGCTTTTCAAAAGCAGTAAAAACCCATCATACTTAGAAAGCAATAAACGACAACATGCATATGCTTCCCATACTATGCACCCACACCCTACTAATCCACACACGACTTACGCGTCATGCTACGCTATCATCCACATGCATTACGCGCCATGCCACGCTAAACTAACCGCATGCATTACGCGCCATGCTACGCAAAACCTTACACGTGCATTGCACGCCACGCTACGCAAAACCATTCGCATGCATTACGCGTCATGCTACGCTAATCTAAACACGTGAATTGCGTGCCACGCTGTGCACCTACACATGAATTACGCGTCATGCAACGCTACCGCTAGACTCATGCTACACTTCCCGTGACACATGCTAGCCTAACCCATCATGCTCGACCCAACGCAACATACTTAATCGACGTCCAAAACTCAACAAACACACATTTCATGCTTTAACAATATCACACATGCTTATCCCAAGCACTAAACATAATAAGCTCAGCTCAAGCGTTTCAGAACAAATATAAACATCAGAACATGCTTTTCACAAGAACAAGGATAAAACATAAACAAACGTCATGCTCACACAATCAATCATAATCTAGCAAGTAGAAACTACTTACAAAATCACTTTAAAAATAACCCACGCTAGCTGGAAATTACAGGAGCAAGCTCTAAACAAACCTACGAGCACAACCAAGGCTCTTAGAGATTAGGGAATAGCTTAACAGCCATCCAAACACCTAAGAGAAGCTAAAACGAATAACGGCGAACTAAAACTCACCCAAACAGGGGTTGAACCTTTCTGGAACAACCTAACACAACACTGAAACTCCTTAAATGGGTGTTGTCCAGGGTCCGCAATCACACGAAACTAACACCAAAAAAGGCACCCAAGGGTTAGAAATTGCACTAAAGCCAGCCACAAAAATTATCAAAGGTTTTTGGGCATGATGACTTACCGATTAGCACCAAACAGACACGATTAAGTGTTGTACAGCGGCTGCAAATGGCCCAAACCTGTAATTTGGAAGTCGTTATGGCTCGGGTAACTGAGATTTAAAGCGAACGAACAATGGGTCAAGCTAGACTTACAAGGGGTTGCTCAAAAACACCCAAGGAAGGCTGAAACCTCACCAACTTTAGATATTTGAGACCGAATGCTTCCTAGACGGCGCTGCAGATCAGAACAACAGACTCGTCTTAATTTTCCAGCACCCAACGCTACTGGGCAAACTGATTTATGAACCAAAGGACGAGGATAAGCACTTAAAACTTACCGACAAGGCTAGGCGATGCTGCAACGGTCTAGAACGGAGTCAAAACGCCGCTGGACAGAGGCTAGGATGCTCGAAAGTGAGGCTCAAGATGTTGGACGCACGCGGATCAGGCTAAACGAGAGAGAAAACAGTGAGATCGAGCCTAAACCAACAAGATCGGAAGGGAAAAAGCTTGCCCACGACTCTCCTTGGTCGAAATCGCGCGAACAGAGAGGGAGAGAGGCGGCGGCTCCGGTTGGGGAAGCGGCGGCGCTACGGCTCACGAACGGCAGTGCTCGGCTTGCTTGGCAACAGGGAGGAACCGAGAGAGAGAGGCGGCGCGAAGAGGGAGAGACGCGCAACTTGGCGTGTCGACGGCGGCGGCACGGTCTGGGTAGTGGCGCGAACTGAGCGGCGACGGCGAGGGGCAGAGCGGCGGCTTTAGGATTGGTCGGCGGCGCGAAATCGGCTGGGGGGGGAAGGAGTCACGCGTGAAGAGATGAAGAGAGGGAAAGTTAGGGTTTTGCTATCCTTTTTTTCCAATTATTTTCTTTTAACTCATTTTCCTTATCTCTTAAAACCCAAAAATAGCCATTACTCAACCAACCCACTGTTCAGCGTACTGAACTTATACGCAAAAATCTCTCAACCGAATACAAACCAGGTCCAACAACTGAGAGAGGGATTTATTTCAGTAACGCTCGACACCCAAAGGAATAACATTCAACAATAAGATTTTTTTATTAACTCCCAAAATACAAGCCAGGTTATAATTAAATTAACCTTGGTCTTAAATACAAGAGAATTAACACATTGAAATGCTCGGGGCGTTACCCATGGAGTTTTCTGTTTTGAGAGAATATGTTGAAATCAATTTCCAAATCCTTCCAGCTAAGAGCACTAACTCATTCTCAAGCAAGAAAGACACACTTATATGAAGAAAGAAGGAATGATAGGTGTCTTCCATCTAAACATGAATGAACAATGTCATTCAATTTTATATCAATTGAATTGATTTTGCATGAAAAATTATTTTCAAATAAAACAAATTTTCATAATTAATTCATATAATTAATTTTGAATAAAATTAATAATTAATTAAATAATTTTAATTAATTATACTTATTTAATATAATATCAAATATTATATTAAACAATTACACCTTTTCCGACTTCTTTCAAGTACCGGTCGATCGAATATGAATCCCTATTTCATATCTAATATCAAACCGAACATGTATCGTATAAACATTATTTAAAAAATATTTAAATTTATATATATCATATTCTCTCTATAGTTTAATTCATAATTAAACTATAATACGTTAAATAACTCCCTAATTTTAATTTGAACATTTTTAAATTCTTTCATCACTATGTTCTAAGGTTAATCCGTCTGAGCTAGCAGGGGGACCCAATGGACGTACAAATCATGGGCTCTAACGATACGAGATTAACCTGTTGAACTCTTTCAATCCTAGTTAACTAACGAGACACTCCACTATAGCCCGTAGCTGAACTCCTCTCACTGTAGATATATTTCTGTCCATCCGATATAACCATGATTAGTAAGTTGACCCTTCACAGGTTGTTCGTAACTATAGTTAGGTCTAAAGTCCGTTTTACCCCTATAGCACTTCTTGTTCCTTAAGCCTTTACTAAGTCCCTAATGAACAATTGGTTTGTGGTCCCACCACTAAACCTAAAACCTGTCCGGCCAATGAGAGGGCAGTGCACCTTTGTTCACGTCACAGAGTCATCACTTAAGGGAATAACCTTTCTACTATCCCTAAAGTCAGGTAGCAGTGAATTCTATCTTGCAAGACTATGTCCCCAGCTATCTACTCTGTTTTATCACCAAAATGGCAGGTTATTGAGTCGGCGATATTGAGCCACTCTCACCCATGCAAATCAAAGGATAATCCCGAATAAATAGGAGTTCATAGTTAGCTCAGGATTAAGATTGACTAACCTAGGTCATCACTTTGAAATAGTCAGTTTCACAGTAAACGGCGTTATAAAGTGAAAGTGACTCATTTCGCGGTCTGGTCTTATACAAACTCTGTTGCATAGGACGCCCCCACTCGCATGTGTCTACATGAACGATTTAGGATCACATCGTTTGTACTAAAACAAAGTGGGCCGCGTCACATCTTTTTTCCTAGGATAAGGTACCTAGTCTTATCCCTATACTATAGACCGTTTAGGCTATTACTTGAACTTGATCCATTCTTATGTCACTACATAAAGTTCAAGTGTTCATATCATATCCAAGGATTATAGTTTATTGGATTTGGGTTAATTAAGACATAATTAAAAACAACTATACGACAACCAGAAATCGAATAACCTCGATAACGCTTTTATCGATACCTATTGACTCTGTCACATTTACTATCCACGAGTTTTATGACATAAAACCCAACAAACTCCCACTTAGACTAAAACTCTAGGGGGTTCTCGTATACCCTTTACATATCTCCCACTTGCCCTACGTTATACTTTGTACATTACTCGTAGACCTAGACCATCTAGTTGTCCCTCGAACACTGTTAGCCACGAGGCCTTCGTAAATGGATCAACAATAATTTACTTTGAGGTTATCCTCGTGACAATCACATCCCCTTTGTACATAATCTCTTAGATGAGATGTACGTTTGCGTTCTATATTCTCACCTCATATTTGGAACAACTTTCCAAATGAACTTCCTGAGTCCTGCAAACTTGTGAGCTCGCTTTATCAGCACCAACTTACTGGGCCTTCATGATAAAGTCTGTTATGCATCATTTCTTGATGCTACACCATTTTATAGCTCCCTGATAAGGTACGGTTGAATTCTGAGGCCTATGTTGATTTCATGAATCCTGATTGGAGTGCAAGTTAGAATTAGTGATCCTATTTGGATCAGATTCTAAGCATCATACACGAGCTTATAATTCCTCGTTCTCCTAAGATACTTGAGGGTATTTTCACTGTAGTCCAGTGGCCTTACCCTGGATTGAATTGGTATCTACTGACAATCCCTATTGTATACCATATGCCAAACCTGACAACTATTTGTCGAGGCATGGAGAATGCGTCTCAAATCCTCAACCTTCTGAGGCGTCTCAGGACACTGCTCCAGTGACTAATGAATTCCACGTCAGATAGGTAACAAACCATTCCTAGAATTGTAATCTTATATCAACCCAAGACTTTTTGTCTATATAACATATTTGAGACAGAGCTAGCGATCTTGTTCTTGTGATTCTGAACGTGTTGGATTCTAAGAACAAACTAAGTCTTTCCAAATCTATTATTTGAAAATAGGCCGCTAGCTTACTTTTAAATATCAGTTTAGATAACCTACATCATTCCCGATGAGAAGGATATCATTCGCATACAAAACTAAGAAAAACTATTGAACTATTGATAATCCTCTGTCAACACAAGACTCATTAATATTCTTGTCAAAACTATAAGATTTAACCTTATATTCTAGGACTGAAACCTTCAGTTCAATCCATTGATGAATCGATTAAGGTCACAAACCTTTTGCTCTAGATCCTGGAGTATGAACTCTTCTGGTCAGCACCAGACTGAATGGAAGTACACATACTCCATTTCAAGGTTCATAGTTTTGACTCAACTGTTTTTAACCATGTGATCCATTGCCTGATTACAAGTCATTGGATCCTCGATATTATCATTAGGTATGACAATCAGAGTTTCAGTTAAACTCATACAATATTCATTAGGTTGATTAACAACCCTCACACTGTGTTAAGGCTCTCTCGACAATTGAGAAGGACGGGACAGACTTATGTTCCAACTCGATCAACAACCCTTTTGTTGAAAGAATAGCTTGATCAACAACTCTTTGTTGATTCATTTTGTAGCTTTACTAGATAACCTACTTTAACACTGTCTAACTGCGTGGTTTGTGATCTCCAGTGTGGTCTTCTTCTAAGAAAAGATGCATTTGTCCATACAAATACTTTTTCTTGATCAAAGAAGCATCCATAAATCGTTTCTTTTGGGATAACTTACAAAAAGGCATACTTTCGAATAAGGTTCTAGTTCCTTTGGGTTTGTCTCTAGCATATATTGAGGACATCCCTAGGTTCTGAAACAACATAAACGCACTTTATGATCTTTTAAGAATTCAAACGATGTTTCAAAAAACACTCTTTTGAGAGAACCATATTCATATTTTAAGTTGCAGTATTTACTGCATATTCCAAAATGAGTTTAGGCAACTCATTATCGAATGAACCATGTCAAAAAAGGTTCTGTTTCTCCTTATCGATGTATCACTCTACTATTATGTAATAGGTGTTGAGAGTTAAGACATATTTCCATGTTCTATCAAATAGACCTGGAATCTCAAGTCTGTATACTCTCCACCTCGATCAGATCGAAGTGTCGTTTATCGTTTTACATAATTTTGTTCGTAACCTCAGCGTTATACAACCTGAACTTTTCAAGAGTTCGGACTTTTGACGCATTAGGTACAAATAAGCATACCTTGAATAATTTATTAGTCAAACTGATGAAATATTCATACCCTGTTTGAGCTTTAGTATTCATTTGACCTCGGGGATCAGAATGCATTAGCTCTAAGGGTTCCTTTGGCACGATAATCTTTTTCTAGTAAAAGGTTTATCTAAGTCATCTTACTCTTAAGGCATGACTTTGAGGTAATGAGTTATCTTCTAACCTATTTAGAAGTTCATTTTGGTCCAATCTTTAATCCTATTGAATTTTAATATGGCCTATCCTCAAGTGCCAAAGATAGGTACTTAACAGAAACAAGTTACCTTTTGTTTGAGTTTAAATGTCTAATAATTTAAAATCGCTCTAGACTCTTTTGGTCTTAAAATATATATGTTATTCTTCATGTTTGCAGAAGTAATATTTGCATCCTTTTAAATTGAACGGTTCATACACAAAAGGTAACATAATAGCTTCGTTCTAGCAAACAAGATGTAGAAATCAAATTTTCTTTTAGTTTTAGGAACCATATACTTTAAATGTATCGTTCTTCAGAGAAGAATAACATTATGTCTCCCACTGTATTAGCCGAGATGAACTCTTCTATTTCAACTCTAAGAGTTATCTTTACTAGTTCACAACTAGTGCAAGGAAACGATTCCATGAAAAGAATGATGGAAGAGATTGTCGAGGTCTCTTATCAAATAAATTCATAATCCTCAACCTCTAAAAGCTAACTTGTAGCGGTAGTGGCCGGGGTGGATCACAGGGAGCAGCGTAATTAATTAATTTAATTAGATTTTTCAATTAGTAACCAAAAAAAGGGGGATTTGAAAGATGGATTGATTATAAACGTAAAATTGCAATAAAGTAAAATAGCGGAAAAGTAAAGATAAGGTAGCTAATCTCACCTCGGTATCGCGCAATAGGTTATTCTAACTTGGGTTTGGCAACTCAATCATTGACACTCGAATTTAAAGAATTATTATTGATTACTCAACATTATTGAAACCAATGATTATGACCTATATTTTTCCAACTTGACAAATACATCAAAGTTAGAATATAATTACTATTCATAAACATGAATCTAATCGCATTAAGAGAATTGGATTGTTGAGTAAATTTGCATGAACTAGGAACAACCTAAATTCATACAATTCTAACCTCAAATTCATAAATCTATCATGCAATTATATTGATCGAGATAACACACTTTTCAACACAATCACACAATACATCTATCACTAACCAATTTAGTAAAGCAATTACTTTAAATCAAGCAAATAGTTGTCAAGCTATTCTATCAAAGCAATTGTAATTTGAGAATGAGAATTCAAGACATAACCAATAATAATTCATCCAAAATCATAAACAAGGTCTCAAGAGTTTGCCGAACTTACATTAGAAGTCCCCAATTGCAACGATGTAAACTTAGTCGGTCATCAAAACGCTCCAACTAAGCTCCTGGGCTCGATTAGCCATCCCAAAATATAATAAAACTCACTTAAATTACAAAGGAATTCAGAATAGTACAGGGAGGAAGAAGGGGAAAACGGGTATAAGGGGAAAAGGCCAACAAAAACGCAAAAATCTTAAAAATACACTATATATCCAGTCGCAGCATTAAGATGTTATGTAACAGCGTCGCGACGCGCCCCCTCCAGAATAGGAAAACGCTCTTGGGTTACCCTAGCGTTGCGAAACTCCTGCTTCGCGCGCGAACGCCAAAATCCTTTCCTTAATTGAACAGAGTCCCGACGCTACTTGGAAGTGTCTCGACGCTGATGCTGTTCCAGGGGTAGAAAAGTCATTTTACTCTCCAGTTTTGCTCGTTTAGGCTCCGAATCGCTTCTTCAGCTCCCGTGAGGACCTATAGACATATTATACTCATTTTAAAGCATTTTTCGTAAGGAATTCAACAAAGATAAGCAAATTGGGAGATTCTAAGTGTATAATAAATTGGACTTATCAAAGAACATTATAATTAGTGGGCCTTGATACAAATGTTCAAGTAGAATCACTATTCTTACTAAGTACGTTTTCAAGACGAATAAATCGTATATGAGTCTTGGATCATGTTCTTATTGGCTAGGCAGTTTTCTAAGTCATTTTTATTACCAACATTTCGAGCAAGCTAACATTATAATGAGAGAGATTATTATGCAATGCAATATTCATGACTCAATTTCTCAAAGACAAGCATGATCAACATTTTACTTGAGAGAATTAAATGCGAGACTATCATAATTAGAGACAAATTAAAATTAATCAAATTCTTTCTTATAGAATTCCCATACCATCTTCCATCTACACTGGACAAAGGCATAATGCACTAAAGGAAGGGAACAAACTAACTTGTTTACGAATGCAAAGGGGCCTTAAGCTTGCATAGAAATGATTATTAAGGGGTACTAGCTTTCACACAACTAATGCAGGACCACATTTCCCCGAGTTTTCTCTTGGATGGCCTAACTTATCACACCAGAGGCAGCTCTTTTTACCCCGGCAAGCTAAACAAAAAACATTTTTCTTCTTTTTCTCGCATTCTTTTTCTTGATCAAGTGAATGATGATAATTTTTTTTAATTTTTTTCATAGTTCCCAAGGCACGAAACAAGTTATTTTGCAAAAATTTCCTCTAAACATGCTACCTATCCTATCGAGGTGACAACGGAGGTGTGAATCCTATTAAGCCATCTAAAACCAACGAAACTATGCTAGAAAGGACTCATGCTCAATTTAGTCAAGAAAAATTTTGGAAAATTTTAATGAAGTCTCTAAAGATGCTATAATGCATGCAATTCAACGATAAGAAAAATATATAATCATTCTTTCTCATCCTATAAATCTCATAATCAATCATAGAGCAAGGCATACAATCTCATACCCTTTTTTTTTTTTTAAAGTGCTCCAAATGATTAGACATGCAAAATGATAAGCAAAATGATAAGACGTGAATATGTTCTCACCCCCAACCTAAACATTGCATTGTCCTCAATGTAAACTAAGCATGCAACGTAAGGACAAAAAGTAAAAAGGGAACAGAAAACCTCCCCTGAATCTTTTGTTGGGATGGGAACGCGCCATAATTCTCGGAGGGCTACATGACTCCCTTAATAGGGCATTCTAAACGTGCGAGGACGAGAGGAGGAATATGTGCGCGCTCATTGAATATCTTTAACCTGTGTCCATTGACCTTGAGGGATTTGCTTGAATTCAAGTCTCTGATATCAAGTACACCATGAGGATAAACGTGAGTAATAATGAACGGGCCAGGCCATTTGGAGAGAAACTTACCTGCTCGCAGCATAAGGTGGGAGTTAAAGAGGAGAACTTTCTGACATACACTGAATTGTTTCGTGGCAATCATGTTGTCGTGGAACAACTTAGTCTTTTCCTCGTAGATCCTGGAGTTCTCGTATGCATCTAATCTCATCTCTTCGAGTTCCTGCAACTCCAGAAGTCTCTGTTCCCCTACTTTTTCCATGTCTAGGTTGCACTACTTAACTCCCCAGAACGCTCCATTTTCTATCTCCACGGGGAGATGGCATGCTTTGCCGAAAACCAACCTGTAGGGATACATTCCTATAGGAGTTTTATAGGCCGTGCGATATGCCCACAAAGCATCATCTAACCTTAGACTTCAGTCTTTCCATCCAGGATTTACAACTTTCTCAAGGATGGACTTGACTTCTCGTTCAGCTGTGGCAACTCGATGCTGGACTCCATATTTCTTCATAAGGGCATCAACAGACTGATTACAAAAGTGAGTGCCTTGATCGCTAATGATGGCTCGTGGAACTCCATACCTGCTAAAGATGTTAATTTTTAAGAAAGTTACAACAGTCTTGGAGTCGTCAGCTCTGGTGGCTTTGGCTTCCACCTATTTCGATACATAATCCACTGCCAAAATAATATAAAGATATCCACAAGAGGATGGCAAGGGACCCATGAAATCAATACCCCAAACATAAAAAACTTCTAGAACTAAGATGGGCATGTGTGGCAT
The DNA here is from genome assembly GCA_017139565.1 of Luffa aegyptiaca. Classification (NCBI taxonomy): domain Eukaryota; kingdom Viridiplantae; phylum Streptophyta; class Magnoliopsida; order Cucurbitales; family Cucurbitaceae; genus Luffa; species Luffa aegyptiaca. The sequence goes on from CM029398.1 coordinate 17,212,813, forward strand.
CTCATATCTACGTGTCAATGATCCTACACTCTGGCATCTATCACAAGCTCTATAATAATCATGAGCATCCCTAAACAATGTAGCCCAATAAAGACCTAAATCCAAAATCTTCCTAGCAGTCCTCTTAGGGCCAAAATGCCCTCCACATGCATGTTCGTGGCAAAACGCTGAGATGGACTGAATCTCATTATCAGGTATACATCTCCTGATAACTTGATCCGAACAATATCTCCACAAATTAGGCTTATCCCAAACATAAAACCTAGACTCACTTAAATATTTATCATTCCTGAATTTACTATAGTCGTCAGGTATCCTCCTAGTCACTAAATAATTAACAATGTCAGCGTACCAGGGGTTATTATCTTGCAATCTGAATAAGTGTTCATCAGGGAATTCATCGTTTAGAGGTAGGTCATCCTCCTTCCTTACCAGGCGACTGAGGTGGTCAGCAACTGAATTTTCGGATCCTTTGTGGTCCACAATCTTCAAATCAAGCTCCCGGAGCAGCAAGATCCTCCGGATGAGGCGACGTTTCGACTCCTTTTTCGTCATCAAATGTCATAGAGGTGCATGATCAAAATAAACAAAAACAACAGCTAGAAGCTCCTTTTTTGTCGTCCAGTAGTTGCACTGTGCAAGATTCAGAGTGCGCGAGGTAATAAATGACATGGCTTCTTTTGTCAATGCGTTGACCTAAAACAGCTCCAACAGCGTAGTTGCTTGCATCACACATGATTTCGAAGGGAAGGTCCACCTAGGAGGATGGATAATCGGTGCACTGGTCAGCATCTTCTTCCGAAGGTCAAATGCTTCCTGGCACTCTACCCCAAACTCGAAGGTGACGTCCTTCTGCAATAGGTTCGTCATGGGCAATGCAGTCTTGCTGAAGTTTTTAATGAACTTGCGATAGAAACCTGCATGGCCAAGAAAAGATCTAACCTCCCGAACGTTCGTAGGGTAGGGTAGGTTAGCTATAACGTCAATTTTAGCCTTATCAACCTCTATGCCTCGCTCGGAAATCACATGTTCTAAAACAATTCCCTGTTCAGCCATGAAATGACATTTTTCATAATTAAGAACTAAATAAGAATCGATGCAACATCTCAAGACTTTAGCTAAATTAGACAGACAATCATCAAAGGACTCCCCATAAACCGTGAAATCATCCATGAACACTTCGATGCATTTCTCAATATATTTAGATAAAATGCTCATCATGCATCTCTGAAACGTACCTCGGGCATTACACAATCTGAAGGGCATCCTTCTAAAGGCATACGTTCCAAAGGGACAAGTAAAAGTTGTTTTCTCCTGGTCTTCCTGTGCAATAGGGATTTGATAGAACCCTGAAAAACCATATAGAAAGCAGAAAAAGGGCTTACCAGCTAATCTTTCTAGCATTTGATCTACGAAGGGAATAGGAAAGTGGTATTTCTTGGTGACAGTGTTAAGCTTCCTGTAGTATATACACATCCTCCATCCATTTTGTACTCTCATGGGTACTAGTTCATCATTTTTGTTCCTAACTACAGTCATGCCTGTTTTCTTAGGAACTACATGAACAGGACTTACCCATTTACTATCAGATATGGAGTAGATAATACCTGCAGCATGAAGCTTATCGATCTCTTTCTTTACCACTTCTCTCAGAATTGGATTCAGACGCCTCTGAGGCTCCCTCGAGGGTTTTGCATCCTCCTCCAACTGAACCCTATGCATGCAAGTGGCTGGACTGACCCCACTGATGTCATCTAAGGTCCACCCAATGGCTTTCTTATGCTCCCTCAGCACGTTTACCAGTCGTTCCTCTCGACTTGCAGTTGACTTGTCAGAAATAATAACTGGTAATGTATTACCTTTCCCTAGATAGACATACTTTAAATGCTCTGGTAATGCCTTTAACTCTAAGTTAGGTGTCTGCACAACAGAGGGCAAAATTTCACCAGAAGTAACAGATATACCAAGATAAAAGGAAATAAGATCAAGGGAAGAATCAGGAACCAACTCCCCTGTTTCATCAATGTCAACATCTTGGGTGTCGTGCTCCAATACCATATCAACCATATCACTCGCTACTACATCCTGCACTACGGAGTCAACTATCTCCACAAGGTACATGGAAGCAGAAACATTAGGGTATTTAGCTACTTGTGGAATATTAACCTTAACGATCTCCTCCTGATACTCTAAAGACAGTACATCCCTATTAAGATTTATCATGGTCATAGCTGATTTCACAAACGGTCTCCCCAACAAAATAGATACAGCACTAGGGGGAAAACCTCTATCAATGTGCACGACATAAAAATCAACAGTAAATAACACATCTCTCACCTGAACTAGAACATCCTCTACAACCCCTAAAGGATACATGTAAGATCTATCAGCTAACTGAAATACATTACCAGTAGTTCGTAGGTCATTCAATTTAAGATACTGATAGACGGAGTAAGCATTGACATTAAAAGATGCACTCAGATCAAGCATGGCATATTCTATACTCTTACTACCTATTACACAAGGTATTTAAAGCAAACATGGACCTCCAAACTTCTCTGGCACGTTCCTTTGTAAGAGTGTTGAAACAGTCTTACTCACCTCGATTCTTCCTTGCTCCTTCGTCTCCCGCTTGGTATTACACAATTCTTTCATAAACCGCGCATACCTAGGAATATGTTCCACGTCCTTAAGCAGGGGTATGTTGATCTCGAAGCCCCTGAAGAATTCTTTTACCTCCTGTTCAAAGTCCCTTTCCTTTTTGTTTTTCATCCTGCTAGAAATATCATCTTTAGGAACAAAATGAGGATACCGTGTTTTAATGGTCTTACCTTACAAGTTCTCAACTTCAGTCCTATACTCCTTGAACTTTTCAAGGGCTTCAGACTTATGACTCATTAGGTATAAATAACCATACCTTGAATAATCATCTATAAAAGAGATGAAATATTCATACCCTCATCGAGCACTTACATTCATTGGACCACAGAGATCCGTATGTATGAGTTCTAAGGGCTCCTTGGCACGATAACCTTTTCCAGTAAAAGGTCGTTTGGTCATCTTACCTTCGAGACATGACTCACATGGAGGTAAAGTACCATCTTCTAACTGGCTTAGAAGTCCGTTCTTAACCAATCTCCCAATCATATTGAGATTTATGTGGCCAAGTCTCAAGTGCCAAAGATGGGTACTTTGAGAAACTTTTTGCCTTTTTGGTTGAGTCTCAGTTGTTTTAAACATTTCATTGTTCAAAATAGCCCTATACTCTATTGGTCTTAAGACATACAAATTGTTCTCCATTTTTGCAGAACATATATCAGCACCCCTTTTAGTAATGAAAGCTTCATTCACAGAAAATGACACTGAATACCCTTGTTCTAGAAAACAAGAAATAGAAATCAAATTTCTTTTTATTTTGGGAACTATATATACGTTATCTAATAACATATAGCGTTCCCTGGAGAAGAACATTTTAATATCTCCCACTGCTTTAGCTGAAATGAGCTCCCCAGTCCCAACTCTGAGAGTCATTTCCCCAGCATCTAACTGTTGCCAGGAGCTCATTCCCTCAAAGGAAGAGCATACGTGATGGGTGGCACCTGAATCAAGGATCCAGGCTGTATCATCATTTTCCACTATACACGTTTCAATGACCAATAAATCAAATTTATTTTCATTGAGATGTGCTAAGCAACCTATGTCATATTCATCATGAACAATTTAAGATGAATTAGACATGTGGGTTTGAGGACCGTCCTAAGTTAAGACCAATTGCACGCAATTAATGTTTAAGTTCATTTTCTTGGTTGTATTAGAAATACAAGTTTTGTAGTTGGCGTTATTCGAGGCATACAAAGAACGTTTCTTTCCTGAGAACAAACAAATTAACTTAATAAGTATTGATGGACCCATAGAACAAACATTCATTTTGCAACGATACTTCAGAGGTTTAGAACAACAGCTACCGTAGGGTAGTCAGCTACTCCTCCTCTGAATTGAGACAACTCAGCCAATCCCTATTCCTGGAATAACTCATATTCCAATAGTTCTTAGCTACCGTTTTTTTGGTCAGGAAATTATTAACATCTTAACAATTTCCTGTAAGTGTGACCCTCCATTTTTCAGATTTCAGAGGTCGACCCCAACAATGCTATCGTAGGGAAAGTCAAAGTTGGAAATGGATCTAAGAAACCCTATCCAATTTTGGAGTTTGCGTTGTTCCGACTCCCATGATCAAGCCCTCCGTAGGGTGATAGCTCCTAGGGCGACTCGCAGGCAGATCATGGGGATCTCACGGTGCAACCTAATGGAGGAGACCGTAGGATACGTTCACACGTGTCCTGCTCCCACTTACTATAAAATACTCCCTCATTCACCTTGATATTAATCCTTGCAAACACCATCCGTAGGGGGTCACTCCCAGGGTGACTCGAGGACAAACATGGACGTCACGTTGTGAACTTTTGAGGACGTGAGAGCAAAACTTGATTTATGAAAATTTTGTTTTGTTATATTTCCTCCCACTAAGTATTTTTATAATTATAGGGTCTATTACTTAGGTAAATTCCGGCTAAGTGAATCTATCTAAGTCTATGCCTGTATATAACTTTTATATATATAGGTCTTTTCTCTAATGTCTAGGTGGATTAAACACCTTTAATTACCTACAGACATTGCATGCTAATATAACTATGGTTAATTCAACTAAAGTTCCGGCTCAGTTCCCAGGTAGCAGGTGTTCCGTAAACCGTCATCTTAAGTACCTCCAGCCTTAGACAGAACTTTACTGGTAGAGTTTCCTTATAACCTATAGTTATGATAAATCTTTACTCTAAAGATCTAGGTGAATTAAACTCTTAATAAACCTAGTGTCATTATATGCTAACATTTAACTACGATTAATTCAACTCCGGTATTCCGGGTTAGTTTCCAGGTAGGAGGTGTTTCGTAAACCGTCATCTTAAGTACCCCCAGCCTTAGACAGAACTTAACCGGTGGAGTTCCCTTATAATCATAGTAATGTTTTTCCTACTCAGTCAATTAAAACTATTTTTAATTCTAAGTAACAAAATAATTATAATCCTATTAGAATTATAATGAGCTTAGGTCCAATTAATTTTAAACATTTTAAAATTAATACATTTTAACCTAAGGTCCTATGTTTGCATGCAACTCTTTGTTATAGGTTGACGGTTTCTAATCAATTTTATAACTTATTATAAAATTTTAATGATTACCCCTATAACATGCTTGTATGGTGTTGGAAAAATAACAATCATATTCTAATTATTAAACACCATATTATTATGACGCCGATAACGATAATATAACGATTATATTAATCTAAGGTGGCGTCATCCTTCATGCAATTTGAATTTCATTTAATTAATATCGATTATATTAATTAAGCATCCACGAAAATAAATTACATGAAATTTGACATTAAGATAATATAACTCTTATATTAATCTAATTAATGTCATGCTCAATGCTATTCCATTTTCATTTAATTAATATAACATTTTATATTAAATCATACATGAAAACAAGCATTGATATATATTGATTATTTTCATTCATAATATAATTAATTATATTAATTCTCATGAAAATAATCCTAAGCATGCATGCTACATTAATAAAATATAACAATTATATTTAGCTAAATTAATGTCATGCATCATGCTTCACCAATTTCATTTATTTAATATAACGATTATATTAAATAACTCATGAAATTAAATTCATGCATAATTATCATACATTATAACAATTATAACATAAATATGCATGAAAACTTGCTTAACCTATGGTGGGAATTTAAGCTATATGACATTCATAACGCAAATAAATAGAAATTGAACCGGTTAATTTTGGCCCCTAGGATAAAATAAAGCATAAATTACAATAATTATAGTTAAATTCTATCCTAAAAGTCTTTCTGCAGCTAAAAATACTGGTTTAGACCGTCCGAACCGACCCGAACCACTTCGAACCAGCTACGAAAACCACGAACTGAGCCAAATTCCAGCTGAACCGGACAAAATCGATCCCAGCCCAGCAAATCCGCGTGAACCGGACCGCCCAACCGCCATGAACCGTCCTGTTGCAAATCCTTAACGCGTGCTGTAATCGTGACAGCGTCGCAATTTCTCCGTTTTTTATCTCATAAAAAACCTATTCTAGACCCAGACTTACATAGGACTCGATTTTACATAAAATACCCGAAACACCGGGACCTTACATGATCAAATCACATAAAAACAGTAAAATCTATGACCATAAAATTAACCTAAACAGTTCAATGCAAACCATACATACATTATGCATTAATCAATCCCGCCAATAGCCAACGCAAATTTTAGAGAAACAAAATTAGATCTACGTTCGGCTCTGATACCAATTGAAGGATTGGAATTCCGTAATTTCAGCGGAAGCATGATTGGGACCGATTTGTAATTAATTTTGTTTAATCTAAAATACCAATACATTGGCAATAATATTAGAACTATTCTAAATATATATTAAGGCTAAGCATACCAAAATATTAGATCTAAATCTAATATATATAGTAACAAATTACTTACTCTCGTTGACGACTCAGATTAAATTCACCAATTGCTTGTGAAATAATCACGAACTAGTGGGAACACCACCACTATAGGTACACCGGTATGACTCTAAGACTTCTAGAGGCAGGAGACTGGTGGGAGTCTAGAGGGAGCCTTAAGGGGAATTCTCTAAGAGTAGGAGAATGAATGAGATGCCTTTCACCCCACCCCAGGGGTCCTATTTATAGGTAAAGGCCAAGACCTTTTTCCTAATAGGAAAAGGTCTCTAATTTTAATAAATAATTAATTAATTCCATAATTAATTAATTTCCCTAATTAAATATCATATATTTAATCTTAGGGATTTTATTAAAATTAAAATTAATATGAATCCAATTCATATTAAATTTATTTGAACTCTTTCAAATATTTTCTTTCCTAATATGAAAAGGTCACTAATTTTAATAAATAAGTAATTAATTCCATAATTAATTAATTTACCCAATTAAATATCATATATTTAATCTTCGGGATTTTATTAAAATTAAAATTAATATGAATCCAATTCATATTAAATTTATTTGAACTCTTTCAAATATTTGCTCTCAAGAATTCATTTTTGAAATTAATTCAAAAATTATATTATAAAGTTTCACAAACTTTATATTATAATGCATCAATATACATTATACGATTCCCCAAATAAATTGAACACTTTCAATTTACAATTTATACTTAATTGCCTCAAGTCTCTTTATGAGCTACCAGTGGGACCTAATGGACCTACAGATCAGAAGCTCCAACGATACGAGACTAATTGGCCAAACTCATTAACCAAGTTTAGTCAACATTCGATAACTGTGGGTCACTCCACTAAAGACCCACAGCTGCACTCTTCTCATTGTAGAATATTTATGTGTCCACGAATATCGACCAACCAGTAAGTCAATCCTGCACGTGTGTTCGTAACACCAAAGGGTCAAATTACCGTTTTACCCCTGGGTTACCTCTGGTTCCTTAAGTACCACTGATTCCTCTAATGAACAAGTTGTTTAGGGTCCAACCACTAAACAGGAGTTCCTCTCGAGCCAGGAGAGGACGGCGCGCCTTTGTTCAAGCCCCGGAATCAACTCTTAAGGGAACACACATCCACTTACCCCAATAGGGGAAGGAGTGAATTCCATCTTGTATTGTTATGTTCCCAGCCCCCATTCGGTCTTGCCTCTGAAATGGTAGGATTATTGAGTCGGCGAACTGGCCACTCTCACCCATACAAATCTAAGGACAATCCCTCCTGAAAGGGGTTCGTAACAGACTCAGGAAGAGGAGGAAGAAATTGTTGAGTTAGAGGAGTCTAGTGATGGAAGTTATGAAAAACCAATTGTTGGGGATGTGCTTGTAACTAGAAGAGCTTTAAGTGCTCAAGTTAAAGAGGAACTAGTTTAAGAGTAAAGGGAAACATTGTTTCATACTCGTTGTCACGTGAATGGCAAGGCTTGTTGTATGATCATAGATGGTGGAAGTTGTACAAATGTTGTTAGTACATTACTTATCAGAAGATTGGGATTGCCTACTGTTGGGTTTCCAGTGTGAGTAAAAATAAGTTATAAAAAGACTCTAGAACTCTGTGCAAGTATACACAGTTCGCAGCAAGAAATAAGTATTTATCGAATCGAAGGTCTGAATTAGCTTCCACTTTATCTATTTTGTTTAGTTTTTCAATGGTTTCAAGAATGGTTAAAATGATTGGTTTTTATAGAATGCTGAAGCAAAAGAAATGACAGAACAGAAAATAAACAAATAGGTAGACAGATTAGAAACAGGCGCTGGTCAGGATTTAGCAATTGTTTTAAAAGATGCTCTAGCAATATTATTGATCATGCAAAACTCTCGCAGCCTTATTAACGGATTCCTCCTGGAACTTCGGATTTTTTAGAATATGTTTCAACTCCAATGAAGCTCTACCGATCAAGCACTCGGCAACTGGCTATCCCTAGCTCAGTCACTGGCGTTTACCAATACACAATGATCTAGTGTGATTAACCACCACACACTCCCTAAATCATCCCTAAAACTAGAGAGAGGTATTTATACCGGCTGGCCAGGCAGGCATAAAATAGAAATAAACACAACAATTAATCAAGATGCAAAGAATTAATATTTATTACTAGAAATTAAGCACGACAATCACATATTCCTAACCAACGCCTAAAGCTACTTATTTCGTAAAATGCATGGAAACACGCATTACAATCTGAGTAAGCATATCCACAATTACCAAATAATGCAAGAAAATATTAGTTCCCTTGATCAACTTGCAATTGATGGTCTTCTTGATGGTCTCCAATCTCTCCTCTATTCGGCTCCCAAAGGTGGAAGTAACCTTTCCAAGAATGGAATGTTTCTCCCCAAAGATGGAATGAATTTGACTTGGGCGGCTATCTCCTTTTATAGAGTGATAGGAGGCTTGAATTAGGTTGACCTAGACACGTGGATGGCTCTCCTTGCTCCATAAATCTTAGAATTGCTTAACAGAATTCAGTTTGTTAAATTGGCTAACGAGCTGTGACGTGGCAGTTTTGCTCCCAGCTTTGCTGCAGCACAGAATTTGCTCCCTCAAGTCACCCAGCAACATATTCTGCACAAAATAATTTCCAAAGCTTCCATTCTTCCAAATGGGTTAAAACATATAATATTTATCTAAAAGCAACCCTATTAAGCATAAAAGACACACAAATCACTATAGAAATGAGGTCTAAATAACTCCCTTTTGGAGAGTTATCACACCCCAAACTTGAACTATTGCGCGTCCCGAGCAATACTAACCAACATTCCCTTAAGAATTCAAAACGTTAGACAAAGCATAGCTTAATCAAAACAGATAATCCAACACTATCTTCAACCTTTACCTGAGCATTCTGCAAAACCAAGCTCTGCTGTAGCAAAATAATTCTTCCGGCATGGACAATTAATCACCACTTTTAACTCAATTCTAAGAACTTGCCACAGCTTAGCTCTATTATCAGACATATCAAAACACATTTTCCAGGGGTTTATATTTTTGTTATTTCAGACTTAAAGCAGCCCTACAGTCATAAGCTCTTAAGCATGGGATGACCCACTTTATGGTGCAGTATACCCTTGCATCAAACTCATCACCAACTAGGCTAAACACTCTTTGTAAAGCTAAAAAATCCTTAGTTATTCTATCTCTTGCCCCTCAGAATGGCAACATTTTATGATGAAGCTCACCTGAGTTCTGGGAGACAGAAAAACTGTTGGATTATCATTCATCCTTCAAAACTTTTGCTCCATGAATTTTCTCAGCAAAATTTTCAATAATCACTTTTTTTAGCAAATAATTCTTCATCATTTTCACACTTCCTAGGTCACCTTTCGACGCGAAGACAAACTGTGGGTATCACAAATGTCCCTGGTTACTCAATAATCTAACAAACTTCTTAATGAAGGAGAGGAATGCTCGAGCAAAACAATTGGAGTAGCAAAAAGTCCCCCAAACTTGAATTATTCATTGTCCTCAATGAATCATTAATTTTGTGAAGTATACCCCCAAACTTAAATTTTTCTATCTGAATTTCCAACATAAGCGTGGGACTAGGACTAAGCTTAAAGTGGATCAAATAAGTCAACACTACCTCCAAAGTCTTCTTGCCGCAGCAACGACCAGGCCAGAAGAAATGCTCAAGAAAAAGGTTTCTGGAGATCAGAATAGTTTGATCTAATTAAGCTTAACCAGTCCAAGCTTCAAAAATTCAGAAGAAAATTAGTTAAGTTAGAATTACTCAGTGCCATAGAACAGAAACAACTTCAGAAATTTCATTAAAAACAGAGAAAGAAATTACAAAAGCAGATATATTTTGTCCAGAAACAGAAAAATTAAAAAGAAGCAGAACAAAACAAGCAAACATAGAAAAAGATGCGGTCAGAAATGCGCGAGCAACAAAAATATTTCATCAAAAAGATTGTGCGCCCAAATTTTCCTTCTTCAATCCTCCTGACCAGGATCTTCTTCTTCATCTCCTTCTCTCTGGACAGGCGGTGGCGGAATCCAGGGGTTCAGTAGGTCATCAGGGAATATGGGTAAGACCGGATAAGGTTTGGAAAAATTTTCCTCTAGGGCCTTCTTCAAGTTGGCATCACAGCTTCTAACATAGTTACAGAAGGTTAAAGCTTGCCTCTTGGCAAACTCTTGCCTGCTGGCCGACAGTGCAAGTTGCTCTACGATTTGATGAATACCACACACTAGCCCACCCTGGCGTGCCTCATGCGTACGCTGAAGTCGCGCCAGATTGGGCGTATCTATGATTCCCTTGTCAAGCAGAATCACATCCTTTGGAACCGTGGGCACTCCTGCCTTGCTGCATAGCATCGTGATTGTGTTCGGGGAAAACAGCTTCCCCACCTTCTTGCGCCAGCAACTTAAAATCTAATTCGAAATAATTTTTCCAACATCAATGCTCAGGGGTCGAAGAATGGCGAATATCAGAAGCACTCGTTCACGAGACACTTTTGAATCATGCGTAATCGGAAGCAAACGCAGCTTGATGAAACCCAACCAAGTATTGGCTTCACTCTTTAGGTAAGCCGCTTGAAACGTGCGTTTCTCCGTTTTGGATAGCCTCCATTGAGCCCCTTCAATTCCAACCTCTCGAACCGCCGTATTTAACTGATCACTTGACGGTGCCACAACCATCTCATTAAAGCCCGCATGTGGGAAGTCCTGAAGGTTGAATAACGCGTTGATAGCCCCTGGGCTCCAGTCAACAGGTACTCCTCGAACTATGGCCTGAAATTCCTCTGCATTATCAACATTCGCATAGAATTCTCGAACAATATTCGAATTCACTGGGTTCGGTTTTGCACAGAACTGACTCCGACCAAGATTTGCGATTCTTGCTCTCAAGAAATGTGGTAGATCGTCACCAAACCCTCTTTCGAATAGGAAATCCCTTCTTAGCATCTCTCGGTATTTTGCTCGTGCAAGCTCATTGATGAAGCGGAGGAAAGGTCCTTCTCTTGCTTCCTCTACAGGTTCATCCGATGATTCAGCATTTCATTTGCCTCTGTCTCTTTAAGCATTCTCAAGGTTTCGTCCGCTGCTTCTTCTCTTTCTCTGTCCTCAGCTTCTTTTTTTTTCTCGTTCCTCTCGTTCCGCCTTCTCTTTCTCAGAATCCGACGACGGTGGTGATGGGGTATCAGTTCGAATTACCTGAACGCGCCCAGCCTTTCGCTTCACCCGGCGTTGTTTCGGTACTTCAGGCATGATGACCTCAACACGAGTCTCTTGCTCCTGTTCATTATCTTTTTTCAGGCACAACCTCTGCCTGTCCTTCTTGCACCTCGTCAGTATGCTTTTCTTGATTCTCCTCAGTATTCTCTTCTTGAATTTTCTCCGTATCTGCGACTATCGCTTCATCCTCCTCTGGATTCTGCACTTCAGATTCTTTCGGATTTCCTTCCTCCACTGCAGAAGCATCATCGTCTGTCGCCTTCTGGACAGCCTCTTGCTCCTCATCCCGTTGCTGCCTTCTCCTTCGTTTGGCTTCTTTCTCCTCCGGCGTCTTCTTCTTCTTCGCTTTTACTTTCTGTACTTCAGGGGTAATAGGTATCTCTTCCTCCTCATTCTCCCTCTCTTTTCTTGCTCTTGTTTTTTGCCATTAGAGACTCAAAGGTATATTTTTTTTTCACAACGAACAGAAAAAGAAGAAGGGATACGAACAGTAAAGGAATGCCCAAATGCGAAGGGGAAGTGAAAAGAAACTTACCACAGTCTGTGAATAAATAAGGCCTCAGCAAAATCAAATCCCAACTGAAAAGATTTGCGCTGCATTAAATAATATTCCCGTTTATTTTTTAAACTCATGAACTCTGGAAATCCAAAACCATCAACGGTAAAATCGTGGATTCCAATCTCCCCTGATAAATGTGTATGCGCTATCCAACAGCAGAGCCCTTGGATTCTTCCTGTGGGACACGTGGCTCCATCAGATAACACATGCAAATTTACCTGCCAATAGAAAATTCAAAATCCAAATGGTAAAAATAATCGTTTCTCAACAAAAACCCTTCCTATTCGGACGATTTGCTCCGGCCATAAAGTTGTCGTAACAAACTTCTGATCACAACAAATCTTAGATACGGACGAATTCAAACTAAAATCAAATCAAATAAAGAAATTTGAATTAACCGCTTAAATCAAATCTTATCTTATATTTTTATCTGAAGCCGAATAAATTAGAGAAAATCCTATTCGAAATTAAATCCCAAAAATAAAATATCCGAAAATAAAAATCTAAACTAAAATCCAATAAAATCTAATTTACACTTAATCAGATTAATTAAAAGATAATTCGATTAAATAAATAAATAAGCCGAAAACAAAATCAATTAAAATTCTAAACGGAATCGATAAAATCTAAACTACCAATAATAAAAATACTCAAAACTAAAGTCTGCTTAAAACAAATCATGCAGAATTTAAACAAAGTAAATCTAAAATAAAAACAAACACTGGGAGCTCAAAATATTGCTCTGCGAAATGCTCCCGCAAAAATCTCGCTCTCTCATTCATCAACCAGCTTTAGGGAAGGATATTTCTACTGGAACTCCTCTCCCCAATAATGTTTCACACGCTGTCCATTCACTTTGAACACTCTCCCATCTTTTTCATCCTGCAAAGTAATTGCTCCATGGGTATAAACCTCAATCACAATAAATGGCCCTGACCATTTAGATTTTAGTTTCTCAGGGAACAATTTTAATCTAGGATTGTAAAGCAAAACTCTTTGACCCTTGACAAACTCTTTAGGTTTAATTCTCTTATCATGCCACAGCTTAGTCTTCTCCTTATAAATTTTCGCATTTTCATACGAAAATTGGCGAAATTCCTCCAACTCGTTAAGCTGCAGCATTCTAATTGCTCCTGCACGACTCAGATCAAAATTTAATTTCTTCAAAGCCCAAAACGTTTTATGCTCAAGCTCTAATGGTAAATGACAAGCTTTCCCATATACTAACCTATAGGGAGACATACCTAGAGGAGTCTTATAGGCTGTCCTATAAGCCCAAAGAACCTCATCCAACCTAAAAGACCAATCCTTCCTAGATGGATGGACTACTTTTTCTAGAATGATTTTATTTCCCTGTTACTTATCTCAGCTTGACAATTTGCTTGTGGGTGATAAGGGGTAGCTATCCTATGCTTGATCCCATACTTAGCTAGAAGCTTAGTTAAGATATTATTAACAAAATGTGTACCCTCATCACTTACTAAAGCTCTAGGTGTCCCAAATCGCGCAAAGATGTGCGATTGGAGAAACCTCGAAACCGTCTTGGCATCATTCTGATGGCATGCAATGGCCTCCACCCACTTGGACACGCAATCAACTGCCAATAAGATAAAAACATTGCCATTAGAAGGGGGAAATGGCCCCATAAAATCAATACCCCATACATCGAATAATTCAACTTCCAAAATGTAAGTAAAAGGCATTTCATCTCTAGGCCCTAAGTTTCCTCTCCTTTGGCAGGCATCACATTGCTTGTAGAACCAATGGGCATCCTTAAACAAGGAAGGCCAGAAGAATCCGCAATGCAAAATCCTCATAGCTGTCCTCTGACCGCTGAAATGGCCTCCATACGGCGAAGAGTGACATTGCTCCTGAAGGATTAAAATTCCTTTGGCAGCGGAAGCAATCAAGAACAATCTCATTTTTTATTTTCAATTTTAGAAAAAACCGGTACGTTGGCAAATCGAAATTCATAAACAAAATTCTAAATTAAAAATGATTAAGCATGCTAAAATTGATTCAAGATCAAGAACACTTACCGGATTTCGAAAAACACTGCACAATGCTCCAAGGATCTCGTTCTTGATCTCCAAATGGACACCACCACGCAAGAACACCCGCTATTCTCTTGGGATATCTTGAGATTGGTTTGTGGGAACCAAAATTCCGTCTTGGAAGGGAATTTTCAGCAAGGTGCTTGCTGTGTTTTTTAGAGAAAAACTGGAGAGAAAATTCTCTCTGTTTTTTTCGTGAAGTTGAGAGAATGAGAGACCTTGGGGAAACTCCCTCTCCCCTCGGAGGGAGTTATCCCTACTTAATCTCTACCGTTGATCATAATCAACGCGATCCAGGCCGTCTATTAATTAAATAATAATAATCATTTAATTAATTAATTAATTATAATTAATTTAATTAAAACAATATTAATTAAATCAATTATAACATAAGGTATTTAATTCAATTTGAATCATATTAAATTGAATTAAATTGGCCATTCAATTAATCTCATTAATTGAATCCACATTAATTAAATATCCAATATTTAATTAATATTACAATTGAATCATATTCAATTTTAATCTCTCTCATTTAACCTATAGTTTTAATGTGCATCATAATGTACATTAATATGAACTATATTATTAATTTTGATTAAATCATATTTAACCAAACTAAATTAAATTAATTAATTCCCCAATTAATTAATTCATGAATTAATCAAATATCACATATTTAATTAAATTCATTATTCTCTCAATAATTAATTTCGAATCATATCCAAAATTAATTATAAAGTTTAATTCTTTAATTAAACTTTATACTATAATGTATCTCCATACATTATATTGATTCCCTTTAATATCAAGACTAAATTATCTCAGAACCCGTTATGAGCTAGCAGGTGGACCTACAGATCAAAAGCTCCAACGATACAAGATTGATCAGCTAAACTCATTAACCGAGTCAATCAACATTCGTTAACTGTGGGTCACTCCACTAAAGACCCACAGCTGCACTCTTCTCACTGTAGAATATTTCAGTGTCCACGGATATCAACCAATGCAGTAAGTCAATCCTTCACGTGTGTTCGTAACACCAGCTGGGTCAAATTACCGTTTTACCCCTGGGTTACCTCTAGATCCTTAAGTACCACTGATCCTTCTAATGAACAATTTGCTTAGGGTCCAACCTCTAAACAATAATTCCTCTCGGGCCAGGAGAGGACGGCGCGCCTTTGTTCAAGCCCCGGAATTAGCCCTTAAGGGAACACACATCTACTTGCCCCAATAGGGGAAGGAGTGAATTCCATATTGTATTGAGTCGGCGTGCTGGCCACTTTCACCCGTACTAATCAAAGGACAATCCCTCGTGAGAAGGAGTTCATGACACACTCAGGATTAAGATTGAGTTACCTAGGTCATCCTATTGAAACAGTAACCTAACTAGTCAACGGTGTTACATCTAGTGGTTTACTATTTCGTGGTCCGGTCTTATGCAAACTCATTGCATAGGATACCCCCGCTCGCATGTCTCCTACATGGACGCCTTGGATCAATACGTCTGTATCGAATACAAAGCGGGCCGTATCACATAGTGTTACCAGGATAAGGTACCCAGCCTTATCCATGTACTATAGACCTTTTAGGTTGTTACTTAAACACTGATCCCCGTATGTCCCCACATACTAGTTCAAGTTACATGTAAACAACCTATGATCTTAGTTTATTGGATTTGGGTCATATTGTGCAATTCTAGACTTAATATGACAATAACACTTTATTGCATAAACCTGAATAACACTTTATTGATACAAGTGTATAATTCGTTAATCATTCACTATCTACGAGTTTTAGGACATAAAACCCAACAGCTCCAGGATTTCCTTTGCTTCATCACCTGAAACACACCTACGAATAATACCATCAGAGCATTGTTTATACATAAATGGATCATTCCAATAGAAAAACTTTGCATCATGCTTAAACTTTTTCTTCTGCCTCCACTACATATCAATAGGAGTGACTCCCTTGACCAAAAAGTTGGCAATATCAGCATACCAAGGGACATCCTTGACTACCTTTACCTCCACAACAAAGAACTGCTCATCTGGAAAAGAATCTGAGATGGCAGATTGCTTCAGCAAAGATGATGATGGATCAAGACGAGACAAGTGATCTGCAATGACATTCTCTGATCCCTTCTTGTCCTTTATCGCTAAGTCGAAATCCTGCAAAATAAAACCCAACGAATTAGTCTAGGCTTTGCATCTTTCTTAGACATTAAATACCTTATCGCTGCATGATCCGCGAACACTGTGACTTTGGATCCAACCAAATATGGCCGGAATTTCTCAAAAGCAAACACCACAGCTAACAACTCCTTTTCAGTAGCTGTATAGTTGACTTGTGCCTCATTTAAAACCCTGCTTGCATAATATATAGGATGAATAAATTTGCCCTGCTTTTGCCCCAGCATAGCACCTACTGCAGCATCACTCGCATCACACATTACCTGAAATGGTAAATTCCAATTAGGTGCACAAAGAATGGGTGCTAAGATTAAACCAGCCTTTAAAATCTCAAAAGCCTTCCTACAATCTGCATTAAAGTCAAAAACATGATCAGCGCACAATAAGTTACAAAGAGGTTTACTGATTTTTGAGAAATCCTTTATGAACCTTCTATAAAATCCAGCATGACCTAAAAAACTCAGAATCCCCTTCACTAAATTCGGTGGTTCTAGTCTCTCAATAACCTCAATTTTTGCTCTATCAACTTCTAGACCATTCTTAGAAATCCTATGTGCTAACACAATGCCCTCCTTCACCATGAAGTGGCATTTCTCCCAATTAAGAACAAGATGGGTATCCTCACATCTCTTTAACACCTTACCTAAATTATCCAAGCAATTTTGAAAAGACCCTCCAAAAACTGAAAAATCGTCCATAAATACCTCAACAGTGGACTCAATCATATCAGAAAAAATTGCCAACATACACCGCTGAAATGTTGTTGGAGCATTGCAAAGGCCAAAAGGCATTCGCGTAAAAGCAAACGTCCCGTAAGGACAGGTGAAAGTGGTTTTTTCCTGATCCTCAGGAGCGATAGTAATCTGGTTATACCTAGAATAACCATCTAAGAAACAGTAGTAGGCCTGACCAGCCAATCTATCCAATATCTGGTCAATAAATGGTAGAGGGAAGTGGTCCTTACGGGTGGCTTTATTAAGCCTCCTGTAATCCATTCAAACCCTCCAGCCAGTTTCCGTCCTGGTTGGGATCAATTCATTATCTTTATTGCTAACTACCGTGACACCTCCTTTCTTAGGAACACATTGGACAGGGCTTACCCAATTGCTGTCTGCAATCGGATAAATAATGTCCGCATCCAACCATTTAATCACCTCCTTTTTAACAACCTCTTTCATTGCAGGGTTAAGCCTTCTTTGTTGCTCAATACTCCTAAAGGATCCCTCCTCTAGAGTGATTTTGTGCATACAAAAAGATGGGCTAATACCCTGAATGTCAGCCAATGTGAGGACGTGCAATCCCTGGATTTAACTCATCAAACATTGGAAAAGCATACGCTCGAATGGCTCTGGCCCTGACGTTCGCTACCAAGATAGGATTCTCAACCTGATTATTTTGCTGTCTATTTTGCTCCAGCGGCTGGTTTTGCTGCAGCACACGATTCTGCTGGGGATCAACTGGATCTTCTGGACCCTGCGGGAGACGCGGCATGTCAGCCATTTGATTTTGCTGTGTACGCTGCTCTCTCCTTCTTATCTTGAATGTCCTCTCGATTTCTGGATCAAGCTCGAACCTTACTCCAAGTGGATCGTTCATGCACCAAACTCACACCTGCAAAAACAAAAGAAACAATCAAAAAGTTCTAGCACCAAACCACTAAAACACATACACAAAACAGATCAGATAAAACTTATTCAAGCCCCCGGCAACGGCGCCAAAAACTTGTTGGGTTTCCAGAGTGAGTAAAAATAAGTTATAAAAAGACTCTAGAACTCTGTGCAAGTATACACAGTCCGCAGCAAGTAATAAGTATTTATCGAATCCAAGGTCTGAATTAGCTTCCACTTTATCTATTTTGTTTAGTTTTTCAATGGTTTCGAGAATGGTTAAAATGATTTGTTTTTATAGAATGCTAAAGCAAAAGAAATGACAGAACAGAAAATAAACAAATAGGCAGACAGATTAGAAACAGGCGCTGGTAAGGATTTAACAATTGTTTTAAAAGATGCTCTAGCAATATTATTGATCATGCAAAACTCTCGCAGTCTTATTAGCGGATTCCTCCTGGAACTCCGAATGAAGCTCTACCGATCAAGCACTAGGCAACTGGCTATCCCTAGCTCAGTCACTGGCGTTCACCAATACACAATGATCTAGTGTGATTAACCGCCACACACTCCCTAAATCATCCCTAAAACTAGAGAGAGGTATTCATACCGGCTGGCCAGGCGGGCATAAAATAGAAATAAACACAACAATTAATCAAGATGCATAGAATCAATATTTATTACTAGAAATTAAGCACGGCAATCACATATTCCTAACCAACGCCTAAAGCTACTTAGTTCATAAAATGCATGGAAACACACGTTACAATCTGAGTAAGAATATCCACAATTACAAAATAATGCAAGAAAGTATTAGTTCCCTTGATCAGCTTGCAATTGATGGTCTTCTTGATGGTCTCCAATCTCTCCTCTATTCGGCTCCCAAAGGTGGAAGTAACCTTTCCAAGAATGGAATGTTTCTCCCCAAAGATGGAATGAATTTGACTTGGGCGGCTATCTCCTTTTATAAAGTGATAGGAGGCTCGAATTAGGTTGACCTAGACACGTGGATGACTCTCCTTGCTCCATAAATCCGAGAATAGCTTAACAGAATTCAGTTTGTTAAATTGGCTAACGAGCTGTGACGTGGCAGTTTTGCTCCCAGCTTTGCTACAGCACAGAATTTGCTCCCTCAAGTCACCCAGCAACATATTCTGCACAAAATAATTTCCAAAGCTTCCATTCTTCCAAATGGGTTAAAGCATATAATATTTATCTAAAAGCAACCCTATTAAGCATAAAAGACACACAAATCACTATAGAAATGAGGTCTAAATAACTCCCTTTTGGAGAGTTATCACCTACAATACCACATCCTAGACCTTACAAGCTTCAATGGTTGAACAATTGTGGGGAAGCTAGAGTCAATAGACAATGTCTTGTGTCATTTTCTATTGGGAGATACAATGATAATGTTCTATGTGATGTTGCTCCTATGCATGCTGGAAAAATTCTTTTGGGATGACCGTGACAATTTGACCGAAAAGTGATGCATGATGGTTATCTTAAACGCTACAAATTTATCAAAGATGGGAGAAAGATTATTCTTCTTCCTTTTTCAACTAGCGATGTGTTTGATGAGCAATGTAAGTTAGAGAAAACGAGAGTGTAGGCCGAAAAAAATGATAAAGAGGGTAAAAGTATTTTGAGTGAGAAAAAAAAAAGAGAAAAGAGTTTGAAATAAAAAGAGAATAATTCTAGCGAGTGTGAGAAAATCAATTGTGGATAAAAGGGAAAGAGTGGAAAGAATGAGAAACGTCCAAAAGAGAGAGAAGAAAAAAAAATGAGAGTCTTCTATTAGCTGGAAACAGAGAGGTTAGGAAAACTTTATTTTCAACAAAACCAATCTTTGTACTTTTGTACAAAGGACCATGTTTTCTAACTAATGACTCAAAAACTTCTCTACCTAGTGTTTTTTTGAGTTTGTTGTAGGATTTCGAAGACATATTTCCTAAAGAACAACCAAGCAGATTGCCGCCACTTAGGGAGACTAAGCATCAAATTGATTTCATTCCAGGAGCTATCATTCCAAATAGACCAGCATATCGAGCTAATCCTACTGAGACAAAAGAAATTCAAAAACATGTTGAATTTTAATGAAATTTTAGATTGAGTTTAGTCTCTCTCAATCTTTTATGCTTTCTTTGTGTTCTTTTGTTTAGAATGCATGCTTAGAACGTTCAATCTAGTATGATCAATTACATTGTGAAGAGTTCAAAATCATGTAGTTATGAACAAGTTCTCCTTTCTTCTTGATCTTTGATCATTCTTCCAAATCAAATCTGTTTAACTTTTTTGGGGTTGTCTTATCATCTTGTTAATGGGGTTATTCTTGTTATTGTTGTGGGGGTTCACCTGAAATAAGGGGACTTCTCAAATGTAATTGAGATAGTTCCTTTATCATTTGGTATCAGAGCCTCCTTGATTCCTTTATCAACTCATTAACCAAGCTAACCAGCATTCGTTAACTGTGGGTCACTCCACTAAAGACCCACAGCTGCACTCTTCTCACTGTAGAATATTTTTGTGTCCACGGATATCGACCATAATAGTAAGTCAATCCTTCACGAGTGTTCGTAGCGCTAGCTGGGTCAAATTACCGTTTTACCCCTAGGTTTCCTCTGGATCCTTAAGTACCACTAATCCCTCTAATGAACAACCTGTTTAGGGTCCAACCACTAAACAGAAATTCCCCTCGGGCCAGGAGAGGACAGCGCACTTTTGTTCAAGCCCCGAAATCAGCCCTTAAGGGAACACACATCTACTTACCCCAATATCTACTTACCCCAATAGGAGAATGAGTGAATTTCATCTTCTACTGTTATGTTCATAGCCCCCACTCGATTTTGCCCCTTAAAAGGTAGGCTTGTTAAATTAGCGAACTGGTCACTCTCACCCATACAGATCTAAGGACAATCCCTCCTGAAAAGGGGTTCATAACAGACTCAAGATTGAGATTGAGTTACCTAGGTCATCCTATTGAAATAGAAACCTAAACTAGTCAACGACATTACATCTAGTGGTTACTATTTTGCAATCCGGTCTTATACAAACTCACTGCATATGATACCCCCACTCGCATGTCTCCTACATGGATGCTTTGGATCATTTGATCTGTATTGAATACAAAGCGGGTCGTATCACATAGTGTCACCAGGATAAGGTACCTAGCCTTATCCCTACACTATAGACCATTCAGGTTGTTACTTGAACCCTGATCCTCGTATGTCCCCACATACTAGTCCTAGTTTCCTTTAAATAACCTTGGATCTTAGTTTATTGGATTTCAGGGTTAATTAATGCAAGCTCTATTATTCAATAACAAATTACTGAATCACTCAAATAACGTTTTATCGAGGTTGATTAATTTATTTCATTTACTATCTACGAGTTTTAGAGCATAAAACCCAACATAAGGTTACTGTAGCTGCTTGTGTTGGGGCCATTGACCGATAAGGCATATGACTGATGGGTTGGTTACCAACCTGGGGTCCATGGGAAGATTTGTTTGTGCTGGGAGTGTTAGTTCTCTGCCACGCCTGCCACATCCTCGTCCTTGTCTTGGTGAACCTCTTCTTCGAGGAGGTATTATCTTAAACATATGAGATATCTTAGGGTTAAGCTACAATCTTGAATATACGAGTCCTCGCCCTTGTTTCACATCATTACATGTGTCATCATAGGCTACAATGACGGACACCCTTTAATGGCAGTCAATGTTCGACTTTAATTTGTAAGGTAATGTGATGTTAAAAGTTCGTTATTAGTTTGAAAAGTTGAAGCTAAAATTAGTTTTTATGTTTATTGGCTTTGAGATATGAGTTAAATTTGGAGGCTATTTATTTGATTAAAGTTTAATTGGGGGATTATCATGGGATTAAAATGTGAGTTTGAGTGTATTTGTATGATTAAATTATGATTTTGAGTTTAGTGTGTGTTTAAAGTTTCAATTGAAGCTTTTTTTGTATGATTTAAGTGACAGATTATTTTGAGTGTAAAGGAAGTTGGTGTGTGGTAAGAGATGTTGAAAAGTATAAAACTTGATTTAACTTGCTTAAATATTATTATATTCATAAGTTTAAATTTTAGTTAAGTTTAGTTTTAATGCTACGTTTATAAATTTAGATAAGCTCATTATGTTTAGAGATCTTATGTTCACAAATTTTGATGAGTTTGTTATGTTTTGATATTATGTTCATGTCTTCGTTAAGTTTAGTAAGGATTTTTTTTTTTTAATTTTAAAATTCGATGAGTGTTAGTATTCAATTCCATGATGAGAATGAAGTTTTATTATTAGTTTTTTTTTTCTTTTTTGTGTCAAGTTTTATTAGTAGTTTACATAGGTTTATTTTATTTTTGTGAATATTTATATTGTAATTTTAATTTTATTTTAATCTCAAACTTGGGTTGGTTGCATATATAGCAAAATTGGTCAAACTATTTACAAATACAGCAGCCCGAATTTTTTTTTGCAAAAATGGCAAAATATTATAGTCATAGGGTCTAAATTAACATAGCCTATCAGTGATAGAAACCGATAGATTCTATCAGTGATAGAAAACCTTCTATCACTAATGGAAAGCCTTATTTCCATCCGTGATAGAAGATTTATGTCATTGATAGGAGGTCTATCGGTGATAGAAATCTTCTATCACTCATATAAATCTATCAGTGATAAAAATCATCTATCACTCATAGAAATCTATCAATGATAGGTTTCTATCAGTGATAAAATCGTATCACTGATAGATTTCTATCACTAATAAAAACTTCTATCACTTATAGAAAACTATCATTTTTATTTATAAAACGACCTATGTCACGGATTTTGTTTTTATAGATGTCGATGCAAAACAATATGGAAATTGAGTCGGAAGAAAAGATAAACACAAAGCGGAAGTTGAAATTTAAAGATGGGGAGACCTCAACAACAACAAAAAAAAAAAAAAAAAAACAAACAAACAAACAAAACAAAAGGTATGTACAAATTATCACGTAATCAAATATACTATTATTGGTTTATATCAAATATACTATTGGTTTCTATCAACGATAAATTTCTATTAGTGATAGAAATCTATCAATGTGTTTCTATCATCGATAGATTCTATCGGTGATAGAAATGAAAACAGGGGAAAAATGGGAATTAAAAAAATGATTTACAAACGTGCTATATTTGCAATTTTTTTCATACAACTTGCTATATCTGTAATTAATCATTAGATTTAACCACCCATTATAACTTTCCCTCAAACTTTATACAAATGAATTGTAGAATCAAATTTGATTCGATAAACTTTATTTTATATTATTAGTGCATACACGATTACTTAAGGTAATAAAACTTTGGATTACAAAGAAAATGAAAGAAAATAATTGATTTTTTATTGAAAAATTGTAAAAGAAGAACCGTTGACGCTTTTCGTTTTGGCATCCGCAAAATTTCTCTTGACGAGGTCTAATTTTTTACTTTTTCTAACGTTTTTTTTTTCATAAAAAAACCCTAAATTATGGCGACATGAAACAAATAAAATATATATCAATTTAAAAAGGTAAAACTGAAACAAATTGAATTGAATAGCGTTAATATAATTAATCTACTTCATTAAAAATGCATGCCACACTTTTGTAAATGTCGCAAGTGGATGAAAAGTTCTGTGAATTTCTGAATTTGTAAAACTTTAAAACTTCTCTTCGTTTTTCACATGAATCAAATTGCATTCTTTCATTATAATGGACCCAATTTCCATTCAAGTCATTTTTATTTCCCTAATGTATGGTGCAATATAATTCAATAAATAATACAAAAAGAAATTAAAATGAAATGGAGTAGAGGAAAATATATCGAAATAATCAACGAATAATTATGTAATAATACATCTAGGGACAAGGTATTTATGAGATTTTAAGTCCATAGAGGGTTTTTAGCACATGGGCACAT
This sequence comes from Luffa aegyptiaca, assembly GCA_017139565.1. NCBI lineage: Eukaryota > Viridiplantae > Streptophyta > Magnoliopsida > Cucurbitales > Cucurbitaceae > Luffa > Luffa aegyptiaca. Next base: position 17,236,971 of record CM029398.1, read on the forward strand.
TATTATTATGGATTGGATTGGGAGCAGACCATCTAATTGGACCTTTAGGCTTGCAACTTAGAATGGCTGAGTGGTCTATTTGTGGACTCGTGCTTGCTATCTCCGAAACGTTTATAGTGTTGAAATCATTAGAACTTGGAGCCTCGTTAGTTACCTGTTGAGACAATAATTCATTGAATGGTGTTGCATTAGCAGGTGTTGTTGTTTTTAAAACTTTCCGGTTGGGTACTGAAGCGAGGATGACTCTAGAAGTTTCCGTGAGTGTGAAAGGAAAACACATGGTAAGGAGGAGAAAGGAGATGAAAAAGAAAGAACGACGTTGCGAAGTCATTAATGAATAACAAATAATTTCAAAAAATAGATGAGTTATTTTAATTGAGTTCTTGGGTTATTGGCCGATCACATGAATTAATTATGGTGTTGTGCATTACGTCTTAAATAGGATTCATATAGATGAGAGAGAAAGTCCGTTGTAGAAATTTGTTGAATGCAGTTGTGGTTTTGGTGTTTCTTTCTCTATATTTGTGCATTTCATAATTGGATTTTTACCAAATTCGTAAAAAACTAAACAACTTAAACAACCTAATTAAATAGGGAATGCATGATAAATTTTTTTGTATGTAGATTTATAAATTTACCATTTTTATTTATTGTGTAATCATTTTCTTCTATGTTAAAGAGATTAATATTAAATTAAATATTGTTCCTTACAAAAAAAAAAAAAAAAAAGAAAAAAAGAAAAAAAGAGAAAATAATATCAACAGAGGCTCGACACTCAAGCAACATCGATTACAGATTTTAGGCTTTTGATTTCATTAATTTCATAAAGGAAAATCATGCTTCCAAAAACACGAAAAACATAGTCTCGTGAAAACTAACCTTTTGGAGCTCGATTGGAGCGTTTTGTTGGATGATTCTCAGCTCGATCGAGTCGTGGACGACCACCGAGATCTTTCCCGCTACTCTCCAGCCTTAGAACGAGCTTGTGGGAGCTTGGAAGTGATGAAATTTAAGAAGAAAGAAATGGGTTTTCATGCTTGAGTCTAGCCATGGTGTAACGCCCCAGGTTCTCTAACCTCTAGCCTATCGATGTTACTACTTACTTTAGACTATTAAGCAACTGGGACAACTCACTTTAGACCGAATGTACCGAAAATTTCGGCAGCATAAAGGCATAAAACTGATTCAGAGGAACAACCATTCCATTAGCAACTCACAAGCTAAACAGTTTATAACTCTGCAAGACTATCCAGCCTAGTTCTAAGCTCAAAAACAAAACCTTTCTCAAGTGAATCACTCACTGTCATAGAAACACAAAATAAAACATTTCAGGCTAACTAATAAAGCAACTAAGAAAGGTAGAACACGTAAGAACTCAGCGCTTAAGGATTTTCCTCATAGTCCTCCTCCTCGCCACCAAGGTCCGGATCATCCTCGATTCCTGCAACATCTAAAATGTTTGGGGGAAGGTGGGGAAGGGGGTATCAGTACAACCGCGGTACTGGTAAGTAGCTCACACGAGCTAGATCACAAGCATCAAACAAGGCAAACAACATGCTTTTCAAACGCAGTAAAAACCCATCATACTTAGAAAGCAATAAACGACAACATGCATATGCTTCCCATACTATGCACCCACACCCTACTAATCCACACACGACTTACGCGTCATGCTACGCTATCATCCACATGCATTACGCGCCATGCCACGCTAAACTAACCGCATGCATTACGTGCCATGCTACGCAAAACCTTACACGTGCATTGCACGCCACGCTACGCAAAATCATTCGCATGCATTACGCGTCATGCTACGCTAATCCAAACACATGAATTACGTGCCACACTGTGCACCTACACATGAATTACGCATCACGCAACGCTACCGCTAGACTCATGCTACACTTCTCGTGACACATGCTAGCCTAACCCATCATGCTCGACCCAACGCAACATGCTTAATCGACATCCAAAACTCAGCAAGCACACATTTCATGCTTTAACAATATCACACATGCTTATCCCAAGCACTAAACATAATAAGCTCATCTCAAGCGTTTCAGAACAAATATAAACATCAGAACATGCTTTTCACAAGAACAAGGATAAAACATAAACAAACGTCATGCTCACACAATCAATCATAATCTTGCAAGTAGAAACTACTTACAAAATCAATTTAAAAACAACCCACGCTAGGTGGAAATTACAGGAGCAAGCTCTAAACAAACCTACGAGCACAACCAAGGCTCTTAAAGATTAGGGAATAGCTTAACAACCATTCAAGCACCTAAGAGAAGCTAAAACGAATAACGACGAACTAAAACTCACCCAAACAGGGGCTGAACCTTGCTTGAACAACCTAACACAACAACGAAACTCCTTAAATGGGTGTTGTCCAGGGTCCGTAATCACACGAAACTAACACCAAAAAAGGCACCCAAGGGTTACAAATTGCACTAAAGCCAGCCACGAAAATTATCAAAGGTTTTTGGGCACGATGACTTACCGATCAGCACCAAACAGACACGATTAAGTGTTGTACAGCGGCTGCAAATGGCCCAACCTGTAATTTGGAAGTCGTTATGGCTTGGGTAACCGAGATTTAAAGCGAACGAACAATGGGTCAAGCTAGACTTACAATGGGTTGCTCAAAAACACCCAAGGAAGGCTGAAACCTAACCAACTCGAGATATTTGAGGCTGAATGCTTCATAGACGGCGCTGCAGATCAAAACAACAGACTCGTCTTAATTTTCCAGCACCCAACGCTAATGGGCAAACTGATTTATGAACCAAAGGACGAGGATAAGCACTTAAATGCTGGACGCACGCAGTCAAAACGCCACTGGACAGAGGCTAGGATGCTCGAAAGTGAGGCTCAAGATGCTGGACGCACGCAGATCAGGCTAAACGAGAGAGAAAACAGTGAGATCGAGCCTAAACCAACAAGATCGGAAGGGAAAAAGCTTACCCACGACTGTCCTTGGCCGAAATCGCGCGAACAGAGAGGGAGAGAGGCGGCGGCTCCGATTGGGGAAGCGGCGGCGCTACGGCTCACGAACGGCGGCGCTCGGCTAGCTTGGCAACAGGGAGGAACCGAGAGAGAGAGGCGACGTGAAGAGGGAGAGACGCGCGGCTTGGCGTGTCGACGGCGGCGGCACGGTCTGGGTAGTGGCGCGAACTGAGCGACGACGGCTGTAGGTCTGGTCGGCGGCGCGAAATCGGCTGGGGGGGGGGGGAAGGAGTCACGCGTGAAGAGATGAAGAGAGGGAAAGTTAGGGTTTTACTATCCTTTTTTTCCAATTCTTTTCTTTTAACTCATTTTCCTTATCTCTTAAAACCCAAAATTAGCCATTACTCAACCAACCCACTGTTCAGCGTACTGAACTTAAACGCAAAAATCTCTCAACCGAATACAAACCAGGTCCAACAACTGAGAGAGGGATTTATTTCAGTAACGCTCAGCACCCAAAGGAATAACATTCAACAATAAGATTTTTATATTAACTCCCAAAAAACAAGCCAGGTTATAATTAAATTAACCTTGGTCTTAAATACAAGAGAATTAACACATTGAAATGCTCGGGGCGTTACACATGGAGTTTTCTGTTTTGAGAGAATATGTTGAAATCAATTTCCAAATCCTTCCAGCCAAGAGCACAACTCATTCTCAAGCAAGAAAGACACACTTATATGAAGAAAGAAGGAATGATAGGTGTCTTCCATCTAAACATTGAATGAGCAATGTCATTCAATTTGATATCAATTGAATTGATTTTGCATGAAAAATTATTTTCAAATAAAACAAATTTTCATAATTAATTCATATAATTAATTTTAAATAAAATTAATAATTAATTAAAGAATTTTAATTAATTATACGTATTTAATATAATATCAAATATTATATTAAAGAATTACACCTTTTCCGACTTCTTTCAAGTACCGGCCGATCGAATATGAATCCCTATTTCATATGTAATATCAAACCGAACATGTATCGTATAAACATTATTTAAACAACATTTATATATATATATATCATATTCTCTCTATAGTTTAATTCATAATTAAACTATAATACGTTAAATATATATCGCATATAATTAACGCTAACTCCCTAATTTTAATTTGAACATTTTAAAATTCTTTCATCACTATGTTCTAAGGTTAATCCGTCTGAGCTAGCAGGGGGACCTAATGGACCTACAGATCATGGGCTCTAACGATACGAGATTAACCTGTTGAACTCTTTCAATCCTAGTTAACTAACGAGACACTCCACTATAGCCCGTAGATGAACTCCTCTCACTGTAGATATATTTCTGTCCATCCGATATAACCATGATTAGTAAGTTGACCCTTCACAGGTTGTTCGTAACTATAGTTAGGTCTAAAGTCCGTTTTACCCCTATAGCACTTCTTGTTCCTTAAGCCTTTACTGAGTCCCTAATGAACAATTGGTTTGTGGTCCCACCACTAAACCTAAAACCTGTCTGGCCAATGAGAGGGCAGTGCACCTTTGTTCACGTCACAAAGTCATCACTTAAGGGAATAACCTTTCTACTATCCCTAAAGTCAGGTATAGCAGTGAATTCTATCTTGCAATACTATGTCCCCAGCTATCTACTCTGTTTTATCCCCAAAATGGCAGGCTTATTGAGTCGGCGATATTGAGCCACTCTCACCCATGCAAATCAAAGGATAATCCCGAATAAATAGGAGTTCATAGTTAGCTCAGGATTAAGATCGACTAACCTAGGTCATCACTTTGAAATAGTCAGTTTCACAGTAAACGGCGTTATAAAGTGAAAGTGACTCATTTCGCGGTCTGGTCTTATACAAACTCTGTTGCATAGGACGCCCCCACTCGCATGTGTCTACATGAACGATTTAGGATCACATCGTTTGTACTAAAACAAAGTGGGTCGCGTCACGTCTTTTTTCCTAGGATAAGGTACCTAGTTTTATCCCTATACTATAGACCGTTTAGGCTATTACTTGAACATGATCCATTCTTATGTCACTACATAAAGTTCAAGTGTTCATATCATATCCAAGGATTCTAGTTTATTGGATTTGGGTTAATTAATACCTAATTAAAAACAACTATCTGACAACCAGAAATCGAATAACCTCGATAACGCTTTTATCGATACCTATTGACTTTGTTACATTTACTATCCACGAGTTTTATGACATGAAACCCAACAAACTCCCACTTAGACTAAAACTCTAGTGGGTTGTACAACAATCCAGGACCATTGTGGGTTTTTAAATACAATAAACTAGGGCATCTCGTATACCCTTTACATATCTCCCACTTGCCCTACGTTATCCATTGTTGATTTCATGAATCCTGATTGGAGTGCAAATTAGAATTAGTGATCCTATTTGGATCAGATTTTCAGCATCATACACGAGCTTATAATTCCTCGTTCTCCTAAGATACTTGAGGGTATTTTCACTGTAGTCCAGTGGCCTTACCCTGGATTGAATTGGTATCTACTGACAATCCCTACTGTATACCATATGCCAACCTGACAACTGTTTGTCAAGGCATGGAGAATGCGTCTCAAATCCTCAACCTTCTGAGGCGTCTCAGGACACTGCTCCAGTGACTAATGAATTCCACGTCAGATAGGTAACAAACCATTCCTAGAATTGTAATCTTATATCAACCCAAGACTTTTTGTCTGTATAAGATATTTGAGACAGAGCTAGCGATCTTGTTCTTGTGATTCCAAACGTGATGGATTCTAAGAACAAACTAAGTCTTTCCAAATCTATTATTTGGAAATAGGCCGCTAGCTTACTTTTAAATGTCAGTTTAGAGAACCTACATCATTCCCGATGAGAAGGATATCATTCGCATACAAAACTAAGAAAAACTATTGAACTATTGATCATCCTCTGTCAACACAAGACTCATTAATATTCTTGTCAAAACTATACGATTTAACCTTATATTCCAGGACCGAAACCTTCAATTCAATCCATTGATGAATCGGTTAAGGTCGCAAACCTTTTGCTCTAGATCCTGGAGTATGAACTCTTTTGGTCAGCACCAGACTGAATGGAAGTACACATACTCCATTTCAAGGTTCATAGTTTTGACTCAACTGTTTTTAACCATGTGATCCATTGCCTGATTATAGGTCATTGGATCCTCGATATTATCATCAGGTATGACAATCAGAGTTTCAGTTAAACTCATACAATAATCATTAGATTGATTAACAACCCTCCCACTGTGTTGAGGCTCTCTCGACAATTGAGAAGGACGGGACAGACTTATGTGCCAACTCAATCAACAACCCTTTTGTTGAAAGATTAGCTTGATCAACAACTCTTTGTTGATTCATTTTGTAGCTTTACTAGATAACTTACTTTAACACTGTCTAACTGCGTGGTTTGTGATCTCCAATGTGGTCTTCTTCTAAGAAAAGATGCATTTGTCCATACAAATACTTTTTCTTTATCAAAGAAGCATCCATAAATCGTTTCTTTTGGGATAACTTACAAAAAGGCATACTTTCGAATAAGGTTCTAGTTCCTTTGGGTTTGTCTCTAACATACATTGAGGACATCCCTAGGTTCTGAAACAACATAAACGCACTATATGATCTTTTCAGAATTCAAACGATGTTTCAAAAAACACTCTTTTGAGAGAACCATATTCATATTTTAAGTTGCAGTATTTACTACATATTCCAAAACGAGTTTAGGCAACTCATTATCGAATGAACCATGTCAAAAAAGGTTCTGTTTCTCCTTATCGATGTATCACTCTACTATTATGTAATAGGTGTTGAGAGTTAAGACATATTTCCATGTTCTATCAAATACACCTGGAATCTCAAGTCCATATACTCTCCACCTCGATCAGATCGAAGTGTCGTTTATCGTTTTACATAGTTTTGTTCATAACCTCAACGTTATACATCCTGAACTTTTCAAGAGTTCGGACTTCTGACGCATTAGGTATAAATAAGCATACCTTGAATAATTTATTAGTCAAACTGATGAAATATTCATACCCTGTTTGAGCTTTGGTATTCATTTGACCTGGGGGATCAGAATGCATTAGCTCTAAGGGTTCCTTTGGCACGATAATCTTTTTCTAGTAAAAGGTTTATCTAAGTCATCTTACTCTTAAGGCATGACTTTGAGGTAATGAGTTATCTTCTAACCTATTTAGAAGTTGATTTTGGGCCAATCTTTAATCCTATTGAATTTTAATATGGCCTATCCTCAAGTGCCAAAGACAGGTACCTAAGAGAAACAAGTTGCCTTTTGTCTGAGTTTAAATTTCTCATAATTTAAAATCGCTCTAGACTCTTTTGGTCTTAAAATATATATGTTATTCTTCATGTTTGCAGAAGTAATATTTGCATCCTTTTAAATTGAACGGTTCATACACAAAAGGTAACATAATAGCCTCGTTCTAGCAAACAAGATGTAGAAATCAAATTTTCTTTTAGTTTTAGGAACCATATACTTTAAATGTATCGTTCTTCGGTGAAGAATAACATTATGTCTCCCACTGTATTAGCCGAGATGAACTCTTCTATTTCAACTCTAAGAGTTATCTTTACTAGTTCACAACTAGTGCAAGGAAATGATTCCATGAAAAGAATGATGGAAGAGATTGTCGAGGTCTCTTATCAAATAAATTCATAATCCTCAACCTCTAAAGCTAACTTGTAGCGGTAGTGGCCGTGGTGGATCACAGGGAGCAGCGTAATTAATTAATTTAATTAGATTTCTCAATTAGTAACCAAAAAAGGGGGGGGGGGTTTGAAAGATGGATTGATTATAAACGTAAAATTGCAATAAAGTAAAATAGCGGAAAAATAAAGATAAGGTAGCTAATCTCACCTCGGTATCGCGCAATAGGTTATTCTAACTTGGGTTTGGCAACTTAATTATTGACACTCGAATTTAAAGAATTATTATTGATTACTCAACATTCATTGAAACCAATGATTATGACCTATATTTTTCCAACTTGACAAATACATCAAAGTTAAAATATAATTACTATTCATAAACATGAATCTAATCGCATTAAGAGAATTGGATCGTTGAGTAAATTTGCATGAACTAGGAACAACCTAAATTCAAACAATTCTAAGCTCAAATTCATAAATCTATCATGCAATTATATTGATCGAGATAACACTCTTTTCAACACAATCACACAATACATCTATCACTAACCAATTTAGTAAAGCAATTACTTTAAATCAAGCAAATAGTTGTCAAGCTATTCTATCAAAGCAATTGTAATTTGAGAATGGGAATTCAAGACATAACCAATAATAATTCATCCAAAATCATAAACAAGGTCTCAAGAGTTTGCCAAACTTACATTAGAAGTCCCCAATTGCAACGATGTAAACTTAGCCGGTCATCAAAACGCTCCAACTAAGCTCCTGGGCTTGATTAGCCATCCCAAAATATAATAAAACACACTTAAATTACAAAGGAATTCAGAATAGTACAGGGAGGAAGAAGGGGAAAACGGGTATAAGGGGAAAAGGCCAACAAAAACACAAAAATCTGAAAAATACACTATATATCCAGTCGCAGCATTGAGATGTTATGTAACAGCGTTGCGACGCTGCCCCCTCCAGAATAGGAAAATGCTCTCGGGTTACCCTAGCGGCGCGACACTCCTGCTTCGCGCGCGAACGCCAGAATCCTTTCCTTAATTGAACAGCGTCCCGACGCTACTCTGAAGTGTCTCGACGCTGATGCTGTTCCAGGGGCAGAAAAGTCATTTTACTCTCCAGTTTTGGTCGTTTAGGCTCCGAATCGCTTCCTCAGCTCCGGTGAGGACCTATAGACATATTATACTCATTTTAAAGCATTTTTCGTAAGGAATTCAACTAAGATAAGCAAATTGGGAGATTCTAAGTGTATAATAAATTGGACTTTTCAAAAGAAGGTAAATCATCAACTGCAGACTTTTCATTCTCATAAGCAGGCAATTCCAATTCATTTTCAAAGTCAGGCAATTCTAAATCATTCAGCTGATTCTCAAACAGAGGGTCATCTAATAAAGCATTATGATCGAAATTCCCATCATCCATAAGCACTTCTCCTAAGCCTAGGCCAAGATTAAACTCTACCTCCTCATCATCATCAGTCAAGTATTCAGGACCAATAGAAAAACAAGTATGCAGACTACATACAGACTCATCTTGGCCAAAAACACTGAACACGACTTTTTCATCATCAATGTTCAAGGTAAGCTTAGCTGTATGCATACTAATCTCGGCTTTACCTGTAGCTAGGAAAGGTCTGCCTAGAATAATGGGCACCTCTCTGTCCTCCTGCATGTCTAGTACCACAAAGTCTACAGGGAAGATAAATTTATTGACCTTCACCAACACGTCCTCCACAACACCCATCGGGTTGATAATTGATCTGTCAGCAAGCTGGAGAGCGACGTCGGTGTCCTTCATTCCTGTTAAACCAATCCTCCTGTAAACAACATAGGGCATCAAGTTTATACTAGCACCTAAATCACACAGAGCCCTATTAAAAGATACTTCTCCTATGGTGCAAGGAATGGTAAAACTCCCTGGGTTTTTCTGTTTAGAAGGCATCTTCCCAGAAACTATGGTACTACTACTTTCAGACAATTTAAAAACTTCTTTTTTCAAACTTTTCTTCCTCGAAAGCATTTCTTTCATGAATTTCCCATAATTAGGCATGTTATACAAAGCATCTACCAAGGGAATATTCACAGACAACTTCTTAAACATTTCAAGGAATTTTTGAAACTGCTCATCTAGTTTAACATTCTTAAAGCGCTGAGGAAAAGGTGTCTCCCTGTAATCAAAGGTTGGACATTCGCCCCTCCGCTTGGGCGGGTTGATGTGTGAACCTTTGTCATGATGGTTGCATGGAACCACTTCTTCCTCGTACAGTTTCTCCTCTTGCCTTTCTTCTTTATCTTTTCCTGCAAAAGATTTAGAAAAACCACAATTTAAATCAATAGAGTTAGGAGGATGTTGGGACCTTTCAGAGGAGGCTTTTTGTGCCTCAGCCCTTTCATCTTCATCCTTGCTCTTTTCTTCTTCTTTCTTCTTTTCTGAACGATTTCCAGCTTCCTACCACTTCTTAGTGTCACCATCTTGCACTGCTCTCTTGGGTTAGGCTCAGTGTCGCTTGGAAATTTTCCCTTCTGAAGGGCATTCACCGCTGAAGCGATCTGTCCTATCTACACTTCCATATTTTTCAAAGCAGTGTCGTGGTTATTGACTGCCGTCTGAAGATTCACGTTCAATACTTTCTGTTCCTTTATAAACATAGCCACCAACTCCTCCAGGCTATTCTTCTTTTCAGGCGCACTGGATGATGCAAAACCTGGCGGCGGCTGCAAGACATTCTTTGTGTTTGAGTACGAGAAGTTCTCGTGATTGCGCAGATTTGGGTGGTAGAAGTTCGGTATTCCTTGAGTAAATGGTATGTTCCCCACGTACTGGACTTCTTCCATATCCTGACCTTCCTTCTTCGAATAGCCTTCAGCTAAGGTGGAAATGGATTTGACCACCTCAGATGAAGTTAACTTGTTCAGGGCGTTGGTCAGCGATGCAATATGAGCTTTCAACGAACTCGACTCATCCAATTCCTAGATTCCAGCCTTCTTTTAAACTGCTCCCCTCTCCGTCGGCCATTGATAACTGGTTGCTGCCATTTCCTCTAACAAATCCCTGGCTTCTGTCACCGTCTTGGAAAGAAAACTTCCTCCTGCTGATGTGTCTAGGACTGTCTTAGTGGAGGGATTCAATCCATTGTAAAATAATTGCACTTGGAGCCAATCAGGATATCCACGTTGGGGGCACCGCCTAAGCATCTCCTTGTATCTCTCCCATGCCTCGTACAACTGCTCCTCGTCAAGCTGTCTAAACGTCCCAATCTCAATCCGGAGCTTCGTAGTTTTGGCAGGCGGGAAAAATTTTGTCAGAAACGCCTGGGCAAGCTCATCCCATGTACTAATACTTCCCGTCTCGACTGATTCGAGCCAATCCTTAGCTCTGTCTTGTAGAGAAAATGGAAACAATCTCAATGTGATAGCGTCTGCCGGCACTCCATTCATCTTTACTGTCCCGCATATTTCCAGGAATAATCTCAGATGTGAGTGTGGATCCTCAGAAGGATGTCCCTTAAAAGAATTATCGCGTGCCATCTGAATCAATCCCGTCTTCAACTCAAATTTTGTAGCTTGTATCGGGGCATAAACGATTCCTGAATTTTCGGTGGGAAGAACTGGCTGTAGAAAGTCTCTGATTGCCTTGGGAGCTTCTTGTTGGGTCATTGCTTCTGCTAATCTTTTCTCTCTACGAATGGTTCTAAGAGTCCTGTCAATTTCAAGATCTAGCGGAAACAAATTAACCACCTTGTTCCTTCGCATACAATACTCTCAATCAATCAAGAGAACCAAACAAAATAAAACAAAAACAAATGATATTCACAAAATAATAACAAAAAATTATTTACACCTAAATTACTATTTATCCCTTTCTTTTTGATGTAAAGAAAAATTGATTTGCTTAAAAATCAAGCCTCCCCGGCAACGGCGCCAAAAACTTGTTGCTAACCGCAAGCGTACGGGTCGTCACATGTAATATAAAACGGAAAGAATTCCGAGTATCGAATCCACTGGGAGGCGAAGCGAAATTTAAGCAAGCAAAAATCTCTTGAGCACTAAAAATAATTAGGAGAAATAATATTTAGGGGGCAGTTCATGCAGTTAAAAAGATTCCAAAAATCAAAGTAGTTAAAGAACATAATTTTTGATCAACTGATAAAAATAAAATGTGGAGAAAGAGTTTTCTTAATGGGAAGAGGGGTCTTGAAAATCAATTATTAGCCAAACAATTGGTATAATTATCCTATCTCATTGCCCAACTAATTATAATCCTAGAATCTCCGTTAATCACATAGGTTCTCCTATCGGTTTCCCCTAATTGTAATTAATTCATTTTAACAACCTAAGTGTCCTTAGCGCTATTAAAAAATCATTAATTATTACGCTCTGATTCATTTTAGGAATCTAAGTTTAATCAACTAATCCCGGTGTCACGACGGGCAATTAAACTAGTTGCATGGATTATGATCTATCCTAACTTCTCTCCGTCGAGTTTCCATTAAGAATCGAATCATTACACAATTGGCCAGATTGAATAAAGCATTAAGCACATCCATACAAATAATTAGGAAAAAGGGCAAGAGACAGGTAATTATAACAACATTTCAACTATAATTTCATTCCAAGACCCCAAATTGGGGTTTAGCTATACATAGCTAAAATATCCACAACATTTACAATAGAAAGCATAATTAAGAGCATAAAAGGAAAGGAATTGACCGTCGAAGAACCCCTTCGCTGACGCTCAGAGCTCCGCCGAACACTCCTTGAGCCTCCTAGGATGCTCCCCAAAATTCCCCAAATATTTCCCACTAAGAAATCTCTCAAAAAGGCTAGGAAGCCTTGAGAGAGGCTCCAAAGGAGCCAAAGGAAGGAAAGAAAGGATGGATTCAAGAATGATTTGATTGATACAAAATGAGGCACCAAGAGGTGCCTTTTATAGGCCCGGATTGGGGGTAGCGTCGCGACGCTACATTGCACAGCATCGCGACGCTGCAACGCACGCGTCTTATTGCCTAAGAAATGGGTAGCGTCGCGACGCTGACCCAATTTCCAGAATTTCCCAGCTTCGGTTTGGGCTGATTTTTGGGCCTCCTCTTCACTTCTTTTTGGGCTTTTCTATCATGATTGGCTTCTTTGACTCCCCTGTTTATCCAAGCTTGGATTTGGGCTTGATTGGCTTCATTTTGGGCACTTTTTCCCCAAAATCCACAACTTTGCTCCTAAGGACCAAATAACGAAATACATTAAATATTTTCATTAAAAACACGATTAAAGCACAGAAAAGCTGAATAAATTGGGACTAAAATAGCTACATTTTTGCTCGCTATCACTCGTTAAGCTGCAGCATTCTAATTGCTCCTGCACGACTCAGATCAAAATTTAATTTCTTCAAGGCCCAAAACGTTTTATGCTCAAGCTCTAATGGTAAATGACAAGCTTTCCCATATACTAACCTAGAGGGAGACATACCTAAAGGAGTCTTATAGGCTGTCCTATAAGCCCAAAGAGCCTCATCCAACCTAAAAGACCAATCCTTCCTAAATGGATGGACTACTTTTTCTAGAATAGATTTTATTTCCCTGTTACTTATCTCAGCTCGACCATTTGCTTGTGGGTGATAAGGGGTAGCTATCCTATGCTTGATCTCATACTTAGCTAGAAGCTTAGTTAAGATATTATTAACAAAATGTGTACCCTCATCACTTACTAAAGCTCTAGGTGTCCCAAACCGCGCAAAGATGTGCGATTGGAGAAACCTCGAAACCGTCTTGGCATCATTCTGATGGCATGCAATGGCCTCCACCCACTTGGACACGTAATCAACTGCCAATAAGATAAAAACATTGCCATTTGAAGGGGGAAATGGTCCCATAAAATCAATACCCCATACGTCGAATAATTCAACTTCCAAAATGTAAGTAAGAGGCATTTTATCTCTAGGTCCTAAGTTTCCTCTCCTTTGGCAGGCATCACATTGCTTGTAGAACCAATGGGCATCCTTAAACAAGGAAGGCCAAAAGAATCCGCAATTCAAAATCCTCATAGCTGTCCTCTGTCCGCTGAAATGGCCTCCATACGGCGAAGAGTGACATTGCTCCAGGATTTCTTTTGCTTCATCACCTGAAACACACCTACGAATAATACCATCAGAGCATTGTTTGTACATAAATGGCTCATCCCAATAGAAAAACTTTGCATCATGCCTAAACTTTTTCTTCTACCTCCACTCCATATCAATAGGAGTGACTCCCTTGACCAAAAAGTTGGCAATATCAGCATACCAAGGGACATCCTTGACTACCTTTACCTCCACAGCAAAGAGCTGCTCATCTGGAAAAGAATCTGAGATGGCAGATTGCTTCAGCAAAGATGATGATGGATCAAGACGAGACAAATGATCTGAAATGACATTCTCTGATCCCTTCTTGTCCTTTATCTCTAAGTCGAATTCCTGCAATAATAAAACCCAACGAATTAGTCTAGGCTTTGCATCTTTCTTAGACATTAAATACCTTATCGCTGCATGATCCGTGAACATTGTGACTTTGGATCCAACCAAATATGGCCGAAATTTCTCAAAAGCAAACACCACAGCTAACAACTCATTTTCAGTACTTGTATAGTTGACTTGTGCCTCATTTAAAACCCTACTTGCCTAATATATAGGATGAATAAATTTGCCCTGCTTTTGCCCCAGCATAGCACCTACTGCAGCATCACTCGCATCACACATTGCCTCAAATGGTAAATTCCAATTAGGTGCACAAAGAATGGGTGTTGAGATTAAAGCAACCTTTAAAGTCTCAAAAGCCTTCCTACAATCTGCATTAAAGTAAAAAACATGATCAGCGCACAATAAGTTACAAAGAGGTTTACTGATTTTTGAGAAATCCTTTATGAACCTTCTATAAAATCCAGCATGACCTAAAAAACTCCGAATCCCCTTCACTGAATTCAGTGGTTCTAGTCTCTCAATAACCTCAATTTTTGCTCTATCAACTTCTAGACCATTCTAAAAAATCCTATGTCCTAACACAATGCCCTCCTTCACCATGAAGTGGCCTTTCTCCCAATTAAGAACTAGATGGGTATCCTCACATCTCTTTAACACCTTACCTAAATTATCCAAACAATTTTGAAAAGACCCTCCAAAAACTGAAAAATCGTCCATAAATACCTAAAAAATGGACTCAATCATATCAGAAAAAATTGCCAACATACACCGTTGAAATGTTGCTGGAGCATTGCAAAGGTCGAAAGGCATTTGCCTAAAAGCAAACGTCCCGTAAAGGCAGGTGAAAGTGGTTTTTTCCTGATCCTCAGGAGCGATAGTAATCTGGTTATACCCAGAATAACCATCTAAGAAACAGTAGTAGGCCTGACCAGCCAATCTATCCAATATCTGGTCAATAAATGGTAGAGGGAAGTGGTCCTTACGAGTGGCTTTATTAAGCCTCCTGTAATCCATGCAAACCATCCAGCCAGTTACCGTCTTGGTTGGGATCAATTCATTATCTTTATTGCTCACTACCTTGACACCTCCTTTCTTAGGAACACATTGGACAGGGCTTACCCAATTGCTGTCTGCAATCGGATAAATAATGCCCGCATCCAACCATTTAATCACCTCCTTTTTAACAACCTCTTTCATCGCAGGGTTAAGCCTTCTCTGTTGCTCAATACTTCTAAAGGATCCCTCCTCTAGAGTGATTTTGTGCATACAAAAAGTTGGGCTAATACCCTGAATGTCAGCCAATGTCCAACCTATTGCCTTGCGGTATTGCTGCAGCAACTTTATTAAGGCATCTTCATGCTCTGGCACTAAATCTGATGCAACAATAATGGGCAACGTCTCACCCTCCCCAAGATACACATACTTTAGATGATCCGGCAAGGGCTTGAAATCTAAAGTGGGTGCCTCAATCAGGGATGGCTTGATAGGAGGAGCCTTCCTTTGATCTAAATCTAAAGACTCAACAACATCCTCACACCTAAACATCTCTTTTTCATTTGTTCTTTCTAAAGAAAAAACTTCTAAATCCTCTACACTAACCTCTCCATGATCTTCCAAATATTTGCTAGCTGAATCCTGCATTGCTGTCTCAACAATTGTGTGCTCCAGAATCCTAATGAAAGAGCAATCCTCCATTTCGTCTGGATACTTCATGGCCTTAAACACATTAAATTTTACTTCCTCATTACAAACCCTCATTGTTAATTCCCCTTTTTAAACATTTATCAATGCCCTACCAGTAGCCAAAAATGGATGACCTAGAATAATTGGGACATCTTTATCTGCCTCATAGTCTAAGATAATAAAATCAACAGGAAATATGAATTTATCTACCTTTACTAAGACATCCTCAATTTTACCCTCTGAATATGTGATAGACCTATCAACTAATTGGAGTGTAACTGTGGTAGGCCTAGCTTCACCAATACCTAGCTTCCGATAAACCGAAAGAGGCATAAGGTTAATGCTTGCACCTAAATCACATAGTGCTCTACCAAACTCTTTTCCACCTATAGACACAGGTATAGTGAATGATCCTGGATCCTTAGCCTTGGTTGGTAGCCCATTCTTAAGAATAGCACTACATTCCTCAGTAAGAGATACAGTTTCAAACTCACCTAACCTCTTCTTTTGAGTTAAAATATCCTTAAGAAATTTAGCATAATTAGGCATTTGCTCAATAGCTTCTACTAAAGGGATATTTATATGCAATTGCTTAAGAATCTCTAAAAACTTTTTAAATTGACCATCCTGATTCTTAGGCATGTACCTATGTGGAAAAGGTAGAGGTGGTACATAAGGTGGGGGCGGCACATAAGGTGGTTCCACATCTGGTACGGAACCAGATGCTCCAGCATCTTTATCGCTGCCTCCAGCACCCTGACCAGACTCCAACTCTTTCTCAACAACAACATTTTTATCACAATTTTTCTCTACATTCTGGGTTTTACTAGGTTATTTTCTCTCTTCTAGTGGCTTACCACTCCTTAGAGTCACTGCTTTTACCTGCTCCTTACCTTCCCTTTTAGGGTGTTCAGTTTCCGAAGGAAGTTTCCCTTGAGGCCTTGCCTTCAGCTCATTAGCTAGCTGGCCCATTTGCAATTCCAGGGCTCTCATTGATGCTTGATTACTTTGAATAACGGCATCTGTACGAGCCATATATTCTTTCATCATTGCCTCAAGAGAACTCTCCGAACTTTGCTGGGGCAAAGCCTGCTTATTTTGCTGGGGCAAAGCCTGCTTATTTTGCTGGGGCAATACCTGCGCTTTAGCAAATCCTCACTGGTTCACCTTTTGTTGTGCTTGCACATTACTTCCTTGTCCTCCCCATGCGAAGTTGGAGTGGTTGCGCCAACCTGGATTATAAAAGTTAGAATACGGGTTGTTCCTCTGATTACCTACAAAAAACACAGAAGCTGGATTGCTGGGGCAAAACTCGTAGTTGTGCTCTTCACCACAATAGACACATGCTTCTGCTGCAACTTGGTTCACCACTGCAGCAGGCTCCACAGCTAGCGGCTGCTGATGACTAACCACTGTCACATTTTTAAGAGCGTTAGCTAACATTGCAATATCAGCCCTAATGGTGGACACACCATCAACCTCTAACACACTCTTAACCTTTTTATTTGTTCCTCTAACATCCGACCACTGACAACTATTAGTTGATATTCTTTCTAAAATTTCATGGGCTTCATTAAAAGTTTTTGCCAAAGGGGCCCCTCCAGCCGAAGCATCAACCATACCTTGGGTTGCTCCATTTAACCCATTGTAAAATGTTTCTATTTGGATACAATGTGGTAAACCATGGTGGGGACACTTTTGCAAAAGCTCCTTAAACCGCTCCCATGCCTCACTAAAAGTCTCATCTTCAAGTTGCCTAAACCCTACTATTTCACTCCTCAATTTAGCATTTCTATTTGGTGGGAAATATTTACTCAAAAAATTTTCGGCTAACTCATTCCATGTCCTAATTGATCCTGGAGCAAAAGAATTTAACCATGCCTTTGCTCCATCTGTAAGAGAATACGGGAACAAAGTTAATCTAAGGGCATCCCTAAGCACTCCTTGAATTACAAAAGAATCACTAACTCCTAGAAAAGATTTAAGATGTAAATGGGGGTCTTCATATGACAAACCATGGAACTGCCCCACGGCTTGCAACATCTGAAACATTACCGGTTTCATTTCAAAATTTGCTGCCTCAATGTGAGGACGTGCAATCCCTGGATTTAACTCATCAAACATTCGAAAAGCATACGCTCGAATGGCTCTGGCCCTATCGTTCGCTGCCAAGATAGGATTCTCAGCCTGATTATTTTGCTGTCTATTTTTGCTCCAGCGGCTGGTTTTGCTGCAGCACATGATTCTACTGGGGATCAACCGGATCTTCTGGACCCTGCGGGAGACGCGACACGTCAGCCATTTGATTTTGTTGTCTACGCTGCTCTCTCCTTCTTATCCTGAATGTCCTCTCGATTTCTGGATCAAGCTCGAACCTTACCCCAGGCGGATCGTTCATGCACCAAACTCGCACCTGCAAAAACAAAAGAAACAATCAAAAAGTTTCAGCACCAAACCACTAAAACACATACACAGAACAGATCAGATAAAAACTTATTCAAGTCCCCGCAACGGCGCCAAAAACTTGTTGGGTTTCCAGAGTGAGTAAAAATAAGTTATAAAAATACTCTAGAACTGTGTGCAAGTATACACAGTCCGCAGCAACTAATAAGTATTTATCGAATCCAAGGTCTGAATTAGCTTCCACTTTATCTATTTTTTTTTAGTTTTTCAATGGTTTCAAGAATGGTTAAAATGATTGGTTTTTATAGAATGTTGAAGCAAAAGAAATGACAGAACAGAAAATAAACAAATAGGCAGACAGATTAGAAACAGGCGCTGGTCAGGATTTAGCAATTGTTTTAAAAGATGCTCTAGCAATATTATTGATCATGCAAAACTCTCGCAGTCTTATTAGCGGATTCCTCCCGGAACTCCGGATTTTTTATAATATGTTTCAACTCCAATGAAGCTCTACCGATCATGCACTAGGCAACTGGCTATCCCTAGCTCAGTCATTAGCATTCACCCAATACACAATGATCTAGTGTGATTAACCGCCACACACTCCCTAAATCATCCATGAAACTAGAGAGAGGTATTCATACCAGCTGGCCAGGCGGGCATGAAATAGAAATAAACACAACAATTAATCAAGATGCATAGAATCAATATTTATTACTAGAAATTAAGCACGATAATCACATATTCCTAACCAACGCCTAAAGCTACTTAGTTCATAAAATGCTGGAAACACACGTTACAATCTGAGTAAGCATATCCACAATTACAAAATAATGCAAGAAAATATTAGTTCCCTTGATCAGATTGCAATTGATGGTCTTCTTGATGGTCTCCAATCTCTCCTCTCTTCGGCTCCCAAAGGTGGAAGTAACCTTTCCAAGATTGGAATGTTTCTCCCCAAAGATGGAATGAATTTGACTTGGGCAGCTATCTCCTTTTATAGAGTGATAGGAGGCTTGAATTAGGTTGACCTAGACACGTGGATGGCTCTCCTTGCTCCATAAATCCGAGAATAGCTTAACAGAATTCAGTTTGTTAAATTGGCTAACGAGCTGCAGCACAGAATTTGCTCCCTCAAGTCACCCAGCAACATATTATGCACAAAATAATTTCCAAAGCTTCCATTCTTCCAAATGGGTTAAAACATATAATATTTATCTAAAAGCAACCCTATTAAGCATAAAAGACACACAAATCACTATAGAAATGAGGTCTAAATAACTCCCTTTTGGAGAGTTATCAGTTTGCAATCAATATTGAGCTCTCACATTCTGATTGGCAATTAAAAAAGTTGATCTCTAACATTCTGATTGGCTATTGCTTGAGGACAAGCAATGAGTTAAGTTTGAGGGTATGATAAGGGTAAAAAATATACCTATTTACCCTTATATTTAGCTCATTTCCTTGTCAAAAGTTGTATATTTATGTCAATTTTACTGTTCCCGAGCTCAAAATATGTTAAAGTTGATAAGTTAGGGTATTGAGATTCACTTTTGTCAAATTATGCTCATTTGTGCTTGAAAAGACTCAAGTTTAAGGGAATTTGACTAAGTTTGTTGTTGTGCAGGAAAACAGAGGAAATGCATGGATTTACCCCGCATTTCTGGGCAAGCAAAATGAATTGCGATCGCATTTCTGGAAAAACAGAGGCAGTTCCGAGTCATCCGCAGGTCGTTTTGAACAAGACTTCTTCGCACCTAATCGGCTGTTTTGACTCCGAAACCGACTGGGCTACCTACCAGCACGTATTTCGCAGCTCCTCAACCAATTCCAACACTATATAAGCTTGAGATTTGAAGTCAAATCCAAGCAAAACTCATTTGGACCATAGTATTTAGATACTGTTTTTATTTCCAGCTCTTGTTACCTTTCATTTATTTCTATTCTTTACATCTTCTTTTCAATGAAAAGGTATTCATTTGCACTTTATCTCACCATGAGTAGCTAAATTTCGTTGAGGGGTTCAATATGGTGAATTCCCTTATGGTTCAATAGATTGAAAGTGTTTTATTTGCTTAAGTTTTGTTCTATGCATGTCATTCTTTATTCAAGATCATTATGATCTTGCTAAGTTTAAATTGATCACTTAGACTTTGCATGCTATGTGAGTTTGATCTCGAAAGGGACAGACGATATCGGTTCTCATAAAGGTGATATAGGAGAAAAGGCTCGAAAGAGATTGTTCGGTGGTATAGGGCAAGCTACCTAAGGCACCCTATATCAACTAGAGGGTTATAGATTGCATTCGTGAATTATTTATGTCGGAGTCGAGTCACAGAAATGTGCATAACGGTAATCGCTTAGCCTTCTAACGGTTCTTGGGAGCAAGGCCAAATAGAAGTTAAATCTGACCCAATGCATTGAATAGGCTTAAGTTGAATAATCCATGATTAAGGTTATTGCCTTTGGGATGAATCCATATTGAATACCTCGTTTTGTTTATTGTTGTTATTCTTTACCTATTTATTTGCGTTACTTATTTTTCTAAAAATAAATCATCAATCATTTCTTTGCTTACCTATTTCTAAGCAATCGTTTGAGCAGTTTCTTATTCAAATCCATATTTCCAATTTAGTCATCGTGGGATCGATACTCTTGGAATACTTCTAAGGTTTTTATTACTACGTGCGATAGTGTATACTTGCACTAAGGTTGACTGAATTTATCTTTATTATCATTTATCATCTTATCTCACATCCATCATTCAGCCTCTTCCACACCAGTCATACATCTATTAATTAATTCACAACCCCAATAGGTGAAATCAATTCCCTAAGGGGCCGTTTGGTACAAGGTTTTTGGAGATGGGAATGGGCAAGGGTTTCTAATACCCTTGTTTGTTTCAAGATTTCTGTGGTGGGCCTAGGAAATAACGCATTCCCAGACATCATTTATGCCCATCAGCAAGGGCTTTCTATGCCCTTGCAAAAGCATGGGTTTTCTCTTTTCCCATCTCTTCTTTTTTATTTTTATATGCAATTTTATTTTGAATATAGTTAATTAATCAACTAATGGATACTAAATTAAAAATAATATAATAAATTATTTAATTAGATAAAATAATAATTTGTCAAGAATTTCAATTTTTTTTAAACAAATACTTTTTTTTAGGACTTTTAAACAAATACTTAGTCCAAGTTTATTAAAGGGATGTAATTACATATTTACTAAAATTACAATTAATTAGTTAATATTATCGAAAATATATTTAATTATTGAATTAAAATCATTTAAATGAATTTAGTATAAAAATTCATTTTTCAATAACTATAATTAATTACTTATCGATTATTTATAATCAATTAATTACTTTTTTGGATTTCCTTATAATAAATAAATAATCATATCATTATTAAATATTTATCTAATTAATTTTTATGGATACAATATATTAAATTATTGTAGTTAAAGATGTTTATTAAAAAATTAATTAAATAATTTTAGTTTGTTAAATTAACATAGTTTATCCCATTAAAATTATTTCATGATTATTATTTCATGAATTTTTATTAATAGTTTGAATTAATTTTGATTATTTTATTGATTAATTTATTAAAATTACATAAAGTTTACCTGATTAATTCTAAAAAATAAATACAGACATAATTTGTTCTCATAAAATCCTGATGACATTCCCATGCACAACCAAACACAGTTATCTTTTATTCCCATCAATCTTATTCCTAGGCATAGTATTCCCAAACATCATGTATTCCTAGGCATCTATAAAACCTTAAACCAAACGGGCCCTAAGAGTTTTCATCGTTTGAATTCCTCAGTTTGTAGCTTTTGTTCTTGATTTCTTTCATCATCACTAAGTTTAACTTCCTAGATAAAATCGGACAAGATTATTTGCTGTAATTAATTTGATTAGAAACCCAATCTAGAGGATGACACTCGTTAACACAAAAATCACTATATTAAGATTTGACCAGTGCGCTTGCGGTAGGAAAAATCCACATCAGTATATGGACTCAAGCTTCCAAGACTATTTGATAGGGCATGGAATCTCGTCCCAACTCTCAGCCCCTGGTACACCTCAGCAGAACGGTGTATCGGAAAAGAGAAACAGAAGTTTATTAGACATGGTTCGCTCGATGATGAGCTATGCTCAATTATCTAACTCGTTTTGGGGTTACATAGTAGAGACTGCAGTTTATATTCTGAACATGGTTCCATCAAAGAGTGTTTCAGAAACACTGTTTGAGCTGTAGAAAGGGCGTAAAACAAGTTTATGTCATTTCTGAATTTGGGGATGCTCGACATACTTGCTAGAAGAACACCCGAAGAAATTAGAACGTCGTTCAAAATTTTTCATATTTGTAGGCTATCCAAAGAGACGAGAGGTGGATACTTCTTCGATCCTGAAGAAAGTAAAGTATTTGTATCGACAAATGCTACATTCTTAGAAGAAGACCACGTTAGGAACCACAAGCCTCGAAGTAAAGTTGTTTTAAGTTAATTATCTAAAGACGCTACGAAAACATCAACTAGAGTCGTCTATGAAGCTGACGCCTCAAGTAAGTCACGTCCTTCTCAAGATATGATAGTGACTCGATGAAGTGGGAGGATTATTACTCGACCTGACCGCTATCTGGGTTTAGTTGAAACTCTAGTTGTCATACCTGATGATAGAGTCGAGGATCCATTGACTGATAGATAGGCAATAAAGGACGTTGACAAGAACGAGTTGATTAAAGCTATGGACATCGAAATGAAGTACATGTATTTTAATTCCGTCTAGGATCTTGTAGATCAACCTGAAGGGGTACGACTCATAGGGTGTAAATGGATCTACAAAAGGAAACGAGATGCATTATTTAAATCATATTTAAATAACTCCAAGTCTCTCTTTAATTATAGTTTAATTCAAAGATTATACTAAAATACGTTAAATATATCGCATACAATTTAACGTTAAATTCAAATTCTTTCACCACTATGTGATAGGACCTAAATAGTCCTATTTTATCACCTCTAATCTAAGCTTGTTTAACGTTATTTTATGCTTTACTTGTCTTATTTACAGGATATTTGAGCTAAGGCTATGTTGGGAGCTGATAACGCTAATTGGTGTTAATTCAGACGAATTACGGAGTTTTGGAGCCATCTCGGTGTCTTGGACGACGAGGAGGTGAAAGGACCCAATTATGTTGGAACGGGCCTGAAGAATGACACCAGAAGCCAAAGATTGAAGCCCCGTACCTAGAAGAAAGCAGCAGGTCGAGAATCAGTGCTGGCGTCAAGACGCTGCCCTTGGCATCTCGAAGTCGCCTTATTTTCTATAAATATGTAGCGTCGATTTAGTCCGCTGTTAGATTAGAATTTTGGTCTTTTTGCGATTTCCTTTGTACCTTTTACTTTCCAGCATTGTTGTAGACCTTTCTATGTCATATTTTATGGATTATTTCATGTCTATTGTTGTTTTTACTTCATCTATGCATAGCTAATCGTATTTGGATCGTTGGATTGGGTTTATATTTTGATCTCTAATAAGATTGGCTGAGTTTTCTAGTTTATCTTGCTATTATTGTTGTCTATTTCATTGAGTTTTGCATGTTATCCCGTTTAAACCAATAGATGAGGCTAGTCTATTAGGATTGACGCCCTATACGATTACCGCTTGTGTATTCTATCGGTTATTTTTAGATAGCCACTAGGTTGTGGCAAGCCACTCTCTATGCGAGGCGACCCTGGATAGGCCTAGGATGCATGTTAAAGGTTGTAGGAATTAGATTCGAATTACATTTGAATTTAGTTCATACAATTCTGGCTAGTTTAATAAGGTGATTGTGAATTTTCTTAATCTAAAATTAGTTAGATATACGTAGTAACCGTTGCAGAGTTCTCGGATGGTTCTATTTTATGAATAAGGGGTGGCGAGCAATAAAGTTAATATTAATTAATCTTGATAATTCCAGAATTCACGGTTAGCAAGTTAATTAGCACAGGTTAGTGTAGGGGGGTCCTCCAAGTAATTCAGAAGCCGATCGGACTAATGAAATCAACATAGAACGATTATTAGAGAAAATTAGGAAACCAACAAATTAGAATAATGCATTAGAAATCCCAATCCAATGATCCCCGTCTTATTTATATTTGTCTTGCTTAATTTTATGTCTTTTAAAATCTAGCATTTAATTATTTAATTATTTTTGCTTGTCCTTCATACTAAAAATCCCCATGCTTTCGTAAGCACGAAATTCTACAACTGCTAGGTCCCCTTCCCTGTGTTCGACCCAGACCACTATTTCTACAAAATAGTAGTAGTGTCGTGGATTATAAATTTATTTGACAACTTGGAGAATTTGACACCCTCCTGAGGACCCGTCCAATTGGCGTCGTTGCCGCGGAAGGGAGTTTTCGAGTGTTTATAGGATTTTTTTTTTCTTTTTGTACTTTTCCATTTTCTTTTTGCAGAGCTTAACGATGAAGTCAGCATAGCCTCGGCGTGCTAATCCCATGGCCGAGCACATGATGCAATACCTTGCCGCTCTTGATCCGAGTCATCTCCCGTCTCTTGGAGACCTTGAAGTCACAAGATAAATCATGTACATCATCCAAGCACCTGAGGAATACTTCCACAAGTACTGGGACTGCTTCAATGAATTATGTGCACTTCCTCATAGCCCATTGTCTGAGGAATCCTTGCTGTTGCACTTCATTGAAGGATTATCACCTGATGACAGAATGATGTTGGATATAGCAACTGGCGGGGATGCACTAGACAAAAAACCCAGTAAGGCTAAAGAGATAATTTTGAGCTTGGCAACGTATGTTGGACTCATCATATTTCAAGCACGAAAGGTAAATTCTTTTGATTCTTCGGATAGCAAAGATTCTGGGCAACAGGAAGAAGGTAAGTCTAATGAGGTTAGTGAGCCTGAGCTTAAACCTTCTTTAGATTCTAAGTCTGATTCATGTGATATGTCACGCATGATAGGAGAAGTGGAAATAGATGATGAATTAGATTTGGTCGATTCTATGAAAAATTCTATTTCCCATAAGCTTATTAATTTTGATTTGCATGAGCTAGACTTAGTGATTTCGATTGTTGACCAGTCTGTTGCTCATTATAATGGTGTCTTGATCAGTATGTTGGGGATCATGATGGATTATGTGTTTAAATTTTCTCATGCCTTGCACACTGTGTGCAAGTTTAATTTATCTATGTAGGAGTAAATCAATAAGAAGAAAAGTAAAAAGGATGTAATGAAAATCAAAAAGGTTGATTTCATATGAGAAACAAAGAGAATGTGGTCGAGCAAACGACCTTAAACATTTGCAAAGTTTACTGCTTTCTGTTATTTCAATTCTTAGATAGGTTTATTTTTGTTAGTTGTTTTTATGTTTGTTTTCTTGTTTTTTCGTTTAAGAATGGCAGTACCAGAGCGAAGCTTCTATATTTGTAAGAAAACATGATCCACCACCCACGAGCGCAGAATTTAGGGAAGTTCTATTCGTTCCCTGTGCATTGTCTTATTTTTTCATGATTTATTACATTGAGGGCAATGTAAAATTTAGGTTGGGGGTGGGGAATTATACTTTATGTTTCTGTTGGGCCTTCAGCAACTGAGCGTCAGGCCAACGTTTGTGCTTAATGAATGTCTTGCATGCGTGTTGTGTATATGCTTGTTTAAGTGATGATGGTTTCCTAGGATTGACCTAAATTTTTTCGAAAATTTATTGCTTTCGATGAGTTGTGACCGAGAGTGTTAAAAAAAGGAGCCTTTTCAAAACATTTCTAGGATACGTCTTGAACTTGTTGGGTGTCTACCTTGCTTTAAAGTAGGGCTTGAATCCTTAGGAGTGAGTTACTTAGCTCATATTCCTGTTGTCACCCCGATAGTTGTAAAGTTAAGTGAGAAAGTCTAAACCTTTTTAGCAAAATAGTGTGTGGAGTCTTGCATAAGAGAGGAAAAGAAAATATGTCTGTAAAAAAAAAAATAGTGGAAAAAACAAGGCAGTCAGCGCGAGCCAAATGAAAAATCATATGAGCGTCATTTTTATTTTGAGAGAAAAAAAAGCATGCTTGCATTGAGTTTAAACACCTAGAGGTAAAAAGAGCTACCAGCGGTGTGATCAGTTAGGCCAACCAAGAGTTAAACTCGGGTTATGGGTCCCTACATTGTAGTGTGAAAGCTACTGCCCCATCCAAAAGAAATGCAAAAAAAAAAAAAAAAAAAAAAAAAACAGAGAGAGAGAGAAAAGAAAAAGGAATTCCTTGATCAGAAACCTAAGCAAGAGGAAGCAACCTAGTTTGTTCCATTTGAGCCTTTTAGCAAGACCTTAGTGTCAGTGTAGGGAGAAGATAGGATGAGAGTTGAGTAAACCAATCTCGGGCTAGTAAAGTATTCTTTAGGTGGGATGGAGCTCTCTTGTGCAAGAAAATCTTTGAAAAATTTTAATTTGTCTCCTCATTTGTCTTTCTTGTGAATGTCTCTTGATTGCTTTAGTTTTTGGAGTATTTGAGTCTTGAGGATTAAATCACTTTTTGATTATATGCACAATGTATTTTTCTTTGGTCTGTGTCTGCCTTGCTCGAGGACCTAAACAGTCATATTTTATCACCTCTAATCTAAGCTTGTTAGAGTTATTTTCTGCTTTACTTGTCTTATTTACAGGATATTTGAGCTTAGGCTGTATTGGGAGCCGATCACGCTAATTGGTGTTAATTCGGGCCAATTACGAAGTTTTGGAGCCATCTCGGTGTCTTGGACGGCAAGGAGGTGAAAAGACCAAATTGTGTTGGAACGGGCCTGAAGAATGACACAAAAAGCAGAAGATTGAAGCCGCGTACCGAGAAGAAGCAAGACAAGATCGAGAATTAAGGCAGCAAGTCGAGAATCAGGGCTTGCGTCGAGACGCTGCGCCTTGGCGCCGAGACGCCGACGCGAAATTTGACCGGAGTATAAAGTTCGTAGTGTCGAGACGCTGCACTTGGCGTCTCGACGACGCCGTATTTTCTATAAATATGTAGCCTTGGTTTAGTCCGCCGTTTGGTTACAATTTTGGTCTTTTTGCGATTTCATTTGTTCCTTTTACTTTCCAACATTGTTGTAGACCTTTCTAGGTCATATTTTATGGATTCTTTCATGTCTGTTGTTATTTTTAGTTCATCATAGCTAATTGTATTTAGATCGTTGGATTGGGTTTATGTTTTGATCTCTAATAAGATTGGTTGAGTTTTCTGGTTTATCTTGTTGTTCTTGCTGTCTATTTCATTGATGTTTGCATGTTATCTTGTTTAAACCAATACATGAGGCTAGTCTATTAGGATTGACGCCCTATGCGATTACCGCTTGTGTATTCTATCAGTTATTTTTAGATAGCCACTAGGTTGAGGCAAGCCACTCTCCACGCGAGACGACCCTTGATAGGCCTAGGATGCATGTTAAAGGTTGTAGGAATTAGATTTGAATTGCATTTGAATTTAGTTCATACAATTCCAGACTGATTGGCTGCCAGAGTGTTTGGTATTTTAATAAAAAATTATCGTACATTTTAATCAATCCAAGTATAAACTGACAAAATCAAGTAATACCTGGTGAGTCCAGGGTCGAAAACACAGGGAAGGGATATTCACAAAGTTTTTAACAATATTTATTCATTGAAACTCAAAACGTACAATATTATTTTAAGGAATAAACAAGAGAGTTGGTATGATTGAAAAGTAATATCTTGCATAAAACAAAACATGCAATGAGAGTTAAAGGAAAATCACAATAAGAATGGTATCAAGGATTTTGCGGTTGCAGCCTCATGCGTTTATAAGAATCTTGTAGCGCATACTTTGATTAATTGATCCATTAACGCCTAAGTGAGAAAAAATCACAAAGTTTCCCTTCCGGTACTCCTTATGCATTTGGCAGTAAACTATCAATTGATTGTTTGGCTTGGGGCTTAATTCTCTTAAAACTTACAAGGGACTGTGTTGGTCACAACGCAATCAAAGCTCATGTATGCACTATCTTTTAGCGGTAGTATTTTCACGCTACCAAGACTACATGTCATGCGCTAACTCATTCTACTTAGAGATGTCCGCATGCATTACCTGTCAGGGATTTAGCACACTGCTACCGCATCCGGCTGGCAAAGCGGGAGTTAGTAATGAAAAGATTATCGCAACTAAGTAGAAAACAATCAATGTTTCATTTAAATCAAAATATGCACTTATAAAATATACTTATCACCGCATGAGGTGCTTGCGCTAAGCCTTGAAGAAGAAAATTAGTTCATGCGAGCAAAAGAAGACATCATGATATAAAACATTATGCACGTAAGTTTGCTTCTAATCGCAGCTTCTTGAGATTTCTTTGTGATCCCCTCTTCTTCTCCCTTTATCAATGGTTTTTGGCATCTATTTATAGGCGAGGAAGATGAATTCTCCAAGTAATTTAGCAACTTGTGTTGATCATTATTAGCCAACTTGTGACTTTTCAGCCCCTTTTCCGCCTACTTGCGTCAGTTGTGTCAGCGTTGTCTTTTTATCCATCTTTTTTGTCTCTTGATCATCTTGGGATGTGTGCCTGCGCTGAGAAGAACTTAAAACAAACAACTGAATTATCTTGCGTTTGCGCCCTATATTTTATAATTTCTCGCCACATACATGAATATAGCTCGCCGCCTATAACAGTCACTTTTCTCTTTCTTTTTGCGCTGAGATGACGCATCTTAGGATCTTTCAGCCTTGTTTTAGCTTAAGTTTAAAGGACAAATAACTTGCTTTTTGCAAGTTATCAAACTCCCAAACATAAACTATTGCTTGTCCTCAAGCAATGCCTATTATCCACTCTACGACAGTTACTCAGCTCTTAATTGCATGCGATCTTGGCATCCTCTTTTCCTTTTTTTTTTGCGCGCATTACCAAACAGATTTAACTTTTGTCAAATTTCCTTCATTGCTTAAAGAAAGTCCCTTGTGCTTAGATTCATCCTTGTGTTAACTCAGCATATCTTCTCCTGCGTGTCCTGGGCGCATAAAGTTATATATATGACTCCCTTTTTTTTTTTAAGTAGGTTAGACAATGTAACGGACATCAAAACCTATGCTTTCGTTTTGGCTTACCCACATTTGTGATGAAAGGTATCCAACTACGGGCATTGCATTTTTTTACTGTCCTTAAACGTTCATGGGTTGCGTTTGTCTTCGCGCAGTGGCAAACTATGGGTGTCATAAATGCCTCTGGCTACAAACATGCCGCATACCTACGGGAAGACATACATTATTTATTAAATTATATATTTATGCGCTGACTCCCCCAAACTTTATATGGACAATGTCCCCATTGTCCCCCAAACTTACATTGAAGCGCATGGACTAAAGAAGATGAAGGCTGAGTTGCGGCAAGTCGAAAATGCGAAGGAATTTTCCTTAAGGTCTGAGGAAATGAAGATAAAGGTTAAACCAATTGAAGTAATGCGGTTAAGAAAATTGAGAAAGTCAGATGCACGGATTGAAAGCGAAGGAGCTAACACAAAGAGTTTGTTAGATAAAGTCATTTAATTCTAAGGCAGAGAGAAAAGTGCGATGAGATAAACAGCTAGTTATATTAATGTATTGCGACACAAAATTATAAACAAAAGCGCATACATTTAAAATATAAACAAAAGATGATAAGGAAAGCAAGTGATTTCTTTATTCCTGCGGTGGTGGTGGTGGTAGTCTTGGATCTCTTGGAGCAGGAGGTACTCTTGGAGGACGCATTTGTGAAGCACCTGCATCAGATGGTCTTTACGCTGTAACTGGTCGCATAAACAAGTTGGGTGCGACTGGCAGGCGACTAAAAGAGTCCGTCCATCGCATCAGGAAGATGGCTAACGCATTCACCCACGTCGATAGTTCTTCTTGTTGCTTGGCAGCAACTCCTGCTGCTGGCACATCCTCGCTTGCTGCAGTCGCAAGGGCTCTATACTATCGTGAATTATTTTCCGCATCTGCGAGAAGATAAGAGCTGCGTCCACATCAATCGTGAGATCGGCCCCAGCCTGAGTGGTACTCGCAGAGGCTTGCAACGTAGGGTTCGGCGCAGGAACTTCCTCATTGCGAGTGGGATTCGGTAATGGGTCTTCAGCATTCCCCTCTGGTGCCAATTCATCCGTGGCCTGCGCAGGAGGCATGTGCTGGACAATTGGTGGTTGCGGTGGCGGTGGTGGAGGTGGTGGCGGCCGCAGGTCTTCTTGCGATTGTGGCAAGGATTCTTGATTTTGAGCGCAGACCGTGCTTTCCTGCGCTGGAGCAGTATTTTGAGGCGTCTGTGCGGCTGGGCGATGGTACTTGCCTGCGGCTTGCTTGCGCCTTTTCTTCTTATGTGCCTCAGGCGCAGGCGAAGTCTCGGTGGGTTGAGATGCTGGGGCTGTTGGCTGCTGCGTGCTTCCTTGCAGACGCCTATTGCGAGTGCTTGTAACACGTGCCCACCATTGCTCATCAAAGTCCTTCCGCATTGTTCGCACTTCTTCATCTGATGCGGGCAATAGATTTGATGCGCGGCAGAGGGATGTGACCAGTCCGGGAAGGAATTTTGCGCCCTTTGGTTTTGCAGCAGTCTGGCGCAAGGTTTCTACGAGGATGCGGCCAAGGTCGATTGGGGTGCCCTTCATTATGCAGTAGACAAGGACTACTCGCTGCAAGCTCAATGTCGCATCATGCGTTGTGGGCATGATGCGATTCTTTACCCAGTGCATCCAAAGCATGGCCTCAAACTCGAGCAGTTGCGATTTGAGGGTCCTTGCAGCTCCATTCCCATCCCATTTGGCCCCAAGTCTGGCCACTGCAAGCAGTACTGCGCTCAGGAAGTCATCATCTAGACAGTCAAGGAGTGCATTGCCTTTTGCGTTGGGAATGTCTCGCAGTTTATAGATATTGTTGATGTGGGCGGAGGAGAAGGCGATGGTGTGGCCCCGCACCAAGACTTCGTCGAGTTCGTCTTGCCACTACGCTCGGTAGAAGTCAGAGACTAGCGCAAGAGCGTAGCTGCGAGGGTTTTGGCAGACGTTTTCCCATTTGCTTTGGGAAATTTGCTCAGTCATTGTCTGCGGGAGGGGGCAACTGAATCCTGGTTCCTCTTGGAATTTCCCCCAATCTTTGGCCTCTGCCTCTTTTCTTGCACCCATTTTCTGTTTGCCCTTGTCTTTGGCTGCGGTGGGCTCTTTCCATTTTCTGCTAGGGGCCACCGCAGGCTGTTCAGAAGGCTCTCGGATGATTATCCCTGTGGGTTGGAGGCTGCGGCGAAGAATTAGGGCACTTCATCTTCGGAATCCGAGGATTCAACGTCAAGGGCTGCCGCAATGATGGCTAAGTTAGTTGCGGCGATGTCTGCGGCAGTTGCATTCTCCGCATTGCTTGATCCTTCTTTATCTTTTTCTGCACTTGTTTATGCTGTGAGTGTGCGAGCAGTTTCATCTACGGTGACATGCTCCCTCATTTCTCTTCGGCGAATTTCTTCGCCTTCCTCGCCCAATTCTCCTAGCAGGTCGTTCCATGTGACCATCTGCTGCTCTGATAATTGTGGGAGTTATCAGTGGGAGGGAGGTGGAAACGGATGCGGTCGTGGAGGAAGAGGAAGAGTTGGTGTTTGGGGCCAGGGCAGTGGAAGAGTTCGGAGGTGGAAGGAGGGCAACCGACGGGAACGGAGAAGAGAATTGAGTTAGGTTGCGAGGGGTGAGAAGATTTGGTATAGGCTGGAGGTTGACGGGTTGGAGGGTGAAGGTTGAGGTATCTAGTGGCGTAATGTTGAGGACTTTAGTGGTGTTTCCACCGGAGGGTGATGGATCGGCGGTGAGCGGACCTTCCGAGCTCTCGATGGCTTGTTCCCCATCTATGACTTCCGGTTCGTCTTCCTCCATGTGATCAATGTCTTGCCGGCTATCTTCATCCGATGAGATAATGACGTCCCGATGTGGTCCTTCCACCTCTGGTGAAGATGGAGGAGCGTCGTCAGCATAACCACCGAGGGATGGATTTTGAGAGTCTGACATGGTCGATTTGGAGAATCAGGAAGAAGCTTTTTACGAAAGGGAGAAGGTAAGGGTTAGGGTTTTGTTTTTGCACGAAGGAGACGCAGGAAATCAAGAAGAGATATAGAAGCCGCATTGCTATTTTATAGCCAACGCAAGGCATGCGATCCTTGATTATGGTGCCCTTTCGCATCCCACTTAGGTAGGTGATCATGATTATTATGGGGGAATGTGAGCGGTTGCCTTGGGTAATGTGAAAAGACAGGGATTAGTGCGGCTCATTAAATGCTAACAGGATTATGGCTGCGCCTCCAATGCGGGAGAAATACAGATGGATTGGGACATGTGATGGGATCTTCCTCCTAAGGCTCTATCGCAACAAAAATTACTAACGCAATGATTTTATGCTAATACAACAAATGTGAGTTAAAATAAATAAGCGAACAGAAATAAATAATTACAATTAGTAACCTGTTGTGCTCTTACCTTGCGCTAGGTCCTAACGTAGTTGAGAACACTTTTTGTCCTGGACCTATTTTTTTTTTTTTTTATTTATTTTAAGGTGGATCTTCCAAAAGAATAATTTCACTTACCTCGTCTAAGGTCCCTTCAATGTACGGTTTTACTCTTTGCCCGTTGACCTTGAAAATTCGCTTTCCATCAGTAGAATGTAGATCCACTGCCCCATGTGGATATATTTTATGGATAGTATATGGGCCTGACCATCTGGATTTTAGCTTACCTGGAAAGAGACGTAAGCGAGAATTAAATAACAATACTTTCATACCTTCTTTGAGATTCTTCTTGCATAGTCTTTGATCATGCCACTGTTTCTGTTTTTCCTTACTGATATTGGCATTTTCATATGCATTTCTTCTGAATTCTTCTAATTCTGGCAGTTGACGCAATCTTGCTTGTCCTGCTAGTTCTAAATCAAAATTTAGATGCTTCATGGCCCAATGCGCCTTGTGTTCCAATTCTAAGGGCAAATGACAAGCCTTTCCGAACACCAGCGCATATGGAGATGTTCCTATAGTTGTTTTGAAGGCTGTGCGGTATGCCCACAGCGCATCATCTAGATGTTGCGCCCAATCTTTCCGGCTTGTGCTGACAACTTTCTCAAGAATTTTCTTAATTTCCCTATTCGATACTTCAACTTCTCCATTTGCTTTGTGGGTGATAAGCTGTTGCGATATGATGTTTAACATTATATTTCTGCAACAGCTTATGCATGATCTTATTTATAAAATGGGTCCCTTCATCACTAATCAGTTTGCGTGGCACACCAAATCTTGTAAAAATATTCTTTTTGAGAAATTTTGCCACTGTCGCCGCATCATTCTTTACGCAGGCGATTGCCTCTACCCACTTTGTGACATAGTCAACTGGGAGGAGGATATATTGGTATCCTTGCGACGATGGGAAAGGTCCCATGAAATCAATGCCCCAGACATCAAACGGCTCAATTTCTATTATGTAGTTTTGTTGCATCTCATTCCTTGCGCTGATATTGCCAGTGCGTTGGCACCTATCGCAACTATCCACATATTTCTCTGCGTCCTGGAACAAGGTGGGCCACCAATAACCGCTCTGTAATACTTTAGCCGCGGTGCGCTGACCTCCAAAGTGTCCTCCATATGGGGCTTTGTGACAAGCCTCCAATATCTTCAACGCATCTCTATGGCCAATGCATCTCCTAATGATTTGGTCAGGTCCCCTGCGATAGAGGTAAGGGTCATCCCAAAAATAAAATTTCAATTCATGAAAGAATTTCTTACGGTGTTGCGCTGAATATTCTTCTGGCAAGACCCCTGCGGCGAGGTAGTTTGCAATGTCAGCAAACCACGGCTCTTCGCCTTCAACCATCAAAAGCTTTTCATCAGGAAACTCTTCTGCGATAGGGATTATTGGCGCATCTACCTTCTCTGGATTCTCCAAGCGTGATAAATGATATACGACCAAATTCTCACTCCCTTTTTTGTCCTTGATCTCGAGATCAAATTCTTGCAGCAATGAGATCCATCTAATCAGTCTTGGCTTTGCATCTTTTTTTGTAATTAGATATTTTATCGCTGCGTGATCTGTGTATACCGTGACTTTGGAGCCAATCAAATAAGCACGAAATTTATCAAAGGCATAAACAACTGCTAATAATTCCTTCTCGGTTGTCGTGTGATTTGTTTGTGCTTCATTCAATGTTCTGCTGGCATAATAAATGGGGTGCAGAATCTTTTCCCTTTTCTGTGCCAGGACTGCTCCAACTGCCACGTGATAGCGAGCATAGCTAGCTATCTTTACTTATTTAATTTAGCTAATCTTTGATGATTATTGGCCATTTTATTGCACTTTATTGTTTATTTTGTAGGAAATGGTTGATTGGAGCTATAGCGCAATATTGGAGTTAATCGGGTGCTCGGGACGTGAAAAGATGCAAAGGAATGAAAAGAATCAAAGAGAAAAAAGTCAACATTCGGTCAACATTTGACCAGCGTCGAGACGCCATCCCTTGAGCGTCTCGACGCTGGCATTCCATATCAGAATAGGCGCAAAAAGGTCACAGCGTCTCGACGCTGCGACCTTAGCGTCTCGACGCTGCGTAATTTCCTTTCCAGAATACGCGTGTTTAGAGGCAGCGTCGAGACGCTGTCTTGACAACGTCTCGACGCTACGACGAAAAATCAGTATAAATCATTCTTTTCGGCTAGGTTTTTGGGGGATTCAATTTTGGGACCTTTGGAGCCGTAAAACAGAGGAGAAAACAGAGGATTGAGGCTGAACAAGAGGGAGAAAAGCGGAAATCAACCCATCGTTCGTGGGGATCGTGACGGGGACGTTCGGTCTCGGCCTACATTGAGTTTTCTTTTCCCTTTCCTTTTCTCTAGTTAGATTTATGGCTTCATTATGTTTAGTTGAGCTTGTAACTACATTCATGAGTAGCTAAACTCATAGCTTAGGGATTGGTGTAGTTGATTTTGTTTATGGATTGATTTATGGTTTAAGTTGTGCAATGTTTATTATGTTTGTAATCTTGATTTAATGCTTTCAATTAATTGGCCATTAATTGATTGATTTAAGTTTTGAATCTAGCTCGGGAGAGGGGATTTAATATAGACTTACTCAAGATTGCATGACTAAAGTTTACTTTCTAATTCGTGACGGTTTTAGATTAACTTTAGAAGTGGTCAAAAGATCTCATTGCCTTGCATGTTAACCAACTTAGATAGGGATATCAAGTAGATTAATTTGCATGAGAATCAATTATACTCGGGAGAGGTAGTTGTGATAAAAAGGTCTTAGGCTCATAATTTCATTGTGCATAATAACTTGCTCCTTAAAATCAAACCTAGACTAATCGGCGAAATCAATTCCCTAAGTATTTTTCCCAGTTGAATTTCCACACTTTTTACTTGTTTTGATTTATTTTTGATATCATCCATTCATCACTTTTTGATCCCTAAATAAAATTGAGCAAGATAATTCACAATACTTAATTAGCTTAAAAATCCAATCCAGAGGACGACATTCGAATTACATTCACTATATTATTACTTGACCCGTGCGCTTGCGGTAGGAAAAGTCCACATCAAGTTTTTGGCGCCGTTGCCGGGGATTGGCACATTTAGCTAGATTGATATTGTGAAAAAAAATTGTTTGATCTTAATTTAGGGTGTATTTTTACTTTTCTAGGTTGTTTGCATTTTTTTCCTTATTTGTTTTTCTTTCCATATTTGTTTTTCTAGTTTAGGTTGTTTGATTTTTTCCATAGATAGATTCTTTTTCCTTTTTAGTGTTTTCTTTCCTTTGTAGATTAGTTTTTCTTTATTTGTTAGATTCCTTATTTGTGTTTTGCCATATTTATTTTTGCATTCCATATTAGGTTATTTTGTTTCCTTTTCTAGATTATATTTTTCCATATTTATATTAGTTGTTTTCTTTTCTTTGTTTCTTTCCATAATTGTTTTCTTTCCTTTTTAGGGTAGATTTGTTTTTTGTATGCGTAGTAGTAGAGAAGTGATATCGTTGGATCCCGAGATTGAAAGAACAATTCATAGGCTTCGAAGGGAAAATAGAGAAATTATTCAGATGGCTGACCAAAATCCACCTGGGGAGCCTAGGCCTATTAGAGATTACTTCCAGCCCGTGTTTCAGGGGCAACAATCGGGGATTGTCTATGCCCCGATCAATGCCAACAACTTTGAGCTGAAGACCGGTCTCATTCAGATGGCCCGAGACTGTGCATACAGAGGATCGCCCACCGAGGATCCAAATTCTCATCTTAAATCATTTTTGGATATTTGTGGGACGGTAAAAATTAATGGAGTGTCTGAGGATGCTATTCGTTTACGTTTATTTCCCTTTTCTTTGCAGGATAAAGCACGAGATTGGTTGCAGTCCATTCCCCCTGGGAGCATCACCGCCTGTGATGCTTTAGTCCAGGCCTTTTTAAAGAAATTTTTCCCTCCTGCAAAGACGGTCAAGCTGAGGACCGAGATTGGGACATTCCAACAACAATATGATGAGCAGCTGTTCGAGGCCTGGGAGCGATTTAAAGAGCTACTGAGGAAGTGCCCTCAGCATGGATATCCCGACTGGCTTCAGGTTCAATTGTTTTATAATGGTTTAACTCCTAGTACAAAAACGATTGTTGATGCAGCTGCAGGTGGGACTCTGTTGTCCAAGACCGTGGAAAATGCTCGAACATTATTAGAGGATATGGCCACCAACAGCTATCAGTGGCCATCTGAGCGGTCTGCACCTAAAAAGATTGTTGCTGGAGTGTTTGAGGTTGATAAAGTAAGTGCACACCAGGCCCAGATGACCTCCCTTGCTAATGCTTTTATGAAATTTTCAGGTACAGGGAGTGCACAATCAATTGAATCAGCTGCTGCTTTGGCATCTAGACATCAGGAGGAGACCATTGAACAAGTTCAGTATGTATCAAATTCTAATTTTAGGGGATATAATAATAATGTTACACCTACACATTATCACCCTAACAATAGGAACCATGAAAATTTCTCTTATGCAAATACTAAGAATGTTCTTAATCCTCCTGGGTTTGCCCCTCAAACTCAAGAAAATAAAAAGTTAGAAGATCTTGTTGGAGCTTTCATTGCAGAGTCTAGTAACAGGACAACTAAATTCGAGGAGGCAGTTTTTGCCATCAACACCACGGTGAATGGCCACAGTGCCGCCATCAAGAACATTGAGACTCAGCTGGGACAGTTGGTAAGTGTTGTAAGTACCATGAATAAAGGTAAGGCCCCAGCTGAACAGGAGAAAACTCAGATGGAGTACTGTAAGGCAATCACTGTGCATCAGGAGGAAGCTGAAGAGGAGCCTGAGTCTGAGGATTATGAAACGCCCACAGGGGAAGTTGAGGAAGACACATCAGCAGATGAGGCTGAAAAGTCTAACCTTGAGCCTCCTATTCCTTCTCCCACACTGATGGTTCCCAAGGAAAAGAAAAAGAAAAAGAAGAAAAAGAACAATCAGGTTCAGTTTGATAAATTTATGAATGCTTTTATGAATCTGAACATTAATATTCCTTTTGCAGAGGCTTTAGAAATGCCACAGTATAACAAGTTCATGAAGGAGTGGTTAGCAAAGAAGCGAAAGGAAAAGAAGGTTGACACGGTATATCTTGCTTCCACATGCAGCACACGAGTACAACAGAAGGTACCTGAAAAAGTAGCAGATCCAAGGAGTTTTTCTGTTCCTTGTAGTTTTGGTACTTACTCTTTTAGAGCTTTATGTGACTTAGGTGCTAGCATTAATATCATTCCTTTGTCCTTGTGTAAAAAGTTAGACATAGGTGAGATTAAATCTACTCCTGTAAAGCTCCAATTGGCTGATCAGTCTGTGGTTAGACCAGTTGGCATTGTAGAAAATGTTTTAATCAGAGTAGGTAGATTTTTCCTCCCTATTGATTTATATGTTATGGACATGATAGAAAATCCTTCAATGCCTGTCATATTAGGAAGACCATTCCTCGCTACTGGGCGAGTGATTATTGATATTGAGCGCAGGGAGCTCACTGTAAGAGTCAAGAATGACAAAGAAATTTTTAAAGCAGTGGAAGACTCTAAAGAACACTCGGACGTGCTTTTCATGGGCTACAAGAAAGGTGCAAGAAAGTGCACCACTGTTGGATTCACAGGAAAGAAGCCTCCTTGAAGCACGGCCAACGCGTCAAGCTAATGACGTTAAACAAGCGCTTATGGGAGGCAACCCAAGTAAGTGTAGTTGTGCTTTTCTGTTTGCTTTTGATTCATTGTTTGTTTTTGTGTTGTAGGTCTTGTTTTCTGTCTCTCCTTTGCTTTCAAGCTTTCAAGATTTCAAGCAAGAAGTCATCCTCAATTCAGGCCAGTATTATTCACTCCTCTCATTCTTTTATTGTTCTCATGCTTGTTTATGCCTTACTTTCTTTATACATTGAGGACAATGCATGTTTTAAGTTTGGGGGTGGATTAGCATGTTTGTGGAGCCCTTGAGCATCTGAGTTCAGGCTATAGTTTTGAGCTTTCTTTGAATTAAGCATATGGTTGTTTTCTGGATGCTATTTTTGCATGATTATGATGTCCTAGGATAGGCTTTCATGTCAATTTTCAAGCTTGCGATGAGTTGTAAGCATGAGTGCCCAAAAAGGGAGACTTTTTAAACTTTTTCTAGGAGATGGCTTGCATGAGTAGAGTATTTGTCTTGGCGAGATTTGGATTTGAATGCTTAGGAGCGAATTATTAGGTCATATGCTTGTTGTCACCTCGATAGGTGTAGGGTAGAGCTAAAGAGTTAATTTTTTGCAAATTAGCATGTTTGATCTTGCTTAGGAGGAAAGAAAAGAATAATTGCTTATCATGCTCATAAAGAAAAATCAATTTTATTGTTACAATTTGAAATCGAGAAAGTCATGACTTGTGCGCACAAAGCAATGAGTAATAAAGATTTAGGCAAAAAGAGCTACCCCTGTTGTGATCAGTTAGGCCAACCAGAGAAATCTCCGGTTAAGGGTCCCTACAATGGGTGTGTGAAAGCTAGTGCCACATATACTTGCTTAATTTAATTGTTAATTATAAGCATCTAAGTTGGGAAAACAAACTAATTTGTCTCATTAACTCGTTAGTGAAACCTTAGTGCCAGTGTAGAGGGAAGATGAGCAGAGAGTTTAATAATCCAATCCCGGGCTAGTAGAGTCTGATCTTGTTGAGTTAGATCTCGCTTGTGCAAGTTAATTTTGGAAAATTTTAATTTGTCTCCCTCATTGGTCCGTATGTGCATGTCTCTTGCTTGCTTGGTTATTGACTTTTGAGCCTTGAGGATTGAGTCATGATTATTGCATCCATTCTTCCATTGTATGTTTGATTTGTAGTTTGCTCGAGGACTAGCAAAAGCTTAAGTTTGGGGGTATTTGATAGCGAGCATAGCTAGCTATCTTTACTTATTTAATTTAGCTAGTCTTTGATGATTATTGACCATTTTATTGCACTTTATTGTTTATTTTGTAGGAAATGGTTGATTGGAGCTATAGCGCAATATTGGAGTTAATCGGGTGCTCGGGACGTGAAAAGATGCAAAGGAATGAAAAAGAATCAAAGAGAAAAAAGTCAACATTCGGTCAACATTTGACCAGCGTCGAGACGCCATCCCTTGAGCGTCTCGACGCTGGCATTCCATATCAGAATAGGCGCAAAAAGGTCACAGCGTCTCGACGCTGCGTAATTTCCTTTCCAGAATACGCGTGTTTAGAGGCAGCGTCTCGACGCTACGACGAAAAATCAGTATAAATCATTCTTTTCGGCTAGGTTTTTGGGGGATTCAATTTTGGGACCTTTGGAGCCGTAAAACAGAGGAGAAAACAGAGGATTGAGGCTGAACAAGAGGGAGAAAACCGGAAATCAACCCATCGTTCGTGGGGATCGTGACGGGGACGTTCGGTCTCGGCCTACATTGAGTTTTCTTTTCCCTTTCCTTTTCTCTAGTTAGATTTATGGCTTCATTATGTTTAGTTGAGCTTGTAACTACATTCATGAGTAGCTAAACTCATAGCTTAGGGATTGATGTAGTTGATTTTGTTTATGGATTGATTTATGGTTTAAGTTGTGCAATGTTTATTATGTTTGTAATCTTGATTTAATGCTTTCAATTAATTGGCCATTAATTGATTGATTTAAGTTTTGAATCTAGCTCGGGAGAGGGGATTTAATACAGACTTACTCAAGATTGCATTACTAAAGTTTACTTTCTAATTCGTGACGGTTTTAGATTAACTTTAGAATTGGTCAAAAGATCTCATTGCCTTGCATGTTAACCAACTTAGATAGGGATATCAAGTAGATTAA
Source organism: Luffa aegyptiaca (assembly GCA_017139565.1). Classification (NCBI taxonomy): domain Eukaryota; kingdom Viridiplantae; phylum Streptophyta; class Magnoliopsida; order Cucurbitales; family Cucurbitaceae; genus Luffa; species Luffa aegyptiaca. The sequence goes on from CM029398.1 coordinate 17,277,537, forward strand.
TTTGCATGAGAATCAATTATACTCGGGAGAGGTAGTTGTGATAAAAAGGTCTTAGGCTCATAATTTCATTGTGCATAATAACTTGCTCCTTAAAATCAAACCTAGACTAATCGGCGAAATCAATTCCCTAAGTATTTTTCCCAGTTGAATTTCCACACTTTTTACTTGTTTTGATTTATTTTTGATATCATCCATTCATCACTTTTTGATCCCTAAATAAAATTGAGCAAGATAATTCACAATACTTAATTAGCTTAAAAATCCAATCCAGAGGACGACATTCGAATTATATTCACTATATTATTACTTGACCCGTGCGCTTGCGGTAGGAAAAGTCCACATCACCGCGTCACTAGCATCGCACATCAAGACAAACGGTTCCTTCCAGTCGGGAGTTGCGAGAATTGGTGCACTGACCAATGCAAGCTTCAGTTCCTTGAATCCCTTGGCGCATTCTTCTGAAAATTCAAATTTTCTATTTGTCTCCAATAATGCGCATAGTGGCTTTGAATATGTGAGAAATTCCTGATAAACCTGCGATAGAATCCCGCATGTCCCAAGAAACTTCTTATTCCCTTTATAGATGTTGGAGGTGGTAATTTCTCAATGACATCAATTTTTGCTCTATCGACTTCAATACCTGCGTTAGATATACGATGGCCTAGGACAATGCCTTCTTCTATAACGCAACCTCCTGCGCTAGAACTCAAGCCATTGCCAACACATTTGAAGTACAGGTTCTTGGGAGAAAAAGAATCACTCCCAGTCACCATTTCCTCAAAGCTCGATTCATCGCAAGAGCACCTGTTGATGAAAGTCCTCACAAAGCACAGGAAGGTCATTGGATGGAGCCTAGCAGATCTTAAGGGAATTAACCCCGCATATTGTATGCATAAGATTCGATTGCTAGACGAATCCAATGAATTTATTGAACGTCAAAGATGCCTAAATCCTGCGATGATGGAAGTCGTACGAAAATAAGTTATTAAATGGCTGGACGCAGGTGTGATATATCCCATCGCAGATAGCAGATGGGTGAGCCCAATCCAATGCGTGCCCAAGAAAGGAGGCATGACAGTAGTGGCTAACGCAAACAATGAATTTATTCCATCTCGCACCACTACAGGATGGCGCATATGCATGGATTATCGCAAGTTGAACGCAAATACTAAAAAGGATCATTTCCCTCTTCCATTCATTGACCAGATGCTAGATCGACTTGCGGGACAACCATATTATTCTTTTCTTGATGGATACTCTGTGTATAATCAAATTACCATTGCGCCAGAAGACCAAGAAAAGACTACATTCACCTGCCCATATGGCACCTTTGCGTTCAGAAGGATGCCTTTTGGATTGTGTAATGCGCTTGGAACATTCCATAGGTGTATGATGGCCATCTTCTCAGAGCTACTAGAAAAATATGTGGAAGTTTTTATGGACAACTTCTCAGTCTATGGGAAGTCCTTCGCAGACTGTTTAACGCAACTATAACAATTGTTGGTAAGATGCGAAGAAACTCATCTAGTGCTAAATTGGGAGAAATGCCATTTTATGGTGGTAGAATCTCCTGCGGAGAACATACGTCTATGCAGGCTACCATGCCGCATTCCTTGCTGTCGTCAGGGTATTTTAATGAAGAGAGAACATTAAAAACCACTTTATGATCATTCATACTCATTGTCAGTTCTCCTTTTTCCATGTCTATTAGTGTTTGGCCGGTGGCAAGGAATGGTCTTCCCAAAATAATGGGGATTTCTCTGTCAGCTTCATAATCTAATATGATAAAATCTGCAGGAAAAATTAACTTGTCAACTTTGACTAAGACATCTTCAATTTTTCCTTCTGGGTGGACCACAGATCTGTCCGCCAATTGGAGTGTAACGGTCGTTGGTCTTGCTTCTCCGATCCCTAGGCGTTTGTAAACAGACAATGACATCAAATTTAATCTTGCGCCCAGGTCACATAGAGCTTTGCCAACATCGATACCTCCTATTGAACAAGGAATCGTGAAGCTCCTTGGATCCTTCAACTTCGGGGGAAGTTTGTTGGCAAGTATTGCGCTACACTCACTTGTCAATGAAACGGTTTCAAATTCTTTCCATGGTCGTTTATTCATCAGAATGTCTTTCAAAAATTTTGCATAACTAGGCATTTTTTCCAATGCCTCTACAAGTGGGACGTTGATATGCAGCTTTTGCAAGACATTCAAAAACTTCTTGAATTGAGCCTCATCATTTTTTTCGCAACCTTTGAGGAAAAGGTATTGCGGGCTTATATGCGTCAGACTCCTTTTCTGTGTGAGCCTCCTTCTTTTTGGATTCTTCATCCTCAGTTACTCTTTCTTCTTGCGTCTGGCTATGATATTCTGCGGCTGCGTTTTTAGTTAAATTGTCCTGCGTTGGTGCAGGATCATTTACCTGCAATTGTCTTCCACTGCGAAGAGTCACCGCATGGCAGTGCTCCTTCCCCTTTGGATCCTCTGTATTGCTGGGCAACGCACCTGCAGGTCTATTCTTTAATTCTGACGCAAGTTGTCCAACTTGTATTTCCAGACTGTGCAAAGATGCGGCTTGACTCTGAACCACCGCATCATTTTTTGCCATATATTCCTTTTGACTGGCCATGAATTCCTTCATCATTGTTTCCCACGCATTCGAGGATGATGCTCTTTGGTTTCCTCCGTCTGTGTTGCGCTGAAAATGTCCCTGCGATGATTGTTCATTGTTAGAGTTGAATAATCTGGGCGCAGGATTTACATTACCTTGTTGTGGCTGTTTATTCAAGCCACCATTCCATGAAACGTTTGGGTGATTTCTCCATCCTAGATTATATGTGCTTGAAAATGAATTGTTGCGCCCAGCTCCTTGCGGTCCAATGTAGAAAACTGATTCTAGGTTTGAAGGACATTTGTCATGTGCATGTCCTTCTCCGCAAATCCCGCATCCAACTGCGTTGAGTTGCGCGATCAGTGGTGCTGTACTAGCAGTAAGCGCATCCATTTGCGTGGTTAGTGCATCTATCTTTGCGTTGACCGATGTTATTGTATCGACTTCAAAACTTCCAGAGTTGGTTTTAATGGGTCTCCTTCTTCTATCTTCCGCAGTGCCCCACTCGTAATTGCGTGAGCTTCGTCATATGTTTTTCTGAGTAGTGCACCGTTTGCGGATGAGTCTACCAAGACTTGCGAGTTCTTGTTAAGACCTACATAAAAGGTCTCCAATTGAATGCATAGGGGTAATCCATGATGCGGGCATCTCTGCAGCAAGCTCTTGAAACGTTCCCATGCCTCACTCAACGTTTCATCTTCCATTTGCGTGAAAGTCATTATTTCCTTCAACAGTCTAGAGTTTGTTGTGGGTGGAAAGTATTTTTCTAGAAATTTTTCGGCCAGATCATTCCATGTTGCGATGGAGTTTGGTGGTTGCTGATTTAGCCATACTTTCGCCGCATCTCTAAGTGAACAAGGAAATAACATTACCTGCAATTGCTCATGCGTTACTCCTGGAATAATAAATTTATTACAAATATCCAAAAATGATTTGAGGTGAGAATGTGGGTCTTCTGTCGGGCTTCCTCCAAATTGCCATGCAGCTGTCAGCATTTGAAACATGACAGGTTTTAATTCAAACCTTTCTGTTTCTAGAGTGGGCTGAACTATCCCTGATTAAAATTACAGTTTGCAGGGGCTGCATAGTCTTTAATTCCTCTGGCCCTATCATCGGCCATTTGAATAGGATTTAATGGTCTATTTTGTTGGTTGGGTGCTGCCATCTCTTCTGAATTTCTTCGGACTCTTCGATTTCTTCTTCTTCTGTGATATGTTCTATCAATTTCAGGATCTATTTCGAAATCGATTTGTCGGGCGGCACGCATACAACCTCTGGTTACCTGGAGAAAAAGACTCAACAGGCAACACAGCAGATAATATCACACGGAGTGTCAGATTAGAAAAATTATTAAAGACTTCTGTTGCCCTTCCCCGACAACGGAGCCAAAAACTTGATTGGCTGTCAGTGTGTTTGGTATTTTAATAAAGAATTATCGTAGATTTTAATCAATCCAAGTTTAAACTGACAAAATCAAGTAATATCTGGTGAGTCCAGGGTCGAATCCTCAGTGAAGGGATATTCACAAAGTTCTTAACAATATTTACTGATTGAAACTCAAAACGTATAATATTATTTTAAGGAATAAACAAGAAAGTTGGTATGATTGAAAAGTAATATTCTGCATAAAACAAAACATGCAATGAGAGTTAAAGGAAAATCACAATGAGAATGGTATCAAGGCTTTTGCGGTTGCAGCCTCATGCATTTATAAGAATCTTGTAGTGCATACTTTGATTAATTGATCCATTAACGCCTAAGTGAGAAAAAATCACAAAGTTTCCCTTCCGGTACTCCTTATGCGTTTGGCATTAAACTATCAATTGATTGTTTGGCTAGTTCATGCGTGGGGCTTAGTTCTCTTAAAACTTACAAGGGACTGTGTTGGTCACAACGCAATCAAAGCTCATGCATGCACTATCTTTTAGCGGTAGTATTTTCATGCTACCAAGACTACATGTCATGCGCTAACTCGTTCTACTTAGAGATGTTCGCATGCATTACTTGTCAGGGATTTAGCACACTGCTACCGCATCCGGTTGGCCATGCGGGAGTTAGTAATGAAAAGATTATCGCAACTAAGTAGAAAACAATCAATGTTTCATTTAAATCAAAATATGCGCTTACAAAATATACTTATCACCGCATGAGGTGCTTGCGCTAAGCCTTGAAGAAGAAAATTAGTTCATGCGAGCAAAATAAGACATCATGATATAAAACATTATGCACGTAAGTTTGCTTCTAATCGCAGCTTCTTGAGATTTCTTTGTGATCCCCTCTTCTTCTCCCTTTATCAATGGTTTTTGGCATCTATTTATAGGCGAGGAAGATGAATTCTCCAAGTAATTTAGCAACTTGTGTTGATGATTATTAGCCAACTTGCGACTTTTCAGCCCCTTTTCCGCCTACTTGCGTCAGTTGTGTCAGCGTTGTCGTTTTATCCATCTTTTCTGTCTCTTGATCATCTTGGGATGTGTGCCTGCGCTGAGAAGAACTTAAAACAAACAACTGAATTAGCTTGCGTTTGCGCCCTATATTTTATAATTTCTCGCCGCATACATGAATATAGCTCGCTGCCTATAACAATCACTTTTCTCTTTCTTTTTGCGCTGAGATAACGCATCTTAGGATCTTTCAGCCTTGTTTTAGCTTAAGTTTAAAGGACAAATAACTTGCTTTTTGCAAGTTATCACAGACCCACGATCCCAAAGCAACTAGTTTAACTAGTTGATTGTGAAATTTCTTAATCTAAAATTAGTTACATATAATTAGTAACCGTTATGGAGGTCTCGGATGGTTGCTATTTTATGAATAAGGGGTGGCGAGCTATAAAGTTAATATTAATTAATCTTGTTAATTGCATAATTCATGGTTAACAGGTTAATTATCACAGGTTAGTGTAGGGGGATCCTCCAACTAAATCAGAAGCCGATCGGACTAATGAAATCAACAAATAACGATTATTATAGAAAACTATAATTCCAACGAACTAGAATCAAGCAAAAAAAATCTCAATCCAACGATCCCTTTTTATGTTATTGATCCCCATCTTGTTTCTATTTTGCATGCTTAGTTTTCTGTCTTTTAAATTTCAGCATTTAATTAATTTATTATTTTTGCTTGTCCTTCATTCTAAAAATCCCCCTGTTTTCGTAAGCACGAAATTCTACAACTGTTAGGTCCCCTTCCCTTTGTTCGACCCCGACCACTATTTCTACAAAATAGTAGTAGTGCCGTGGATTATAAATTTATTCGACAACTCGGAGATATTGACACCCTCCTAAGGACCCGTCACTCTGTTATAAGGTTTAGTCCATTTGAGCTAGCAGGGGGACCTAATAGACCTACAGATCATCGGCTCCAACGATACGAGATTAACCGGTTAAACTCTGTTATCCTAGTTAACCAACATTCGTTAACTAATGGGACACTCCACTAGTTAACCCGTAGTTGCACTCCCCTCACTGTAGATATATTTCTCAACCACCCGATATAACCGCGATCAGTAAGTCAATCCTTCACAAATTGTTCGTAACTATAGCTAGGTCAAAAGTACGTTTTACCCCTATAGTACATTTTTTTCCTTAAGTCCCCACTGAGTCCCAAATGAACAATTGGTATGTGGACCAACCACTAAACCTAAAACCTCTCGGGCCAATGAGAGGGCGGCGCGCCTTTGTTCACGTCCCGAAGTCAGAACTTAAGGGAACAACCTCTTTACTATCCCTAAACTCAGGTATGAGTGAATTCCATCTTTGAGGACTATGTCCCCAACTATCTACCCGGTCTTATCCCCAAAGTGGTAGGTTTATTGAGCGGTGGTGATGGGCCACTCTCACCCATGCAAATAAAAGGATAATGCCAAATAAACAGGAGTTCATAGTTAGCTCAGATTAAGATCGAGTTACCTAGGTCATCGCTTGAAATATGTAAGTTTCACAGTAAACATCTGTATAAAGTGAAAGTGACTTATTTCGCGGTCCGAACTTATACAAACTTCTTTTGTATAGGACGCCCCCACTCGCATGTCTCTGCATGAACGATTCAGGATCAAATCGATTATACTAAAACAAAGTGGGCTGCGTCACATAGTTTTTCCTAGCATAAGGTACCCAGTCTTATTCATATACTATAGACCGTTTAGGCTATCACTCAACCTCGATCCACTTTTATGTCACTACATAATGCTCGAGTGTTTCATATCATAGCAAAGGATTCTAGAAATTGAATCATTTTAATAACGTTTTATATTTAACTTTGTTAGATTTACTATCCACGAGTTTTAGGACATAAACCCCAACAAACTCCCACTTGGACTAAAACTCGAGTGGGTTGTTTATAACTCGTAGACCTAGACCATCTAGATGTCCCTCGAACACTTTTAGCCGTGAGGGCCTTCGTAAATGGTTCAACAATGTTTTGCTCTGAGGCAATCCTCGTGACAATCACGTTCCCTCTATGCATAATCTCTCAGATGAGACATACGTTTGTGTTCTATACATTCACCTCATATTTGAAACAACTTTAATGAACTTCCTAAGTCCTAAACACTTTTGAGCTTGCTTCATAAGCAGCAACATACTTGGCCTTTGATGGGTCCGACTTGTCGAAGGTCTTGTTGGTAAAATAAATTTATAATCCCCGACACTATAACTATTTTGTTGAAATAGTGGTCGGGGTTGAACACAGGGAAGGGGACTTAGTAGATGCAGATTTTTGTGCTTATAAAACATGGGGGATTTTGGAAAGTAGGACAAAGAAAAATAAATGATGAATGTAACTAAGACAAAATAAGGCATGCAAATGAGAAATAAGACAAAAATCAATATCATGAAAGGGATCTCTGGATTGGGATTTCTTATGCCTGACTGCTATTTTACTTGGCTTCTTAGTTTTCTATAAAAATCATCCTAAATCGATTTCTATTAGTTGGGTTGGCTTCTTGTTTACTCGGAGGACCCCCTACACGAACCTCTGTTAATTAACTCGTTAACCTTGAATTCTGCAATTAACATGATTAATCAATTTTATCTTTATCGACCGCCACCCCTCATACATAAAGTAACAACCATCCGAGACCTCGCAACGGTCACTAAATTATATCTAACTAATCTAGAATAAGTAATTTCACAATCACCTACTTAAACTAGTCGCTTTGAGATCGTGGGTCCGGAATTGTATTAACTAGATTTAAATGCAATTTTAATCTAATTCATACAACCTTTAACATGCATCCTAGGGCTATCAAGGGTCGTCTCACGTAGAGAGTGGCTTGCCTCAGCCTTGTGACTATCTAAAAATAACTGATAGAATACACACGTGGTAATCGCATAGGGTCGTCAATCCTAATAGACTAGCCTCATGTATCGGTTTAAACGGGATAACATGCAAAACTTAATAGAAACACAGCAAGAAAAGTACTCAAAACACCAGAAAACTCAGCCAGATTCAATAGCAATCAAGGCATAATCCCAATCCAACGATATAGATGCCTTTAGCTACTCATAAAAAAATTAAAAACATAAACTAATACAAAAGATTACATAAATAATGACCAAACAAGGTCTACAAAGATGCTGTAAAGTAAAAGAGGCGAAAGAAATCCTAAAGGGACCAAATTTCTAACCTAACGTCGAACTAAATCGAGACCTATTATTTATAGAAAATATCGTAGCATCGAGACGCCAAGGGCAGCGTTGAGACGCCACAAACTTTATACACCACTTCGTATTCGTGTCGGCGTCGAGACGCTAGGGGCAGCGTCGAGACGCCATCCCTGATCCATGCATATTGTTTTTCTTCTCGGCCTTGTCTCGCTTCATCTCGGTACGGGGCTCCAATCTTAGACTCTTGGTGTCGTTCTTCAGGCCCGCTTTAATACATTTGGGTCTTTTCACCTCCTCGCTGTCCAAGACACCGAGATGACTCCAAAACTCCATAATTGGCCCGAATTAACACCAATTTAGCGTGATTGGCTCCCAACATCACCTAAGCTTAAAGATCGTGTAAATAAGACAAGTAAAGCATAAAATCACTCTAACAAGCTTAGATTAGAGGTGAAAAATAGGACTATTTAGGTCCTATTGGCCTTCAAGATAAAATCTGTGATACATCTCTTGATGATACGCCATCATATAGCTCCTTGTTAAGAGCGAGTTCTGACGTCGATGAAGATTTCTTCTTACTCTTATCGCTGTACGACTCAAAATCAGTGTATCCTGTAAGGATCAAAATCCTCAATGCCATGCACGGGCTTATAATCCCTCATTCTCCTAAGATACTTGATGGTACTTTAACTGCAGTCCAGAAACTTAAATGTGGACTAAATTGGTATCTACTGACAATCCCATATTACATACCATGTGCAAGATCTAGCTGCCTGTTGCCGAGGCATAGGGATTCCGTCTCAAGTCCTCAACCTCTTGAGGTGTCTTAGGACACTACACCTGTGACAAATGAATTCCACGTCGAATAGGTAACTAACCGTTCCTGGAATTCTAATCTTATATCTAGCCAACACTTTGTCCATATAAGATACTTGAGACAGAGCCAACAATATGTTCTTGCTATTCCGTATGATTTGGATTCTAATAAAAAATGTAGTCATTTTCCAAATCTTTTATTTGGAATAGGGTTGCTAGCTAACCTTTTAATGTCAGTTTTGATAAACTATATCATTCCCAATGAGTACGATATCAATTATATACTAAACTAAGAAAAAGCTACTAAACCATTGATAATTCTTCTGCCAACACAAGGCTTATCAATCTTATGGTGAAAACTATAAGATTTAATCGTGCATTAAATCTTATATCCCAAGATTGAAACCTTCAGTGCAATCCATAAATGGATCAGTTAAGGTTGCAAACCTTTTGCTCTAGATCCTGGACTATGAACTCTCATGATCAATACCAGACTGAATTGAAGTACTCATACTTCATTTTCAAGGTTCATCCTTTTGACTCAATTGTATTTATCCATGTCATCCATTTCCTGATTAAAGGTCAGTGGATCCTCGATATTGTCATCAGTTATGACATTCAGAGTTTTAATTAGACTCAATAGTATTTATTAGGTTGATTAACAACCCTCCCACTACCTTGAGGCTTTCTCAAAAATTGAGAAGGACAAGACTGACATAACGTGCCAGCTCGATCAATAACCCTTTGTTGAAGGATTAGTTTGGTCAACAACTTTTGTTGAAAAACTAGTTTGATCAACAACTTTTGTTGAAAAACTAGTTTGATCAACAACCTTTGTTGAAAAACAAATCTCAAAGCCTTGCATGTTAATGAACTTAGATAGGGATATCAAGTTGGTTGCATGCATGAGAATCAATTATGCTCGGGAGAGATAGTTGTGATAAAAGGTTCCTAGACTTGGTAGAATAATTGCATGCTAAATTCATTCCATTAATTAATCCTCAATCTCAACAATGAAATCAATTCCCTAAGAATCTTTCCATTTGAGTCTCCACCTTTATTTTATGCTTTTTGTCTTTAGATTTATCTTTATATTTAAGTTTTGCTCCCTAAATAAAATTGGACAAAAGTATTCACGGTACTTAATTTGCTAGAAAACCAATCCAGAGGACGACACTCGTTCAATCACAAAAACACTATATTATTACTTGACCCGTACACTTGCGGTAAGCAAATTGCACATCAGTTGTTAGTACATTTCTTATCAAAAGATTGGGATTGCCTACAATACCACATCCTTGACCTTACAAGCTTCAATGGTTGAACAATTGTGGGGAAGTTAAAGTAAATAGACAATGTCTTGTGTCATTTTCTATTGGGAGATACAATGATAATGTTCTATGTGATGTTGCTCCTACGCTTGCTGGAAAAAATCTTTTGGGAAGACCGTGGCAATTTGACAGAAAAGTGATGCATGATGGTTATCTTAACCCCTACAAACTTACCAAAGATGGGAGAAAGATTATTCTTCTTCCTTTTTCAACTAGCGATGTGTTTGATGAGCAATGTAAGTTAGAGAAAATGAGAGTGGAGGCCGAAAAAAAATGATAAAGTGGCGGCAAAGGACCATGTTTTCTAACTAATGACTCAAAAACTTCTCTACCTAGTGTTTTTTTGAGTTTGTTGCAGGATTTCGAAGACATATTTCCTAAAGAACAACCAAGCGGATTGCCGCCACTTAGGGGGACCGAGCATCAAATTGATTTCATTCCAGGAGCTATCATTCCAAATAGGCCAGCATATCGAGCTAATCCCACTAGGAAAAAGGAAATTAAAAAACAAGTTGAATTTGAATGAAATTTTAGATTGAGTTTAGTCTCTCTCAAGCTTTTGTGCTTTCTTTGTGTTATTGTGTTTAGAATGCATGCTTAGATCTTTCAATCTAGTATGATCAATTAGATTGTGAATAGTTTGAAATCTTGAAGTTAGGAACAAGTTCTCCTTTCTTCTAGATCTTTGATAATTCTTCCTAGTCAAATATGTTTAACTTTTTTGGGGTTGTTTTATCATCTTGTTAATGTGGTTATTCTTATTATTGTTGTGGGGGTTCACCTGAAATAAGGGGATTCTCAAACGTAATTGAGATAGTTCCTTTATCATTTGGTATCAGAGCCTCTTTGATTCCTTTATCAACTCATTAACCAAGTTAACCAACATTCGTTAACTGTGGGTCACTCCACTAAAGACCCACAGTTGCACTCTTCTCACTGTAGAATATTTTTGTGTCCACGGATATCGACCATTACAGTAAGTCAATCATTCACGAGTGTTCGTAGCGCTAGCTGGGTCAAATTATCGTTTTACCCCTGGGTTACATCTGGATCCTTAAGTACCACTGATCCCTCTAATGAACAACCTGTTTAGGGTTCAACCACTAAACAAAAATTTCCCTCGGGCCAGGAGAGGACAGCGCACTTTTGTTCAAGCCCCGGAATCAGCCCTTAAGGGAACGCACATCTACTTACCCCAATAGAAGAAAGAGTGAATTCCATATTGTACTGTTATGTTCCTATCCCCCACTCGATTTTGCCCCTTAAAAGGTAGGCTTATTAAATCGGCGAACTGGCCACTCTCACCCATATAGATCTAAGGACAATCCTGTTGGGTTTTATGCCCTAAAACTCGTAGATAGTGAATGTAACCGTTGACCGGATATTAATGAAATAATATTGATATGTTTTTTATTAATTGTTATTAGTTATTTTATATTTGTCTTTGCCTAATAATAACCCTAATCCAATAAACTAGACATCCAAGGCTGTAATATGAGTCTTGAACTATATGTTGCGACATATGGGATCATTGTTCAAGAAACAGCCTAAAGGGTCTATAGTATAGGGATAAGACTGGGTGCCTTATCCTGGTGACACTATGGATACGGCCCACTTTGTATTTGATACAAACGTTGCGATCCAACGCGTTCGTGTAGGAGACATGCGAGTGGGGGTATCCTATGCAATGAGTTTGCATAAGACCGGACCGCGAAATAGTAACCACTGGTTATAACACCGTTAACTAGTTGATTTTCTATTTCACTAGGACGACCTAGACAACTTAGTCTTAATCCTGAGTTGATTATGGACTCCTGCTCATGAGAGATTGTCCTTTGATTTGTATGGGTGAGAGTGGCCAATACGCCAACTCAATAAGCCTACCACTTTGGGGACAAGACCGAATGGGGAGCTGGGAACATAATCGTACAAGATGGAATTCACTCCTTCCCGACTTTAGGGAAGCAGATGAGTGTTCCCTTAAGTGGTTACTCCGAGTCTTGAACAAGGGCCCTACCCTCTCAATGGCACGAGAGGGTTTTCTGTTTGATGGTTGGACCACAAACAGGTTGTTCATTAGAGGATAATTGGTACTTAAGGAAATAGAGGTAACCCAGTGGTAAAATGGTAATTTGACCCAGCTGGTGTTACGGACACTCGTGAAGGACTAACTAGTCGATATTGGTCTATATCCGTGGACACAGAAAATATGTCTGCAGTGAGAAGAGTGCAACTGTGAGTCTATAGTGGAATGAACACACAGTTAACGAATATTCATTAATGTGGTTAATGAGTTTGACCAATTAATCTCACATCGTTGGAGCTTCTGATCTGTAGGTCCATTAGGTCCCACTGGTAGCTCATAAAGTAATTTGAGGCAACTAAGTAATAAATGTAAATTGAAAATGTTCAATTTACTAAGGGAAACAAATATAATATATATTGATATATTATTATGAGAGAAATTAATATTTGAAGAAATTCAAATATAAATTTATGGAAGTTTGAAAGAGTTCAAATAATGAATTAATTAATTTAAGGCCTAAAATGTGTTTGGGCAAATTAATTAATTCTAGGCCGCGGCAATAGGTAGTTTGTGATTTTGAATATATGGTGGAGATAGGTATTATGTAATTTTGTAGATATGGTGGAAATTTGAGTAAAGTTCTTCATTTTGGAATTGTCCAAATGGAAGTTGATAGGTCTTGTAATTTTTTGGAATTGTTCATATGGGTTGACAATTGTAATTTTGGAATTGTTTATATGGAGGTTGTTCATTTTGTAATGTTGAAGATATTTAATTGATGTTATTGGAGGAAATTTGGTTGATGGGTATTGAATGTGTATTCTTTATTTGGTTGATCTTGGAATGCAATGCAGGAAATTCAAGATAATAGGGAACAACCTATTATAATTGAAAAAAAAAAAAAAATTACCAACAAACTTGACATGTAAAATGTGTCAACAACTTTTTAAATTGACATTTCTGAAATGTCAAGATAAAGTACCATTTGACATGTTAGAACTGTCAAGTTTTAACAAATATGATATTTAATAACTGTCAAGAAATCTATATACATGACGCTTTATAAGTGTCAAAAATTTAATATTCTTGACGTTTCATATATATCAAGTAAAAGATGTCTTGACGCTTCTCGTTTGTCACATTTTCGATACCTTATTCTTGACAGTGGTTTTCTCGACGCTTTTAAAAGCGTCAAGAGTATTAACATTTGACATTCCAAAAGCGTCAAGTAAGTCAATTTTTCTTGTAGGGCCGGAAATTAAATATGTGATATTTAATTGGTGGGAATTAATCAATTATGGAAATAATTAATCACTTAAGGAAGTGATTAATCATTTATGGAAATGATCTAATCACTTATGGAAGTAATTAGTCATTTGTGGAAAAGATTAATCAATTGTGGAATTGATTGATCATGATTGATTAATTAAGGAATAAGATTGAATCAATTTTGGAAAAGATTGATTTAATTGAATATTTTATTCATGGTCTCTCTTCTATAAATAGAACACTAGACCTAATTGGTCTAGTACACTTGACACTTTGCTCTTGCTCTTAGACTCTCAAGACAAGACCAAGAATTCTCTCTAGCCTCCCTCTTAGAGAAAGACTCCCACAAGTCTTTTGCCTCCTAGACCTAGAGTCATACCGGTGTAACCTCTGTGGTTATTGTGTCATTCAAGAAGAATTTTCCAGCAACTTTAAAGAGTGTTTAAAGTTTGTTTGAGTTTTCGTAACGGTATTTTAATGTTAATTAATATACGGCGTAAGGTCCAATCGATGTGCTTCCGCTGCGTGGGGACTTTTATTCCCTTCAAATCCCTCCTGAAAAGGGGTTCATAACAGACTCAGGATTGAGATTGAGTTACCTAGGTCATCCTATTGAAATAGAAACCTTAACTAGTCAATGACATTACATCTAGTGGTTACTATTTTGCGGTCCGGTCTTATGCAAACTTATTGCATAGGATACCCCACTCGCATGTCTCCTACATGGATGCTTTGGATCATTTCATCTGTATCGAATGCAAAGCGGGTCGTATCACATAGTGTCACTAGGATAAGGTACCCAACCTTATCCCTATACTATAGACCATCTAGGTTGTTACTTGAACACGTATGTCCCCACATGCTAGTCTAAGTTTCATTTAAATAACCTTGTATATTAGTTTATTGGATTTTAGGGTTAATTAATGCAAACTCGATTATTCAATAACAAATTACTGAATCACTCAAATAACGTTTTATCGAGGTTGATTAATGTGTTTCATTTACTATCTACGTGTTTTAGAGCATAAAACCCAACATAAGGTTATTGTAGCTGCTTGTGTTGGGGCCATTGACCGACAAGGCATATGACTGATGGGTTGGTTACCAACCTGGGGTCCATGGGAGGATCTGTTTCCGCTGGGAGTGTTAGTGCTCTGCCATGCCTGCCACATTCTCGTCCTTGTCTTGGTGAACCTCTTCTTCGAGGAGGTATTATCTTAAACATATGAGATATCTTAGGGTTAAGCTACAATCTTGCATATATGAGTCCTCATCCTTGTTTTACATCATTACATGTGTCATCATAGGCTACAATGGCGGACACCCTTTAATGGCAGTCAATGTTCGACTTTAATTTGTAAGGTAATGTGATGTTAAAAGTTTGTTATTAGTTTGAAAAGATGAAGGTAAATTTAGTTTTTAGGTTTATTAGCTTTGAGAAATGAGTTAAGTTTCGAGGCTATTTATTTGATTAAAGTTTAATTGGGGGATTATCATGTGATTAAAATGTGAGTTTGAGTGTATTTGTTTGATTAAATTATGATTTTGAGTTTAGTGTGTGTTTAAAGCTTCAATTGAAGCTTTTTTGTATGATTTAAGTGACAGATTATTTTGAGTGTAAAGGAAGTTGGTGTGTTGTAAGAGATGTTGAAAAGTATGAAACTTGATTTAACTTGCTTAAATATTATTATATTCATAAGTTTAAATTTTAGTTAAGTTTAGTTTTAATGCTATGTTTATATGTTTATAAATTTAGATAAGTTAATTATGTTTAGAGATCTTATGTTCACAAATTTTGATGAGTTTGTTATGTTTTGATATTATGTTCATGTCTTCGTTAAGTTTAGTAAGGATTTTTTTTTTTTAATTTTAAAATTCGATGAGTGTATTCAATTCCATGATGAGAATGAAGTTTTATTAGTAGTTTTTTTTTTTTGTCAAGTTTTATGAGTAGTTTACATAGGTTTATTTTATTTTCGTGAATATTTATATTGTAATTTTAATTTTATTTTATGCTCAACCTTGGGTTGGTTGCATATATAGCAAAATTGGTCAAACTATTTACAAATACAGCAGTCCGGAAAAAAATTTGCAAAAAATGGCAAAATATTATAGTCATATGGTCTAAATTACCATAGCCTATCAGTGATAGAAACCGATAGATTCTATGAATGATAGAAAACCTTCTATCACTAATGGAAAGCTTGATTTCCATCCGTGATAAAATATTTCTATCATTGATATGAGGACTATCAGTGATAAAAATCTTCTATCACTCATAGAAATCTATTAGTGATAAAAATCTTCTATCACTCATAGAAATCTATCACTGATAAAAACTTCTATCACTTATAGAAAACTATCATTTTTATTTCTAAAACCTATGTCACGGATTTTGTTTTTATAGATGTCGATGCAAAACAATATGGAAATTGAGCCGGAATAAAAGATAAACACAAAGCGGAAGTTGAAATTTAAAGGATGGGAGACCTCAACAAAAAAATAAAAAAAAAAAAACAAACAAACAAACAAAACGAAAGGTATGTACAAATTATCACGTAATCAAATACACTGTTATTGGTTTCTATCAAATACACTATATGTTTCTATCAGCGATAAATTTCTATTAGTGATAGAAATCTATCAATGTGATTCTATCAGCGATAGATTCTATCAGTGATAGAAATGAAAATAGGGGCAAAATGGGAATTAAAAAAATGATTTAAAAAATGTGCTATATTTGCAATTTTTTTTTTTTTTTTTTATAAAACTTGCAATATCTATAATTAACCATTAGATTTTAGCCACCCATTACAATTTTCCCTCAAACTTTATACAAATAAATTGTAGAATCAAATTTGATTCGATAAACTTTATTTTATATAATTTGTGCATACCCGATTACTTAAAGTAAAAAAACTTTGGATTATAAAGAAAATGAAAGAAAATAATTGATTTTTTATTAAGAAAATGTAAAAGAAGAACCGTTGACGCTTTTCGTTTTGGCATTGGCAAAGTTTCTCTTCACGAGGTCTAATTTTTTACTTTTTATGACGTTTTTTTTTTCATAAAAAAACTCTAAATTATGGCGACATGAAACAAATAAAATATATATTGTTTTAAAAAGGTAAAATTGAAAAAAATTGAAATGAATAGCGTTAATATAATTAATCTATTTCATTGAAAATGTATGCCACACTTTTGTAAATGTCGAAAGTGGATGAAAAGTTGTGTGAATTTCTGAATTTGTAAAACTTTAAAAGTTCTCTTCATTTTTCACATGAATCAAATTGCATTCTTTCATTATAATAGACCCAATTTCCATTCAAGTAATTTTTATTTCCCTAATGTATGGTGCAATATAATTCAATACATAATACAAAAAGAAAATAAAATGAAATGGAGTAGAAGAACATATATCGAAATAATCAACGAATAATTATGTAATAATACATCTATGGTCAAGGTAGATTTGAAGTCCATAGAGGGTTTTTAGCATATGGGCACATTATTATTATGGATTGGATTGGGAGCAGACCATCTAATTGGACCTTTAGGCTTGCAACTTAGAATGGCTGAGTGGTCTATTTGTGGACTCGTGCTTGCTATCTCCGAAACTTTTACAGTGTTGAAATCATTAGAACTTGAAGCCTCGTTAGTTACCTGTTGAGATGATAATTCATTGAGTGGTGTTGCATTAGCAGGTGTTGTTGCTTTTAAAACTTTTCGGTTGGGTACTGAAGCGAGGATGACTCTAGAAGTTTCCGTGAGTGTGAAAGGAAAACACATGGTAAAGAGGAGAAAGGAGATGAAAAGGAAAGAACGACATTGCGAAGTCATTAATGAATAACAAATAATTTCAAAAAATATATGAGTTATTTTAATTGAGTTTTTGGGTTGTTGGCCGATCACATGAATGAATTATGGTGTTGTGCATTACGTCTTAAATAGGATTGCATATGAATGAGAGAGAAAGTCCGTTGTAGAAATTTGGTGAATGCAGTTGTGGTTTTGGTGTTTCTTTCTCTATATTTGTGCATTTCATAATTGGATTTTTACTAAATTCGTAAAAATCTAAACAACTTAAACAACCTAATTAAATAGGGAATGCAAGATAATTTTTTTGTATGTAGATTTATAAATTTACCATTTTTATTTATTCTGTAATCATTTTCTTCTCTAATAAAGAGTTTAATATTAAATTAAATATTGCTCCTTACAAAAAAAAAAAAAAAGCAAAAAAGATAAAATAATATCAACAGAGGCTCGACACTCAAGCGAAAGCGATTACGGATTTTAGGCTTTTGATTTCATTAATTTCATAAAGGAAAATCATGCTTCCAAAAACACAAAAAACAGAGTCTCGTGAAAACTAACCTTTTGGAGTTCGATCGGAGTGTTTTGTTGGATGATTCTCAACACGATTGAGTCGTGGACGACCACCAAGATCTTCCCCGCTATTCTCCGGCCTTAGAACGAGCTCGTGGGAGCTTGGAAGTGAAGACATTTAAGAAGAAAGAAATGGGTTTTCATGCTTGAGTCTAGCCATGGAGTTTTCTGTTTTGAGAGAATATGTTGAAATCAATTTCCAAATCCTTCAAGCCAAGAGCACTAACTCATTCTCAAGCAAGAAAGACACACTTATATGAAAAAAGAAGGAATGTTAGGTGTCTTCCATCTAAACATTGCATGAGCAGTGTCATCCAATTTGGTGTCAATTGAATTGATTTTGCATGAAAATTTATTTTCAAATAAAATAAATTTTCATAATTAATTTCATGTAAAATTAATTCGTATAATTAATTTTAAATAAAATTAACAATTAATTAAATAATTTTAATAAATTATACTTATTTAATATAATATCAAATATTATATTAAAAAATTACACCTTTTTCGACTTCATTCAAGTACCGGTCGATCGAATATGAATCCCTATTTCATATGTAATATCAAACCAAACATGTATCGTATACACATTATTTAAACAACATTTAAGTATATATATCATATTCTCTGTATAGTTTAATTCAATTAAACTATAATACGTTAATTATATATCGCATATAATTAACGCTAACTCCCTAATTTTAATCTGAACGCTTTTAAATTTTTTCATCACTATGTTCTAAGGTTAATCCGTATGAGCTAGCAAGGGGACCTAATGGACATACAGATCATGGGCTCTAACGATACGAGATTAACCGGTTGAACTCTTTCAATCCTAGTTAACCAACATACGTTAACTAACGGGACACTCCACTATAGCCCATAGCTGAACTCCTCTCATTATAGATATATTTCTGTCCACCCAATATAACCATGATTAGTAAGTTGACCCTTCATAGGTTGTTCGTAACTATAGTTAGGTCTAAAGTCCGTTTTACCCCCATAGCACTTCTTGTTCCTTAAGCCTATACTGAGTCCCTAATGAACAATTGGTTTGTGGTCCCACCACTAAACCTAAAACCTCTCTGGCCAATGAGAGGGCGGTGCACCTTTGTTCACGTCATAGAGTCATCACTTAAGGGAACAACCTTTCTATTATCCCTAAAGTCAGGTAGGAGTGAATTCTATCTTGCAAGACTATGTCCCCAGCTATCTACTCGGTCTTATCCCCAAAATGGTTGGCATATTGAGTCGGCGATATTGAGCCACTCTCACCCATGCAAAGCAAAGGATAATCCCGAATAAATAGGAGTTCATGGTTAGCTCAGGATTAAGATCGACTTGCCCAGGTCATCACTTTGAAATAGTCAGTTTCACAATAAACGATGTTATAGAGTGAAAGTGACTCATTTCGCGGTCCGGTCTTATACAAACTCTTTTGCATAGGACGCCCACACTCGCATGTCTCTACATGAACGATTTAGGATCACATCGTTTGTACTAAAACAAAGTGGTTCGCGTCATATATTTTTTCCTAGGACAAGGTACCCAGTCTTATCGCTATACTATAGACCGTTTAGGCTATTACTTGAACTTGATCCATTCTTATGTCACTACATAAAGTTCAAGTGTTCATATCATAGCCAAGGATTATAGTTTATTGGATTTGGGTTAATTAATACATAATTAAAAACAACTATTTGAAAACCAGAAATCGAATAACCTCGATAATGCTTTTATCGATACCTATTGACTTTGTTACATTTACTATCCACGAGTTTTATGACATAAAACCCAACAAACTCCAACTTGGACTAAAACTCTAGTGGGTTGTACAACAATCCAGGACTGTTGTGGGCTTTTAAATACAATAAACTAGGGCATCCGATAGTATATACTTGCACTAAGGTTGGCTGAATTTATCTTTATTATCATTTATCATCTTATCTCACATCCATCATTCAGCCTCTGCCGCACCAAGTTTTTGGTGCCGTTGCTGGGGACCAAAAGTGAAACTAGTTTTGTTAATTTGAAATTGTGATTGGATTGCAACCGCATTTCTTTCTCAAAGGGAATTTGGCTTTAATTTTCAAATGTTGAATATCATGGGCCAATTCTCTGGATTTCCAAATGAAGATCCACGTAAACACATCAAGTTATTTTTGAGAGGTTGCAATTATTTTAAAGTTACAGGAGTTCCTGAAGATACTTTGAAGCTAAAGCTTTTTCCATTTTCTTTGCAAGGAGATGTTGAAGCTTGGTTGGATTCATTCCCTCCAAACTCCATCACTTTTTGGAATGATTTGGCGGAGAAGTTTTTAGAGAACTTGGGAAAGACGTCAAAGGCTGGTTCGGAAGTGTCCACGCCACGGATTGCCTACTTGCATTATCTTGGAGCATTTTTATGGTGGATTAGATCAAGCTTCGAAGGCACTAGTCAATGCATCTGCAAACGGATCTTTCTTGAAGAAGTCTGCAAATGATACACATGCTATCTTTGATACCATAGCCACAAACAACAGATGTTGGGGAAAGACTGAGCCAACAACAATCTTGAAGAATCCAGTTAAAGTAGTATCAATCAGTTCATTTTCAAACAAAGGATCATCAAAGAATGCATTAGGATTAAATTTTTCATCATCCATAGGTGCCTCTCCTAATCCTAAGCCAAGATCAAATTCAACCTCTTCCTCATCATCAGTCAATAATTTTGGACCAATCGAAAAACAGGTATGCAAACTACATACAGACTCATCATGTCCAAAAATACTGAAAACGACCTTTTAATCATCCACATTCGAGGTTAACTTACCGGTGTGCACGCTAATCTCGGCCTTACCTGTGGCTGAGAAGGGTCTACCTAAGATGATGGGTACCTCTTTGTCTTCTTGCATGTCGAGCACCACAAAATCTACAGGGAAGATGAATTTGTTGACCTTCACCACACGTCCTCCACAATACCCATAGGTTGGCTGATCGATCTATCAGCAAGCTGGAGGGTGATGTCGGTGTCTTTCAATCCTGTCAGTCCAATATTCCTGTATAAAGAATAGGGCATCAGATTTATACTAGCTCCTAAGTCACACAAAGCCCTATCGAAAGATACTTCTCCTATAACACAGGGAACAGTAAAACTCCCTGGGTCATTTTGTTTCAATGGTATCTTTCCTGAAACTGTGGTGCTACTGCTTTCAGATAACCTAAAGACCTCCTTTTTTGACAAAATTTTCTTCCTAGAAAACATTTCTTTCACGAACTTCCCATAATTAGGCATATTGTACAAAGATTCAACTAAAGGAATGTTCACAGAAAGCTTTCTAAACATTTCTAGGAATTTATGAAACTGTTCATCTAATTTAATATTTTTAAATCTCCGAGGAAAAGGTAACTACTTGTAATCAAAGGTAGGATATTCGCCCCTCCTCTTGGGGGGTTGATGTGCGACCCTTTATCATGATGGTTGCACGAGACTACTTCTTCCTCGTTCATCTTCAACTTTTCATCCTTTTTTTTCTTATCTTCTTCTTTTACAGCAAAATTGTTAGAAAATCACAATCAAAATCAACAGAGTTAGGAGGATGTTTGGACCTTCCAGAGGAGGCTTTATGTGCCTTAGCCCTTCCATCTTCATCCTTGCTTTTCTCTTTTTCTTTCTTCAACTTCTTCTCTGAGTTGTCCTCCAATTGTCCACCACTTCTCAGTGTCACCATCTTGCACTGCTCTCTTGGATTGGTTTTTGTGTCGTTTTGAAGGGCGTTAACTGCAAAAGCGATCTGACCTATCTGTACTTCCATATTTTTTAGAGCTGTGTCGTGGTTATTTACCGCTATCTGGAGATTCACATTCAACACTTTCTGCTCCTTGATAAACATGGCCACCATCTCCTCCAAGTTTCTTTTCTTTTCTGGAACACTTGATGAAGAAAATCCTGGTGGTGGTAGCAATACGTTCTTGGTGTTGGAGTAAGAAAAGTTCTCATGGTTGCGCAGATTTGGATGGTAGAAGTTCGGTACTCCTTGAGTGAATGCTCTATTTCCAACATACTGAACTTCTTCGACATCTTGATTTTCCTTCTTTGAGTATCCTTCAGCCAAGGTGGAGATAGACTTGACCACCTCAGACGAAGTAAGCTTGTTCAGCGCATTTGTCAACGATGCCATCTGTGCTTTCAGAGAGCTTGACTCATCGATTTCATATATCCCAGCCTTCTTGGAAAGTATCCCCCTTTCTGTCGACCATTGATAACTAGTCACTGCCATCTCCTCTAAAAAATCCTTGGCCTCAGTCACTGTCTTGGATAGAAAACTCCCACCCGCTGATGTATCAAGAACTGTCTTGGTAGAAGGATTCAGTCCATTGTAAAATAGCTGTACTTGAAACCAATCTGGATAGCCATGTTGCGGGCATCTCCTAAGCATCTCTTCATACCTTTCCCATGCCTCATAAAGTTGCTCCTCGTCCAACTGTCTGAATGTTCCGATCTCTATACGGAGCTTCGTGGTCTTTGTAGGTGGGAAATATTTTGTCAGGAATGCCTGGGCAAGCTCGTCCGATGTTCTGATACTACCCGTCTCAACTGACTCGAGCCAATCTTTCGCCTTATCTTGGAGAGAAAATGGAAATAACCTTAATCTAATAGCGTCGGCCGGAACTCCGTTCATCTTTACTGTCCGGAAAATCTCTAGGAATGATCGAAGATGCGAATGTGGATCCTCAGAAGGATGTCCCTTAAAAGAATTATCTCGCGCCATCTGGATCAGTCTCGTCTTTAATTCGAAATTATTCGCTTGAATTGGGGCGTAAACGATGCCTGAATTCTCGGTTGGGAGAACTGGCTGCAGAAAATCTCTGATTGCTTTGGGAGCGTCGTCTTGTTGGTGGGCCATTGCTTCCGTTAATCTTCTTTCTCTTCGAATAGCTCTGATTGTCCTGTAAATTTCAAGATCTAGCGGAAACAAATTAACCACCTTATCTCTTCGCATGCAATATTCCCAAACAATTTAAAGAATCAAACAAAAAAATTAAAATAATATTCACAAAAGAAAAAAAAAATATTTACAACCCAAATTAATATTTATCCCGTTCTTTTTAATGCCAAAAATAAATTATTTTGTTAAAATCTAACCTCCACGGCAACGTCGCCAAAAACTTGGTATGTTGCCACACCGCTCACCGCAAGGGCACGAATCGCCCAAGTAATATAAAACGGAAATATTCCAAGTATCGAATCCATAGGTAGGTGAAACGATAATTAAGCAAAGTAATTAATTCTTGAACACTAACGGTACTTGGGAGAACTATTATTTAGGGACCTAATCTTGATGTTAAAATAAAAAAAATTCAAAGCAATTAAAGAAATTGATCCACCAAGGAAATAAAAAAATATGCAGAAAGAGTTTTGAGTGCGAAGCGGGGTCTTGAAAATCAATTAATAGCTAATTAATTATTACAATTATCCTATCTCATTGCCCGACTAATTATACTCCTAGAATCTTCGTTAATCACATAGGTTCTCCTGTCGGTTTCCCCTAATTATAATTAACCAATATTAACAACGTAAGTGTCCTTAGCGCCATTAAAATTAGTTAATAATTACGCTTTGACTCATTATTGGAATCTAAGTTTAACCAACTAATCTCGTTGTCACTACGGGCAATTAAACTAGTTGCATGGATTATGATCTATCCTAATTTCTCTCCGTCGAGTTTCCATTAAGAATCAGATCAATATACAATTGGCCAGATTGCATACAACATTACGAGCATCCATACAAATAATTAGTAAAAGAGGGCAAAAGATAGGCAACTATAAAAACATTTAGTTATGAATTTTCATTTCAAGACCCCAAAATGGGGTTTAGCTATACATGGCTATAATATCCACGATGTATACAATAGAAAGCATAAATTCAAGCAAAATAAGAGAAAAGGAAATGACCGTCGAGAACCCCGTCGCTAGCGCTTGGAGTCCCTCCGAACACGCCCGAGCCTCCTAAAATGCTCGCTTCATTGCCACCCCACAAAATTTCCCACTTTTAACTCTCAAAAAGACAAAAAAGCCTTGAGAGAAGCCTCAAGGAGAGGAAGGGAAAGAAAGGAAAGAAAGGATGGTGGAATGATTGATGATCAAATGGGGAACCGAGGGGGTCCTTATATAGGCCCGGAATAGGGACAGCGTCGCGACGCTGTGACGTCATCAGCTTGCCCAACAAGAAATGGGACAGCGTCTCGATGCTGTCCTCATAGCGTCTCGACGCTGTGTGGTTTCCAGAACACCTCCGCGCGTTTTGGGCTTAAATCTTGGGCCTTCAACATTTTCTTTGGATCTTCACTTGGATTGTTGACTTTTGGGCTCCCCCTTTGACTCGTGGTTGGAATTTTGGCTTGGAATTCTCATTTTTGGGCCTTTTTTCACCAAAAATCCACAAAATGCTCCTTAGGACAAAATAATGAATTATATTAGAATTTCTCAATAAAAACACAAGAAAAGCACTAAAAAGCTTAATAATTTTGGACTGAAATAGCGACATTTCTGCCTGCTATTGGCATGTCCTTATTTTATGAATAACGGGTGGCGAGCGATAAAGTTAAAATTAATTAATCTTGATAATTGCAGAATTCACGGTTAGCAAGTTAATTAGCACAGGTCAGTGTAGGGGGGTCCTCCGAGTAACTCATAAGCCGACCGGACTAATGAAATCAACATATAACGATTATTAGAAAAAACTAAACAACCAACGAATTATAATCAAGCATAACAAATCTCAATCCAATGATCCCTTTTTATGTAATTGATCCCCGTCTGATTTCTATTTTTCATGCTTAATTTTATGTCTTTTAAAGTTTAGCATTTAATTATTTAATTATTTTTGCTTGTCCTTCATTCTAAAACCCCCCTGTTTTCGTAAGCACGAAATTCTACAACTAATAGGTCCACTTTCCTGTGTTCGACCCCGACCATTATTTCTACAAAATAGCAGTAGTGTTGTGGATTATAAATTTATTTGACAACTTGGAGAATTTGACACCGTCCTGAGGACCCGTCAAATTGGCACCGTTGCCGCTTAAGGGAGTTTTCGAGTGTTTATAGGATTTTGTTTTCTTTTTGTACTTTTTCGTTTTCTTTTTGCAGAGCTCAACGATGAAATCAGCATAGCCTCAGCGTGCTAATCCCATGGCCGAGCACATGATGCAATACCTTGCCTCTCTTGATATGAGTCATCCCCCATCTCTTGGAGACCTTAAAGTCACAAGATAAATCATGTACATCATCCAAGCACCTGAGTAATACTTCCACAATTACTAGGACCTCTTCAATGGGTTATGTGCACTTCCTCATAGCCCATTGTCTGAGGAATCCTTGTCGTTGCACTTCATTGAAAGATTATCACCTGATGACAGAAGGATGTTGGATATAGCAACTGGCGGGGATGCACTAGACAAAACACCCAGTAAGGCTAGAGAGATAATTTCGAGCTTGGCAACGTATGTTGGACTCATCATATGTCAAGCACGAAAGGTAAATTCTTTCGATTCTTCGGATAGCCAAGATTCTGAGCAACAGGAAGAAGGTATGTCTAATGAGGTTAGTGAGCCTGAGTTTGAACATTCTTTAGATTATAAGTCTGATTCATGTGATATGTCACGCAAAATAGGAGAAGTGGAAATAGATGATGAGTTAGCTTTGGTCGATTTTATGGAAAATTCTATTTCCCTTAAGCTTATTAATTTTGATTTGCATGAGCTAGACTTAGTGATTCCGATTGTTGACCAGTCTGTTGCTCATTATAAAGGTGTCTTGATCAATATGTTAGGGAGGATGATGGATTATTTGTTTAAATTTTCTCATGCCTTGCACACTGTGTACAAGTTTAATTTATCTATGTAGGAGTAAATCAATAAGAAGAAAAATAAAAAAGATGTAATGAAAATCAAAGAGGTTGATTTCAAATGAGAAGCGAGGAGAATGTGGTCGAGCAAACGACCTTAAACATTTGCAAAGTTTACTGCTTTATGTTATTTCAATTCTTAGATATGTTTATTTTTGTTAGTTGTTTTTATGTTTGTTTTCCTGTTTTGTCTTCTAGGAATGGCAGTACCAAAGCGAAGCTTCTATATTTGTAAGAAAACATGATTCACCACCCACGAGCGCATAATTTAGGGGAGTTCTATTCTTTCCCCGTGCATTGTCTTATTTTTTTCATGATTTATTACACTGAGGGCAATGTAAAATTTAGGTTGGGGGTGGGGAATTATACTTTATGTTTCTGTTGGGCCTTGAGCATCTGAGCGTCAGGCCAACGTTTGTGCTTAATGAATGTCTTGCATGCTTGTTGTGTATATGGTTGTTTAAGTGATGATGATTTCCTAGGATTGGCCCAAATTTTTTAAAAAGTTTATTGCTTTCAACGAGTTGTGACCGAGAATGTTCAAAAAAGGAGCCTTTTCAAAACATTTCTAGGATACGTCTTGAACTTGTTGGGTGTCTATCTTGCTTTAAAGCAGGGGTTGAATGCTTAGGAGCGAGTTACTTAGCTCATATTCATGTTGTCACCCCGATAGTTGTACGGTTAAGTGAGAAAGTCTAAACTTTTTTTGCAAAATAGTGTGTGGAGTCTTGCCTAGGAGAGGAAAAGAAAATATGCCTGCAAAAAAAAAAAGAGTGGAAAAATAAGTCAGTGAGCGCGAGCCAAAAGAAAAATCATATGCGCATCATTCTTGTTTTGAAAGAAAAGAAAAAGCATGCTTGCATTGAGCTTAAATGCGTAGGGGTAAAAAAAGCTACCGGCGGTGTGATCAGTTAGGCCAACCAAGAGTTAAACTCGGGTTATGGGTCCCTACATTGTAGTGTGAAAGCTAGTGCCCCATCCAAAAGAAATGCAAAAAAAAAAAAAAAAAAAGAGAGAGAGAGAGAAAAAAAGAAAAGAAAACGGAATTCCTTTATCAGGAACCTAAGCAAGAGGAATCAACCTAGTTTGTTCCATTTGGGCCTTTTAGCAAGACCTTAGTGTCAGTGTAGGGAGAAGATAGGATGAGAGTTGAGTAAACCAATCCTGGGCTAGTGAAGTCTTATTTAGGTGGGATGGAGCTCTCTTGTGCAAGATAATCTTTGAAAAATTTTGATATGTCTCCTCATTTGTCTCCCTTGCGAATGTCTCTTGATTGCTTTAGTTTTTGGAGTATTTGAGTCTTGAGGATTAATTCACTTTTGGATTATATGCACAACGTCTTTTTCTTTTGTCTGTGTTTGCCTTGGTCGATGACTAGCAAGATTTAGGTTCGGGGTATTTGATAGAACCTAAATAGTCCTATTTTATCACCTCTAATCTAAGCTTGTTAGAGTTATTTTCTTCTTTACTCATCTTATTTACAGGATATTTGAGCTTATGCTATGTTGGGAGCCGATCACGCTAATTGGTGTTAATTTGGGCCAATTACGAAGTTTTGGAGCCATCTCGGTGTCTTGGACGACAAGGAGGTGAAAAGACCCAATTTTGTTGGAACGGGCCTGAAGAATGACACAAAAAGCCGAAGATTAAAGCCCCGTACCGAGAAGAAGCAAGACAAGACCGAGAATTAAGGCTACAAGTCGAGAATCAGGGCTGGCGTCTCGACGCTGCACTTGGCTTCTCGACGCCGCCGTATTTTCTATATATATGTAGCCTTGGTTTAGTTCGTCGTTTGGTTAGAATTTTGGTCTTTTTACTTTCCAGCATTGTTGTAGACCTTTCTAGGTCATATTTTATGGATTATTTCATGTTTGTTGTTGTTTCTACTTCATCTATGCATAGCTAATCGTATTTAGATCGTTGGATTGGGTTTATGTTTAGATCTCTAATAAGATTGGTTGAGTTTTCTGGTTTTTCTTGCTGTTCTTGTTGTCTATTTCATTGAGTTTTGCTTGTTATCCCGTTTAAACCAATACATGAGGCTAGTCTATTAGGATTTACGCCCTATGCGATTACTGCTTCTTTCTATTTTGCATGCTTAGTTTGAATTGCATGCTTAGTTATTTTTAGATCGCCACTAGGTTGAGGCAAGCCCTTGATAGGCTTAGGATGCATGTTAAAGGTTGTAGGAATTAGATTTGAATTGCATTTTAATTTAGTTCATACAATTCCAGACCCACGATCCAAAAGCGGCTAGTTTAACTAGTTGATTGTGAAATTTCTTAATCTAAAATTAGTTGCATATAATTAGTAACCGTTATGAATAAGGGGTAGCGAGCTATAAAGTTAATATTAATTAATCTTGTTAAATGCAGAATTCATTGTTAGCAAGTTAATTAGCACAGGTTAGTGTAGGGGGTCCTCCGAGTAAATCAGAAGCTGACCGGACTAATGAAATCAACATAGAACGATTATTAGGGAAAACTAGGAAGCCAACGAACTAGAATCAAGCATAAGAAATCTCAATCCAACGATCCCTTTTTATGTTATTGATCTCCGTCTTGTTTCTATTTTGAATGCTTAGTTTTCTATCTTTTAAAATTCAACATTTAATTATTTTATTATTTTTGCTTGTCCTTCATTCTAACAGTCGTCCTGTTTTCGTAGGCACGAAATTCTACAACTGTTAGGTCCCCTTCCCTGTGTTCGACCCTGACCACTATTTCTAGAAAATAGTAGTAGTGTCGTGGATTATAAATTTATTTGACAGCTCAAAGATATTGACACCCTCCTAAGGACCCGTCACTCTGTTATAAGGTTTAGTCCGTTTGAGCTAGCAGGGGGACCTAATGGACCTATAGATCATGGGTTCCAACGATACGAGATTAACCGGTTAAACTCTTTTATCCTAGTTAACCAACATTCGTTAACTAACGGGACACTCCACTATAACAAGTAGTTGCACTCCCCTCACTGTAGATATATTTCTCAACCACCAGATATAATCATGATTAGTAAGTCATTCCTTCACAAATTGTTCGTAACTATAGCTAGGTCAAAAGTCCGTTTTACCCCTATAGTACATTTTTTCCTTAAGTTCACATTGAGTCCCAAATGAACAATTGGTATGTGGTCCGACCACTAAACCTAAAACCACTCGGGCCAATGAGAGGGCGGCGCACCTTTGTTCACGTCCCGGAGTCAGCACTTAAGGGAACAACCTCTCTACTATCCCTAAAGTCGGGTAGGAGTGAATTCCATCTTGCAGGACTATGTCCCCAACTATCTACCCGGTCTTATCCCCAAAGTGATAGGTTT
Source organism: Luffa aegyptiaca (assembly GCA_017139565.1). Classification (NCBI taxonomy): domain Eukaryota; kingdom Viridiplantae; phylum Streptophyta; class Magnoliopsida; order Cucurbitales; family Cucurbitaceae; genus Luffa; species Luffa aegyptiaca. The sequence continues at coordinate 17,306,789 of CM029398.1, forward strand.
ATTGAGTGGTGCTGATGGGCACTCTCACCCATGCAAATCAAAGGATAATGCCGAATAAATAGGAGTTCATAGTTAGCTCAGATTTAGATCGAGTTACTAGGTCATAGCTTGAAATATGTCAATTTCACTGTAAACGACCATGTAAAGTGCAAGTGACTTATTTCGCGGTCCGAACTTATACAAACTTCTTTTGTATAGGACGCCCCCACTCGCATGTCTCTGCATGAACGATTCAGGATCAAATCGTTTGTACTAAAACAAAGTGGGCTGCGTCACATAGTTTTTCCTAGGATAAGGTACCCAGTCTTATTCCTATACTATAGGCCGTTTAGGCTATCACTCAAACTCGATCCACTTTTATATCACTACATAAAGTTCGAGTGTTTCATATCATAGCCAAGGATTCTAGTTTATTGGATTTGGGTTAATTAATGCATAGTTAAAATTAACCATTCAACAACCAGAAATTGAATCATTTCAATAACGTTTTATATTTAACTTTGTTCCATTTACTATCCACGAGTTTTAGGACATAAACCGCAACAAACTCCCACTTGAACTAAAACGCTAGTGGGTTGTTTATAACTCGTAGACCTAGACCATCTAGATGTCCCTCAAACACTTTTAGCCGTGACGGCCTTCGTAAATGGTTCGACAATGTTTTGCTCTGAGGCAATCCTCGTGACAATCACGTTCCTTCCATGCATAATCTCTCATATGTGATATACGTTTGTGTTCTATACATTCACCTCATATTTGAAACATCTTTGCCAATGAACTTCCTATGTCCTACACACTTTTGAGCTTGCTTAATAAGCAGCAACATACTTGGCCTTTGACGGGTCCGACTTGTCGAAGGTCGTGTTGGTCAAATAAATTTATAATCCACGACACTATAACTATTTTGTAGAAATAGTGGCCGGGGGGGAACACAGGGAAGGGACCTAGTGGATGCCGATTTTTGTGCTTATAAAACATGGGGGATTTTGGAAAGCAGGACAAAGAAAAATAAATGTTGAATGTAACTGAGACAAAACAAGGCATGCAAATGAGAAATAAGACAAAAATCAATATCATGAAAGGGATCTCTGAATTGAGATTTCTTATGCCTGACTGCTATTTTACTTGGCTTATTAGTATTCTCTAAAAATCATCCTAAACTGATTTCTATTAGTCCGGTTGGCTTCTTGGTTACTCAGAGGACCCCCTACACTAACCTGTGTTAATTAACTCGTTAACCGTGAATTCTGCAATTAACAAGATTAATCAATTTTATCTTTGTCGACCGCCACCCCTCATACATAAAATAACAACCATCCGAGACCTCGCAACGGTCACTAACATATATCTAACTAATCTAGAATAAGTAATTTCACAATCACCTACTTAAACTAGTCGCTTTGAGATCGTGGGTTCGGAATTATATTAACTAAATTTAAATGCAATTTTAATCTAATTCATACAACCTTTAACATGCATCCTAGGCCTATCAAGGGTCGTCTCACGTAGAGAGTGGCTAGCCTTAGCCTAGTGACTATCTAAAAATAACTGATAGAATACACAAGTGGTAATCGCATAGGGTCGTCAATCCTAATAGACTAGCCTCATGTATCGGTTTAAACGGGATAACATGCAAAACTTAATAGAAACACATAAAGAACAGTACTTAAAACACCATAAAACTCAACCAAATTCAATAACAATCAAGGCATAATCCCAATCCAACGATATAGATGCGTTTAGCTACTCATAAACAAATTAAAAACATAAACTAATACAAAAGATTGAATAAATAATGACCAAACAAGATCTACAAAGACGCTGGAAAGTAAAAGAGACGAAAGAAATCGTAATGGGACCAAATTTCTAACCTAACGACGGACGAAATTGAGACGCCAAGGGCAGCGTTGAGACGCCACGAACTTTATACACCTCTTCGTATTCGTATCGGCGTCGAGACGCCATCCCTGATCCATGCATATTTTTTTTCTTCTCGACCTTGTCTCGCTTCATCTCGGTACGGGGCTCCAATCTTCGACTCTTGGTGTCGTTCTTCAGGCCCACTTTAATATATTTGGGTCTTTTCACCTCCTCACTGTCCAAGACACTGAGATGACTCCAAAACTCTATAATTGGCCCGAATTAACACCAATTTAGCGTGATTGGCTCCGGACATCGCCTAAGCTTAAAGATCCTGTAAAGCATAAAATTACTCTAACAAGCTTATATTAGAGGTTAGAAAATAAGACTATTTAGGTCCTATCGGCCTTCAAGATCAAATCTGTGAGACATCCGTACTTGATGCTACGACATCATATAGCTCCTTGTTGAGAGTGAATTCTGATGTCGATGAAGATTTCTTCTTACTCTTATCGTTGTACGAATCAAAATCAGTGTATCCTGTAAGGATCAAAATCCTCAATGTCATGCACGAGCTTATAATCCCTCGTTCTCCTAAGATACTCGAGCGTATTTTAACTGTAGTCCATTAACTTAAATGTGGACTAAATTGGTATCTACTGACAATCCCATATTGCATACCATATGCAAGATCAAGCTGCCTGTTGCCGAGGCATAGGGATTCCGTCTCCAGTCCTCAACCTCTTGACGTGTCTTAGGACACTACTCCTGTGACAAATGAATTCCATGTCGGATAGGTAACTAACCGTTCCTGGAATTCTAATCTTATATCTAGCCAACACTTTGTCCATATAAGATACTTGAGACAGAGCAAGCAATATCTTCTTGCTATTACGTATGATTTGGATTCTAAGAACAAATGTAGTCCTTTTCCAAATCTTTTATTTGGAATAGGGTTGCTAGCTAACCTTTTAATGTCAGTTTTGATAAACTATATCATTCCCAATGAGTAGGATATCAATTATATACTATACTAAGAAAAAGCTACTAAACCATTGATAATTCTTCTGCCAACACAAGGCTTATCAATATTTTGGTCAAAACTATAAGATTTAATCATGCATTAAATCTTATATTCCAAGATTGAAACCTTCAATGCAATCCATAAATGGATCGGTTAAGGTTGCAAACCTTTTGCTCTAGGTCCTGGACTATGAATCTTCTGATCAATACAAGACTTAATTGAAGTACTCATACTTCATTTTCAAGGTTCATCCTTTTGACTCAATTGTATTTATCCATGTCATCCATTGCCTGATTAAAGGTCAGTGGATCCTCGATATTGTCATTAGCTATGACAATTAGAGATTCAATTAGACTCACATAGTACTTATTAGATTGATTAACAACCCTCCCACTACCTTGAGGATTTCTCAAAAATTGAGAAGGACAGGACTGACATAATGTGTCAGCTCGATCAATAACCCTTTGTTGAAGGATTAGTTTGGTCAACAACTTTTGTTGAAAAACTAGTTTGATCAACAACCTTTGTTGAAGAACAAATCTTATCAACAACTCTCTGTTGATACATTTGTAGCTTTACTATGTAATTTACTTAACACTATCTTACTACGTTGTTTTGTGATCTCTAACGTGGTCTTTTTCTAATAAAACATGCGTTTGTCAATACAAATTCTTTATTTTGAAAGAAGTATTCATGACTCATTTCTTTTGGAATAACCTACAAATAGGTACACTTTCCAATAAGGTTCCAATTCCTTCGGGTTTGTCTCAAGCATATATGCAGGACATCCCTAAGTTCTTAAACGACATAAACATACTTTCTGCTCTTTTCAGAGTTCAAATAATATTTCAGAAACATTCTTTTGAGAGAACCATATTCGTATTTTAAACTACAGTTTTTACTGCATAACCCAAAACGAGTTTAGGCAACTCAGCATAATTTAATATCTAACGAACCATGTCTAACAAGGTTCTGTTTCTCCTTTTCGATACATCACTCTACTATGATGTACTTAGTGTTTTAGACTTAGGACGTAACTCCACATTTTATCAAATAGTCGTTGAATTTTTAGTCCATATACTCTCCACCTTGATCATATCGAAGTGTCCTTATCATTCTACCTATTTTTGGTTCTTAACCTCGTCCTTATACTCCTTGAACATTTCAAGACTTCAGACCTACGATGTATTAGGTAGAGACAGTGCACCTTGAACAACCATCAGTTAAAACTAATGAATTGTTCATTCCTTGTTTGAGCTTTGACATTCAATGATTAAAAAAAAAAAATAGAATATATTAGCTCTAAGGTTTCTTTGGCACGATAACCTTTTTCTTTGGTAAAAGGTTATTGAAGTCATCTTACCTTTAAGACATGACTTATGGGGAGGTAATGAATTGTCTTCTAACCTGTTTCGAAGTTCATTTTAGACCAATCTTCAATCCTATTGAAATTTAATATGCCCTAACCTCAATTTCCAAAGATAGGTGCTTTGAGAAACACGTTGCCTTTCTGTTGAGTTTTAGCGGTTTAAATATTTCGTGATTTAAAATCGCTCTAGACTCTATCGGTCTTAAAACGTATATGTTTATTCTTTATGTTTGCAGAACAAATATTGGCATCCTTTTGAAATGAACAGTTCATATATTAAAAGGTAACATAATAGCCATGTTCTTGCAAACAAGATATAGAAATCAAAATTTATTTTAATATTAGGAACTATATACATCAAATAATATGTATTGTTCCTGGAGAAGAATAACTTTTGTCTCCCACTGCCATAGCCGAGATGAACTCTTCTATTTTAACTCTAAGAGTCATCGCAACTAGTTCACACCTAGTGCGAGAAACTCATTCCGTGAAAAGAACATACGTGATTTAGTGGGCCCTGAATCAAATATCCATGTAGAATCACTATTCATACTAAACACGTTTTTAAGACGAACAAATCATATTTAGAGTCTTGGGACATGTTCCTTTTTGGCTAGGTAGTTTGTTACGTCATGAATATTTCGAAAATAAATTTAGACCCAACATCTTAAGGGCATTCCACCTTTTAAGACCGTTTCCAAATCACTCACCACGATCTTAGTGTTTAAGTTCATTTTCTTAGTCGTATGTTTCTATACCAATAATGTTTTTAGCGTACAAAAGAGGCATTTATAGAACCTATACTTATTGCTTAAAACAAACAAATAAACTTTAAATTGGTTGTCTAACATTTAACCCTTTACCTAATCCAATCAATTTAGCAGAAGCAATTACGAGCCCTATAAATCATAATTCTTTTGCAATGATTCTTCACAAGGTTAGACTGACTCCCACCGAGGGGTGATCAGCCACTCCTCCTCTGAACTGGAACGTTTTCAACCAAATGCTAACAACATAATCACCCATATCCTGTTAGTGTTTAGTTATCGCTGTCTAGTCAAGAAATCATTAACAACTTAATAATTTTATATAAGTGTGACCCACCATTTTTCAGATCCCAGAGAACGGTCCTATTAATGCTATCGAATGGAAAAGCAAATTTTGGGAATGGCCATGAGAAACCCTATCCATTTATGGAGTTTGCGTTGTTCTGAATCCCATGTTACATCCCTCCGAATTGTGTAGTAGCTCCAGGGCATACTTAGCAGACGCAAGATAGGAATCTCACGGTGCAACCCTATGGAAGAGACCGCAGGATGCGTTGACACACTTCCTTCACCCACTTACTATGAATACTTTCTACGTTCACCTTGATATTGATTTATGCAAACACCTTCCGAATGGAGCAATTGCGTTAGTAAGCAACACGAGGCCAAGCATAAATCTCACGGTGTGAAGTTTAGGGAGAGCGTGACAAGAAAACGATTTATTTTCATATACCATTTTCCTCCCACTAATTATTTTAATGATTAGGGTCTTTTACTTAGGTAAATTTCGGCTAAACGAATCTATCTAAGTTTATGCCTTATATGTAACTTTTTTAAATAACGTCTTTACTCAAATGTCTAGGCAAATTAAACTCTTTTAATTTCCTAGCGACATTGCATGTTAATAAGGCCGTGGTTAATTCAACTCAAGTACCGGACCATTTTTCGGGAGAGTTCCCTTATAACCACAGCCGTATATCCTACTTAACATATTTTAACTCTATTAAAAATACTAAGTAGGAGAACCTTCTAATCCTATTAGAAAAGTGATCTTAGGTCTGATTTACTTTAAACGTTTTAAAATTAATTCATTATCCTAAGATCCTATGTTAGCATGCAACTCTTTGTTATAGGTTTGACGGTTTCTATTCATTAACCTTATAACTATTATAACTTTTAATGAATTAATCGCATAACATGCTTCTAATGGTGAGGAAAACATATGACAACCAAAATTCAAGTTATATAAAACTAATCACCATTCACAAAGCAAAAACATTTTGAAACAACCTACGTCTAGGTGATTTCAAACGGCATAACTTTTACGCTATGATGTCTAGGTGATAAAACCACACATCGCTCACGCATGCTCATAAAACCGGGTTAACCTAACTCAAGTACCGACTCGATGCCCAGGTAGGAGGTGTTCCGTAAACTGTCAGCTTAAATACCTCAAACCTTAGACAGCGTCTCGTCGGGTGAGTTCTCTTGTAACCTTAGCTTTACAAGATATCGACCTATTTTATGCGAATCATTCGAGATTGGATTTCGTTAACCCTAAGTGACCATGGATTTATCTTTTTTATAGGTTTTAACGTCTATCTCGATTTTATAACACTTTATAATATAGACAACCTATAACATTAATCTACGCTAAGGTTGTTTCATGTTGCATGCTTGTTCATTTTCTTTTATTAATATAACGCTTATATTTAAACATTCATAAACGAAAAATAAAAACAATCCGCCATGCATCTATCATGAAACCTAACATGCATTCCCTTTATTATAACTCTTATAATTAATTACTAATGCATGATACATGTTTTCCTATAGTGGGATTTTTTTTAAATCTATATGACATACATTATGCATATTCAATTCTAATTTAATTATAACATACATTCCTAATGCATAAATAATTAAACACACTGAAGCGGACCGATTTTGGCATCCAATCAATCTAAACTAGCTAAATTATTACATTAATAATTAAATAAATGGTTGAACCGCCTTGGATAGCTCCTAAACCGGCTCCGAACCTTTCAGACATGCTTGAACCATCCAAAATTGACTTTAATCGGACTCAAAAGGCATGGAAGATACTGAACCAGGCTTGAACCAACTGAATCGGACCGAGAAGCGGTGAACCGGACCAAGAAAATTGCATCTCAACCGAACCACTGTTTGAATCTGCAAACCGTGCCTTTGAAAATTCCTCAGCATTGAGACACTGATGAACATCGTCTCGACGCTGTTCATACAGCAGCCCAGATTTCGCTTGCTCTGTTCTTTCGATAAGCGAGCATATTTCCTTCTGCGATCGATTAGAACTTAATTACAACTCTAATGACTCCCAAATGTTTACGGACTCTATCCAACAAATTAATGCCCATAAACATGTAGACAATTACAATTTTAATCAACAAATTGAAAGCTTAATTTGATGCCAAAACCGAGTTCATCCAACTTTAGCAACCCAACACATTCAACAATTGAAATTCACCTACAAAACTCGAAATTAATGGAAATCAAGTGCCTAAACCACGCTATGATACCAATTGAAGGAGTGAAGAACACTCAAGCGGAAGCGATTATGGATCTTATGCCTTCATTTTCATTAATTTCTCAAGAAGAAGCATGCTGGAATTTTTAAGCAAAAAACAGAGGAAACCTAATCTAAACTTTGGAGCTCAAATTTGTTGATCTCTTTGGTTGTTTCTCCACACGATCTTTATGTGGACCACCGCTAGAGCCTTCGCCGCTATTCTCTGGCCTTAGAACATGCTTGTGGGAACCCGGGCATGATGAAATCAAGGAAGAAAGGTATGGTTTTGAGAGCTTGGATCTCACGGTTTTGGAGAGAATTTTTTATCTTTTCTTTCATTCTTTGATCAGCATGCAATCCACCGCTTTAACACTCTTTTAAAGAGTAAATTATGCTATATGTTTCAACCTCATGAAGACACACACATAGGTATTGAATAGGTGGTAAAATAGGTGTTTAATTTTCAATGAATGTTCCATGAAAACCCACCAATTTTGAAATTGATTTTCTTCTCACTTTCCAAATTAAAATCAATTCTAATAATTGAATTTAATTGATTTAAATAATTAATTAAACATTTTAATTAATTATAATTATTTTAATTTAATATCAAAATATCAAATTAAATAATTGTATCAATCCCTATCTCTCTCAAAACCCGCATTTCCGAATGTGAATCACCATTGAAATTCAAATCGAATATGTATCGAATACATGTTTGCATTACTTAAATCATATTTGAATAACTCAAAGTCTCTCTTTAATTATAGTTTAATTCAAAGATTAAACTAAAAACGTTAAATATATCACATACAATTTAACGTTAAATTTCTCTAAACCGAATTTTAATATTTTCAAATTCTTTCATCACTTTGTTCTAAGGTTTAGTCTGTTTGAGCTAGCAGGGGGGCCTAATGGACCTACAGATCATGGGCTCCAACGATACGAGATTAACGGGTTAAACTCTTTTATCCTAGTTAACCAACATTCGTTAACTAACGGGACACTCCACTATAGCCCATATTTGCACTCCCCTCACTGTAGATATATTTCTGTCCACCAGATATAACCGTGATCAGTAAGTCAATCCTTTGCAGATTGTTCGTAACTATAGCTAGGTCAAAAGATCGTTTTACCCCTATAGTACATCTTGTTCCTGAAGTCCCCACTGACTCCCTAATGAACAATTGGTTTGTGGTTCGACCACTAAACCTAAAAACTCTCCAGCCAATGAGAGGGTGGTGCGCCTTTGTTCACATCCCGGAGTCAGCACTTGAGGGAACAACCTCTCTACTATCCCTAAAGACAGGTAGGAGTGAATTCCATCTTGCAAGACTGTGTCCCCAACTATCTACATGGTCTTATCCCCAAAGTGGTAGGTTTATTGAGCGGTGCTGATGGGCCACTCTCAGCCATGAAAATCAAAGGATAATCCCGAATAAACAAGAGTTCGTGGTTAGCTTAGGATGAAAATCAAACGGCGTTATAAAGTGAAAGTGACTTATTTCGCGGTCCGGTCTGATACAAACTTCTTTTGTATGGGACGCCCCCACTCGCATGTCTCTTCATGAAAGATTCAGGATCACATCGTTTGTACTAAAACAATGTTGGCCGCGTCACATAGTTTTTCCTTGGATAAGGTACCCAGTCTTATCCCTATACTATAAACCGTTTAGGCTATCACTCGAACTCGATCCACTTTTATGTCACTACTTGAAGTTCGAGTGTTTCATATCATAGCCAATGATTCTAGTTTATTGGATTTGGGTTAATCAATGCATAGTTAAAATTAACCATTCAACAACCAAAAATTGAATCATTTTAATAACGTTTTATATTTAACTTTGTTACATTTACTATCCACGAGTTTTAGGACATAAACCCCAACAGTGCCCTCCATATGGAGCCGAGTGATAGGCTTCCAAAATGAATGGTACTTCTTTCTCTGTTACACATCGTCTGAGAATTTGATTGGGACCTAGTTTGTATAGGTATGGCTCATCCCAATAATATTCCTTTACATCTTTCAGAAACCTTTTCAGTTGTTGAGCTGTGGATTCCGGAGGCTTTAGTCCACTGACTAAGTAGTTCACGTAGTCTGCAAACTATGGAATCTCAATTGCCCTTACTGTCAAAATTTGTTCAACTGCAAACGACTCTCGAATTTCTAGCCTCTTCTCCACCTGTGCCTCTTCTTGTTCTTCATCTTCATGCAATTATTCCAGTGTCTCCCCTTTTAGCAATTCCTGCAAAGTAGATAAAGAAAGCTCATCAATCTAGTCAATTACTGAACATCCCTCGAAATCTCCTGGATAGTTGAACGTGTTCATGACATTGAAGGTAACTTGTTGATCATTGACCCTCATGGTCAATTCTCCCTTCTGTATATCGATCAAGGTCCTCCCCGTTGCTAAGAAAGGTCGACCTAAGATAATTGGCACTTCTTCGTCTGCTTCACAGTCTAATATAATAAAGTCTGCTGGAAATACGAACTTGTCCACCTTGATTAGTACATCCTTTATTTTTCCAATGAGATGTGATAATTATATGTTTGCTAGTTGCAAGGTAATAGTCGTTGGTCTGGCTTCTCCTATTCCTAACTACTTAAAGACTGAATACGACATCAGATTTACACTTGCTCCAAGATCGCATAGTGCTCTACCGACATTCCGTCCTCCAATGGAGCAAGGGTTAGTGAAACTTCTTTGATCTTTTAACTTAGGAGAAACCTTGCTTTTAACCAGTGCACTGGAGCACTCTGTTAATGCAACTGTCTCGTACTCTCCCAATCGTCTCTTTTTAGATAGGATGTCTTTCAAAAATTTCACATAGTCTGACATTTGCTAAAGTGCTTCCACCAACGCAATGTTGATGTGGAGTTGCTTTAAAATTTCTGGGAACTTTTTGAATTGTCTATCTTGTGACGCGTATTTGAATCTTTGAAGATAAGGTGGGGGTTGTCTGTAATCTTAATCAATGATGAATTGTTTTGGTTTTGCGGTTGCATTTTCCTGCTTTTTACCTATACTTGAACTTTCAATCTTTTCTTTTGAGGCTTCTGGCAACTTGGTCTTTTATGAATTTTCTTTATTCTGACTAACTTCTGTATTGACTACTGACTCTTTTTCTGTAGATTTTTATGAGACTTCTTATGAGATTCTCCTAACTTCTTGATTAATTGGGTATTTCGTTCCATCATACTCCAATCAGCTTCTCAAGGTAACTGCTTTGCATTGTTCCTTGCCTTCACGGTGAGGATTTTCAGTTTTGCTAGGCAATGTCCCTTGGGTCAGTTCTTGATCTCTTGAGCTATTTGTCCTATCTGCACTTCTAAGTTCCTTACAGTGGCATCATTTCATGCCATGTATTCATTGATTAGAGCCTTTAGATTTTACTATTGGCTAGCGTTATGAAATTGTACTGGTTGGAATTTTTTCTGTTGCCGCTGTTGTCTAGGTTGGGAACTAAATCGTGTTGAAGCTTTTCCGAATTGATTTGTACCGGCATTACTGGTACTAGCTTGTACTCCACAAGAGAAATTCAGATGTTGTCTCCACCCTGGGTTGTACGTAGCTGCATACGGATTCCATCGGTTTTGATTTCCCTATTGTCCTACATAAAAAACAGATGCAGGGTTTAGTGGACAATTATCGGTAATATGCTTTTCACTACAAATATCACAATAAGGAGAAGAGATAGCATTTGCAGGAGCAATGTTTACTTCAAGCCCATCATCATGCTATGAATAGCTTTAATCCGAGCTTGCATGGTTGAGTTCGCTTCTGTCTCTACAACTTTTACTGGATTCTTCAAAATTGTAGGTTCAGTCTCCCCCCAATGTCGGTTATTCATGGCTATTGTATCTAGTAAGGCATGTGCTTCGTTCGCGGATTTCGTCAGGAAAGATCCATTTGCACACGCATTGACTAAGGCTTTTGAAGCTTGATCGAGCTCACTGTAGAAATGCTCAAGAATGATACAAGCAAGCAATCCATGATGAGGACACTTTCGGTCCAGCCTTTGGAATCTTTCCCATGTTGCATCTAAAGGCTCGTTGTATGATTGTATGAAGGAAATGATTTCTGCTCTATACATAGCATTCTTATTGGATTGAAAAAACTTCTCTAGAAACTTCTCTGCCAAGTCATTCCAGGATGTGATGGAGTTTGGTGGAAATTAATCTAACCAAGCCTCAGCATCTCTCTGTAATGAGAAAGGAAAACATTTTAGCTTCAATGTGCCTTCAGGCACTTCTGTTACCCTAAACGAACTAAAAATTCTTAAAAATTGTTTGATATGCTTATGTGGATCTTCACTCGGAAGCCCCGAAAACTGGCCTATGGTGTTGAGAATTTGAAACATCACAGGTTTCAACTCAAACTGTGGCGCTCCAATCGGTGGCTCATGTATTCCTTGATTCAAAGTCTGGAAAACTGGTAAGACATAATCCGTTATTGCTCTATTTCGATCTTCTGCAATATAGATTGGATTTTCATTTTGTGGTACCGGTGGAACTGGTGGTGCTGGAGGTATTCTCCCACCATTCTAATCCATTCCACGGTTCTGCTGGTCAACAGGAGGATCGACTTCGGGTTGGACCATTGGAAGTTCTTGTATATAAGCAGCTTCTTCAACAGGTTCCTGTGTGCTCAACTCTTGTTGTTCCTTCTTCTTTCGCCTTTGCTCTTTACGACGACGATGAAAGGTTCTTTCTATCTCAGGATCTAGCTCAAGGAGTCGATACTTCTTGCTCATGGACCAACTTTAACTTGCAAAAGAATCTTCAATCGAATACCAATTTCAAAAACTAAAAAAACAAGTTTCACTTGTAGTCCCCGACAACGACGCCAAAAACTTGATGCAAGTTGTGAATGAAGATGGATGTTGGAAAAGATGGTAAATAATGAATTTAGTCAACCAAGTGCAAGCATACACTACCACATGTAGTAATAAAAACTCTAGAAGTATTCCAAAATGTATCGATCCCACAGAGACTAAGTTGGAAACACAGATTTGTAGAAGAAAGTGCTCTTAAATAGCCTTTGAAAGGTAACCAAAAGAAATAGTTGATGTTTGGTTTTGTAAAACAAATAAACAAACAACTAAAGAAATAACAATAATAATTAAGCGAGGTGTTCAATATAGCTTCAACCCTACGACAAATAACCCTATTAATGGCTTATTTAACCTAAGTCTAATCATGCATTGGGTCAGGTTTAACTCTTATTTGGCCTTGCTCCCAAAAACCGTTAGAAGGCTAAGCGAGTACCGTTATGCACATTTTTGTGACTCGACTCCGACATAGATTTTTCATGCATGCAACTTATAACCCTATAGTTGTTATAAGGTGACCTTCCCTATAACACCAAATACACTCTCTCGAGCCCTTTCTCCTATATCACCTTGATGAGAACCGATGTTGTTTGACCCTTTGAGGTACGAACTCACATAGCATGCAAAGTCTAAGTGATCTGTTAAACTCAACAAGATTTAGAATGATAATCAATAAGGGATGACATGCAATAAATAGAACTTAGGCAAATAAGCAACATTAAAGCCATTTAAACCATAAGGGTATTCACTATAGCGAACCCCTCAATAGAATTTAGCTATGCATGATGGAATATAATGCAAATGAACAACTTTTCATTGAAATAATGAATAAAGAATACAAAATAATGAAAAGAAACAAGTGCTGGAAAAATATCGTGCAATAGCTAAAACCAGGGTTTTTTCACTTTATCCAATCCTTCTAGAGTTCTCACGACACTCTACTCTCCTTTTACAAGGTGGGAATAGGGTGAAATCTCTACAAACACTCGGGTTTGATGTCTAACAATGGGTTACAATTTAGTCTTCTAGCAAGGACCTCGGGCATCCCTACTCATGGGCGTCTACTAGGTTCTGTCACCACCCTCTTCTTCCCAGTGAGTTCTGCTTGGATTTGCCTTCGAATCGTGGCCTTTTATAGCATGGGGAGTGGTTGAGGAGTCACGAAAAATGGTGCAAGCAGGTGGCCTAGTAAGTTTAGGTGCACAAAACACTCGTTCAAAACGACCCGCGACGGACTCGGAATTGTCTGCCTCTGCCCAGAAATGCAGTCATATTTCATTTTAGGCTTGCCAGAAATGCGTCGCATTCCTGGGAATTTTTTCAGATTCCTCTGATTTCTACAAAACACCAAAACGAGGTCAAATTCACTCCAAAATGAGTTCTTTTAAGCACAAATATGCATAATTTGACATACATGACTCTCAACATCCTAACTTATCAACTTTAGCACTTTTTAAGCTCAGGAATAGTGTTTTTGATATAAAACATACAAGTTTGACAAGGAAATGAGCTAAATATAAGAGCAAAATAGGTATAATTTTTACCCTTATCATTGATGTATTTGTAGCTTCACCAGAAAGTTCATTTAACACCATTTTACTCTGTAGCTTATGTTCTCTAACGTGGTCTTCTTCCAAGATAGAAGCATTTGTCGATACAAATACTTTATTTTCTTCTGGATCGAAGAACTATCCACCTATTGTTTCTTTTGGTTAGCCTACAAATAGGCATAGTTTTCAACGTGAATCCAATTTCTTTGGATTTGCCACTAGCAAATGTGCAGGGCAACCCAAAATTGTGAAATGACGTAAACTAACTTTACGCCCTCTCCATAACTCAAAAGGTATTTCAGAAACACTATTTGAGGGAACGACATTAAAAATATATAATGCAGTCTCTACTACATATCCCCGAAAAGAATTAGGCAATTGAGCATAGCTCATCATAGATCGAACCATGTCTAACAAGGTTCTGTTTCTCCTAATACACCATTCTGCCGAGGTGTACCAGGTGCTGAGAGTTGGGACGTCCTTCCATGTTCCATCAAATAGTTTTGGAATACTAAGTCCATATATGCTCCACCTCGATCAGATCGAAGTGTTTTACTGGTCTTATCTAACAAGTTCTCAACTTCAGCCTTATAATCCTTGAACTTTTCATGGGCTTCACACTTATGACTCATTAGGTATAAATAAACATAATTTGAATAATAATCTATGAAAGATATGAAATATTCATACTCTCCTCAAGCCCTAACATTCATTTGACCACAAAGATCCGTATGTACGAGCTCTGACGGAAGAGATTGTCGCGGTCTCTTGTCAAATAAATTTATAATCCACGATTCCTAAAGCTAACTTGTAGCAGTAGTGGTCGGGGTCGATCACAAGGAACAATCGGTTTATTTCTAAATTCTTTTGTGTCTTTGAGGTAACCAAAAAGGGGGGTTTATTGATAAAAGATTAAGACATAAAGTAAAGGCATGAAAATAAATAAGGAAAATTAAATGCAAGGAAAGTAAAGGTGGGGTTAGTTGATCTTACCACGAGGATCACTGTAATCGGGGTTGAACTCGCTGTTAAGTTTGATTAATTCCATTCATCGATTATCAATTGATTTTAATTAACTATCTAAGTCCGGCGTTCTCCGGCAACAAACTGAGAGCCATGATCCAACTATCACAAACATGCAAACGCTAAGTTTGATTCTAGTTTAAATTAATTAATTGGCCTATTAACTAATCTAAACCGCATTGGGATCTAGCCGAATTAATTCACATGCAACGGGCAACAAACCACAATTACAATTGATTAAATCATTTAGTTCTAGGGACGCATGCGTAATATCATAACGTTAGCCTATTTTCTACTTATATTTAACAAGTAAATTTAGACAGGGCGCAGTCAAGGTTGTCAATCTTTCCTACCACAATCTAAACTCGTATGCAAAGAACAAAAATCACAAAGACAATTAACTAAGTAATTAAGAATGGAAATCTCATAAAATTGAATCAAACTTACAAACCGAGGTCCCGATTACAACGATCCAAGCTTAGTTGGCCATAGACAAGCACCTCCAAGCTCGAGGCTCGATCAACCGACCCATGGACTAAGAAAACTTAAAAGGACTTTTGAAACTAGAGAGAAAAGTGGTTACAAAATTGTAGTGAGGGATGAATTGAGGGATTATTCTAAACCTACACCAAAGGCCTCTATTTATAGAGTTTCTTGGCCTTCAATTCGTGGTAGAATGGTGCTGAATTGGGTCTTCAAACATGGAAAAATTTCAGCCAAATTTGGAAAATTTCAATTCTGGAAAACTGCCAAGCATCGCGACGCTGTGGAGAGCGTCTCAACGCTGTCCCCTTCAATTTTGGAAAATATTTCTCGGATTGCTCTAGCGTCTCGACGCTGTGGGCAAGCGTCTAGACTCTGATGACGAGCGTCTGGCCGATGCGACGACTACAGGGGCAGAATGGTCATTTTACGCTCCGGTTTCGCTCGTTTTAGCCCCGAATTGCTTCCAAAGCTCCGGTGAGGACCTATAGACATATTATACTCATTTTAAAGCATTTTTCGCAAGGAATTCAACTAAGATAAGCAAATTGGGAGATTCTAAGTGTATAACAAATTGGTCTTATCAAATACCCCCAACCTAAACCTTGCTAGTCCTCGGACAAGCTAATTAATATTATAATGAGAGAGATTATCATGCAATGCAATATTCATGACTCAATTTCTCAAAGACAAGCATGATCAACATTTTACTTAAGAGAATTAAATGCGAGACTAGCATAGTTAGAGACAAATTAAAATTAGCCAAATTCTTTCTTATGCAAAGTGCGAGCTAAGTCTTCCTTAGAGATGTTTTGAAAAGTTCGAGAAGGACTTATAAAATTCCCTATTCCATCTTCCCTCTACACTGGACAAAGGCATAATGTATTAAAGGAAAGGAACAAACTAACTTGTTTAAGAATGCAAAGGCGGCCTTAATCTTTTTTTTTTTCTTTCCTTTTTTTTTTCAACTAAAGGGCCCTAAGCTTGCATATATTTATGATTTTTAAGGGTACTAGCTTTCACACAACTAATGCAGGACCACATTTCCCGAGTTTTCTCTGGACGGCCTAACTGATCACACTAGAGGTAGCTCTTTTTACCCCGGCAAGCTAAACAAAAATATTTTTCTTCTTTTTCTCGCATTCTTTTTCTTGATAAAATAAATTATTTTTCTTTTGAAGCTCACAAGGCATATATTCCTTTTCTCACTCCCCAAGCATTAAACAAGCTATTTTGCAAAAATTTCCTCTAAACATGCTACCTATCCTATCGAGGTGACAACGGAGGCGTGAATCTTATTAAGCCATCTAAAACCAACGAAACTACGTTAGAAAGGACTTATGCTCAATTTAGTTAAGGAAGACTTCGAAAATTTTTAATGAAGTCTCTAAAGATGCTAGAATGCATGCAATTCAACTATGGGAAAAAATATATACTCATGCTTTTCTTTTCCTAGAAATTTCATAATCAATTTTTAAAGCAAGGCATAAAATCTCAAATTTTTAAAATTTGCTCAATTTAAAAATAAACTTGAACACCGATTCAGATCAGTTCCCAGGTAGGAGGTGTTCCGTAAACCGTCAACTTAAATACCTCCAGCCTTAGACAAAACTTCGCCGATTCGAGTTCTCATTTTTTTTTTTTTTTGTTTTAAATTGATTAAAATATTAATCCAATTAAACACAAATCAATAAATCAAACACGCATATAAAGTATAGTCTGCGCGCAAAGACTCAATGAAAACCTAACATGCAAGATATTTCTTCCACCCCCAACCTAAACGTTACATTGTCCCTAGGGTAAATTAAATATGAAAAGTAAGAGATAAAAAGTAAAAGGGAACAGAAAACTTCCCCTGTTTAAGCATTGGGTTGGCAAATATGGAAACTCCCACGATTGACAAAAATTGTAGGGATTTGGTGTAGGGATCCTACCAAAAATAAAACAAAAACAAATTAGGACAACAACTAAATAAGGAGAGAAAAAAAAAAAGGGATAGAATTTTGGTTTTGCTCTTAAAAGCTAGATCTCCATGAAGCTCAATTCCTTTTCCTTGATTCTTGGTGTGCAAAAAGCAAACTACAAAAAAACAAGAAAAAGTTGAAAAACACAAAAGGAAATAGAAATAAGACACCGTGTTCCCCGGCAACGGCGCCAATTTGACGGAAGAGATTGTCGCGGTCTCTTGTCAAATAAATTTATAATCCACGATTCCTAAAGCTAACTTGTAGCAGTAGTGGTCAGGGTTGATCACAGGGAACAATCGGTTTATTTCTAAATTCTTTTGTGTTTTTGAGGTAACCAAAAAGGGGGGTTTATTGATAAAAGATTAAGACATAAAGTAAAGGCATGAAAATAAATAAGGAAAATTAAATGCAAGGAAAGTAAAGGTGGGGTTAGTTGATCTTACCACGAGGATCACTGTAATCGGGGTTGAACTCGCTGTTAAGTTTGATTAATTTCATTCATCGATTATCAATTGATTTTAATTAACTATCTAAGTCCGGCGTACTCCGGCAACAAACCGAGAGCCATGATCCAACTATCACAAACATGCAAACCCTAAGTTTGATTCTAGTTTAAATTAATTAATTGGCCTATTAACTAATCTAAACCGCATTGGGATCTAGCCGAATTAATTCACATGCAACGGGCAACAAACCACAATTACAATTGATTAAATCATTTAGTTTTAGGGACACATGCGTAATATCATAACGTTAGCCTATTTGCTACTTAGATTTAGCAAGTAAATTTAGACAGGGCGCGGTCAAGGTTGTCAATCTTTCCTACCACAATCTAAACTTGTATGCAAAGAACTAAAATCCCAAAGACAATTAACTAAGTAATTAAGAATGGAAATCTCATAAAATTGAATCAAACTTACAAACCGAGGTCCCGATTACAACGATCCGAGCTTAGTTGGCCATAGACAAGCACCTCCAAGCTCGAGGCTCGATCAACCGACCCATGGACTAAGAAAACTTAAAATAACTTTTGAAACTAGAGAGCAAAGTGGCTACAAAATTGTAGTGAGGGATGAATTGAGGGATTCAAGGGATGATTCTAAACCTACACCAAATGCCTCTATTTATAGAGTTTCTTGGCCTTCAATTCGTGGTAGAATGGTGCTGAATTAGGTCTTCAAACATGGAAAAATTCCAGCCAAATTTGGAAAATTTCAATTCTGGAAAACTGCCTAGCGTCGCGACGCTGTCCCCTCCAATTTTGGAAAATATTTCTCGGATTGCCCTAGCATCTCGACTCTGTGAGCAAGCGTCTCGACTCCGATGACGAGCGTCTCGACGCTGCGACGGCTCCAGGGGCAGAATGGTCATTTTACACTCCAGTTTGGCTCGTTTTAGTCCCGAATTGCTTCCAAAGCTCCGGTGAGGACCTATAGACATATTATACTCATTTTAAAGCATTTTCCGCAAGGAATTCAACTAATATAAGCAATTTGGGAGATTCTAAGTGTATAAAAAATTGGTCTTATCAACCTCGAAGGGCTCCTTGGCACGATAACCTTTTCCAGTAAAACGTTGTTTTGTCATTTTACCTTCGACACATGACTCACATGGAGGTAAAGAACCATCTTCTAACTCGCTTAGAAGTTCGTTCTTAACCAATCTCCCAATCCTATTGAGATTAATGCGGCCAAGACTCAAGAGCCAAGGATAGGTACTTTGAGAAACCTTTTGCCTCTTTTGTTTAGTCTCAGTTTTTTTATACATCTGATTGTTCAAAATAGCCTTAGACTCTATTGGTCTTAAAACATATAAGTTGTTATCCATTTTTGCATAACATATATTAGCACCCCTTTTAGTAATGAAAACTTCATTTACAGAAAAGGACACTGAATATCCTTGTTCAAGCAAACAAGAAATAGAAATCAAATTTCTTTTTATCTTGGGAACAATATATACATTATCTAATTACATATAACGTTCATTGGAGAAGAACGTCTTAATATTTCCCCAGCATCTAATTGTTGCCAGGAGCTCATTCCCTCAAAGGAAGAGCATACGTGACCAGTGACACCTGAATCAAGGATCCAGGTTGTATCACAATTTTCCACTATACACGTTTCAATGACCAATAAATCACATTTACAGTCATTGAGATTTGCTAAGCAGTTTATGTCATATTCATCATGAACAATTCCTGATGAAGTAGACATGTGGGCCTGAGGACATTCCTCGGTTAAGACCAATTCCATATTATTTACCACAAGACTAGTGTCTAACTTCGTTTCAATTGTTGTATTAGATATACCGTTTTTATTACATTTGGTGTCTTTAATGGCATTCGCATAACGATTCATGCTGAAAACAAACAAATTAATTTAATTAGTTTTGTTGCATTCACCCATTACACACAAATTATTATTAATCCAATCAATTTAGCAAAAGTAATGATGAACCCATAGAAAAATCATTTATTTTGCAACGATACTTCAAAGGTTTACAGCAACAGTTACCGTAGGGCAGTCAGCTACTCCTCCCCTGAATTGAGACAATCTTAGTAAATCCCTATTACCAGAATAACTCATATTCCAATAGTTCTTAGCTACCGTTTTTTGGTCAGGAAATCATTAACACCTTAACAATTTCCGATAAGTGTAACCCTCCATTTTCAGATCTCAAAGGTCAACCTTAATAATGCTACCGTAGGGAAAGTCAAATTTTGAAATGGACCTAAGAAATCCTATCCATTTATGGAGTTTGCGTTGCTATGACTCCCATGATCAAGCCCTCCGTAGGGTAATCACTCCCACGACGACTTGCAGGCAGATCATGAGAATCTCACGGTGCAACCTAATGGAGGAGACTGTAGGATACGTTGACACGTGTCCTGCTCCCACTTACTATAAAATACTCCCTCATTCAACTTGCTATTGATCCATGCAAACACCATCCGAAGGGGGTCACTCCCAAGGTGACTCGAGGCCAAGTATGGGCCTCGCGTTGTGAACTCTCGAGGACGTGAGAGAAAAACATGATTTACAAAATCTTGTTTTGTCATATTACCTCCCACTAAGTATTTTTAGAATTAAGGGTCTATTAGTTAGGTAAATTTTGGCTAAGTGAATCTATCTAAGTCTATGTCTTTATATAACTATTATATATAGGTCTTTTACTCTAATGTCTAGGTGAATTAAACTCTTTTAATTACCTAGTTACATTGCATGCTAACATTAGAATATGATTAATTCAACTAAGGTTTCGGGTTTGTTCCAAGGTAGGAGGTGTTCCGTAAACCGTCAACTTAAGTACCCACAACCTAAACAGAACTTCACCGGGAGAGTTCCCTTATAACCATAGTAATGTTTTTCCTACTTGGCTCAATAAAACTATTTTAATTCTAAGTAACAAAATAATTCTAATCCTATTATAATTAAAGCGAGCTCAAGTCTAATTAATTTTAAATATTTTAAAATTAATTTAATTTAACCTAAGATCATATGTTTGCATGCAACTCTTTGTTATAGATTGACGGTTTCTAATAAATTTTATAACTATTCCAAGTTTTAATGATTAGCCCTATAACATGCTCCTATGGTGTTTCCTAATAAAAATCTAATTCCAGTTGTTTTTAAACACCATTTGTTCATGACGTCCATAAAATTAATTAATATAACGATTATATTAATCTAAAGTGGTGTCATGCTTCATGCAAATTCAATTTTCATTTAATAAATATACATTATACGAATTAAACATCCACGAAATTAAATTACGTGATCGTTGACATTAATTTAATATAACTATTATATTAATCTATATTAATTTCATGCTCAATGTGATATGACAAAGCAGCTCTGATACCAAAATGACATGACAGCCTGAGCCAATTGGATCTAAGAACTCTTATGGATATGCAAATCCCTAGATCTCAAATGAAAAAACCCCCAAATCAAGATGATTTCGTCCCAAGGAAGAAGATAGAACGGATTTACCTTGACGATCAAGATCAAGAGTAGAGAAAACTCATTTCTAAACTCGAGATTCGAATCACTCCACAAGTAGTTTGTTCAACGCTACTTGAATGATCCTAGCATGCAAATCTAAACACTCATGAAATTTATAATCATACATAAACACCATACATTATAACTATTATAACATACTATTATGCATGATTCATGCTTAACCAATGGTGGGATCTAGCTAAATGACATTCATAAAGCAATAAATAGCTATAAAGACCGGTATTTTGGCACCCTATGGTAAGAATAATGAAAACCTTACATTAATTTATTCAAAACAACCCTTAAACTGTCGGGTAAGTGGTCTCAACCGCCTCGAACCTCTTCGGACCGCTGAGAACCGGGCCGAACCATGTCTGTATCGCCCGAATCGGACCCATAAAGCTCGAACCTATCCAGAAGTAGCATGAATCGGACCGCACCAGTAGTGAAACGGACCATAACCACCTCAATACCCTTGAACCGTTCCAACCTTGCACGCTCCACACGAAAACGCGCATGACCCGCACTTCAGCGAAACCGCCACCGGCGTCGAGATGCTGAAGGCGACATCTCGACGTCGACACGAAAATTCCAGTTTCTGTTCTTGGGATCCAAATAGTTTGGAACCGTAAGAACAAAAAGCTAGCCTTGTCTCAAGTGTCTTATGTCTACAAGATGTTAGTTAGATATAAGATGCATAATTCCAAGAAGGGTTCACTACCTTCTAGACATGAAATTCTTTAGTCTAAGGAACTGTTTCCTAAGCCACCTCAAGAAGTTGAGGACATGAGACGAATGCCCTATATAGTAGGGATTGTTAGTAAGAATCAATCTAGTCCAGGATTTGATCACTGGAGAGCTGTTTAGTAGTTCGTCAAGTCTCTTAGGAGAACGAAGGACTATATGCTAGTGTATGTTGGTGAGGATTTGATCTTTACAGGATACACTCACATAGGTTTTCAGACTGATAAGGATTTGAGGAAATCTACATCAGTATCTATGTTCACTCTTAACGGAGGAGCTATAGTATGGCATAGCTGCAGTCTCGATCATAAAGGCTTGAAATGTAGCTCCTTGTGAAGCAAAAAAAGAGACTGCATGGCTTAGGATGTTCTTGATTGATTTGGAATGTATTCCAAATGTGAATTTGCTCATCAAACTTTATTGTGATAATATTGTTGTTGTGGCAAATTCAAAACAACCTCCCAACCCAAGACAAGTAGACACATTGAATTGAATGGAATATTGTTGATTCATTCACGAAGACTCTCTCGGCTAAAGTGTATGAGGGTCATTTAGAAAGTCTAGGTCTACGAGTTATGCACAAAGATGTGATCTAGGGCAAGTGGGAGAAATGTAATGGGTATAGTGATACCATTATGTAATGCGTACAGTGATGTCCTAGTTTATTGTATTTGTACATTGTATGTGTTTTATACATGTATTTATACACCCACTGCTGTATAGATTATTGTATATCACACTAAACTAGAGTTTTAGTTCAAGTGGGAGTTTGTTGGGTTTTATGCCCTAAAACTTGTAGATAGTGAATATAAAGAAATTGTATACTTGTTTCAATAAATTGTTATTGAGTTTCTACAATAAAGTGTTATTGTTAAGTACTGCACAATATGACCCAAATCCAATAAACTAAGATCCAAGGTCGTTTGTATGTAACTTGAACTAGTATGTGGGGACATACGCGGATCGATGTTCAAATAACAACCTTAAAGGTACATAGTACAGGGATAAGGTTGGGTACCTTATATTGGTAACACTATGTGATACGACCCGCTTTGTATTTGATACAGACGTATTGATCCTAAGCGTCTATGTAGTAGACATGCGAGCGGGGGTATCCTAGGTAATGAGTTTGCATAAGACCGAACCAAGAAATAGTCAACCACTAGTTGTAACACCGTTAACTAGTTAGTTTACTGTTTCAATAGGATGACCTAGGTAACTCAGTCTTAATCCTGAGTGTGTCATGAACTCCTTCTCATGAGGGATTGTCCTTTGATTACCATGGGTGAGAGTGGCCTATACACCGACTCAATATGTCTTCCTTTTTGGGGACAAGAATGAGTGGGAGGCTGGGGACATGACAACAAAAGAAGGAATTCACTCCTTCCCACTTCTAGGAGAAGTAGATGAGTGTTCCCTAAAGTAGTGACTTTGGGACTTGAACAAAAGGATCTCGCCCTCTCACTGGCCCGAGAGGGACTTTTTGTTTAATGGTTGGACCATAAACAGGCTGTTCATTAGAGGAGCGTTGGTACTTAATGAGACAGATGTAACTAACACAGGGGTAAAACGATAATTTGACTCAACTGTGGTTACGCACATTCGTGAAGGATTGACTTGTCGATATAGATTTATATCCATGGGTACATAAATGTTCTAAAGTGAGAAGAGTTCAGCTGTGGGTGTTTAGTGGAATGACCCACAGTTAATGAATATTGGTTATCCTGATTAATGAGTTTAGTCAGTTAACTACATATCATGGGAGCTTCTGATCTGTACGTCCATTAGGTCCCCCTACTAGCTCGTAAAGAGTAATTAGGAACAATTTATCTTCAAAAGAATTTGAATTCTTCAAATTTGTTATGGGAATCAAATTAATAGTATGAGATACAATTAATTTAATGTATGATGATACATTATAATATGAAGTTTAACTTGTGATTAAACTTTATTAATTGAGAGAATTATATATTTGAAGGAGATCAAATGTATGACTAATTAAGTATATGATATTTAATTAGTAAATTAATTAATTAATTATGAATTAAAAAATAATTCAATTTAGTCTAATTAAATGTGATTTAATTAAACTATAAATTATGAGAGAAATACATATTTGAAGAAGTTCAAATATTAACATGAATTTGATTCATATTAAATTTATAGGATATAAGAGAATTTGAAGGACTTCAAATTTTAATATGAATTTGATTCATATTATATAATTAATTAATTGAAGCCCTGAAAATTAAATATATGATATTTAATTGGGTAGTTAATTAATTAATTAATAGAAGGCCAGAAATTAAATATATGATATTTAATTGGGTAATTAATTAATTCTAGAATTAATTAATTGGGTAATTGATCAATTATGGAAATGATTAATCACTTATGGAAGTAATTAATCAATTATGGAAATGGTTAATCATTTTTTGAAATGATTAATCAATTATTCAAATAATTAATCAATTATGGAAATTATTAATTATGGAAAAGATTAATCATTTGTGGAAATAATTGATTATTTGTGAATATTTTATTCATGACCTTTTTTCTTATAAATAGAACACTAAACCTAGGGTTTAGGTGACACAAAAACAAGGCCACAAGAATGCACTCTTGCATTCTCTCTAGCCTCCCTAGCCACTCTCTCATATTCTCTCAACCAAGAACACAAAGAGGAACTTTTTCCTGTTGTATTTTTCCCATTCGAGATTGGGTAGTCCCATAACTACGTTCCTAATCTCAGAGTCATAGCAGGGAAGATCAATTGGTGGTGTCCTAATTGTTGACGCTTGGTCCCTATGAAATCAAGAAAGGACGTTATTGATATTTCAGAGATGACAACGACAGTATGTTTGCTTCTCCCCTTTAGATTAGTTCTAAGGTTGTACGCTTAGCCTTAATAAATTGATTTACTATAGTTTTCTAAATCTTTGCCAATGTATTGGTATTTTTGTGGAAACAAAGTTAACTACGAACGGTCCCAATTCGCTTCCGCTAACGTAATTAGGGAGTTCCAATCCTACAATTACATGATCAACTCAGAGAAAATTGTAAATCTAATGCCAAAATACCTAAACAATCTTTAAGCAAACCAAATACATCCAACATGCAAATTGATCCCACCAAAAACCTCAACGCAAATTCTAAGACTGAAATTTCAAACACGAAATGGCTCTGATACCATTTGAAGGAATTGAATCCTCAGCGGAAGCGGTTTACACCGAACGTGATTGAGTTTCAACCGTTAGAAAACCGGTACGTTGGGCAAACATAAACTATTTCTATAGAAATCAGATTAAGCATGATGTCTAAACCTTTTAGATTCGAAGAACTTACATGATTTGACACCGAAACAACACAATGCTCCAAAATCACGCACTGTGTGAATTTCTTGAACACCACCACTCAAGAACACCCGTTATTCTCTTGGGCTGCAGAGATCCGACTTGTCGGAGCCAAAACCTTGTCTTGAACTAAGAATTTTTGCAACAAAGAATAGCATAATGTTGCTGTATTTTGAAAGAACTAGTGAGATTGAGAGAGAATTGAGTTTTCTGTGAAAATCGATGAAATCACTAAGAGAGAGAGAGAGTAAGATTACCCCAATTGGAAAACCACATACGTAAAGGTTATGAAGTTACAATTAACTTCCCTAACCAATCCAGGCCCTTTGATAGAAATCAATTAGATATGGACTGTTAATTATTATCATATAATAATTAACAATCCAATTAACTATATGTTATGTAACAAATTAATTTAATTACAACAACTTATAATCAAATTAATTATAATATATAGTTTTTATTCAATCAAATGATATTTAGTTGAATTAATTAGGCTAACCGACTAATTCTAAATTAATTGTCACCCACATTAATTAAATGTCATATACTTAATTAATTTTACGGTTGAATCATATTCAAATGTATCTCGCTCATTTAACATATAGTTTTAATGTGCATCACATGTACATTAATTATTCACTATAGAATTAATTTGATTAAATCACTTTTAACCAAATTAAATTTAATTAATTAATTCTCCAATTATTTAATTCTTGAATTAATCAAATATCACATATTTAATTAAATTCACATTCTCTCCTATACTATGGTTTTAATATGAATCCTTATTCATATTATTTTAACCTATAGTTTTAATATGAATCTAATGCATATTTAATATTTGAAATCCATCAAATATATAATTCTCTCATTAATTAATTTTGAATTACATCCAAAATTAATTTTATTATAAAGTTTAATTCACTAACTAAACTTATACTACAATGTATCTCCATACATTATATTAATTGTATCAAATACGATTAACTAAAATTCTTTTAATAATCAAGACTAATTAGTCTCAGTACTCGTTACGAGCTAGCAGGTGGACCTAATGGACCTACAGACCAAAAACTCCAACGATACGAGATTAAATAGGAAGAAGCTCAAGTTGATCATAAGATCAAAAGCTCCTACATAGAGCAAGAGGCCGAGGAAGAGGATATAAAAAATTCCAAAGGAGAGCTCCATGGGAAGAAGCTCAAGTTGATCGTAACTTAGGGAGCATAAAATTGAAGCTTCCAAAGTTTTATGGAAAAACTGATCCAGAGGAGTACCTTCAATGGGAGAAAGCGGTGGAATACGTGTTTGATTGTCATAACTTTAGAGATGAAAAGAAGGTAAAACTTTGTGTTGCTCAATTTAAACAATACGCTCAAACATGGTGGGATAAGTTGATGTCGAGTAGGAGAAGAAATCTCGAGGCGCCAATTGATTCATGGTATGAATACAAGGAGTCAATGAGGAAGCGGTTTGTTCCAAAGCATTTCCAAAGGGACATGGCTCAAGAGCTTCAAAGATTGAGACAAGGAAGTAAGTTTGTGGAAGATTACTACAAGGATATGGACACTTTGATGGATCAACTAGATCTTGATGAAGACATGGAAAGTCTCATGGCACGATTCCTTGATGGGCTAAACAAGGAGATTGCTGACAAGGTTGATCTACAGCCTTATGGTGACATAAAGGAGATGTTGCATCTTGCCATAAAGGTGGAAAAACAATTGAGTACTAGAAGAGCAAGGTACACTTCATTCTAAACCCACTTCTTCTTTTAACTCATCATGGAAAAATGAGAACAAATGTGATTTTAGAAGGAGATAAAAGTTTGTGCAAGAAAAATCTAAAGAAAGGGAGAGTCTTCTTTGAAAGGAAAGACTAAAGTAGAAGACCCAAGGGAGAGAAATAGGGATATCAAGTGTTGGAAATGTCAAGGATTAGGGCATGTAAGTAGGGATTGTCCAAACAAAAGGACAATGATTATCAATAATGGAGAAGTAGTAACTGAGGGTGAGGAAAGTGAAAGTGAGAAAGAGGAGGAAGCAATTGTTGAGTTAGAGGAGTCTAGTGATGGAAGTTATGAAGAACCAATTGTTGGGGATGTGCTTGTAACTAGAAGAGCTTTACGTGCTCAAGTTAAAGAGGAACTAGTTTAAGAGTCAAGGGAAACATTGTTTCAGACTCGTTGTCATGTGAATGGCAACGCTTGTTGTCTGATCATAGATGGTGGAAGTTGTACAAATGTTGTTAGTACATTACTTATCAAAAGATTGGGATTGCCTACAATACCACATCCTAGACCTTACAAGCTTCAATGGTTGAACAATTGTGGGGAAGTTAGAGTCAATAGACAATGTCTTGTGTCATTTTTTATTTGGAGATACAATGATAATGTTCTATGTGATGTTGCTCCTATGCATGTTGGGAAAATTCTTTTGGGATGACCGTGGCAATTTGACAGAAAAGTGATGCATGATGGTTATCTTAACCGCTACAAATTTACCAAAGATGGGAGAAAGATTATTCTTCTTCCTCTTTCAACTAGCGATGTGTTTGATGAGCAATGTAAGTTAGAGAAAATGTGAGTGGAGGCCGAAAAAAATGATAAAGAGGATAAAAGTATTTTGAGTGAGAAAAAACAAAAGAGAAAAGAGTTTGAAAGAAAAAGAGAAGAATTATAGCGAGTGTGAGAAAATCAATTGTGGATAAAAGGGAAAGAGTGGAAAGAATGAGAAGCGACCAAAAGAGGGAGAAGAAAAAAAAATGAGAGTCTTCTATTAGTTAGAAACATAGAGGTTAGGAAAACTTTGTTTTCAACAAAACCAATCTTTGAACTTTTATGCAAAGGACCACGTTTTCTAACTAATGACTCAAAAACTTCTCTGCCTAGTGTTTTTTTGAGTTTGTTGCAGGATTTCCAAGACATATTTCCTAAAGAACAACCAAGTGTATTGCCACCACTTAGGGGGACTGAGCATAAAATTGATTTCATTCCATGAGATTATTCCAAATAGACCAGCATATCGAGCTAATCCTATTGAGATAAAAGAAATTAAAAAATAAGTTGAATTTGAATGAAATTTTAGATTGAGTTTAGTCTGTCTCAAGCTTTTATGCTTTATTTTTGTTCTTGTGTTTAGAATGCATGCTTAGAACTTTCAATCTAGTCCGATCAATTAGATTGTGAAGAATACGAAATCTTGAAGTTAGGAACAAGTTCTCCTTTCTTCTTGATCTCTGATCATTCTTCCAAGTCAAATTTGTTTAACTTTTTTGGGGTTGTCTTATCAACTTGTTAATGGGGTTATTCGTATTATTGTTGTGGGCGTTCACCTGAAATAAAGGGACTTCTCAAACGTAATTGAGATAGTTCCTTTATCATTTGGTATCAGAGCCTTTTTTATTCCTTTATCAACTCATTAACCAAGTTAACCAACATTCGTTAACTGTGGGTCACTCCACTAAAGACCCACAACTGCACTCTTCTCACTGTAGAATATTTATGTGTCAACGGATATCGACCATTACAGTAAGTCAATCCTTCACGAGTGTTCGTAGCGCTAGCTGGGTCAAATTACCGTTTTATCCCTAGGTTGCCTCTGGATCCTTAAGTACCACTGATCCCTCTAATGAACAACCTGTTGAGGGTCCAACCACTAAACAAAAATTCCCCTCGGGCCAAGAGAGGACAGCGCGCTTTTGTTCAAGCCTCGGAATCAGCCCTTAAGGGAACACACATCTACTTACCCGAATAGGAGAAATAGTGAATTTCATCTCGTACTGTTATGTTCCTAGCCCCCACTCGATTTTGCCCCTTAAAATTTAGGCTTATTAAGTCGGCGAACTGGCCACTCTCACCCATACAGATCTAAGGACAATCCCTCCTGAAAAGGGGCTCATAATAGACTCAGGATTGATATTGAGTTACCTAGGTCATCCTATTGAAATAGAAACCTAAACTAGTCAACGACATTACATCTAATGGTTACTATTTTGTGCTCCGGTCTTATGCAAACTCATTGCATAGGATACCCCCACTCGCATGTCTCCTACATGGATGCTTTGGATCATTTCATCTGTATCGAATACAAAGCGAGTCGTATCACATAGTGTCACCACAATAAGGTACCCAGCCTTATCCCTATACTATAGACCATCCAAGTTGTTACTTGAACACTGATCCTCGTATGTCCCCACATACTAGTCCAAGTTTCATTTAAATAACATTGGATCTTATTTTATTGGATTTTAGGGTTAATTAATGCAAACTCGGTCCTTTAATAACAAATTACTGAATCACTCAAATAACGTTTTATCGAGGTTGATTAATTTGTTTCATTTACTATCTACGAGTTTTAGAGCATAAAACCCAACACAAGGTTATTGTAGCTGCTTGTGTTGGGGCCATTGACCGACAAGGCATATGACTGATGGGTTGGTTACCAACCTGGGGTCCATGGGAGGATATGTTTGCGTTGGGAGTGTTAGTCCTCTGCCACGCCTACCACATCCTCGTCCTTGTCTTGGTGAACCTCTTCTTCGAGGAGGTATTATCTTAAACATATGAGATATCTTAGGGTTAAGCTACAATCTTGCATATATGAGTCCTCGTCCTTGTTTCACATCATTACATGTGACATCATAGACTACAATGACGGACACCCTTTAATGGCAGTCAATGTTCGAGTTTAATTTGTAAGGTAATGTGATGTTAAAAGTTCGTTATTAGTTTGAGAAGATTAAGCTAAATTTAGTTTTTAGGTTTATCTTAGCTTTGAGAAATGAGTTAAATTTTGAGGCTATTTATTTGATTATAGTTTAACTGGGGGATTATCATGTGATTACAATGTGAGTTTGAGTGTATTTGTGTGATTAAATTATGATTTTGAGTTTAGTGTGTGTTTAAAGTTTCAATTGAAGCTTTTTTGTATGATTTAAGTGACAGATTATTTTGAGTGTAAAGGAAGTTGGTGTGTGGTAAGAGATGTTGAAAAGTATGAAACTTGATTTAACTTGCTTAAATATTATTATATTCATAAGTTTAAATTTTAGTTAAGTTTAGTTTTAATGCTACGTTTATAAATTTAGATAAGCTCATTATGTTTAGAGATCTTATGTTCACAAATTTTGATGAGTTTGTTATGTTTTGATATTATGTTCATGTCTTCGTTAAGTTTAGTAAGGATTTTTTTTTTTTTATTTTAAAATTCGATGAGTGTTAGTATTCAATTCCATGATGAGAATGAAGTTTTATTAGTAGTTTTTTTTTTTCTTTTTTTGTGTCAAGTTTTATTAGTAGTTTACATAGGTTTATTTTATTTTCGTGAATATTTATATTGTAATTTTAATTTTATTTGAAGCTCAAACTTGGGTTTGGTGCATATATTGCAAAATTGATCAAACTATTTGAAAATACAGCAGCCCGGAAAAAAAATTGCAAAAATGGCAAAATATTATAGTCATACGGTCTAAATTACCATAGCCTATCAGTGATAGAAACCCTTTTATCACTAATGGAAAGCTTGATTTCCATCCGTCATAGAAGATTTCTATCATTGATAGGAGGTCTATCAGTGATAAAAATCTTCTATCACTCATAGAAATCTATCAATGATAGGTTTCTATCAGTGATAGAATCGTATCACTGATAGATTTCTATCACTGATAAAAACTTCTATCACTTATAGAAAACTATCATTTTTATTTCTAAAACCTATGTCACAGATTTTGTTTTTATAGATGTCGATGCAAAACAATATGGAAATTGAACCAGAAGAAAAGGTAAACACAAAGCAGAAGTTGAAATTTAAAGAAGGGCAGACCTCAACAAAAAAAAAAAAATAAAAAAAAATCAAACAAACACAACAAAAGGTATGTACAAATTATCACGTAATCAATTACACTATTATTGGTTTCTATCAAATACACTATTGGTTTCTATCAGCGATAAATTTATATTAGTGATAGAAATCTATCAATGTGATTCTATCAGCGATAGATTCTATCGGTGATAGAAATGAAAACAGGGGCAAAATGGGAATTAAAAAAATGATTTAAAAAATGTGCTATTTTTGCAATTTTTTTAAAAAAAAACTTGCTATATTTGCAATTAACCATTAGATTTTAGCCACCCATTACAATTTTCCCTCAAACTTCATACAAATGAATTGTAGAATCAAATTTGATTCGATAAACTTTATTTTATATAATCAGTGCATACACGATTACTTAAGGTAAAAAAACTTTGGATTATAAAGAAAATGAAAGAAAATAATTGATTTTTTATTAAAAAAAAAGTAAAAGAAGAACCGTTGACGCTTTTCGTTTTGGCATCGGCAAAATTTCTCTTGACGAGGTCTAATTTTTTACTTTTTCTGACATTTTTTTTCATAAAAAAACCCTAAATTTTGGCGACATGAAACAAATAAAATATATATCGCTTTTAAAATGTAAAATTGAAACAAATCGAAATGAATAACGTTAATATAATTAATCTACTTCATTAAAAATGCATGCCACACTTTTGTAAATGTCGCAAGTGGATGAAAAGTTGTGTGAATTTCTGAATTTGTAAAACTTTAAAACTTCTCTTCGTTTTTCACATGAATATAATTGCATTCTTTCATTATAATGGACCCAATTTCCATTCAAAGTCATTTTTATTTCCCTAATGTATGGTGCAATATAATTGAATACATAATACAAAAATAAATTAAAATGAAATGGAGTAGAGGAAAATATATCGAAATAATCAACGAATAATTATGTAATAATACATCTAGGGGCAATGTATTTATTAGATTTTAAGTCCCTAGACGGTTTTTAGCACAGGGGCACATTATTATTATGGACTGGATTGGGAGTAGACCATCTAATTGGACCTTTAGGCTTGCAACTTAGAATGGCTGAGTGGTCTATTTGTGGACTCGTGCTTGCTATCTCCGAAACGTTTAAAGTGTTGAAATCATTAGAACTTGGAGCCTCATTAGTTACTTGTTGAGATGATAATTCATTGAATGGTTTTGCATTAGCCGGTGTTGTTGCTTTTAAAACTTTCCGGTTGGGTACTGAAGCGAGGATGACTCTAGAAGTTTCCGTGAGTGTGAAAGGAAAACACATGGTAAGGAGGAGAAAGGAGATGAAAAGGAAAGAACGACGTTGCGAAGTCATTAATCAATAACAAATAATTTCAAAAAATAGATGAGTTATTTGAATTGAGTTTTTGGGTTATTGGTCGATCACATGAATGAATTATGGTGTTGTGCATTACGTCTTAAATAGGATTGCATATAGATGCGAGAGAAAGTTCGTTGTAGAAATTTGGTGAATGCAGTTGTGGTTTTGGTGTTTCTTTCTCTACATTTGTGCATTTCATAATTGGATTTTTACCAAATTCGTAAAAAATTAAACAACTTAAACAACCTAATTAAACAGGGAATGCATGATAAATTCTTTGTATGTAGATTTATAAATTTGCCATTTTTATTTACTGTGTAATCATTTTCTTCTCTGATAAAGAGTTTAATATTAAATTAAATATTGCTCCTTAGAAAAAAAAAAGCAAAAAAGATAAAATAATATAAAAAGAGGCTCGACAATCGAGCAAAAGCGATTACGGGTTTTAGGCTTTTGATTTCATTAATTTCATAAAGGAAAATCATGCTTCCAAAAACACAAAAAACAGAGTCTCGTGAAAACTAACCTTTTGAATCTCGATTGGAGCGTTTTGTTGGATGATTCTCAACACGATCGAGTCGTGGACGACCACCGAGATCTTTTCCGCTATTCTCCAGCCTTAAAACGAGCTTGTGGGAGCTTGGAAGTGATGAAATTTAAGAAGAAAGAAATGGGTTTTCATGCTTGAGTCTAGCCATGGAGTTTTCTGTTTTGAGAGAATATGTTGAAATCAACTTCCAAATCCTTCTAGCCAAGAGCACTAACTCATTCTCAAGCAAGAAAGACACACTTATATGAAAAAAGAAGGAATGTTAGGTGTCTTCCATCTAAACATTGCATGAGCAATGTCATTCAATTTGGTGTCAATTGAATTGATTTTGCATGAAAAATTATTTTCAAATAAAAGAAATTTTCATAATTAATTTCATGTAAAATTAATTCATATAATTGATTTTAAATAAAATTAATAATTAATTAAATAATTTTAATTAATTATACTTATTCAGTGTCCGTTTGGAATACATTTTAATTTAAATGTTTTTCAAAAATGCATTTTTTAAAAAACATTTTGTAAAGAAATTGTTTAGAATTTAAACACTCATATGTATGGTTACATTTCCTCACAAGTGTTTTTGTATACAAGTTATTGTATACTTAAAAACTCTTTTTAGAAAAGTTGGTTTCAAGTGTTTCTCTCAAAATGGTTTATTTTTCAATCTCATTTTCTAATAAGTAATTTTTAGTGGTTGCCAAACATTATAAATTTTTTCAAAATGATTTTTTTTGCAAAATTAAACATTTGAAAAGTCAAACCAAACACACCCTTAATATAATATAAAAAATTATATTAAACAATTACACCTTTTCCGACTTCTTTCAAGTACCAGTCGATCGAATATGAATCCCTATTTCATATGTAATATCAAACCGAACATGTATCGTATACACCTTATTTAAACAACATGTAAATATATATATCGTATTCTCTCTATAGTTTAATTCATAATTAAACCATAATACGTTAAATATATATCACATATAATTAACGTTAACTCCCTAATTTTAATTTGAACGTTTTTAAATTCTTTCATCACTATGTTCTAAGGTTAATCAGTATGAGCTAGCGGGGGACCTAATGGACCTACAGATCATGGACTCTAACGATACGAGATTAACCAGTTGAACTCTTTCAATCCTAGTTAACCAACATTCGTTAACTAACGGGACACTCCACTATAGCCCGTAGTTGAACTCCCTTCACTGTAGATATGTTTATGTCCACCCGATATAACCATGATCAGTAAGTCGACCCTTCACAGGTTGTCTGTGACTATAGTTCGGTCTAAAGTTCGTTTTACCCCTAGAGCACTTCTTGTTCCTTTAGCCTCTACTGAGTCCCTAATGAACAATTGGTTTGTGGTCCCACCACTAAACCTAAAACCTCTCCGGTCAATGAGAGGGCGGTGCACCTTTGTTCACGTCACAGAGTCATCACTTAAGGGAACAACCTTTCTACTATCCCTAAAGTCAGGTAGGAGGGACTTCTATCTTGCAAGACTATGTCACTAGTTATCTACTCGGTTTTATCCCCAAACTGGTAGGCTTATTGAGTCGGCGATATTGAGCCACTCTCACCCATGCAAATCAAAGGATAATCTCGAATAAATAGTAGTTCATAGTTAGCTCACGATTAAGATCAACTTACCTAGGTCATCACTTTGAAATAGTCAGTTTCGCAGTAAACGGCGTTATAAAGTGAAAGTGACTCGTTTTGCGGTCCGGTCTTATACAAACTCTTTTGCATAGGACGCCCCCACTCGCATATCTCTACATGAACGATTTAGGATCACATCGTTTGTACCAAAAGAAAGTGGGCCGCGTCAAATATTTTTTCTTAGGATAAGGTACACAGTCTTATCCCTATACTATAGACCGTTTAGGCTATTACTTGAACGTGATCCATTCTTATGTCACTACATAAAGTTCAAGTGTTGATATCATAGCCAAGGATTATAGTTTATTGGATTTTGGTTAATTAATACATAATTAAAAATCGAATAACCTCGATAACGCTTTTATCGATACCTATTGACTTTGTTACATTTACTATCCACGAGTTTTATGACATAAAACCCAACAAAGTCCTACTTGGACTAAAACTCTAGTGGGTTGTAGAACAATCCAGGACCATTGTGGGTTTTTAAATACATTAAACTAGGGCATCTCGTATACCCTTTACATATCTCCCACTTGACCTAGATTATCCTTTGTACATTTCTCGTAGACCTAGACCATCTAGTTGCCCCTCGAACATTGTTCGCCATGAGGGCCTTCGTAAATGGATCACTAATAATTTACTCTGAGGCTATCCTCGTGACAATCGCATCCCCTTTGTACATAATCTCTTAGATGAGATGTACGTTTGCGTTCTATATTCCCGCCTCATATTTGGAACAACTTTCCAAATGAACTTCCCGAGTCTTGCAAACTTTTGAGCTTGCTTCATAAGCACCAACTTACTTGCCCTTCATGATAAAGTCTGTTATGCATCAATTGTTGGTGCTACGCCATTCTATAGTTCCCTGTTAAGGTTGAATTCTGAGGCCTATGTTGATTTCATGAATCCTTATTGGAGTGCAAGTTAGAATTAGTGTATCCTATATATTTGGATCAAAACCTCAACACCATACACGAGCATATAGTTCCTCGTTCTCCTAAGAAACTTGAGGGTATTTTCACTGTAGTCCAGTGGCCTTACCTTGGATTGAATTGGTATCTACTGGCAATCCCTACTACATACCATATGCCAAACCTGACAACTGTTTATTGAGGCATGGGGAATACGTCTCAAATCCTCAACCTTCTGAGGCGTCTCAGGACACTACTCCCGTGACTAATGAATTCCACGTTGGATTTGTAACAAACCATTCTTGGAATTCTAATCTTATATCAAACCAACACTTTTGTCTATATAAGATATTTGAGACAGAGCTAGCAATCTTGTTCTTGTGATTCTGAACGTGTTGGATTCTAAGAACAAACTAAGTCTTTCCAAATCTATTATTTGGAAATAGGCCGCTAGCTTACTTTTAAATGTCAGTTTAGATAACCTACATCATTCCCGATGAGAAGGATATCATTCACATACAAAACTAATAAAAAGTACTGAACTATTGATAATCCTCTATCGACACGAGACTCATTAATATTCTTGTCAAAACTATAAGATTTAACCTTATATTCAAGGTTTGAAACCTTCAGTTCAATCCATTGATGGATCGGTTAAGGTCGCAAACCTTTTGCTGTAGATCCTGGACTATGAACTCTTCTGGTCAGCACCAGACTGAATGGAAGTACACATACTCCATTTCAAGGTTCATAGTTTTGACTCAATAGTTTTTATCCATGTCATCCATTGCCTGATTACAGGTCATTGGATCCTCGATATTATCATCAGGTATGAAGATCAGAGTTTCAGTTAAACTCATACAGTATTCATTAGGTTGATTAACAACCCTCCCACTGTGTTAAGGCTCTCTCAACAATTGAGAAGGACGGGACAGACTTAATGTGCCAGCTCGATCAACAACCCTTTTGTTGAAGGATTAGCTTGATCAACAACTCCTTGTTGACTCATTTTGTAGCTATATTAGATAACTTACATTAGCATCATCTAACTGCGTGGTTTGCGATCTCCAATGTGGTTTTCTTCTATGAAAATATGCATTTGTCCATACAAATACTTTTTCCTGATCAAAGAAGCATCCATAACTCGTTTCTTTTGGGATAACTTACAAAAAGGCATACTTTCGAATAACGTTCTAGTTCCTTTGGGGTTGTCTCTAGCATATAGGGAGGACATCCCTAGGTTCTGAAACAACATAAACGCACTTTATGCTCTTTTAAGAATTCAAACGTTGTTTAAAAAAAACACTCTTTTGAGAGAACCATATTCATATTTTAAGCTGCAGTATTTACTGCATATTCAAAAACGAGTTTAGGCAACTCATTATCGAATGAACCATGTCAAACAAGGTTCTGTTTCTCCTTACCGATATATCACTCTACTATGATGTAATAGGTGTTGAGAGTTAAGACAATTCCATGTTCTATCAAATAGACCTGGAATCTCAAGTCCATATACTCTCCATGTCCACCTCAGCGTTATACAACCTGAACTTTTCAAGAGTTCGGTATAGATAACCATTCCTTGAATAATTTATCAGTCAAACTGATGAAATATTCATACCCTATTTGAGCTTTAGTATTCATTTGACCTCGGGGATCATAATGCATTAGCTCTAAGGGTTCCTTTGGCACGACAATCTTTTTCTAGTAAAAGGTTTATCTAAGTCATCTTACTCTTAAGGCATGACTTTGAGGTGATGAGTTATCTTCTAACCTGTTTAGAAGTTCATTTTGGGCCAATCTTTAATCCTATTGAATTTTAACATGGCCTATCCTCAAGTGCTAAAGACAGGTACTTAAGAGAAACAAGTTGCCTTTTCTTTGAGTTTAAATGTCTCATAATTTAAAATCGCTCTAGACTCTTTTGGTCTTAAAATATATATGTTATTCTTCATGTTTGCAGAAGTAATATTGGCATCCTTTTAAATTAAACGATTCATACACAAAAGGTAACATAATAGCCTCGTTCTAGCAAACAAGATGTAGAAATCAAAATTTCTTTTAGTTTTAGGAACCATATACTTTAAATGTATCGTTCTTCGGAGAAGAATAACATTATGTCTCCCACTGTATTAGTCGAGATGAACTCTTCTATTTCAACTCTAAGAGTTATCTTTACTAGTTCACAACTAGTGTCAGGAAATGATTCCTTCAAAAGAATGATGGAAGAGATTGTCGAGGTCTCTTACCAAATAAATTTATAATCCTCAACCTCTAAAGCTAGCTTGTAGCGGTAGTGGCCGGGGCCAATCACAGGGAGCAGCGTAATTAATTAATTCAATTAGATTTCTCAATTAGTAACCAAAAAAAGGGGGGTTTGAAAGATGGATTGATTATAAACGTAAAATTGCAATAAAGTAAAATAGCGGAAAAGTAAAGATAAGCTAGCTAATCTCACCTCGGTATCGCGCAATAGGTTATTCTAACGTGGGTTTGGCAACTCAATCATTGACACTCAAATTTAAAGAATTATTATTGATTACTCAACATTCATTGAAACCAATGATTATGATCTATATTTTTCCAACTCGACAAATACATCAAAGTTAGAATCTAATTAGTATTCATAAACATGAACCTAATCGCATTAAGACAATTGGATCGTTGAGTAAATTTGCATGAACTAGGAACAACCTAAATTCATACAATTCTAAGCTCAAATTTCTAAATACACTCTTTTCAACACAATCACACAATATATCTATCACTAACCAATTTAGTAAAGCAATTGCTTTAAATCAAGCAAATAGTTGTCAAGCTATTCTATCAAAGAAATTGTAATTTGAGAATGGGAATTCAAGATATAACCAATAATAATTCATCCAAAATCATGAACAACTTCTCAAGAGTATGGCAAACTTACATTAGAAGTCCCCAATTGCAACGATGTACACTTAGCCGGTCATCGAAACACTCCAACTAAACACCTTGGCTCGTTTAGCCATCACAAAATATAATAAAACTCACTTAAATTACAAAGGAATTCAGAATAGTACAAGGAGGAAGAAGGGCAAAACGGGTCTAAGGGGAAAAAGCCAACAAAAACGCAGAAATCTGAAAAATACACTATATACCCAGTCACAGCATCGAGACGCTGCCCCCTCCAGAATAGGAAAACACTCTCGGGTTGCCCTAGTGTCGCGACGCTCCTGCTTCGCTCGCGAATTCCAAAATCCTTTCCTTAATTAAACAGCGTCCCGACGCTACTTGGAAGGGTCTTAACGCTGATGTTGTTCCATGGGCAGAAAAGTCATTTTATGCTCCGGTTTCGCTCGTTTAAGCTCCAAATCACTTCCAAAGCTCCGGTGAGGACCTATAGAAATATTATACTCATTTTAAAGCATTTTTCGCAAGGAATTTAACTTAGATAAGCAAATTGGGAGACTCTAAGTGTATAATAAATTGGACTTATCAAATAACATAGTAATTAATGGACCTTGATACAAATATTCAAGTAGAATCACTATTCTTATTAAGTACGTTTTCAAGATGAATAAATCATATATGAGTCTTGGATCATGTTCTCTTTGGCTAGGCAGTTTTCTAAGTCATTTTTATTACCAACGTTTTGAGCAAGCTAACATTATAATGAGAGAGATTATTATGCAATGCAATATTCGTGACTCAATTTCTCAGAGACAAGCATGATCAACATTTTACTTAACAAAATTAAATGCGAGACTAGCATAATTAGAGACAAATTAAAATTAACCAAATTCTTTCTTTTGCAAAATCTGAGCTAAGTCTTCCCTAGATATGTTTTGAAAAGTTTGAGAAGGACTTATAGAATTACCATACCATCTTCCCTCTACACTAGACAAAGGCATAATGCACTAAAGGAAGGGAAACAAACTAACTTGTTTACGGATGCAAAGGGGCCTTAAGCTTGCATAGAAATTATTATTAAGGGGTACTAGCTTTCACACAACTAATGCAGGACCACATTTCCCCGAGTTTTCTCTTGGACGGCCTAGCTGATCACACTAGAGGCAAGCCTTTTTACCTCGACAAGCTAAACAAAAAATGTTTTTCTTCTTTTTCTCGCATTCTTTTTCTTGATCAAGTGAATGATGATGATTCTCTTTTATTTTTTTTCACACTTCCCAAGGCACGAAACAAGCTATTTTGCAAAAATTTCCTCTAAACATGCTACCTATCCTATCGAGGTGACAACGAAGGTGTGAATCCTATTGAGCCATCTAAAACCAACGAAACTACGCTAGAAATGACTCATGCTCAATTTAGTGAAGAAACAATTGAAGGATTGGAATTCCCAATTCCGTTACAGCGGAAGCAATTGGACCGTTCGTAAATTAATTTTGTTCTACAAAATACCAATACATTGGCAAAAAGTTAAGCGATGAGAAACATACCTCCGTCTGACGACTCTGAATTCTTCAACGAACACCACCATAACGGCTTCCCCACTATAACTCTGAGATTAGGAACGTAGTTGTGGGACTACCTAATCTTGAATGGGAAAAACTCTTACAGAGAAAAATTCTCTCTAGAGTTCTTGGGTTGAGAGAATATGAAAGGGAGGCTAGAATGAGACCTTAGGGTTAGGCTTCTCATAACCTTTCCTTTTATAAGAGAGGAAACCCTAATGTGAGGTTAGGAAACAATCTTGACCGTTAGATCAAGAT
Source organism: Luffa aegyptiaca (assembly GCA_017139565.1). NCBI lineage: Eukaryota > Viridiplantae > Streptophyta > Magnoliopsida > Cucurbitales > Cucurbitaceae > Luffa > Luffa aegyptiaca. The sequence continues at coordinate 17,347,328 of CM029398.1, forward strand.
CAATTAATTAATTGATTAAATCAATTAATTAAATTTTAATTAATTAATCATATTAATTAATTAATCTCATGCACATTTAAATCTTATTTAAATGTAATTTCCTCACATAATATATAGTTTAATTAACTTAATTAAATCAAATTTAATTAATACAATTAAACTAATTAATTAATTTCATAATTAAATATCACCCATATTTAATTAATTACTCATTAGAATCATATTATAATAATTTCCTCATAGACTATAGTTTAATTAAATCTCATTTAATTTAAACTAAATTGAATAATTAATTAATTCATGATTAATTAATTCATTTTCTAATTAAATACCATATATTTAATTAGACATATATTTGAACTCTTTCAAACATATTAATCTCTCAATTTAATAAAGTTTAACTCAAATTAGACTTTATCTTTTAATGCATCACTATACATTGTATTAATTTGTATCTCATACAATTAACTTAATTCCCAATATGAATTTGAACTATTGAAATTCTCTCAAGATATAATTGTTCCTAATTACTCTTTACGAGCTAGCAGGGGGACCTAATGGACCTAAAGATCAGAAGCTCCAATGATACGAGGTTAACTGATTAAACTCATTAATCATGTTAACCAATATTCATTAACTGTGGGTCATTCCACTAAAGACCCATAGTTGAACTCTTTTCACTGTAGAACATTTCTGTGTCCACGGATATAAACCTATATCGGTAAGTCAATCCTTCACGAGTGTTGATAACTACAATTGGGTCAAATTACCGTTTTACCCTTGTGTTACCTCTGGCTCCTTAAGTACCAGTGCTTCTCTAATGACCTATTTATGGTCCAACCAGTAAACAGAAAGTCCCTCTCGGGCCAGTGAGAGGGCAGGAACCCTTTGTTCAAGACCCGGAGTCACCACTTAAGGGAACACTCATCTACTTCTCCTAGAAGTGGGAATGAGTGAATTCCATCTTGTGTTGTCATGTCCCCAGCCCCCCACTCGGTCTTGTCCCCAATAAGGTAGGCTTATTGAGTCGGCGTGCAGGCCACTCTCGCCCATACTAATCAAAGGACAATCCCTCGTGAGAAGGAGGTTATGACACACTTAGGATTAAGACTGGGTTACCTAGGTCATCCTATCGAAACAGTAACGTAACTAGTTAACAGTGTTACATCTAGTGGTTTACTATTTCGTGGTCCGGTCTTATGCAAACTCATTGCATAGGATACCCTCGCTCGCATGTCTCCCTTAATAGGGCATTCTAAACGTGCGAGGACGGGAGGATGAATATGTGCGCGCTCACTGAATATCTTTAACCTGTGTCCATTGACCTTGAGGGATTTGCTTGAATTCAAGTCTCTGATATCAACTGCACCATGAGGATAAACGTGAGTTATAATGAATGGGCCAAGCCATTTGGAGAGAAACTTACCTGCTCGCAGCTTAAGGCGGGAGTTAAAGAGGAGAACTTTCTGACCAACACTTATTTTTTTCCTGGCAATCATGTTGTCGTGGAACAACTTAGTCTTTTCCTTGTAGATCATGGAGTTGTCGTATGCATCTAATCTCATCTCTTCGAGTTCCTGCAACTCCAGAAGACTCTGTTCTCCTGCTTTTTCCATGTCTAGGTTGCACTGCTTAACTGCCTAGAACGCTCGATGTTCTATCTCCACGGGGAGATGGCATGCTTTGCCGAAAACCAACCTGTAGGGAGACATTCCTATAGGACTTTTATAGGTCGTGCGATATGCCCACAAAGCATCATCTAACCTTAGACTTCAGTCTTTCCGTCCAGGATTTACAACTTTCTCAAGGATGGACTTGACTTCCCGGTTTGAGAGCTCGGCCTGACTGTTCGACTGAGGGTGATAAGTTGTGGCAACCCGCTGCTGGACTCCATATTTCTTCATAAGGGCATCAACAGACCGATTACAAAGGTGAGTGCCTTGATCGCTAATGATGGCTCGTGGAACTCCATACCTGTAAAAGATGTTAGTTTTTAAGAAACTTACAACAGTCTTGGAGCCGTCAGCTCTGGTGGCTTTGGCTTCCACCCATTTCGATACATAATCCACTGCCACAATAATATAAAGATATCCACAAGAGGATGGCAAGGGACCCATAAAATCAATACCCCAAACATCAAAAACTTCTACAACTAAGATGGGCATCTGAGGCAGCTCATATCTACGAGTCAATGATCCTACTCTCTGGCATCTATCACAAGCTCTACAATAATCATGAGCATCCCTAAACAACGTAGCCAAATAAAGACCTGAATCCAAAATCTTCCTAGCAGTCCTCTTAGGGCCAAAATGCCCTCCACATGCATGTTCGCAACAAAACGCTAAGACGAACTAAATCTCATTATTAGGTATGCATCTCCTAATAACTTGATCCGAACAATATCTCCACAAATTAGGCTTATCCCATACATAAAACCTAGACTCACTTATCAATTTATCCTTCCTGATTTTACTATAGTCGTCAGGTATGCTCCTAGTCACTAAATAATTAACAATGTCAGCGTACCAGGGGCTGTTATCTTGCATTCTAAATAAGTGTTCATCAGGGAATTCATCATTTAGAGGTAGGCCATCCTCCTTCCTTACCAGGCGACTGAGGTGGTCAGCAACTGAATTTTAAGATCCTTTGCGGTCCACAATCTTCAAATCAAACTCCTGGAGCAGCAAGATCCACCGGATGAGGCGAGGTTTTGACTCCTTTTTCGTCATCAAATGTCATAGAGCTGCATGATCAGAATAAACAACAACTGGTGAGCCAAGAATATAAGAGCAAAACTTATCTAAAGCAAACACAACAGCTAGAAGCTCCTTTTCTGTAGTCGAGTAGTTGCACTATGCAGGATTCAGATAGTGCGAAGCGTAATAGATGACATGGCTTCTTTTTTCAATGTGTTGACCTAAAACAGCTCCAACAACATAGTTGCTTCCATCACACATGATTTCGAAGGGAAGGTCCCACCTAGGAGGATGGATAATCGGTGCACTGGTCAGCGTCTTCTTCAGAAGGTCAAATGCTTCCTGGCACTCTACCCCAAACTCGAAGGTGACGTCCTTCTACAATAGGTTCGCCATGGGCAATGCAGTCTTGCTGAAGTCTTTAATGAACATACGATAGAAACCTGCATGGATAAGAAAAGATCTAACCTCCCGAACATTCGTAGGGTAGGGTAGGTTAGCTATAACGTCAATTTTAGCCTTATCTATGCCTCGCTCGGAAATCACATCTCCTAAAACAATTCCCTGGTCAGCCATAAATGACATTTTTCATAATTAAGAACTAAATCAGAATCGATGCAACATCTCAAGACTTTAGCTAAATTAGACAAACAATCATCAAAGGACTCCCCATAAACCGTGGAATCATCCATGAACACTTCGATGTATTTCTCAATATATTCAGAGAAAATGCTCATCATGCGCCTCTGAAACGAACCTGAGGCATCACACAATCCGAAGGGCATCCTTCTAAAGGCATACGTTGCAAAGGGACAAGTAAAAGTTGTTTTCTCCTGGTCATCCTGCGCAATAGGGATTTCATAGAACCCTGCAAAACAATCTAGAAAGCAGAAAAGGGCTTACCAGCTAATCTTTCAAGCATTTGATCTATGAAGGGAATAGGGAAGTGGTCTTTCTTGGTGACAGTGTTAAGCTTCTTGTAGTCTATACACATCCTCCATCCATTTTGTACTCTCATGGGTACTAGTTCATCATTTTTATTCCTAACTACAGTCATGCCTGTTTTCTTAGGAACTACATGAATATGACTTACCCATTTACTATCAGATATGGAGTAGATAATACTTGTAACATGAAGCTTATCGATCTCTTTCTTTACCACTTCTCCCATAATTGGATTCAGGCGCCTCTGAGGCTCCCTCGAGGGTTTTGCATCCTCCTCCCACTGAATCCTATGCATGCAAGTGGCTGGACTGATCCCACTGATGTCAGCTAAGGTCCACCCAATGGCTTTCTTATGCTCCCTCAACACGTTTACCAATCTTTCCTCTGACCTGCAGTTAACATTTTAGAAATAATAACTGGTAATGTATTACCTTTCCCTAGATAGACATACTTTAAATGCTTTGGTAACGCCTTTAGCTCAAATTTAGGTGCCTGCACAACAGGGGCAACATTTCACCAGAAGTAACAGATATACCAAGATCAAAGGAAATAAGATCAGGGGAAGAATCAGGAACCAACTCCCCTGTTTCATCAATGTCAACATCTTGGGTGTCGTGCTCCAAACCCATATCAATCATATCACTTGCTACGACATCCTGCACTACGGAGTCAACTATCTCCACATGGTAAAGGGAAGCAGAAACATCAGGGTATTTAGCTACTTGTGGAATATTAACCTTAACGATCTCCTCCTGATACTCTAAAGACAGTACATCCCTATTAAGATTTATCATGGTCCTAGCTGATTTCACAAACGGTATCCCCAACAAAATAGATGAAGCACTAGGGGGAAAACCTCTATCAATTTGCATGACATAAAAATCAACAGTAAATAACACATCTCTCACCTGAACTAGAACATCCTCTACTAAAGGATACATGTAAGATCTATCAACTAACTGAAATACATTACCAGTAGTTCGTAGGTCATTCAATTTAAGATCCTGATAGACTGAGTAAGGCATGACATTAAAAGATGCACTCAGACCAAGCATGGCATATTCTATACTCTTACTACCTATCACAGAAGGTATGTAAAGCAAACCTGTACCTCCAAACTTCTCTGGCATGTTACTTTGTAAGACTGCTGAAACGGTCTTACTCACCTCGATTTTTCCTTGCTCCTTCGTCTCCCGCTTGGTATTACACAATTCTTTCATAAACCGCGCATACCTAGGAATACGCTCCACGTGCTTAAGCAGGGGTATGTTGATTTCAAAGCCCCTGAAGAATTCTTTTACCTCCTATTCAAAGTCCCTTTCCTTTTTGCTTTTCAACCTGCTAGAAATATCATCTTTAGGAACAAAATGAGGATACTTACGAGGAGCAACACATACCTGTGGTATTGAGGTAGAACATTCCTCAACGTCTGCCCTTGATTCAGTTGCAATTTCTTGTACTAATGCCCTTGATTGAATCTTAGCCTCTAACTGGACTAGACGATTACTCAACAGGGTAACTTGGTGTTCCTGATTTTGCATGTTATTTCGCACATTCTGTAGAAAAGATGGAGTGGTATCAACTATAGTTTTAATGAGATTTTCTAAGGAATTACCTGACTGCTGATCCTCGGGGTGGTAGCCTGATGAATCACCAATGGTTGTACAACAGCTACAGTCTTCCCTCACTTTAAGTCTATCTGCAAGAGAATGAACCAATTCGATTAGCTTGTCTAACTTGACCTCTAAATTCTTTACCTCTTTAGCTAAGGATGTTATCTGGTCATCTCGTTTAATGCTACTCTGGCATTCACACTCTGCAAGGTTGACTATGATATCTCTCACTTCCCATGCTGACTTGTTCATCATAGAGCCTTCACTAACTGCGTCGATCCACATTATACTATTCGGGAGCATACCATCATATAATCCATGGAACAATAGGTGATATGGGATCTGATGATCAAGGAAGCTTGAACACAAACGATCAAATCGCTCCCAATACTCGTACAATGCCTCTCTCGATGCCTGGCTGATGGTGTAGATCTTTTTCCTGATCTCTGAAGCTTCTGAAGGTGGAAAATATTTTTCAAGAAAAAGTCTCTTCATCTTCGACCACCCGGTTATAGAACCATGAGGGAGGAGGAAAAGCCACTCTCCTGCCTTACCCTTAAGGGTCAGAGGAAATGCCCTTAAACTGATGGGATCTTCAACTAATCCTTCAGTGGAACAAGCTAGGTAGAACTCTTTTAAGTGCAAATAAGGGTCATCACCTGCATTACCATAAAAAGTAGGAAGTAAGTTTGTTAAACTAGCCCGAATGTGAAAATTACCTTCAATATCTGGATAAACAATACACAAAGGCTACGAACTGAAGTCAGGAGCCAACAACTCTTTCATTATGTGCTCGGCCATCATGGTAGAAAATAATTATCGACCGAGGATATGCTAGATATGACTCTGTAGTTCTCTTTCCTCTTCTTGCCTCTCTCCTTAGATTCGGTTTGTACTTGGAAATACAATGATCAACAAAAAATCCGACAAGATACAAAATAAAACAAAGAGACAAAACGAAGGCGAAAAATATAAATTAAAGAAATTAATTGACCGTGCTCCCTGGCAACAGCGCCAATTTGATGGAAGAGATTGTCGAGGTCTCTTCTCAAATAAATATATAATCCTCAACCTCTAAAGCAAACTTGTAGCGGTAGTGGCCGGGGTCGACCATAGGGAGCAGCGTAATTAATTAATTTAATTAGATTTCTCAATTAGTAACCAAAAAAAGGGGGGGTTTGAAAGATGGATTGATTAGAAACGTAAAATTGCAATAAAGTAAAATAGCGAAAAAGTAAAGATAAGCTAGCTAATCTCATGTCGGGATCGCGCAATAGGTTATTCTAACTCGGCTTTGGCAACTCAATCATTGACACTTAAATTTAAAGAATTATTATTGATTACTCAACATTCATTGAAACCAATGATTATGATCTATATTTTTCCAACTAGACAAATACATCAAAGTTAGAATCTAATTAGTATTCATAAACATGAACCTAATCGCATTAAGAGAATTGGATCGTTGAGTAAATTTGCATGAACTAGGAACAACCTAAATTCATACATTTCTAAGCTCAAATTCCTAAATATATCATGCAATTATATTGATCGAGATAACACTCTTTTCAACACAATCACACAATACATCTATCACTAACCAATTTAGTAAAGCAATTACTTTAAATCAAGCAAATAGTTGTCAAGCTATTCTATCAAAGCAATTGTAATTTGAGAATGGGAATTCGAGACATAACCAATAATAATTCATCCAAAATCATAAACAAGGTCTCAAGAGTATGCCAAACTTACATTAGAAGTCCCCAATTGCAACGATGTAAACTTAGCCGGTCATCGAAACGCTCCAATTAAGCTCCTCGGCTCGATTGACCATCCCAAAATATAATAAAATTCACTTAAATTACAAAAGAATTCAGAATAGTACAGGGAGGAAGAAGGGGAAAACGGGTCTAAGGGGAAAAAGCCAACAAAAACGCAGAAATATGAAAAATTCAGCGTCGCAACGCTGCCCCTCCATAATAGGAATTAAACTAAGATAAGCAAATTGGGAGATTCTAAGTGTATAATAAATTTTACGTATCAAAGGACATAGTAATTAGTGGGCCCTGATACAAATATTCAAGTAAAATGACTATTCTTACTAAGTACGTTTTCAAGAGGAATAAATCGTATATGAGTCTTGGATCAGGTTCTTATTGGCTGGGTAGTTTTCTAAGTCATTTTTATTACCAACATTTCGGGAATGGATTAGATATAATATGTTGGGGACTTTTTTCAGATTTTCAAACCGTTTTCAAATTACTCACCACAACTTTAGTGTTTATGTTTGTTTTCTTTGTCGTATGTATTTGTAACAATAACTAATTTGGCCTGTAGACGATGCCTAATCAGTCACCGTTTGTTTGGTCAGGATCTCAATCCTGTAGATCTCAGAGAGAGACGCACCAACAGGCTACCGATAGGAAAGACAACTGTTGGTGATTACCCTAAGTGACCTTATCCATTCCTGGAGTTCGCGGTGTTCCGAAACCTATGATCAAGCCCTCCAAATGGGATGGTCGCACTAAGACCGCAGGATACGTTGACACACGTCCTTCTCCCACTTACTTTGAACACTTTCCCCATTCACCTTGGTATTGACCCATGCAAATACTCTCCAAATGGGAGGCCGCTTCCAGGACGACACAAAGCCGAGCATGGATCTCACGTTGTGAACAAAGGGGGACGTGAGAGTAAAAACTTTGATGTGAGCATCTTGTTTTTATACTTTTCCTCCCACTGAAGTGTCCTATATATATTAGGGTGATTTTACTTAGTTAAATTCCGGCTAAACGAATCTATCTAAGTTTATGCCTTATATAACCTTTTAAAATAAGGTCTTTATTCTAGTTTCTAGGCGAATTAAACCCTTTTAATTTCCTAGCGACATTGCATGCTAATAAGACCGTGGTTAATTCAACTCAGGTACCGTATTACCGGGAGAGTTCCCTTATAACCAAAGCCTTATATCCTAGTTAATATATCTTAACTCTATTAAAACACTAAGTAGGACATTTTTCTAATCCTATTAGAAAGGTGATCTTAGGTCTAATTGATTTTAAACGTTTTAAAATTAATTCGTGTTACCTAAGATCCTATGTTAGCATGCAACTCTTTGTTATAGGTTGACGGTTTCTATTCATTAGCCTACTAACTATTATAAATTTTTAATGAATTAATCCTATAACATGCTTCTAATGGTGATGAAAGCATATAACAATTAAAATTCAAGTTATATAAAACAAGTCACCATTCACAAAGCATAATCGTTTTGAAACAACCTACGTCTAGATGATTTTCAACGGCATAACTATTACGTTATGATGTCTAGGTGATAAAACCTCACATTGCTCACGCATGCTCATAAAACCGGGTTAACCTAACTCAAGTACCGGTTTGATGCCCAGGTAGGAGGTGTTCCGTAAACCGTCAGCTTAAATACCTCCAACCTTAGACAACATCTTGCCAGGTGAGTTCTCTTGTAACCTTAGCTTTATAAGATATCGACCTATTCTATGCGAATCATTTGAAATTGGATTCCACTAACCCTAAGTGAGCATGCATTTATCTTTGTTATAGGTTTTAACATCTATCTCGTTCTTATAACAACTTATAATATAGACAACCTATAACATTCATCTATGCTAAGGAGGTTTCATGCTGCATGCTCGTTCGTTTTCATTTATTAATATAACACTTATATTTAAATATTCATAAATGAAAAATAAAACAATCCAGCATGCATCTATTATCAAACCTAACATGCATTCCTTTTATTATAACCCTTATAATTAATTACTAATGCATGTATATGCTTTCTTATGGTGGGATTTTAAATCTATATGACATACATTATGCATATTCAATTCTAATTTAAATATAACATACATTCCTAATGCATAAATAATTAAACACACTAAAGTGGATCGGTTTTGGCATCCAAACAATCAAACTAAGCTAAATTATTACATTAATAATTAAATAAACACGTAATCTGCCTTGGACAACTCCCGAACCGGTCCCGAACACCTCGAACAAACTTGAACCATCAATAAAATGCTTGAACCGGACCAGTGGGCTTGAAAAATTACTGAACCGGGCTTGAACCAACTGAACCGACCAGGAAAACGGTGGACCGGCCTGGAATTTTGAACCACCGCTTGAAAAAATTGTGCGGTGGAATTTTTGCTAAAAAACGCAACACCGTCAAGACAATAATGAACAGTGTCTCGACGCTGGTCATACAGAAACCCAGAATTCGTGCTTTGTTTCCTTCGGCCAGCAAACATCTTGGCTTCTCTCTTTGATTACAACTTAATTCCAACTCTAATGACTCCCAAATTTTTACAGACTCTCAAGCACACATTATAGCCCATAAACATGCAGGCAATTACAATTTAAATCAACGAATTGAAGCTTAATTTTATGCCAAAACTGCAAACATCCACTTTATCAACCAAACACATTCAATAATTGCAATTCACCCACCAAACTCGAAATTAATTGAAATCAAGTGCCCAAATTACCACGCTTTGATACCAATTGAAGGAGTGTTCGACACTCGAGCGGAAGAGATTACGGATCTTAGGCTTTTGATTTCATTTATTTAATAAAGGAAAATCATGCTCCAAAAACACGAAAAACAGAGGCTCGTGAAAACTAACCTTTTGGAGCTCGATTAGAGCATCTTGTTGGATGATTCTCAGCATGATCGAGTCGTGGACGACCACTGAGATCTTCCCCGCTATTCTCCGGCCTTAGAACGAGCTTGTTGGAGCTTGGAAGTGATGAAATTTAAGAAGAAAGAAATGGGTTTTCATGCTTGAGTCTAGCCATGGAGTTGTCTGTTTTGACTGAATATGTTGAATTCAATTTCCAAATTCTTCCAGCCAAGAGCACTAACTCATTATCAAGGAAGAAAGACCCATTTATATGAAAGAAGAAGGAATATTAGGTGTCTTCCATCTAAACATTGCATGAGCAATGTCATTCAATTTGGTGCCAATTGAATTGATTTTGCATGAAAATTTATTTTGAAATAAAATAAATTTTCATAATTAATTTCATGTAAAATTAATTCATATAATTAATTTTAAATAAAATTAATAATTAGTTAAATAATTTTAATTAATTATGCTTATTTAATATAATATAAAATATTATATTAAATAATTACACCTTTTCCGACTTCTTTCAAGTACAGGTCGATCGAATATGAATCCCTATTTCATATGTAATATCAAACAGAACATGTATCGTATACACATTATTTAAACAACATTTAAATATATATATCATATTCTCGTCATAGTTTAATTGATAATTAAACTATAATACGTTAAATATATATCGCATATAATTAATGCTAACTCCCTAATTTTAATTTGAACGTTTTTAAATTCTTTCATCACTATGTTCTAAGGTTAATCCGCATGAGCTAGCGGGGGGACCTAATGGACCTACAGATCATGGGCTCTAACGATGCGAGATTAACCGGTTGAACTCTTTCAATCCTAGTTAACCAACATTCATTAACAACCGGGACACTCCACTATAGCCCGTAGCTGAACTCTCCCCTCACTGTAGATATATTTCTCTCCACCCGATATAACCATGATCAGTAAGTCGACCCGTCACAGGTTGTTCGTGACTATAGTTCGGTCTAAAGTCTGTTTTACCCCTATAGCACTTCTTGTTCCTTAAGCCTCTACTGAGTCCCTAATGAACAATTGGTTTGTGGTCCCACCACTAAACCTAAAACCTCTCAGGCCAATGAGAGGGAGGTGCACCTTTCTTCACGTCCCAGAGTCAGCAGTTAAGAGAACAACCTTTCTACTATCCCTAAAGTCGGGTAGGAGTGAATTCTATCTTGCAAGACTATGTCCCCAGCTATCTACTCAGTCTTATCCCCAAAATTGTAGGCTTATTGAGTCGGCAATATTGAGCCACTCTCACCCGTGCAAATCAAAGGATAATCCCGAATAAATGGGATTTTATAGTTAGCTCAGGATTAAGGTCGAGTTACCTAGATCATCACTCTGAAATTGTCAGTTTCACATAAACGACATTATAAAGTGAAAGTGACTCATTTCGCGGTCCGGTCTTATACTAACTTTTTTGCATAGGACGCTCCCACTCGCATGTCTCTACATGAACGATTTAGGATCACATCGTTTGTACTAAAACAAAGTGGGCCGCGCCACATAGTTTTTCCTTTTTCCTAGGATAAGGTACCTAGTATTATCCCTATACTATAGACTGTTTAGGCTATTATTTGAACTTGATCCATTCTTATGTCACTACATAAAGTTAAAGTGTTCATATCCTAGCAAAGGATTCTAGTTTATTGGATTTGGGTTAATTAATACATAATTAAAAACAACGATTTGACAACCAAATATCGAATAATCTCGATAACGCTTTTATCGATACCTATTAACTTTGTTACATTTACTATCCACGAGTTTTAGGACATAAAACCCAACAAACTCCCACCTGGACTAAAACTCTAGTGGGTTGTACAACAATCCAGAACCATAGTGGGATTTTAAATACAATAAACTAGGGCATCTCGTATACCCTTTACATATCTCCCACTTGCCCTAGATTATCCTTTGTGCATTACTCGTAGACCTACACCATCTAGTTGTCCCTCGAACACTTTTAGCCGTGAGGGCCTTCGTAAATGGATCAACAATAATTTACTCTAAGGCTATCCTTGTCACAATCATCACATCCCCTCTGTACATAATCTCTTAGATGAGATGTATGTTTGCGTTCTATATTCTCGCCTCATATTTGGAACAACTTTCCAAATGAAATACCTGAGTCCTGCAGACTTCTGAGCTTGCTTCATAAGCAGCAATTTACTTGGCCTTCAAGATAAAGTCTGTTATGCATCATTTCTTGATTCTACGCCATTCTATAGCTCCTTCTTAAGGTTGAATTCTAAGGTCGATGTTGATTTCATGAATCCTGATTGGAGTGCAAGTCATAATCATGATTCTTCCTTGTTTGTGGTGGTTAGGAGCAGTGGAGACATTGGATTACAACCTTCATTCACTTGGGAAATTGCTTTACTTCATGTAGTATGGATGCTTGTATCGAGATTTTCTAACTCACTTCTTGTGTGACAATGTATCAAATCATGAACTAATCGCCCGTAGGCATATGTTGAGACTAACCTTTCATTTCCTTGAAATTTAGTTGATTAGTCTTCTTGAATTGATGTTGATCTCATTTTTATTATGTACCCATCTGGTCAATCGGTATATATACCTTTCTCTAATTCAGGGATGAATTAGGGAGTGTGTGGCATAATTTTACATTACATTATAGATAATTAGTGAATGCTAGTAAATAGGATAGGGATAACTAATTACCTAATGCACAAACGTTAGAGACACATTCCTCAAAATTCGGATGTCTGGGAAGATCCCACTGATAAGACTGCCTGAGAATGATCATTCAAAAGAATTGCTGATAAGACTACATGAGAATGATCAAACAAAATAAGAGCATCTTTTCAAGAAACAATAATATATCTTAACCTTTGCCTATTGTCCATTATGTTTTCACCTTGCTATTTTATTGCTTTCTTATTTGATTTGGTTCAACGTTTTAATACTATAGAAATTGATTGAGCAACACTTGAAATAATTAGAATTTATTTAATCATTCAAATAAGAATTACTAATCTTCGTGGGTACAATAATTTACTTACCACTTGTTCTGAGATTGTGTACACTTCCACATCATTTGTAGTGCAATCTGTGAGTTAATTTATTCCATCTTCGGAGGAAAGATGTTTTTGGTGTTGTTGCTGGGGATTAGTGAAATGTTTATTCGATTGAATTCTTTATTCTTGGTTATTTGGTGCATAATTATAGTGACTGACTTTTTGCCATTTTTCAAGCGTGATTTTGGCGCATGAGTTATGTGGTGTGCATGCTGCAAGCGCAACACCCTGCTCGAGTGCAAGTATACACTATCTAGTAATAAAGTGGAAAGTATTCCAGATATCGAACCCAAGGGAGATGATGACTAGTCAGAAAACACAAGATTCTACAAAACAAGAACCTCCTCTAAATTTGCAACCAAGGATGGTAACCAAAGAAATATTTTGAATGGGGTTTTGATTTAAGACAAAAATAAAATGACACAAGTAAATGAAAACGGTAAAAATATATGAGATAAACAGGGATATTCAAATAGTATCAACCAAGAGCGTTGGATTGCACCCACCTTTGCGCTCACAACTTACTGAGACACTGCAAACGGCTGAAGAACACTATCTATATTGTCCACATAGACATGGTGCAGGCAGAATCCTCCAGTTGCGCCCGCAAATGCCCTTACAACTAGATTATGAGTTAAGTCCTACTTCTATTCAGCTCCGATGTAGGTGCCTTCAGAAGACTTAGCCAGGTAAACATCTATTTTTAGGGCTAACTGAAACTTAGATGAATAATCCTCACGACTCTTAAAACTCCTATTTTTAGGATGCAAGAAGACAAAGTCCTATTTCTAGGATTTTTTCCACTATTGTTTTGTGAACCCACGCATTTAACTCCATTCGGCCATCAGCTAAACACAAACTATGCTAAGAGGAAGCAAGGTTGCTTTTGCATAGGTTGGGCTTTCTTATACTCAAGGTATCTACATATTTGAATCCCAGAGAAGAAGCTTAACTCATTGATGAAAGTAAAACACAAGACAAAAAGTAAAGAGAGCCCAAAATAGAAAAACAACTTGAATTCATATTAATTAAAAGAAGTGAGTGGAAGAATGATAAACTTACAACTGGAATTAAAAAGAAAAATATAGCAGCATGAAAGTAAAGACTAGACTCGCTTAAGGATCTTCCCCTCTCTATCTAGCTTGCTCTTATCATCTTTCAAGGCGAGACAAGCCTTTCTCTTCTTCTTCTTCTTTCGAATGGAAGAGCCAACAGAGGCTAAAAGACCCGCAACTCGGAGTGGTTACAAGATGATAAGAGAGAACACTTAAAAATCTATCCTAAGGACAAAATTTTTAGCTCTATTCGCTTCTTGCATCTTGATTGCTTTTTATAGACCTTGGAAGGTAGGGTTGGCTGCCGAGATCAATGTGAGAGAGCCTTAAATGGTGAAAATACACGATCCTTGGAGATTTGATACCAGATTTGGGAATTTCGGATAACTCTGTGAAGATCCCACGAATCTCAGAATTCTGTCGAAAAGCCCAGTTAAGGTCCCAAATCAGGCGCAAAATCTCTTTTTTGCACTGCCTTGACACTTCTATCTTCGACTGGGGCTACGTTCCTTATACGTTTGCAGGCGCATGTTGAATGCATATTCCACATCATCAGGACCATATGCAGGCGCAAATTTTCAACTTCGATTCTTTTGCTCTGTAAACTATTTCTCTCCAATTGCGAGCGCATTTCCCTTTCAAAGTCCTCTGCACAAAAACATTTAACTTTGGATAAATTCTTGCAAACATAATCTCTTTTTGTGCATATTAAGCATAAATTCTATACTTCTAAGATTTTCAACATGATTCTAAGACTTTTGCTAATTTGAAAAAAAAAATATTTTAAATACAAATCATTTTGCTTTCTAAACAATAACCTAGGTTTTTAAGGCTAAATAACGCACATACATGAGCGTTATCAATGAGTAAGCCCCCTAGGATTGAGTTTGAACATGATCCAGAGATTTAACATACATTCAGAAGAAGGAGGAGGGAATGACAAAAATGATCTAACACAATGGATGATCCCCCTCGTCTTCCTGCTAGGCCCAAAGATCAAGTAGACCACTAGAGGAATAGAGAGCAGTAGCAAAAGTTGCAAAAAGAGCAAAATGTGCAACTGAACAATCAAGCTGACAATCTTATCCTTTTAACTAATGATAGGGAGAGAGCCATCAGAGCATATGTTTGTCCCAGAGCTGGATGAGTTAAATCCAGGAATTGTACGTCCAGTGATGGAGGCAGCAAACTTTGAGATGAAATCAGACATGTTCCAAATGTTGCAAACAGTTGGAGAATTTCATGGATTACCATTTGATGATCCCCTTCTTCCTTTAAAGTCTCGAGAGTTAATAATTTCTTTGTGATTCAGGGAGTGTCCACAGATGCCCTTAGATTAACCAAATTATTTTATTCCTTAAGAGATAGACAAGAGCATGGTTAAATACATTTTTTCCAAGGTCGATAACCAATTGGAATGAGCTTGCAGAAAAAATCCTTATCAAATACTTTCTTCCAACTAGGAATGCCAAGCTGAGAGGTGAAATTATAGCATTTAGGCAAAATGAGGAGGAAACTTTCTTTGAAGCTTGGGAACGATTTAAAGAACTCCTAAGGAAATGTCCCCATCATGGTTTACCCCACTGTATTCAAATGGAAGCATTTTACAATGAGCTAAAGTCGTAGATAGTGAATGAAACAAATAGTAATATACTTGTTCGATAAAGTCGTTATCGAGGTTATGTTCACTTAAGCTATTATATAAGTGAATTGCACGTTAAATAACCCAAATCCAATAAACTAACATCCATGGCTAAATGATATGAATACTTGAAGTTTATGTAGTGACATAAAAGTGGATCAAGCTCAAGTAATAGCCTAAACGGTCTATAGTATAGGGATAAGGTTGGGTACCTTATCCTGGGAACACTATGTGACGCGACCCACTTTGTATATAGTGCAAACGATATCATCCTGAATCGTTCATGCAGAGTCATGCGAGTGGGGGCATCCTATGCAATGAGTTTTCATAAGACTAGGACCAAGAAAAAAGTCAATTTCCTCTATAACGCCGTTTACTGTTGAAACTGACTCATTTTAGTGCGATGACCTAGGTAACTCGATCTTAATCCTGAGCTAACTATGAACCCTTGTTTATTCGGGGTTATCCTTAAATATGCATGGGTGATAGTGGCTCATCATCATCGACTCAATGAACCCCCCATTTCAGGGATAGGAACAGGTAAATAGCTGGGGACATAGTCCTGCAAGATAGAATTCACTTCAACCCGTTATAGGGATAGTAAAGAGGTTGTTCCCTTAAGTATTGACTCCAGAACTCTAACAAAGGGATCCCACCCTCTCATTGGCCAAAAAGGTATTAGGTTTAGTGGTCGGACCACAAACCGATTGTTCATTAGGGACTCAGTGGGGACTTATGGAACTAGATGTAACTTCAGGGGTAAAACGGACATTTGACCCAGCTGTAGTTACGAACAACCTGTGAAGGGTAGACTTACTAATCATGGTTATATTGGGTGGACAGAAATATATCTACAATGAGGGGAGTGCAGCTATCGGGCTATAGTGGATTGTCCCGATAGTTAACGAATGTTGGTTAACTAGGTTAAATGAGTTTAGTCGGTTAATCTCAGATTGTTGGAGCCCATGATGTCACACCCCCTCCCGGACCACCTGCTAGTTTAGCCCGAAAGATGGCGTGAAGCCAACGGACATCGTCCTCCTCTAACGATACCCGCTGACCCTCCTGAACGTTGAACCTGATAAACATACTAATCATAGATATAAAACATTCTACATGAAACAGAACACAGCGGAATCCATGAAAAAAAACTTCCAACAAACACGAGGTGCCGCCCTGACATAACTTGGTTCGGATAATAACCTGATATAGATGTCACAACCAAAAACATATACAACTAGGGTTTATACAACCACGACCTCTAGGACTATATTATCCAATCCTTAAAAAACCTTTACAATATGAACAGACTCAATATACAACTCCACCCACGTACTGGAGCTTGTTCTGGAACTTTCAGCAGACGTTGGCAGTGTATCAGGCACCGGGAGCTCGATCTCTAGCTGAAAGTGGAAAAACATTTTGAAAGAATGAGCTACGAAGCCTAGTGAGTGACTAACTTTAAAATTCTAAATCCGGAAGTCAAACACGTGATAAACCTTTAAACGTATAAATATGCTCAATCAAAGCGTTTAACATAAACGTGTAATAATAAAGTCTTTCCAAAACATCTCGTAAGTTCGTCATTAAAAATCTAGTAAGGCATATCAAGTACATCAAACGTTTTAACTAACATGACCAATCTACGTTGTGTAGGGCACGCCCAGTACAACCAACGTTTACTAGTCCTACGATGTAGTGGGGCCCGCCCAGCACTCCCATCGTCTTTGTCGTAGTGGGGCCCGCCCAGCACTTACGACAGCATCGTTGTCACGGAGTACACTCAACGTCAACAACGGAATATAACCTGTGTGCACACGGTACCATATAGCCTCGGGCTCAATATCTCAGACATGTAGTCAATAGTAATCTAAGAAAATCACATGAAAACATTAAAACATGCCGGCTTATCGTTATCTTTCGTAAAACTTAAACTTACTCAGCTTGCTCGTGAAAAACTGAAAATCATTTAAAAGTACTTGCTAATCCATACTTTACTTTAAAAGATATCGTTTCAGCTACTTTTCATAAAGTCATTAGCCACGTGCTCGTATATAAACCTCATTGGAAAATCTGAGCTCAAAACTTATGCTTGAAACCGTTCATAAAAATGATATATCATTCATGGTAAAGCATATAAAACGTCTAAACATGAACAACCGTTGGAAACAATTTTCGAAATTCATTTTGTCACTCACTGTCTTATCTATTTCCCTGGTTTGTAGACTCGACCTATTTCCTCTTGGCCTGTCAAATAACCAAAACCGAGCATTAGAACCATAGATAGCTTTGTCTTTCCATGCTCATGAATTTTTAAACAATTGGATTAAGAATCACATTCACATTTACTTTCCAGATTTCCAGATTCTATACCCTAACTTCCAACACCCATAACTTCCTCAATACTTAACAAAAGTTAATGAAATACACATCAAACTCTTCATTTTCGAACATGCTACAACTTACCGGAAGAAATGAAAATGAGATTCAAAACCGATTTGCCCAGTATTGCCCCGAACACAGACAACAAAGATTCGAGGTTCTCTACTACCCTTTATCTAACTCCTGAAATTAACCCTACTTAAAGTCCTTTTTGGCTCACGAAATCTTCATGAACGTTGTAGGAAATTGAATAAGCTTTCCTTCATGAATTTTGTTAGAAAATGAACTAACTTCCAAGAAAATCAAATCTCACCTCTTATTTCCTTCTGTGTAGCTCAAACCGAATAAAAAACCAGAGGTTGACAGTTTTGCACCCAGTTTCTGCTATGGCTGGCTTTGCATGAGCTTTTCTTATCTTCTTCAACCTCAAAATCACGAAATTCTTCTTCTTCTTCCTCCTTCACTCTCTCCTTAAAGTGCTCTGAAAGTTTGGGTGGAAAAAGATGGAAAAATGGCTTGAAAAATGGGCTGAGATCACTTTGGCGGTGGTGGGTATTAAGCTGTCCATTTCCACTTCCTTTCTTTTCTCTCTTTTTTTTTTTTTTTTTGGTTTTTCTTTTCCCCATTTCATTTTCTTTTTCCCTTTCTTTTCTTTTCTTTTCTTCTTTGTTTCCATTCTTTTCTTTTCTTCTTTTCAATTGGCAAGTCCCAACAACTTAGTCCAACTTCCACTATAGATGATAAGAGAAAATTATCTAAAGAAAGTCTCGGGTTTACAACTTACCTCCCCCTTATGAAATTTCGTCCTCGAAATTTATAAGTCTTAGGTGAAGAGTGTCGGGTAACTCCTCCTCATTTGATCTTCTGACTCCCAGGTTGCCTACTCTACTCCGTGATGTCTCCAAAGAACTTTCACGAGTGGGATTGTTTTGTTTCTCAAAACTTTCTCCTTCCTGTCGAGGATCTGAACCGCTTCCTCCTTATAACTCAAGTCTTCCTTCAGCTCAATTGGTTGCATTTGCAACACATGGGACGGATCTGGAATATATTTCCTCAAAATGGACACATGGAAAACATCATGTATTCGAGCGAGTTCCACTGGCAACTCAAGTCTATAGGCTACTGGTCCAACTCGTTCTATTATCTGGTAAGGACCAATATATCTAGGACTCAGCTTACCTTTCCTCCCAAAGCGAAGAACACCTTTCCACGGAGATAACTTTAAGAAAACTCGATCTCCAACTTGGAACTCTAAGTCTCTTCGTCGCTTATCTGCGTAGCTCTTCTGTCGATCCTGAGCTATTTTCAGGTTCCCCTAATCAGCTTAATATTGTCTGACGTAACTTGTACCAACTCAGGACCAACTTTCGCTCTCCCACTTCGTTCCAGCACACAGGAGTCCTGCATGGTCTGCCATACAAAGCCTCGAATGGTGCCATGCCGATACTAGTCTAATAGCTGTTAATATAAGCGAACTCCATAAGTGATAAGTGGGTATCCCAACTTCCCTTAAACTGAAGGACACATGCTCTCAACATGTCCTCTAAGGTCTGGATGGTCCTCTCTGACCAACCATCTGTCTGGGGATGGAACGCTGTACTGAAGTTCAACTTTGTTCCCATTGCTTTCTGCACACTAGGCCAAAACTTAGAGGTAAACCTTGGATCCCTATCTGAAACTATGGACACTGGCACTCCATGCTGACTCACAATCCTGTCGACGTATATTTTAGCTAGCTGATCTAGTGTAGACGTCGCTTTAATCGATATAAACCGTGCTGTCTTGGTGAGTCTATCCACTATTACCCATATACCATCATGTCCACTAGAAGTACGCGGTAATCCAAACAGAAAATCCATGGTAATATGCTCCCACTTCCATTATGGCACTGGCAGTGGATTAAGGAGCCCTCCTGGCCTCTGTCTCACTGGTTTAACCTGTTGGCAGATCAAACATCTATCGACATATTCAGCTATCTCCCGCTTCATACCAGGCCACCAATAAGTTTTCTTCAGAGTTTTGTACATCTTGGTGCTTCCTGGATGCATAGCGTAAGCTGAACCGTGAGCTTCCTCTAATATAGCACTCTTAAGCTCACTAATACTCGGAACGCATAGTCTTCCCCGCTTAACTATGGCTCCGTCTGCTCTCAGCTCAAATTCTACCTCTGGGCCTTGCCTGGACTTTGCAAGCATTTTCTGTAAGTTACTATCCTCTGGCTGTCTTCTCACAATCTCTGCTACTAGAGAAGACCTAACTTGAAATTGAGCTAAAAGACTCCCTGAGCTTCCTGCAGTCATAACTGCCTTGAAACCTCTTAACTCACTTAGCAAGCTTGCTTGAATACCACACAAGGCACTCTTCGGAAGTCTCGACTTCCTACATAACGCATCTGCTACCACATTAGCCTTACCTGGATGATATTCTATGGTACAGTCATAGTCTTTAATCAGTTCTAGCCATCGCCTCTGCCTCAGATTCAGCTCTTTCTGATCAAAGATGTACTTGAAACTCTTATGATCTGTGAAAATGTGGCACTTCTCACCGAATAAATAATGTCTCCAGATCTTCAGTGCTAAAACAACTGCTGCTAGCTCAAGATCATGGGTAGGGTAATTACACTCATGCTTCTTCAACTGACTTGAAGCATAACCTATTACCTTTCCTTCCTGCATCAGCACACAACCTAATCCTTGCCTCGAAGCATCACAATAGATCACATACTCCTTCCCTGTTACAGGAAGTGCCAGAATAGGCAATGTCACCAATCTCTTTTTCAGCTCCTGGAAACTCTGTTCGCATTTATCCGACCACTCAAACTTAGCATTCTTCCTTGTCAAAGCTGTCAAGGGTAATGCTAACCGTGAGAAATCATCAACAAAACGTCTGTAGTATCCGGCCAGGCCTAGGAAACTACGTACCTCTGTTGCACTAGCTGGTCTCTCCCAGTTGACAACAGCTTCCACTTTCTACGGATCAACACTAACTCCGTCCGCTGAAACTACATGCCCTAAGAACACCACTTGATTCAACCAGAACTCACATTTGCTGTACTTAGCGTATAGTTGTTTATCACGTAGTGTCTGTAGAACAATCCTCAGATGTTTCTCATGGGCTTTCCTGTCAATTAAGTAAACTAGTATGTCATCGATGAACACTATCACAAACTGATCTAAATATTGATGGAAGATCCTGTTCATGAGGTCCATGAAAACTGCTGGCGCATTCGTTAAACCGAATGGCATCACTAAAAACTCATAGTGCCCATACCTCGTCCTGAATGCTGTCTTAGGAATATATGATTCCCTAACCTTCAACTGGTGGTATCCTGACCTCAGATCAATTTTAGAGAACACTGCTGCTCCCCTTAACTAGTCAAACAAGTCATCGATGCGTGGTAGAGGATACTTGTTACGTATCGTGACCTTGTTTAACTGCCTGTAATCAATGCATAATCTCAGGGTACCATCTTTCTTCTTCACGAATAACACTGGAGCTCCCCAAGGTGATACGCTAGGCCTGATGTATCCCTTGTCGACTTGTTCTTGTAACTGCACCTTTAGCTCCTTAAGCTCGCTCGGAGCCATTCTGTACGGTGCCTGTGAAATAGGTGTTGTTCCTGGTAACAATTCAATAGTGAACTCCACCTCTCTATCAGGTGGCAAACCCGATAGATCAGCCGGAAAAACATCAAGAAATTCGTTCACCACAGGAACATCTTCTGGTTTCAGCTTTTCTTCTTGCACCTCTACCACGTGTGCAAGAAACGCTGTGCAACCCTTCCTCAACAACTTCTCAGCTTTCAGAGCTGAAATCAGACTCGTAGGAATAATCTTCCTCTCACCTCTGAAAACTACTTCAGTCAAACCTGGTTTTCTAAAAGTCACTTCCTTCCTATGGCAATCCATACAAGCATAGTGAGTGAATAAGAAATCCATTCCCAAAATCACATCCAACGCCTGCAACTCTAGGGAAAGAATATCCACTAACATACAGAGACCTTCTACTACAACCTCACCATCACGCAACACTTCATTGACTAATAAAACGTCACCAACTGGAGTGCATATGACTAACTCCTCAGATAAAGGCTCTAGCATCCTATTCAGCTTAGTTATAAACATACGAGAAACAAAAGAATGCGTAGCACCTGGATCTAATAAAACACGTGCAGGTACATTACAAATCAAAATCGTACCAGTGATCACATCTGATGCATCCTCTACTTCCTGTTGAGTCGTGGCGTATACTTTTCCCTACTGCCTAGGTCTCCCCACAACTCCCTTCTGCCTTGCACCACTGGTGCCTTCTCCTGTGCCTGCTAAGACTCTCGGCTGCCCAACTGTGTGGGACTCAACTCCCTGGTCCCTCTGAACTGCTGCCCTCAGCTGTGGGCAATCCCTCTTGAAATGCCCTGGTTGTCCACACTGGTAACACACACCGGCGCCAACAAGACACTGACCCCGATGATTCTTGCCACAACTTACACATGGGGTTCTTGCCACAACGGACTCCTGACCTGTTCGCGGTCTTGCTACTGAACTCGCAGACTGACTGGGGGCTCTCTGACTCTGCCTCTGATAAGCACTACCCGAACTCATCTGCCTCGACAACTGGCCACCACATCGGCGCTTGAAGTCTTGACGGCCTGAAACATTCACTCCAGGTGTGAATCTCTGCTGCTCACGACCTCGAAAACCACTAGCTGCTGGAGCTCCACGACTAGGTTTCGCAGCCGACTTTTCCTCTATAATACTCTGCTCCACATGTAAAGCAGTCTATACTAGCTGGGAAAAATCCGTCCACTTGGCAATAGCGGTAACTGGGGTACGTATCTCAAAACGTAGCCCTCTCTCAAACCTGCGACACCTGTCACTCTCAGATGCCACAATCACTTCAGCATACCGTGAAAGCTCGGTATACTTTCTCTCGTACTCGGCCACTGAAAGTGACCCTTGTTTCAGCTCCAGAAACTCATCTCTCTTCGCCTCACAATATGTGGTGGGATAATACTTTTCCTTGAATATGCCTCTGAATGTCTGCCAATCTAACGTACGTGCATCACTGCACCTGGCTATAATGGACTTCCACCATCCCTCTGCCTCCTTCTGCAAAAGGAATGTGGCTAATTTGACTTTTCGCTCCTCGGGACAACTCATCACGTCGAAGCATTTCTCCAACATATTCAACCAGACCTCGGCGTCAGCTAGATCCGTGGAACCCTCAAACACTGCGGCTCCTAACTTCTTCAACCGTTCTATCCCATACATCTTTTCTGGATCACTAGGCCCTGCTCTCTCTGGCCTACCGATCTCCTGTGCAGATCTAGCAAATCGCTCACTCCCTGCCTCATTTTGACCTCTCGGGGTACTAGATCCCCTTTCAGATTGACTTTGGGTAGGATCCTGCGTCCCGTCCTGATTCTGCCTGCGTCGTCTGCCGGTACGTGGTGGCATGACTCCTATAACATATCAACACATCAGACATGCTATAGATACTTCACTCAGATGCATGATACTAAACTTATACCTACATTCTAGTCCTGACTGAACTCACTCTCAACAATACTCGGACCATACTCCGCTAGTTCTATCTGAACTGACCCAACGTCTAACTATTTACTTCCTAGATTTTTCTTAGCCCTAACTACCATGTCTCATTTCCCATGGAGCTAACTGCTCTGATACCAAGTTGTCACACCCGCTCCCAGACCACCTGCTAGCTTAGCCCGAAAGATGGCGTGAAGCCAACGGACATCGTCCTCCTCTAACGATACCCGCTGACCCTCCTGAACGTTGAACCTGATAAACATACTAATCATAGATATAAAACATTCTACATGAAACAGAACACAGCGGAATCCCTGAAAAAAAACTTCCAACAAACACGATGTGCCGCCCTGACATAACTTGGTTCGGATAATAACCTGATATAGATGTCACAACCAAAAACATATACAACTAGGGTTTATACAACCACGACCTCTAGGACTATATTATCCAATCCTTACAAAACATTTACAATATGAACAGACTCAATATACAACTCCACCCACGTACTGGAGCTTGTTCTGGAACTTTCAGCAAACGTTGGCAGTGTATCAGGCACCGGGAGCTCGATCTCTACCTGAAAGTGGAAAAACATTTTGAAAGAATGAGCTACGAAGCCCAGTGAGTGACTAACATTAAAATTCTAAATCCGAAAGTCAAACACGTGATAAACCTTTAAACGTATAAATATGCTCAATCAAAGCGTTTAACATAAACGTGTAATAATAAAGGCTTTCCAAAACATCTCGTAAGTTCGTCAT
The DNA here is from genome assembly GCA_017139565.1 of Luffa aegyptiaca. Taxonomy (NCBI): domain Eukaryota; kingdom Viridiplantae; phylum Streptophyta; class Magnoliopsida; order Cucurbitales; family Cucurbitaceae; genus Luffa; species Luffa aegyptiaca. The sequence continues at coordinate 17,371,709 of CM029398.1, forward strand.
TAAAAATCTAGCAAGGCATATCAAGTACATCAAACGTTTTAACTAACATGACCGATCTACGTTGTGTAGGGCACGCCCAGTACAACCAACGTTTACTAGTCCTACGATATAGTGGGGCCCGCCCAGCACTCCCATCGTCTTTGTCGTAGTGGGGCCCGCCCAACACTCACGACAACATCGTTGTCACGGAGTACACTCAACGTCAACAACGGAATATAACCTGTGTGCACACGGTACCATATAGCCTCGGGCTCAATATCTCAGTCATGTAGTCAATAGTAATCTAAGAAAATCACATGAAAACATTAAAACATGTCGGCTTATCGTTATCTTTCGTAAAACTTAAACTTACTCAGCTTGCTCGTGAAAAACTAAAAATCGTTTAAAAGTACTTGCTAATCCATACTTTACTTTAAAAGATATCGTTTCAGCTACTTTTCATAAAGTCATTAGCCACGTGCTCGTATATAAACCTCATTAGAAAATCTGAGCTCAAAACTTATGTTTGAAACCGTTCATAAAAATGATATATCATTCATGGTAAAGCATATAAAACGTCTAAACATGAACAACCGTTGGAAACAATTTTCGAAATTCATTTTGTCACTCACTGTCTTATCTAGTTCCCCGGTTTGTAGACTCGACCTATTTCCTCTTGGCCTGCCAAATAACCAAAACCGAGCATTAGAACCATAGATAGCTTTGTCTTTCCATTCTCATGAATTTTTAAGGCCCCGTTTGATAACCATTTGGTTTTTTGTTTTTGGTTTTTGAAAATTAAGCTTAAAAACACTACTCCTACACATAAGTTTCTTGATTTTGTTACCTACTTTCTTCTTATGTTTTCAAAAACCAAACCAAATTTTGGAAACTAAAAAAAGTAGTTTCCAAAAACTTGTTTTTGTTTTTAGAATTTGGCTAGGAAGTTAAATGTGTCATTGACAAAGATGCAAACCATGATAAGAAAATTGGGGAAAAACAAGCATAATTTTCAAAAACCAAAAACCAAAAACCAAATGGTTATCAAACGGGGCCTAAACAATTGGATTAAGAATCACATTCACATTCTACTTTCCAGATTTTCCAGATTCTATACCCTAACTTCCAACACCCATAACATCCTCAATACTTAACCCAAATTAATGAAATACACATCAAACTCTTCATTTTCGAACACTCTACAACTTACCTGAAGAAATAAAAATGGGATTCCCAACCGATTTGCCCAGAATTGCCCCGAACACAGACAACACAGATTCGAGGTTCTCTACTACCCTTTATCTAACTCCTGAAATTAACCCTACTTAAAGTCATTTTTGGCTCACGAAATCTTCATGAAAGTTGTAGGAACTTGAATAAGCTTTCCAACCATACCAAATAGAGCTTCTGATTCGACTTGTACACCCCAGAATGCTCAAAACACCAGAGAACACCAGAGATCCTCCTGGTTTGCTCGAAAATCCTGTGCTCTGTTTTCCATTCAAAAATCCATTAACTTCTCATACGATTTAGCTCAAGCTTCCTGCATGTATTTTGTTAGAAAATGAACTAACTTCCAAGAAAATCAAATCTCACCTCTTATTTCCTTCTGTGTAGCTCAAACCGAATAAAAAACCAGAGGTTGACAGTTTTGCACCCAGTTTCTGCTATGGCTGGCTTTGCATGAGCTTTTCTTATCTTCTTCAACCTCAAAACCACGAAATTCTTCTTCTTCTTCCTCCTTCACTCTCTCCTTAAAGTGCTCTGAAAGTTTGGATGGAAAAAGATGGAAAAATGGCTTGAAAAATGGGCTGAGATCACTTTGGCGGTGGTGGGTATTAAGCTGTCCATTTCCACTTCCTTTCTTTTCTCTCTTTTTTTTTTTTTTGGTTTTTCTTTTCCCCATTTCATTTTCTTTTTCCCTTTCTTTTCTTTTCTTCTTTATTTCCATTCTTTTCTTTTCTTCTTTTCAATTGGCAAGTCCCAACAACTTAGTCCAACTTCCACTATAGATGACAAGAGAAAATTATCTAAAGAAAGTCTCGGGTTTACACATGATCTGTAGGTCCATTAGGTCCCCCTACTAGCTCATACGGAATAAACTTTAGAACAATGTGATGAAAGGATTTGAAACGTTCAAATTTGATTTAGGGAGTAACATAAATATGATCTAAATATTGGTCATATGAATAAGGATTCATATTCGATCAACTGGGTTATTGAGAAAGAACGATATTGGTGGAAATAATTAATTTAATATATGATATTAAATTAATATAATTAATTAAAATTGTTTAATTAATTATTTTAAATTATATTTATTTAAATTAATTTAAAATTTTGTTTTAATTTCATTTTTTGATTTATTTAAATCAAAGAGGAAAATGCCCATGGATTGCCACCAACACCTATGATGTGATTCATGCAAATTGTCTCAACAAGACACCTAATTCTTGGATAAAATGGTGTCTCCATGAGATTAAAAACCAGCATGTTCCTTATTGTTTAAAAGGATAAGCATACCTCACGTTTTTCTTCTTGATAATTTTGAGGTTTGTGGCTGAAAATTCTCAAAATACAAAGAACGAAAAAACTCTCTCATCTCATATCTTTTCTCCAAAAATTCATCATATTCTTGAGTCCCACAACTCGTTCTAATGTCGGGCTATAGCGGGAAAGGCTCTCGTGGTCGTCCACGACTTGATCGTGCTCAGAAAAATTCAATGGAGAAGGAGAATTTAATCTCCAAAGGTTGGTATTATTTTATCCCTGTTTTCGGTTCTTATGTGCATGCCTTCGTTTCTAAAATTAAATGAAATTTTGTGTGCTTTTAATCCAAATCGCTTCCGCTAGTGTATCGTACACCGCTTCAATTGGCATCAGAGCATGATTTGGGCACTCAATTTCGTTTAATTTTAGCTTGGTGGGTCAAATTTCTCATGTGATGAATGATTTGGGGCTAAAGTTGAAATTAATTGTAATTGCCTACATGCTTATGGGCATTAATTAGTTCATATGGAGTCTGTAAAATTTGAGATTCATTAGAGTCCATTAAGGCCGTCAATTTGGAGAAATTTAGAGGCCGAAAAAAACAGAGCAGGTAGAGTTCTTCAAATCTGGAATTTATGGGTAAGGAATAGATGACGGGCGAGAAAAATTAAAAAGAAAAAAATACCAAGCCGAACCAAGAAGTAGACCGAACCAACCTGCAAGAACCAGCGTGCGATGACCGAAGTGTTGACCCGCGCGGTTCATAACTTATCAGACTTGTTTGACGGGGTTCGCAGTTTTTTCCAGTCGGCGCAGTGATTCGGGTCGACGGTTCGTTTAATTGGTCAGGGTCGTGATGCCCTGATCCAGTTCACGCGTGCCTGGCCTGGTTTTTGCCTGGTTTTCTCTCTCAGCAGCTAGTTTTGGTCAATTTTGAACCAGTCCTGCCATTTTTCTTCAATTTTGGTGTGATTTTTGCACCTTTGGGTCTGGTTCAAGTTAATTTCTGTTGGTTTGAGCTATTTCGAAAGCTGTTCAAGCCAGAATTTTAAATTATTAATGTAATCACTTAGGTATTTGCTTGTTCTTTATGCCAAAATTGGTCCAGTTTAGTGTGTTTAATTTATTATGCATTGTGAATGTATGCTTAAATTAAATAGGAACCTTATATGCATAATGTATATCATGTAGATTTAAAATCCCACCATAGGAAAGCATGTTTCATGCATTAGTAAATTATTGTAAGTGTTGTAATAAAATGAATGCATGTGTTAGGGTTTCATTATTAGATGCATGTTGAATATTTTATTTTCGTTATAGCCCTATTAGTATAAGTGTTATATTAATAAACGAAAACGAACAAGCATGCAGCATGAAACGACCTTAGCATAGATGATTGTTATAGATTTATCGTTATTTATAAAGAGTTATAAACCGAGATATACATTAAAATCTATGACAAGATAAATGCATGCTCACTTAGGGTTAACAAACCTTAAACTCGAACAATTCACATAGAATAGGTCGATACCTCGTAAAGCTAAGGTTACAAGAGAACTCACCTGGTGAGATATTGTCTAAGGCTGGTGGTATTTAAGTTGACAATTTATGGAACACCTCCTGCGTGGGAATCAAGCCGGTACTTGAGTTAGGTTAACCCAACTTTTATCAGCATGCATGAGCGATGTAAGGTTAAAAGAGTTTCTCACCTGGACATCGTAAGTATAAGCATTATACACGCCTAAACATAGGTAAATTTATAATGGTGCTTTATAAAACTTGAATACTTGATTATTATACGCTTTCATCACCATTAGAAGCATGTTATATGGCTAATTCATTAAAAGTTATATAGTTATAAAAGCTAATGAATAGAAACCGTCATAACCTATAACAAAGAGTTGCATGCTAACATAAGATTTTAGGAAATGAGTTAAATTTAAAACGGTTTAAAATATAATAGACCTAAGATCGCAATTCTAATAGGATTAGAATAAATGTCCTACTTAGCATTTTAATATATTTAAAATATGATCAAGTAGGATATAAGACTTTGGTTATAAGGGAACTCTCCCGACGCCTGGACTGGCATCTGAGTTGAATTAACCATGGTGTTATTAGCATGCAATGCCACTAGTTAATTAAAAGCGTTTAATTCACCTAGACATTAGAGTAGATACCTTTATGAGAGTTATAAAAGGCGTAGACTTAGATAGATTCATTCAGCAGAAATTTACCTAAATAATAATAGACCCTAAAACTTTAGGACACTTTAGTGGGAGAAACAATATAAAAACAAGATAAAAATACAAAGTTTTTACTCTCACGTCCCCTTGTGTTCACACTGTGAGATCCATGTTTGGCCTCGAGGTGTCCTGGGAGCGTACCCCTACGGATGGTGTTTGCATGGGTCAATAACAAGTTGAATGGGGAAAGTGTTCATAGTAAGTGGGTGAAAGAAACGTGTCAACGTATCCTACGGTCTTTTCCATTAGTTTGCACCGTGAGATTTGCTTGCGTTGCTTGCGAGTCGCCCTAGGAGCGATCACCCTACGGAGGGCTTGCGCATGGGATTCAGAACAACGCAAACTCCAGAAATGGAAAGGGTTTCTTAGGGCCATTCCTAACATTAGATCTTCCCTACGGTGGCATTGTTAGGGTCGTCCTCTGGGATCTGTGATAGGACCAATTTGGCCCTATATATTTGTTCTTAATCTTGCTAGTTTTACGATAATTATTATGCTTAATTGTATTATTTTGTAGATGTTTGGTGATTAGAGCTTCTCAGGAGCCACTTTGAAGTCCACGGGATGTCGAGGTGGTTAAAAGACCCAAGCGGAGCATTTGAGATTCGGAAACAACGTCAAAAGGATCAAGAATTGAAGCAGCCAAACTAGAAAGACCCGAGAGGTGGTGTTACAGCATCTCGATGTTACAAACTTGATGGACTGGCTAATTCACCGTCATCATCGAGACGCCACCCTCGGTGTCTTGACGCCCAACCGATTATTTAAGTAGCAATTTTTTCGATTATGTCATCTTCTTCTCCCATTTTCCCCTTTTTCTCTCGGTTCTCTCTCCGATTTCTTCCTTCTCCCTTTGTATTTTATAGTTTTAGGTTAGTTTCTCGAGCCTTGGGCTTAGATTAGGCTTGTCTATGGCCGTATAAGCACCGTTCGCTATAGTTGGGACCTCGGGATTGTAAGTACATTTGAGTCTTATGAGATGCACTGAGCTTACTGTTCTGAATGCCTATTATTGTTGAGTGTTACTGCGCTTAAAGCATGTTTTGATTGTTGTTTGTGACTTTACATTCCCGCTTTTATAATTAGCATGCATAATAGGTTACATTGACGCCCTAACTCGCAGCTCGTATGTTAATAATCCACTAAAAAATTAATTTCCAAGTAGCTAATGGATTGTTGATTCATAGTTAGCACATAGACTGATTCGTGGGCACAGGTCACAAGAGCAGTTCTCTCACTTTGTTGCTTTGCATGATAGGTCTATGGTCTAAATCGATATTCGTAATTAAATTAGATTTCTTCTAATTAATTATGGCCATTTTAGCTTAAAGCAACAATTAGTTAATTTGTTAATCATGGCCAGATTAATTAATTAATCAATTGCATGTTAGTTCAACAGGTTTGTTGGGGTACCGTTCTAAGGGTATCTTGATCTTAATGCAGTTACTTAATTGATTAATCTTGATGGGTTAGTACGGGTTAATTAGTTAGTAATTAGTAATTGAGTCGATGGACAATGGGATCGAGTTAATTTATTTAGGATGCCAATTAGATAACATGCATTTAATTCATTATCTGTTGATCAATGAGTAAAAACCAATGTACTGAACCCGAGTGTCCCCAGCTACAGTGATCGACTAGGTGAGATTAACCAACCTCCTGATGACCGCAAAGTGCATGGGCCGCAAGTAATATAAAACGGTACAGTAATACCCAGTATCGAATTCCACAGGGAGGATAATGGTCAGGCAAGATAATGATACGAGGACTAAAATTATTGAGACAAAATATTATTTAGGGACCCTAATATGGTGATAAAGCAATAAAAAATTAAAGCAATCAAAGAATTAATGTGATCAATCAAATGCAAAAAGTGGAGAAAGAATCTATTGTGAGGCGGGGTCTTGAAAGTCGGATTAAAGCTAATTAATTATTCTAATCATCCTATCTTATGCCCGACTTATTATAAACCTAGAATTAACGTGAATTAATTAGCCCTGATTCATTTTCGATCTCTAAGCCTAACCAACTACTCTCGTTGTCACTACGAGCCGTTAAGCCTAGTTGAGTGGATGATGATCTATCCTAACTTCTCTCCGTCGAGTTTCCATTAGGAATCTAATCATTATACAATTGGCCAGATTATATAAACCATTAAGACCATCCACACAAATAATCATAATATGGACACAAGATAGACAATTAAGATATTAATAAACTATAATCATCATTTCAAGACCCACAAATGGGATTTAGCTATACATAATGGTCAAAACATCCCAAGAGTACATAATGATAAGCATAAAAGAGCAAAATAAAGAGACAGAAGAATGAACCGCAGAGAATCCCTCACTTGCGCTTTGGATCCTCTCTGTTACAAGCTCCCGAGCCCTCCAAAATTTCTCGATACAAGATTGCACACATTCCTCACAACGCGACCCTCAAAGAGGCTCTAAGAGCCTTTAGAAAGACTACATAAAGGAATTGGAATGGTGATTGATGATGAAATGAGAGAGTGAGGCGCGCCTTTTATAGGCCTAAAAATGGGGCAGCGGCGCAATGTTGACGTCACCACGTCGCAATGCTGTGACGTCACTCTTTCTTGGGAGAAGAGAATAGGACAGCGTTGAGACGCTAGGGGATATCGTTAAGACGCTAAGGGACAGCGTCGCGACGCTGTGCTAGTTCCAGAAGCATCTAAGCGTCGATTTGAGCAGAATTTTGGGCCTCCTTCATTTCTTTTGGCCCAAATACTTTATATGATTGATATTGGGCTCTTTCTGTTGACCCAACTTGATATTTAAGGCTTCAAATCCATGAAATTTGGCTCTTTTTCTCCAATTATCCATAAAATTCTCCTAGGGACAAAATTATAAAAATTAACATTTATATATGATAAAAACACAATTATCCATTTACTTTTTTGCAACTTTACTTCTCCATGCAATTTAATGCTTCTCTCTTCAACTCCCCTTCTGTTACCAAACACAAAAGAGGTTAGAAGTAGGCCAGTTGTTCCGTGTGATCGACCCCGACCACTACTATTGCAAGCAGTTTAGTGATCAGTGATTATAAATTTTATTTGATACGACCATCGACAAGTCGCTCTGTAAAACTGGTGTCGTTGTTGGGAACACGGTGCTTAATTTCTAATTAATTTTGTGTTTTTCACATTTTTCTTGTCTCTTGTGTATTAGTTTGTTTCTTGCAGATCTAGTGACGAATCTTTACAAGAGAAAATACCTCCCTACCCAGAAGCAATGAAAAGCAATTGAGCTTCATGGATATTTGGCAGATTCTCGACCTGTTGTCCGTTAAGATAGAAAGGGTCGAGCGTGCAGTGCAAGTATACTTTTCAACTCCTAAATATCCACCACCTCCCTGCATTATAAATCATGAAGAAGGTAATTTTGTCTCCCTGTCTGAATTTATTTTCTTAGTTTTTTCCTTTTTTTTGTGAACCAAGAGCAGATGCCTACTTTCATGTATTTGTGTTCTTCTTGAGCTGTTCCGAAAGGAAACCCCCAGAGATGTCTGAAGATCAATTCAAGTTAAGGGTGTTTCCATATTCACTGCAAGGAGAAGGTAGGAAGTGGATTTTCCTGTTGCCTTCAAGATCGATATCTTCTTTAAACGAGATGAGAAGTAATTTCTTGAAGAATTACCACCCTACTGCACTGTCGATAGAAGTTATCGGAAGAATTCTGAACGCTACGCAAGCGCCTAAGGAGTTGTTCCATGAGTTCGTGAACCGCTTCAATCTATACTCGTGGAACATCATACCCCACTTTCAGAGGAATCCCTGATAGAAAGCTTCTACGGAGGGTTGACGCCTAACGATAGAAGAATACTTGACTGAGCTAGTGGTGGTGACATGCTTACTACAACACCCAGTGAAGCGTGGGAGATCATTTCAAAACTGGCATAAATCACTAGATTTTGTGCCAACTTCCTTGATGAGTTAGAGAGCCAAATTCCAGAACATCACCAGGAATTATTAGAAGAAAATCCCATCAAGGTCAGTGAGCCTGAACTCAACTCTTCCTTTAATTCTAGGTTTGATTCATGTAGTACTTCATGCATGTTAGGAGAGTTGGAAATTAGGAATGTTGAGCATAATTCTGATTATTCCATGCCTAATTCTTTTGCTCCTGAAATCATTAGATACAAAAAGCATGATTTAGGCTTAGTGTTTCAAGTGGCTGACCAAGTTAAGCCTAGGGTGCTTAGAATTAGCATAATTTGGACAGATGAGAATATTCTGTTTAAAATTTCTTATGTTGTGCACTCTGTGTGCAAGTTGAGTCTTTCTGTGCAGGAGCTGATAAAGAAAAAGAAGAAAGATCCTCTGAGGATCAAAGAAGTGGATTTCAGTTGCACACTGCAAATCTCGTCGAGCAATCGACTTTAAAAATTTACACTTCTGGGAGGCAACCAAGCTTTAAAAATAATTTCTATCCCTTCTATTTATTTTTAGTTGTTTACTTCTTGTTAGTTTTTATTTATGTTTGTTTTCTTTCTTGTTTTTAGGAATCTATGACCTACTTTTGTGGAAAAGCTATCTTTCGATTCATGATGAAGCATTCCTTTCCAACCATTGAAGTTAAAATCAGGGGAGGTTTTCTGTTCCCTTACTTTTTTTCCATTGGATTTTTCTTATTTAGATACATTGGGGACAATGTATGATTTTAGGTTGGGGGTCGAATTAGCCTAGCATGCCTGTTTCGGTTGAGTCTTGATGCACTTGAGCATCAGACTATTTTATCATGCATGCATTGTTTTACTGTTCTATGTTTTCTGGATTGAGGTCATGCATCTGAGCATTGGACCTATTTTTAAGCAAATTTTAAAATTTCAGTGTTTATGTGTGGATGACACTGTTAGTTTTCTTAGACTATGAAAACCGACGATGTGTCATCATGCTAACTTTATTACTTTTATTGAATGTAAGAATGTTGCCCAGAAATTGAGCCTTTTTAAAACTTTTCTCGTACTTTTCTTGCAAGAGTAAACCTTAGCATGCCTAGGATTAGTTTGAAGGCTTAGGAGCGAATTATAGAATCCATGTGCTTGTTGTCACCTCGATAGGTGTATGGATGAGGTAGAGAGTCAAATGCCTACAAATTAGCATGCAATATCTTGTCTAGGAGAAAAGAAAGAAATTATGCCTAAGAAAAAAAGAAAAAGAGAGAAAAGAAAAGTGAGCACGAGCTTAAAAGAAAATCATATGCTCGTCTATCTTATTTTATTTTTGAAGAAAAAGCATGCTTTGCACTGTTCGGGAGCGATAAGGGGTAAAAAGAGTTGTCTGCGGTGTGATCAGTTAGGCCAACCAAGCGTTAAACTCGGTTTATGGGTCCCTGAATGGTAATGCGAAAGCTAGTGCCCCGCCTAAAAAGAATGCAGAAAGAAAATGTCTTTTATTTTTTAGGAACCTAGGTAACGAGAAAAGCAGTCTAATTTGTTTTGTTTGCTCCTTGGTTAGTTCCTAGTGCCAGTGTAGAGGGAAGATAGGTTGAGGGTTATATAATCCAATCCCGGGTTTGTAAAATTGATTCTAGGTAGGCTAAGTGTGAAGTTGAGCAAGATCTTTCATGAAAACTTTTGATTTGTCTCTTCACTTGGGCCATATGTGAATAACTCTTGATTGCAATATTTTTGGCACTTTAGACATTGAGATTGGAGTCTATAGAATAGCAACTATTTAATCCTATACTTTTATTTTGTGTGCTTGCTCGAGGACTAGCAAGATTTAGGTTAGGGGTATTTGATGGGACCAATTTGGCCCTATATATTTGTTCTTAATCTTGCTAGTTATTCTTAACCTTTAAAGTATCATTGCAAAGTGAATCAAATAATATACTAGGGTTGATGATTACTTTTGGTAAATTTTGATTGGATAATATGTATAATGGGTTTATTGCAAGTTTCTAAGTTCAAGTTAATGTTTTATTTCCAGCAATAATTTCGAAATTTGTATGTGCTTTGTCGAATGCCAAATTAAACGGTTTAGTACATACGACCTCTGAAGAATCGTTGCAAAATGAATAGAATAATATACTTGGGTCGACCATTACTTTTGCTTAATTTTGATTGGATAATATGTATAATGGGTTTAGTGCAAGTTTATAAATTCAAGTTAATTTGTTACTTTCAGCAATAATGTTGAAATCTATATGTGCTTTGTCGAATGCCAAATTAAACGGTTTAGTACATACGACTAAGAAAAACTTAGACACTGAACTCATGACAAATAATTTACGCATGGTTTTAATTGTGGAACGACCTTAAATCTGATTTATTAGTCTTGAAATCGTGTTTAGTGGAAAACGATAGTTCAATCTAGATACTCGATTCAGGTGTCACTAATCACATATGTTCTTCATTTAATGCAATAAGTTCCTATACAAAGTTATAAGCTGGTGAGATGACCCTTAAAGTCTGAACAGGAGAAGTCATTTCGGCTAGTACAGTGGGAGACTAAAAATTATTCTTCTCAAAGGAACGTTACATGATATTTAGATAATGTGTACATAGTTCCCGAAATTAAAAGAAATTTGATTTCTCTAACTTGCTTAATTGAACAAGGTTATTCAATATCCTTTTTTGTTATGAAGCGTTCATAACTAAAAGAGGTATTAATGTTTGCTCTGCAAACATGGAGAATAATTTGTATGTTTTAAAACCAATTGAGTATAAAGCTATTTTAAATAAGGAGATGTTTAAAACCTCTGAGAATCAATCTAAAAGGTGGGAAGTGTTGGGTTTTATGCCCTAAAACTCGTAGATAGTAAATGTACTTTTGACCGAACATTGATAAAATGATGTATTATTCATTTCTATGTTTGTATTATGCAATCTTGTCTTGTTAACCCTAATCCAATAAACTAAACATCCTAAGCTAATAGAATGAGGCTTGACTAGTATGTAGGGACATACGGGGATCAATGTTGAAGATTTAGCCTAAAGGGTCTCCAGTATAGGGATAAGGTTGGGTACCATATCTTGGTGACACTATGGATACGACTCGCTTTGTATTTTGATACAAACATATTGATTCAACGCGTTCATGTAGTTGACATGCGAGTGGCGGTATCCTATGCAATGAGTTTACATAAGATCGGACTGCGAAATAGTTAACCACTAACTGTAACACCGTTAGTTATCTCGGTTTATATTTCACTAGGATGACCTAGGCAACTCAGTCTCAATCCTTAGTGGATTATGGACTCCTGTCCGTGAGGGATTGTCCTTTGATTTGTATGGGTGAGAGTAGCCTGCACGCCGACTCAATAAGCCTACCATTTTGGGGACAAGACCGAGTGGGGAGCTGGGAACATAATCACACAAGATGGAATTCACTCCTTCCCGACTCTATGGTAAGTAGAGGTGAGTTCCCTTAAGTGGTGTCTCCGGGTCTTGGACAATGGGCCCTACCCTCTCTATTGCACGTGAGGGACTTCTATTTGTTGGTTGAACCTCAAACAGGTTGTTCATTAGAGGAACACTGGTACTTAAGGATAAAGAGGTAACCCAGGTGTAAAACGGAAATTTGATCTAGTTGGGGTACGAACACACGTGAAGGGCTGACTTGCTTTTGATGGCCGATATCCGTGGACACAAAAATATATCTGCAGTGAGAAGAGTGGAGCTGTGGTTCTATAGTGGAGTGAACCAGAGTTAACGAACATTGACTAAATAGGTTAATGAGTTTAGCCAATTAATCTCATATCGTTGGAGCTACCTATTGCTAGGTCCATTAGTTCCCACCGGTAGCTCATTTAGGGCGTTGAGGTAAATTTCTAAAGGAGGTTTGTATATTCGAAAGTGTTCGAATATTAAGTTTAAAATATGAATTGGATTCATATTAAAACTATAGGTTCTAATAAATGTCCATTGGATGCACAATAATGCGAAAGTCTAGATGAGAGAAATATAATTAAATAATTGATATTTAATTATAGTATTAATTAATTGGTGAATTAATTAATTATTATTTTAATTTAATTTGATTAAATTTGATTTAATTGGATTACATTAAAACTATAGGTTATGTTTTATATAAATATAAATTAAATTAATTGTTAATTTAATTGATTTAATAATTATTAATTTAATTTAATTTAATTAATAATTATTAGTCTTATTAGTTTTAACTGATAAGATTTGGTAAAACCCACTAACCTATTCTTCCTCCATGTTAGGTGAGGGTTTTGAGGGAAGTTACTAATAACCTATTATTCAATCGATCCCTCAGACTACGGTTACCCTCTCTCACTCTTTAGTCCCTCTGTGTTTTCTTCCTCTAAGAAACACAAACCAAAATTCTCCCAAAAACCTTAGAGATTTTTGCCCCCACAAGCTACCAACATGTAATCCTTCGTGAGGATACCGGTGTGAACAAGTGGTGGTGTTCGTTATCAAATTACAACAAAAAGACTCCTTGAAGGTTGCTGGAATTTTGGATCAATGGGTAGAATTTGGTGAAACTCGATCAATAAAACTCCTAGTAGTAAGTATCTCTTTTATTGATCGATAGGATATTTACACCTAGATTAGATCTAAGTTTTTTTTATGAATTTAAAGCATGTTTTTGTAGCCTTTGCATTAGGTTTAATGTGATTATATTCTGCTGTGATTTATTTGCAAACCGTATGGGTTTTCCGAATTGAAATAAAAAAATACAATATGGTTTTCTGTAACTATTCCGCTGCGTAGGGCTTTAATCATTGCAGAAAGTTTCTCAAAATATCTATCTTTGGCACTTGACGTTAGACCATATTAATCTCAATAGGATTGGGAAATTGGTTAAAAATGGACTTCTAAACAAGTTAGAAGATAACCCCTTACCTCCCTGTGAGTCATGCCATAAGGGCAAGATGACTAAACGACCTTTTACCGGAAAAGGTTATCGTGCCAAATAGCCCCTAGAGCTAATACATTCGGACCTCTGTGGACCGATGAACGATAGAGCTTGAGGAAGGTACAAATATTTCATCAGTTTCATTGATGACTATTCAAGCTTGGCTATCTCTACCTAATGCATCATAAGTTCGACACCCTTGAAAAGTTCAAGGAGTACAAGGGCGAGGTTGAAAACCTATTGGGTAAGACAATAAAAACACTTCGATCCGATCGAGGTGGTGAGCATATGATAGCGCACATAGCGAGCTATATTTCCCGATGAATTATAGTTAGTTTTTGAGTAATATTGGGCCGAATTATGCACTTTAATGTATATTTTGTAGGAAATTGATTAATGAAGCGAAATTGAAAAAATTGATGTTAATCGGGCGTTCGAGACCTAAAAAGGGGTAAGGGATCGAAAAAAATCAATTTGGAGGCTTATCATTAGTGGAAGACCCGAGAGCTAGAGTCTCGACGCTAGAAAATTTACTTATCTGATTAGAGTGGCAACGCTATCAATAGCGTCTTGACGCTGTCAACAACTTTCCTATATATACAATGCAATTTTGGCCGGCTAAGGGGAGTCGATTTGATGCAATTTTAGCCCTAAATTCGACTAGAGACCTCCTGTGGCAGCTGAAGCAAGATGGAGGAGTGGAATTCGAGGCTTAGCTCGTGGAGATTGTGACGGGGAGGTGCGGTTTCGGCGACAATAGTGTTTTATCTCTTTTCTTCCCTTTCTTTAGTTGTTTTTATTGGTTTTTTTAGACTTAGCTTACATCGTAATGCCTTGTATGAGTAGCTAGGTTTGTTCTCTTAGGGATTGATGTAGCCCTGTGGGCGTTGTTGAATTATTTGATGGATGTTTATTGTTTTTAACTCATTTATGCAATTTATGCCTTTAATGTTTTTAATTCACTAACCATGAGTTAATTGGTGCTATCTTTAATTCTTGCTCGGGGGAGGGGACTTAGTTTAGATAAATAAATTGTATAACTATAATAATCCTGCGATCGAAAGATTTAGGATAGTTGTAGAAATTGCTAAGAGGATTCAATGTAAACCATGCATGTGAATGAGTCTAGATAGGGATATCGGGTTAGTCATATGTGTGAGAATTATATATGCTCGAGAGAGATAAATTTGAGAATAGAAAATCCTAGATTTATGAGTCATTACATGTCATTGATAAGGGTAAAAAATATACCTATTTTACCCTTATATTTAGCTCATTTCCTTGTCAAAAGTTGTATGTTTAGGTCAATTTTACTGTTTTCGAGCTCAAAATATGTTAAAGTTGATAAGTTAGGCTGTTGAGATTCACTTTTGTCAAATTATGCTCATTTGTGGTTGAAAAAACTCAATTTTAAGGGAATTTGACTAAGTTTGTTGCTGCGCAGGAAAAAAGAGGAAATGCTGGGATTTACCCAGAAATATAATGCGACCGCATTTCGAAGAAGGCAAAATGAAATGCGACCGCATTTCGGAGAAGGCAAAATGAAATGCGGCCGCATTTCGGAGAAGGCAAAATGAAATGCGACCGCATTTCGGAGAAGGCAAAATGAAATGCGACCACATTTCTGGAAAAATGAAGGCAGTTCCGAGTCGTCCGCGGGTCATTCTTAGATGACTAAATTCTAACCTTAGTTAGACGTCAAACCTCAGGGTTTGTAGGCATTTTCACCCATTCACACTTGTAAAAGCGAGAGAGTGGAGTGTCTAAGCGAACTCTAGAAGGATTGGATAAAATAGAAAAACCCATAGTATTTAGC
The DNA here is from genome assembly GCA_017139565.1 of Luffa aegyptiaca. Lineage (NCBI taxonomy): Eukaryota > Viridiplantae > Streptophyta > Magnoliopsida > Cucurbitales > Cucurbitaceae > Luffa > Luffa aegyptiaca. The sequence goes on from CM029398.1 coordinate 17,387,103, forward strand.
TACTATTTTTATTTCCAGCTCTTGCTACCTTTCATTTATTTGTAATCTTTATGTTTTATATTCAATGAAAAGGTATTCATTTGCACTTTATCTCACCATGAGTAGCTAAATTTCGTTGAGGGGTTCAATACGGTGAATTCCCTTATGGTTCAATAGCTTGAAAGTGTTTTATTTGCTTAAGTTTTGTTCGATGCATGTCATTCTTTATTGAATATCATTCTGATCTTGCTAAGTTTAAATCGATCACTTAGACTTTGCATGCTATGTGAGTCTGATCTCGAACGGGACAGACGATATGGGTTCTCATAAAGGTGATATAGGAGAAAAAGCTTGAAAGAGATTGTTCGGTGGTATAGGGCAAGCTGCCTAAGGCACCCTATATCAACTATAGGGTTATAGATTGCATTCATGAATCATCTATGTCGGAGTCGAGTCACATAAATGTGCATAACGGTACTCGCTTAGCTTTCTAACGGTTCTTGGGAGCAAGGCCAAATAGAAGTTAAATCTGACCCAATGCATTAAATAGGCTTAAGTTGGATAATCCATGATTAAGGTTATTGCCTTTGGGATGAATCCATATTGAATACCTCGTTTTGTTTATTGTTGTTATTCTTCATCTATTTACTTGCGTTATTTATTTTTCTAAAAACCAATCATCAATCATTTATTTTGTTACCTATTTCTAAGCAATCAATTGAGCAGTTTCTTATTCAAATCTGAATTTCCAATTTAGTCCTTGTGGGATCGATACCCTTGGAATACTTCTAAGGTTTTTATTACTACGAGTGATAGTGCATACTTGTTCTAAGGTTGGCTGAATTTATCTTTATTCTCATTTATCATCTTATCTCACATCCATCATTTAGCCTCTGCTGCACCAAGTTTTTGGCGCTGTTGCCGGGGACCAAAAGTGAATCCAGTTTTGTTTATTTGAAATTGCGATTGGATTGCGACCTCATTTCTGTCTCAAAGGGAATTTGGCTTTAATTTGCAATAGTTTTTCTCTTGCAGGTTGAGTTAGTGCATGAACAAGGGGTGTCCACTCATTGACATTGATCCTGAGATAGAAATAACCTTTCGTCGCCGTAGGAAGGAGCAAAGACGAAAGAGAAGCGAACAACAAGAGTTGAGCGCATAGGAACCTCTAGAAGAAGCTTCTTACATACTAGAGTTTCCAATGGAACCTCCTGGAATCGATCCTCAAGTTGACCCACAAAATTGTGGAAGAGAGCAAAATAGTGGGAGAATTCCTCCAGTTCCATCGGTGCCACAACAAGAAAATCCAATTTATATTGCTGAAGATCGCAATAGAGTAATAGGGCACTACGCTTTACCAGTTTTTCAGACTTCAAATCAAGGAATTTTGGAGCCATCGATAGATGGTCCACAGTTTGAACTTAAACCAGTGATGTTCCAAATGTTGAATACCTTGGGCCAATTCTCTAGACTTCCAAATGAAGATCCACATAAACACATCAAGATACTCTGAAGCTAAAGCTTTTTCCATTTTCTTTGCAAGGAGATGCTGAAGCTTGGTTGGATTCATTCCCTCCAAACTCCATCACTTCTTGGAATTATTTGGCTGAGAAGTTTTAGAGAACTTGGGAAAGATGTCAAAGGCTGGTTCGGAAGTGTCCACACCACAGATTGCTTGCTTGCATCATCTTGGAGCATTTTTGTAAACCCGAGACTTTCCTTGGATTATTTTCTCTTGTCATCTATTGTGGAAGTTGAATTAAAGTTGTTGGAATTATTAACTTAAGAATAAAAGAAAAGAAAATAAATGAAAGGAAATAAAAAAAAAAAAGAAAAGAAAAGAAATGAGGAAAAGGAAAAGGATAAAAAAAAAGAAAAAGAGAAAATGGGAAAATACCCACTTTCGGTGCTTAAAAAGGAATCCACCGTTTCATCTCACTTTCCCATCATTTCTCATCAAAACTTCTGGAATTTTTGAGGGAGAGAGTGAAGAAGAAGAAGAAGATTGCTAGGGTTTTGAGGTTGAATAAGAGAGGAAAAAGCTCAAGCAAAAGCATCAATGGCAGAGTCTGAGTTCAACCTGCCTATCTCTGGTTTTTTATTCGGCTTGAGTTACCCAGAAAGAACTAAGAGGTGAGGTCTGATTTTCTTGAAAGTTAATCCATTTGTCTAACAAATTACATGCATGAAGCTTGAGCTAAATCTGATGAGAAGTTAGTGGTTTTTGAAATGGAAAACAGAGCACAAAATTTTCGTGCAAACCAGGAGGATCTCTGGTTTTCTCTGGTTTTTCGGTCATTATGGGGTGCATAAGTTGAATCAGATGCTCCATTTGGTATGCTTTAGAAGTGGGTTTAATTTCAGGAGAAAGATAGAGGGTAGCAGAGAAGCTCGAATCTGTGTTTTCTGTGTTCAGGGCATTTCTGGACAAATCGGTTGAGAATCTCGTTTTCATTTCTTCAGGTAAGTTGTAGAGTGTTCAAAAATGAAGAGTTTGGTGTAAAGTACAATAATTTTGGTCAAGTGTTGAGGAAGTCATGGGTGTTGGAAGTTAGGGTATAGAATCTGGAAAATCTGGAAAAGTAGAATGTGAAGTGTGATTTTTAATTCTAGTGTTTAGAATTCATGAGCATGGAAAGACAAGACTACTTATAGTTCTAATGCTCGATTTTGGTTGTTTGACCGACCAAGAGGAAATAGGTCGAGTCTACGGACCAGGAAACTAGCTAAGACAATGAGTGACAAAACAAATTTCGAAAATTATTTCTAAACGGTTGTTCATGATTAGATGTTTTACATGCTTTTCTATTAATGATACATGATTTGTATTAACGGTTTCAAGCATAAGTTTGAGATTAGATTTTCTAATGAGGTTTATATACGAGCACGTGGTTAATGATTTAATGAAAAGTAGTTGAAACGGTATCATTTAAAGTAAAGTATGTATTAGCAAGTACTGTTTAAATATTTTCAGTTTTTCACGAGCAAGCTGAGTAAGCTTAAGTTTTACGAAAGATAATGATAAGCACACATGTTTTAATGTTTACATGTGATTTTCTGAGATTTCCATTGACTACATGACTGGGATATTGAGCCCGAGGCTATATGGTACCGTGTGCACACAGGTTATATTCCGTTGTTGACGTTGAGTGTACTCCGTGACAACTATGCTGTCATGAGTGCTGGGTGGGCCCCACTACGACAAAGACGACGAGAGTGCTGGGCAGGCCCCACTACATTGTAGAGCTAGTAAACGTTGGTTGTACTAGGCGTGGCCTACACAACGTTGATTTGCCATATTAGTTAAGATGTTTTATATAATTGATATGCCTTGCTAGATTTTAATGACATACTTACGGGTTATTTGAGAAAGCTTTTATCATTTCACGTTTATGTTTAATGCTTTGATTGACCAAATTTATACGTTTCAAGGTTTATCACGTGTTCTGATTTGCAAGTCTACAGTTTTTAAATTTAGTCACTCACTAGGCTTCGTAGCTCACTCTTTCAAAATGTTTTCCCACTTTTCAGGTAGAGATCGAGCTCCCGGTGCCTGATACACTGCCAACGTCTGCTGAAAGTTCCAGTTCAAGCTCCAGCACGTGGGTGGAGTTGTAGATTGAGTTTGTCTGTATTGTAAATGTTTTTGAAAAGATTGGATAATTTACGGTTTGTGTGAGTTCTAGAGGTCGTGGTTGTTTAAACCAAGTTGAATATGTTTTTGCCTGTGATATCTATATCGGGTTATTTTCCAAACCGAGTTATGTCAGGGCTGCACCCCATGTATGTCTAAAGTTTTCAGGGTTTCTGCTGTGTTGCGTTACATGTAAAGTATTTTACATCAAAGATTAATATGTTTATCAGGTTTAACGTTTCAGTAGGGTCAACAGGGATCGTTAGACGAGACGATGTCTGTTGGCTTCACGCCATCTCCCTGACTAAGCTAGCGGGTGGTTTGGGAGGGGCTGTGACAACTTGGTATCAGAGCAGTGAGCTCCATGGGAAAAGAGACATGGTAGTTAGTGCTAAGAAGAATCTAGGAAGGAAATAGTTAGACGTTGAGTCAGTTCAGATAGACCTAGCGGAGTATGGTCCAAGTATTGTTGAGAGTGAGTCTAGTCAGGACTAGAATGTGAGTAGAAGTTTAGTATCATGCATCTGAGTTAAGTATCTATAGCATGTCTGATGTGTTGATGTGTTATAGGAGTCATGCCACCATGTACCAGTAGACGACGCAGGCAGAATCAGGACGGGACGCAGGATTCTACCGAGAGTCAATCTGAAAGGGGATCCAGTACCCCGAGAGGTCAGAACGAGGAGGGAGTGAGCAGTTTCCTAGATCTGCACAGGAGGTTGGTAGGCCAGAGAGAGCAGGGCCTAGTGATCCGGAAAAGATGTATGGGATAGAACGACTGAAGAAGTTAGGAGCCACAGCGTTTGAGGGTTCCACAAATCCAGCTGACGCCGAGGTCTGGTTAAATATGCTGGAGAAATGCTTCGACGTGATGAGTTGTCCTAAGGAGCGAAAAGTCAGATTAGTTACATTCCTTCTGCAGAAGGAGGCGGAGGGATGGTGGAAATCCATTTTAGCCAGGCGCAGTAATGCGCGTACGTTAGACTGGCAGACTTTCAGAGGCATATTCGAGGACAAGTACTATCCCACCACATATTGTGAGGCAAAGAGAGATGAGTTTCTGGGCTGAAGCAAGGGTCACTTTCAGTTGCCGAGTACGAGAGAAAGTATACCGAGCTTTCACAGTATGCCGATGTGATTGTGGCATCTGAGAGTGACAGGTGTCGAAGGTTTGAAATAGGGCTGTGTTTTGAGATACGTACCCCGGTTACCGCGACTGCCAAGTGGACGGATTTTTCCCAGCTACTAGAGACTACCTTAAGTGTGGACCAGAGTATAATAGAGGAAAAGTCGGCATTGGAGCCTAGTCGTGGAGCTCCAACAGCTAGTGGTTTTCGAGGTTGTGAGCAGTGGAGGTTCACACCTGGAGTGAATGTTTTAGGCCGTCAAGACTTCAAGCGTCGATCTGGTGGCCAGTCATCGAGGCAGATGAGTTCGGGTAGTGCCTATCAGAGGTAGAGTCAGAGAGCCCCCATTCAGTCTGCGAGTTCAGTAGCAAGATCGCGGACGGGTCAGGAGTCCGTTGTTAGTTAATCCCGAAGAACCCCATGTGCAAGTTGTCGCAAGAATCATCGGGGTTAGTGTCTTGTTTGCTCCGGTGTGTGTTACCAGTGTGGACAACCAGGGCATTTCAAGAGGGATTGTCCACAACTGAGGGCAGCAGTTCAGAGGGACCAATGAGTTGAGTCCCACACAGTTGAGCAGCCGAGAGTCTCAGCAGGCGTAGGAGAAGGCACCAGTGGTGCAAGGCAGAATAGAGTTGTCGGGAGACCTAGGCAGCAGGGAAAAGTCTACGCCACGACTCAACGGAAGCAGAGGATGAACCAGACGTGATTACTGGTACGGTTTTGATCTGTAATGTACCTGCACGTGTTTTATTAGATCCAAGTGTTACGCATTCCTTTGTTTCTAATATCTTTTTAACTAAGTTGAATAGGATGCTAGAGCCTTTATCTGAGGAGTTAGTCATATACACTCCAGTTGGTGACGTTTTATTAGTCAATGAAGTGTTGCGTGATTGTGAGGTTGTAGTAGAAGGTCTCTGTATGTTAGTGGATCTTCTTCCCCTAGAGTTGCAGGCGTTGGATGTAATTTTGGGAATAGATTTCTTATTCACTCAGAATGCTTCTATGGATTGCCATAGAAAGGAAGTGGCTTTTAGGAAACCAGGTTTGACTGAAGTGGTTTTCAGGGGTGAGAGGAAGATTATTCCTACGAGTTTGATTTCAGGTCTGAAAGCTGAGAAGTTGTTGAGGAAGGGTTGCACAGCATTTCTTACACACGTAGTAGAGGTGCAAGAATAAAAGCTAAAACCAGAAAATGTTCCTGTAGTGAACGAATTTCTTGATGTTTTTCCAGCTGATCTATCGGGTTTGCCACCTGATAGAGAGGTGGAGTTCACTATTGAATTGTTACAAGGAACAACACCTATTTCACAGGCACCGTACAGAATGGCTCCGAGCGAGCTTAAGGAGCTGAAGGTGCAGTTACAAAAACTAGTTGACAAGGGATACATCAGGCCTAGTGTATCACCTTGGGGAGCTCCAGTGTTATTCGTGAAGAAGAAAGATGGTACCCTGAGATTATGCATTGATTACAGGCAGTTAAACAAGGTCACGATACGCAACAAGTATCCTCTACCACGCATCGATGACTTATGGTCAAGGGGTGCAGCGGTGTTCTCTAAGATTGATCTAAGGTCAGGATACCACCAGTTAAAGGTTAGGGAATCAGATATTCCTAAGACAGCATTCAGAACCAGGTATAGGCACTATGAGTTTTTAGTGATACCATTCGGTTTAACGATTGCGTCAGCAGTTTTCATGGACCTCATGGACAGGATCTTCCATCAGTATTTAGATCAGTTTGTGATAGTGTTCATCGATGACATACTAGTTTACTCAAATGATAGGAAAGCCCATGAAGAACATTTGAGGATTGTTCTACATACACTACGTGATAAACAGCTATACGCTAAGTTCAGCAAATGTGAGTTATGGTTGAAACAGGTAGTGTTCTTAGGGCATGTAGTTTAAGTGGACGGAGTGAGTGTTGATCTGCAGAAAGTGGAAGCTGTTGTCAATTGGGAAAGACCAACTAGTGCAACAGAGGTACGTAGTTTCCTCGGCCTGGCCGGATACTACAGACGTTTTGTTGAAGATTTCTCACGATTAGCATTACCCTTGGCAGCATTGAAAAGGAAGAATGCTAAGTTTGGGTGGCCGGATAAATGCAAACAGAGTTTCCAGGAGTTGAAAAAGAGATTAGTGACAGCACCTATCCTGACAATTCCTGTAACAGGGAAAAAGTATGTGATCTATTGTGACGCTTCGAGGCAAGAATTAGGTTGTGTGCTTATGCAGAAAGGAAAGGTAATCGAAGAAGCATGAGTGTAATTACCCTACCCATGATCTCGAGCTAGCAGCAGTTGTTTTAGCACTGAAGATATGGAGACATTATTTATTCGGTGAGAAGTGCCACATTTTCACAGATCATAAGAATTTGAAGTATATCTTTGATCAGAAAGAACTTAATCTGAGGCAGTGGCGATGGCTATAAGTAATCAGAGGCTATGACTGTACCATTGAAAACCATCCGGGTAAGGCTAACGTGGTAGCAGATGCGTTAAGTAGGAAGTTGAGACTTCTGAAGAGTGCCTTGTGTGGTATTCGAGCAACCTTGCTAAGTGAGTTAAGAGGTTTCAAGGCAGTTGTGACTGCAGAAAGCTCAGGGAGTCTTTTAGCTCAATTTCAGATTAGGTCTTCTCTAGTAGCAGAGATTGTGAGAAGACAGCCAGAGGATAGTAACTTACAGAAAATGCTTGCAAAGTCCAAGCAAGGCCCAGAGGCAGAATTTGAGTTGAGAGCAGACGGAGTCATAGTTAAGCAGGGAAAACTATGCGTTCCGAGTAATAGTGAGCTTGAGGATGCTATACTAGAGGAAGCTCACAGTTCAGCCTATGCAATGCATCTAGGAAGAACCAAGATGTACAGAACTCTGAAGAAAACTTATTCGTGGCATGGTATGAAGCGGGAGATAGCTGAATATGTTGATAGATGTTTGATCTGCCAACAGGCTAAACCAATAAGACAGAGGCCAGGAGGACTCCTTAATCCACTACCAGTGTCGGAGTGGAAGTGGGAGCATATTACCATGGATTTTCTGTTTGGATTACCTCGTACTTCTAGTAGACATGATGGTATATGGGTAATAGTGGACATACTCACCAAGACAGTGCGGTTTATACCGATCAAAGTGACGTCTACACTAGATCAACTAGCTAAGTAATACGTCGACAGGATTGTAAGTCAACATGGAGTTCCAGTGTCCATAGTTTCAGATAGGGATCCGAGGTTTACTTCTAAGTTTTGGCCTAGTGTGCAGAAAGCTATGGGAACAAAGTTGAAGTTCAGTACAACGTTTCATCCCCAGACAGATGGTCAGTTAAAGAGGACCATCCAGACCTTAGAGGACATGTTGAGAGCTTGTGTCCTTCAGTTTAAGGGAAGTTGGGATACCCACTTATCACTTATGGAGTTCGCTTATAATAACAACTACCAGTCTAGTATCGGCATGGCATCATTCGAGGCTTTGTATGGCAGACCATGCAGAACTCCTATGTGCTGGAACGAAGTGGGAGAGCGAAAGCTAGTTGGTCTTGAGTTGGTACAAGTTACAACAGACGGTATCAAGCTGATTAGAGAGAACTTGAAAATAGCTCATGATCGACAGAAAAGCTATGCAGATAAGTGACGAAGAGACTTAGAATTCCAGGTTGGAGATCAAGTTTTCTTAAAGTTATCTCCATGGAGAGGTGTTCTTCGCCTTGGGATGAAAGGTAAGCTGAGTCCTAGATATATTGGTCCTTACTAGACAATAGAACGAGTTGGACCAGCAGCCTATAGACTTGAGTTACTAGTATAACTTGCTCGAATACATGATATTTTTCATGTGTCCATGTTGAGGAAATATATTCCAGATCCATCACATGTGTTGCAATAGCAACCGATTGAGCTGAAAAAAAACTTGAGTTATAAAGAGGAAGCAGTTCAGATCCTCGACAGAAAGGAGCAAGTCTTGGGGAACAAGACGATCCCACTCGTGAAGGTTCTTTTGAGACATCACTGAGTAGAGGAGGCAACTTGGGAGTCAGAAGACCAGATGAAGAGGAGTTACCCGACACTCTTCACCTAAGACTTCTAAATTTCGAGGACGAAATTTCATAAGGGGGAGGTAAGTTGTAAACCCGAGACTTTCCTTGGATTATTTTCTCTTGTCATCTATTGTGGAAGTTGAATTAAAGTTGTTGGAATTATTAACTTAAGAATAAAATAAAAGAAAAGAAATGAAAGGAAATGGAAAAAAAGAAAAGAAAAGAAAAGAAATGAGGAAAAGGAAAAGGATAAAAAAAAAGAAAAATATAAAATGGGAAAATACCCACTTTCGGTGGTTAAAAAAGAAATCCACCGTTTCAGCTAATTTTCCCATCATTTCTCATCAAAACTTCTGGAATTTTCGAGGGAGAGAGTGAAGAAGAAGAAAAAGATTGCTAGGGTTTTGAGGTTGAAGAAGAAAGGAAAAAGCTCAAGCAAAAGCACCCATGGCAAAATCTGGGTTCAACCTGCCTATCTCTAGTTTTTGATTCGGTTTGAGTTACACAGAAAGAACTAAGAGGTGAGGTTTGATTTTCTTGAACGTTAATCCATTTTCTAACAAATTACATGAAGGTAGCTTGAGCTAAATCTGATGAGAAGTTAATGGTTTTTGAAATGGAAAACAGAGCACAAAATATTCGTGCAAACGAGGAGGATCTCTGGTTTTCTTTGGTTTTGCCATCATTCTGGGGTGTACAAGTTGAAGCAGAAGCTCCATTTGGTATGGTTGGAAAGCTTATTCAATTTCCTACAACTTTCATGAAGAATTCGTGAGCCCAACATGACTAGAAGTGGGTTTACTTTCAGGAGAAAGATAGAGGGTAGCAGAGAAGCTCAAATCTGTGTTTTCTGTGTTCGGGGCATTTCTGGACAAATCGGTTGGGAATCTCGTTTTCATTTCTGCAGGTACGTTGTAGAGTATTCGAAAATTAAGAGTTTGGTGTAAAGTACATTAATGTTGGTCAAGTGTTGAGGAAGTTATGGGTGTTGGAAGTTAGGGTATAGAATCTGGAAAATCTGGAACAGTAGAATGTGAAGTGTGATTTTTAATTCTAGTGTTTAGAATTCATGAGCATGGAAAGACAAGACTACTTATAGTTCTATTGCTCGGTTTTGGTTGTTTGACAAGACAAGAGGAAATAGGCCGAGTCTACGGACCAGGAAACTAGCTAAGACAGTGAGTGACAAAACAAATTTCGAAAATTATTTCTAAATGGTTGTTCATGATTAGATGTATTACATGATTTTCTATTAATGATACATGATTTGTATTAACGGTTTCAAGCATAAGTTTGAGCTTAGATTTTCTAATGAGGTTTATATACGAGCACGTGGTTAATGACTTAATGAAAAGTAGTTGAAACGATATCATTTAAAGTAAAGTATGCATTAGCAAGTACTGTTTAAAGATTTTTAGTTTTTCACGAGCTAGCTGAGTAAGCTTAAGTTTTACGGAAGATAACGATAAGCAGGCATGTTTTAATGTTTTCATGTGATTTTCTGAGATTTCCATTGACTACATGACTGGGATATTGAGCCCGAGGCTATATGGTACCGTGTGCACACAGGTTATATTCCGTTGTTGACGTTGAGTGTACTCCGTGACAACGATGCTGTCGTTAGTGCTGGGCGGGCCCCACTACATAGTAGAGCTAGTAAACGTTGGTTGTACTGGGCGTGCCCTACACAACGTTGATTTTCCATGTTAGTTAAGATGTTTTATATAATTGATATGCCTTGCTAGATTTTAATGACGTACTTGCGGATTATTTGAGAAAGCTTTTATCATTTCACGTTAATGTTTAATCCTTTGATTGAATAGATTTATACGCTTCAAGGTTTATCACGTGTTCTGATTTGCAAGTCTACAGTTTTTAAATATAGTCACTCACTGGGCTTCGTAGCTCACTCTTTCAAAATGTTTCCCCACTTTTCAGGTAGAGATCGAGCTCCCGGTGCCTGATACACTGCCAACGTCTGCTGAAAGTTCCAGCTCAAGCTCCAATACGTGGGTGGAGTTGTACATTGAGTATGTTTGTATTGTAAATGTTTTTGAAAGGATTGGATAACTTACGGTTTGTGTAAGTTCTAGAGGTCGTGGTTGTTTAAACCAAGTTGAATATGTTTTTGGTTGTGATATCTATATCAGGTTATTTTCCAAACCGAGTTATGTCAGAGCTGCACCCCATGTATGTCTAAAGTTTTTAGGGTTTCTGCTGTGTTGCGTTACATGTAAAGTATTTTACATCAAAGATTAATATGTTTATCAGGTTTAACGTTTCACTAGGGTCAACAGGGATCGTTAGAGGAGACGATGTCTGTTGGCTTCACGCCATCTCCCTGACTAAGCTAGCAGGTAGTTTGGGAGGGGGTGTGACAACTTGGTATCAGAGCAGTTAGCTCCATGGAAAAAGAGACATGGTAGTTAGTGCTAAGAAGAATCTAGGAAGTAAATAGTTAGACGTTGAGTCAGTTTAGATAGAACTAGCGGAGTATGGTCCAAGTATTATTGAGAGTGAGTCCAGTCAGGACTAGAATGTGAGTAGAAGTTTAGTATCATGCATCTGAGTTAAGTATCTAGAGCATGTCTGATGTGTTGATATGTTATAGGAGTCATGCCACCATGTACCAGCAGACGACGCAGGCAGAATCAGGACGGGACGCAGGATCCTACCCAAAGTCAATCTGAAAAGGGATCCAGTACCCAAGGAGGTCAGAACGAGGCAGGGAGTGAGCAATATCCTAGATCTGCACAGGAGGTTGGTAGGCCAGAGAGAGCAGGGACTAGTGATCCGGAAAAGATGTATGGGATAGAACGGTTGAAGAAGTTAGGAGCCACAGTGTTTGAGGGTTCCAAAGATCCAGCTGACGTCGAGGTCTTGTTAAATATGCTGGAGAAATGCTTCGACGTGATGAGTTGTCCTGAGGAGCGAAAAGTCACATGCTATCTTGGATACCATAGCCACAAACAATAGACAGTGGGGACAAACTGAGCCAACAACAATCTTGAAGAATCTAGTTAAAGCAGTGGAGACAGAGGCTAATTTTACTATGCAAGCTCAAATCAAAGCTATCCACAACATGACAATGGGCATGACAATGAACAATCAATCCAACATAGCCCCTGCCCTAGTTCTTCTCCCTGATGTGAAATTTGTTGTGAGGAACACATTGCTGATAACTGTCCATTAAATCCAGTGTCTGTCTTATATGTAGGACAACAAGGGAACCTGAACCAGAACAGATGGAATCCATACTCGGCCACCACTACAACAAGTTTGGCTTTTAAGGTCGGGCATTGCCCGACATTAAAAGCCTTTAATGTTGGTCACTGACTGACATTAAAAACACCGACATTAAAAGTTTTAATGTCGGTTGCTTTTATTGTCGGGCATTGGCCGACATTAAAAGTGACTTTTAATGTCGGACACTTTTAATATCGGGCAATGCCCGACATTAAAAGCTATGACGGACATTAAAAGGGTACTTTTAATGTCGGTCAATGCCCGACAATGAAAGAACCCTTTTAATGTCAGTCAACGAGTCTTTGACCGACATTAAAAGTGACTTTTAATGTCGGTCAGTTTTTTATGTCGGTCATTGCCCGACATTAAAAGTGTCCGACATTAAATGTGCGACATTAAAAGTGTCCGACATTAAATGTGCGATATTAAATTAAAAAAAAATTGTTGGTTGCACAAGTAGCTAACCAACAATACTATTTCTTCCTTTTGTAAAAACCTGTAAACATTAAACAAAATAGAATTTCAACCTATACAGAAAAAAAAAATCCTGAAAATAATTTTACACAACAACTAACTCAACGAACATGAATTTAACTAATAAAATATAATAGTGTATATAATACATGAAACTTTCCATCCATCCAAAAATCACATCCATGAACTAATTTACAAAGAAAAATTAAAATTACTACAAAATAAGTACACAACTCCTTAAACGCTCTTTCCCAAGTTCCTCTTCGAGCTCCTTTTCGAGAATATATCCATTTCATCATCTGCAACAATTCTCGCTTAGCAAGATGAATTCCAAACCTTATACAAAGAAAAAACGTAAGTAAAATACAATCGACACACATCCCCAATCAAATCCTTAAACTAAAATTAAAGCTGCTCAAGACATACGAGTAAAGTAGAGCTAATAACCAACAACATCTAGAGGATTATCAAACAAATCACAACAAAAACGACCCATATGAAAGTTAAAAATCTAGCAACACCACCCTACTAAAGTTCATTACATCCAAGCATTGCCATGATATTAATGGGGTGAAAAACATGGAACATGTTAAATTCACCTCACAAAGATTAAAAGCCTGCATAATGGAAGTAAAGATTAGCCAAATTGATGCAGAAATTGATAAATGGAAGTTTAAGAGATACACCATGATACAAATAAGAACATTCCCAACGAGTAATATGCATTAGTGTAAAAGTAAAGAAACATTACCTTCATGTTGCCATTGCAAGAACTAGCAGCTTGGCTTTCCATTTCTCAATTTTCTAGTTTTTCACTATTCCACATCACACATGTAGATATTTATCAGTTCAGTAAATTTTTAACAATTACAAAATAATTCACAAGACTTCAAAACAAAAATGACAAAAATCCATATTAACTAATATAAACCTATACAATTAACATCGTACAATGAGCTATTGACTTGATTGATTAAAAGTAAAGAATTGATAGGTAATTTTTGTGCCACAATCTGCTTGTCTAAATCAATAAACAAACAGCACATTGAAACCTTTGCATTTCCTTTGTCCATAAACAATAACTAATTTACCTAAAGTGTTAAGAAGAGAATTTTTCTTCACTTAGAACATAGGAAAAAAACTTAGAACTATGAAGAACACAGTTGAAAAAATCCTTAACACCAGAAAGCAGAACCAAATCTCATGGTTTCTGGACATTTTTCTCTCACTCTTTGACCCATTTGCACTTTTTAGTTTTTCTAACATCACAACAAGAAAAAGCAGCAGACATGTAAAGCAGACACCAAAAGCGACTTGGTTATTCCAAACCTAGTAATTTTCTTGCATAACCCCCCCCCCCCCCCCAAACATTCATGAAAAAAATACCCTCTGGAGGCTCTTCCACATGCCTAAAACGTCAATAGATAGCAATCAAAAAATGCACAACAAGAAACAAACAAGTCGTGTGAAACTTACCCTGTGGAGACTCTTGCACAACAACCTAAAAGCAAACACATAATATTTAGCCTTAGAAAGATTAGCAGTAAATTCATACAGGATTATGATAGCATACCTGACCCAGCAAGGTTCAAGTCATTCTTTAACAAATTCTAAGATTACCTTGGGTCCATTATTCATCCTTCACATGGAAATTTGATCCAAAGATTGGGTCAAAGCAATTAATTAAGTTGATATTGTAAAGTCTCTACACAGTTAGAAAGAAATAGTATACTTTCCAATGCATGGTAAAGCTATAAATTGGAGGGAGTAGGACAAGTACCACAAGTAAATTGTACTGGTTTAAACTTATCAATGTCAACAACTAAACTTACCAACAAAATAAAGAAAATCCAAGATTTTCCTAATAAATTGCACACTTGCATGATAAGTTATAGTGGTTCCATGGGGGCACAATAAGTTTTGGTGCAATATGAGAGAAGTGACATAATAAGCAAAGGAAATGCTTGTGCTTGAATCGTGAAGCCATAAACAATTAGCTCTACGAAAACAAAGAAGGAACCAACAAACAGGCCAATGAGAATCAGTATAAACTCTTGTTTTCTTACTACGGATGTTACAAAATCTGATAAAGATCTAAAAATGAAGGAGAGAAGTGACCCCTTGAATACTGCAGACTCTTTAAAAACCAAGAGACAAAAATACATGTGCTTCGGTGCAGAAGTGTCCCAGTAATAATAAGTTCTCTATTCCATGTGAGTCTTTGATAATTTTTTATTTTCTCCTAGATGTAAGCCATTTTACCTTGAAAGTGAGGTTGAGAAACTTACATCTGCTTTACATGAGATGGGTCATTTTCTCTTTTATTACACCTGACAACCAAAATGACTTATCAACCTAAGCAACATGTTAAGATTAAAAAAAAAAAAACATTTCATTTTTGTCTTCTCTCTTCTCTTATTCATTACAAACCTGGATAAAAATGATAGCAAGGAAGCACTTTCTAAAGAAACCTAAACTCAAACACAAGTATAGTTCAAAATAAGAAAAAATATATTCCTCCATACAAAGAAAAAATATATTCCTCCTAAAAGAGTCGCACTGGATTCTAAATATTTGACCAAACGAAACAAATTTTTAATTACAATGTTTAAAATAATAAGAATCATGAGTACACATCCATTCATTAACTTTACCAAATAGGTCGATTCAGATGTGTTACCTGAAGGCCATTGCAATATCATTGCCAAATTTATCGAGTCCATAATTGCAAGGGGGAAGCATTTTCAAGGTCTTTAGCTAATGCCTCGTAGTCCTCAACCTCCACTTCCTCAACCGCCCCTGCAACAAATGTATAAAGACATCAATTTCATCACCAAAACCATATTCCTTCTCAAAAGCCTTCGTAAAACCATCAAGAACGCATAATATGAATTCAGAGAATGAAGACCCATCGGGGACAACGAAGGTTGCAGCCAAAGGAGCAACGAAATCATTCCATTTTGGTTCGGCATGTAGAGGCCGCTCTAGAGAGCATCGTCTCTGGGAATAATTCACAGATGAAGCTGGGACATTAGGCCGACTCGACAACCTAAGATAACCAATTTGCAGAGATGCAAAGTCAAACATGAAGGTGTTCATATAACACATGCGGAAGCAATTGAAGATCGAAAGCACTTAACTCAATCAATTTTACTCCTAAAGCATGCATGTTCTAGAAAAGACAGAACAAAAAGTTAGAGAGCACCAACCCTTTTGTAGCTCACTTGTGTGGAACTCCTTGTGATGTTTTCTTCTCCAATCCTCTTGGACAACCTCTAGAGTCTTCCATACTATTCTCCGGGCCAAGAACGACTTGTGGGATTCTTATAGAGATAGGGAATGGGAAGGGAGTGCTTGAAGGTACAAGCTCTTGAGAGATCTATGGAGGTGTGTGTGTTTGAGAGTAAATTCCAACAGCATAACAGTAGGTAACTCACTCTCTTTGAGTTGACTCTAATTCATACTCCTTATATAGACCTCTTCCATGCATAGACAAGCTTCATGACACTAGACACATGGTGAAATTGCAACTCAAAGTGGATTCTAGGTGTTTAATTCACAACACATGCAACTACTGCATGGTTGTGTTGTTTTCCACTATGCATCAACATGCAAGAGTGAGAATCCCACTAAATCCACTAAATTGAATCTAAATTATGAAATTTCAGCTTGCAATTCATTCCTATTTCAATTCTAAATTGAATTTGATTTCTAGGTAATTAATTGGGACATTTCCAAGTAATTTGACATTATTAATCTAATTAATCATTGTCACCTGGTGCCATTAATTATATATGATTCCTAATACATATATATGGTATTTAAAACACTTTTAAATACCTTATCTCTCAATTCCTAATTTAATTCATAATTAAATCACTGTATCAAACACATTTTACGATAATACCCTATTTCCCGTTTTTTAACGATTCAAAGATTCCTATCAATATGTTCTAGGCTTTAATCCGATATGAGCTAGTAGGGGGACCTAATGGACCTATAGATCATGGGCTCCAACGATTCGAGGCTAACCGACTAATCTCATTATCTAAGCTAGCCAACATTCGTTAACTACCGGGACATTCCACTATAGCCTGATAGTTGCACTCCCCTCACTATAGATATATTTCCGTCCACTTGATTTAACCATGCTTAGTAAGTCGTTCCTTCACAGGTTGTTCGTAACTATAGCCAGGTCAAATGACCGTTTTACCCCTATAGTACTTCTTGTTCCTTAAGTTCCACTAACCCTCTAATGAACAATCGGTTTATGGTCCAACCATCAATCCTAAGTCCCTCTCGATCCAACGAGAGGGTGGGGCCCCTTGTTCAAGTCCTGGAGTTAGTACTTGAGGGAACAACCTCTCTACTATCCCTGAAATGGGTAGGAGCGAATTCCGTCTTGCGAGACTACGTCCCCAGCTATCTATTCGACCTTATCCCCAAAATGGTAGGCTTGTTGAGTCGGCGATGCTGGTCACTCTCACCCATGCAGATCAAAGGATAATCTCGTATAAACAGGAGTTCATAGTTAGCTCAAGATTAAGAATGAGTTACCTAGGTAATCTATGAGAAATAGTCAGTTTCTTCAGTAAACGGCGTTATAAAGAGAAAGTGACTTATTTCGAGGTCCAGTCTTATGCAAACTCATTGCATAGGACGCCCCCACTCGCATGTCTCCACATGAACGATTTAGGATCTCATCGGTTGTACTTAATACAATGTGGGCCGCGTCCATAGTGTCCCCAGGATAGGATAAGGCACCCAACCGTATCCTTATACTATAGACTATTTTGACTATAAACTTGAACTTGATCCTACGATATGTCCTTACATATAGTTCGAGTATTCATTTTATAGCCAAGGATCTTAGTTTATTGGATTTAGGTTAATCATTCGCAATTTACATATTCAATAACATCTTTTACTGAATAACCTCAATAACGACTTTATTGGAAATAGAAATATGTTTAATGATTTACAAACTACGAGTTTATAGGACATTAAACCCAACAAAACAAACACATCAGTCTTGAGTAAAGAACAAATTAATTGAAAATCGTTAAGAGTAACATTCAGAGGAGTACAAAAGTTCAAAGCAAAAATTATAACATGGCGACGTAAATCTAGCCTTCATAACAGAAAGAGCAACCAGTTGAATGGACTCATTACAGAAATTAGCTGAGCTTCGACCGAAACACCCAAGAAAATAACAGAAACATACAATAATAAAAAATAATGAGGCCTCAATTTGAGCCCTAATTCTGATATCCTTGCGTCCATTAGCACAAGAGATGAGAAAGAGTCAGTCAAAGATGATTTCGAATTACCTCTTTCGCCAATATCCTCACTGATCCAATGCTTGTTATTATGTAACATGCAACCTCCCATTAGCTACTCCATACTCTGACCGAGTTTCCAAAACAAGATCAAAACGAATACAAAAAAACAAGGAAGAAAGCAAAATGGTTAGTTAGATGATTGCTTTTATCTGATACACAAACGCACAAACTTAACATAACCACAAGTTTTAGCTTTTTCTTAAATGAGTCAAGTTTTAATTTGTAATAATGGTTAGTTAGAAGATTCTTACTTATTAGTGAGGCGAGAGAAGTACAACCTGTCAAAAATACATATTGGAGGCAATTTCAATAAACAAACAAGCTACTCAACCTGCATTTAACTCACACACACAAGGCCCACATCTTCTGTTGTGTAATAAAAGAAATACCTACATTTCAAGACTCAAAAGTAAGTGTTGCATCAAATAAAATTAACCAACCCACTAAAGTTCAAAAGAACAGAGAATCAGGTCAATGCATCAGTATTTATGTTGCAGTATTCCATAAAAATTGTCACTTTGCAACCACAACCTAATATATAGAATTGATACTGTACCAAATAGTTCTCCAGTCTTTTGGGGAGAACTTAAAAGGTAAAACCATGTAGATTTTAGTCCAACTAAAGTGAATAAGACTGGAGTGAAACCAATTGTTAGACAGTTCAATAACAAAGCTAAATAAACAAATTAACTAGAAACCATAAACTTCCCATTTTTCAGGCAAGATGCAGAAGAAGCCTAGAGCATCAAATAGATTATGTTCCAAAGAAGCAAGAAAGGTCCAAAAACTTGCCAAAATCTTAGGTAAAACCATAGAAGCATAATATCAAACACGTTGTGTGCAATAACAAGCAAGAAAACCCATGTCTGAAAAGTCAAAGTAGATCTGACTCATAACTGCTTGGATCTTCTACTCGCCATAGATCTACTACCCCGACCTCATCTTCCACCACCCACGGCTGAAACACCAACCACCACGACAACGAACAACCAACCACAACAAAAACAACAACCAACCCATGGCGAATCGATGGGGTTTTCTTATCAGTGGGGTTTTTTTTATGTATACGAGAAATGAAATGAGAGAAAACTGAGAGCGAGTGAGAGAAAACTAACTGAGAGGGCGGCGACTCTGGTGTGGTGCGACAAATCTGGAAGAAGACGACAGAGAAATTGAAGGGGACGAAGTTGTTGCATCAGAGTGGTGCGAATTCGTGACCAGCGGCAGAGAGCAAAGTCGGAGAGGAGGGTAGGCTGGCGGTTGTGGTCGACTGAGAGAGAGGAGTCGAGAGAGAGGGGATTGAGAGGGAGAGAAGAAATCGAGGGTTTTGTTTCTTTTTCCCCCAGATTTTCTTTCTTTTTTTTTAAACCTACATCAAATCTTTAATGTCGGGCAAGAAGGTCTTCTTAAAATTTTCTAGCGCCTTTTTCACTCGTCCGACATTAAATGTCCAACATATATTTTTTTGTCTGACATTAAAAGTGTAATTTGTTGTAGTGCACGTACAACCAAGGCGTACAACCAAGGTTGGAGACAACATCCAAACTTCTCTTGGGGAGGACAAGCCGGTTCAATTAACTACAACAAATCAATTCGGGAAACCTCCTACACAACAGCAGCCGCAAAAGAACTTCCAACCAGTCCAAGTGCAGAGTCAAGAGTCAAATCTAGAGACCCTTATGAAGGAGTACATGGCAAGAAACGATGCTGCAGTTAGGAATCTGGAAGTACAGATTGGACAGATTGCCCAAGAAATTAAAAACAGACCACAAGGGACGTTGCCCACCAACTCTGAGATCCCTCACAGAGAAGGAAAATAGCAATGCAAGGCATTAGCCTTGAGAAGGGGACTAGAATATGATTGCCCAAAGTATCCAGTGAATCAAGAAGCAGAGATCCCAGAAGAAGCTCGAGAAAAGTTTTTAGAAAAGAAGTCAGAAATTGCCTCAGAAGTTATACAGAATAAAAGCAATAGGGAAAAGACCAAGGAGCATGAAGCCTTGGTAGAAAAAGAAGAAAATTCAAATTTAGAAAAAAAATCTAAAAAGTTTGTGATAGATTCAGAATACAGACCACCTCCTCGATACCCTAAGAGATTCAAACATGCTTTGCAAGATGTACAGTACAAAAAGTTCTTAGTTGTTTTGAAGCAGTTACATATCAATATTCCATTGGTAGAGGCACTTGAACAGATGCCTAACTATGTGAAGTTCCTGAAGGATATATTATCAAAGAAGAGAAGGTTGGGAGAATATGAAACTGTTGCACTCACTGAATGTTCCAGTGCACTGCTCAAGAATGAGATCCCTCCCAAACTCAAAGACCCATGAAGTTTCACCATTTCATGCTCCATTGGAGGAAGGGATGTAGGCAGAGCTTTATTCGACTTATGAGCAAGAATAAACTTAATGCCATACTCAATTTTTCAACAGTTGGGGATAGGTGAAGCAAGACCAACAACTGTAACCTTACAGTTAGCTGACAGGTCACTGAAACAACCTATTGGAAAAATTGAAGATGTGTTAGTAAAGGTGGACAAATTTGTATTCCCAGCGGATTTCATCATACAGGATTGTTAAGCCGATAAACACGTGCCAATCATCTTAGGACGACCATTTTTAGCCACTTGCAATACCTTAATTGATGTGCATGAAGGAGAATTGTCCATGAGGGTCAATGAACAACAAGTCACTTTCAATGTGATGAGTGCAATGAAGTATCCTGGAGATCTTTAGGAGTGCTCTATGATTGATGAAATTGAAGAACTCTCCCGGTCTACTTTTCAAGAAATGATGAAAGGAGAAACATTGGAGGATGTACTTGGAGATGAAGAACAAGAAGAAAAAGGTGGGAAAAAGATTGAAGTAGAAGAAATCAAGCAACCCATGAAAAGACAAAGAATCAAACCCTATTGGGGGAAGGACTTTGAGGATGAAGAAGCCCATGTTTCTGTGATTGACTTGGTATGAATTTTATCATTGAGAAATTGTTTTTCTATATTATCTAGATCTATAGTGAAAAAATAAAATAAAATCATACAGATAGGAAAATATTTGGACAAAAGTAAGAACTCTGTCTAGGAAAATCCTGTTAGGAATAGATACTTAAGTTGACCGTAGGGAACACTTTTTCCTGTGGATTTACCTGGGAGATTGAAAAGTCCATATTATTTTGTATCCTAACTATTTTTTTTTTTTTTTTTTTTTTAAAAAAAAGGAGAGAGAAGAGAAAATTGTAAGTTTGAAATCAAGAATAAAGGATTTTGATCAGGAGGGAACTTTGTCTAAGGAAAGTCCTTGCTAGGCTGAGGTATTTAAGCTGACTGTAGGGAACACCTCTACCTAGGGACTTACCTGGAAGTTGAATTGATCAAAACTTTTTTGCCTTAATTTCTCTTAAAAATAAAAAATAAAAAATAAATCATGATTCAGCATGTGAACTTTCTAACATGTTTATGATTGTTTCAGTAAAGAAAGAAAAGCAAAGGAAAATAAAAAGTCAGAAAAAAAGAAGGCAGGAAAACTAGGGCAAATGCGATCGCATTTCTCCCCAGTGCATTTGGAAATGCGACCGCATTTCCAATAACCAGTGGGCAATCACAAATTTCATTTGACCAGCACATGCCCTAATTAGAAAACTATAAATACCTGACTTTTTAGTCTTTCCCTCTTCACCAACTACCCAAAGCTTTCAGTATTCAAGTAAAAAGTCCAAACTCTCCATATTCTTTCATCTTAAAACCGAAACCCACAACAAGAAACCCTGAAAAATTTGCCCAAATCATCATCATCACGCAAGATCACTCGATCCCAGAGTGCTCAAACTGCCCAGGAAGCTGAAGCGCACGCTCGATATCAAGAGGAGCAGTCCGAAACACCCATGCACGGCACGAGAAAGACGAGACCTTCGGGTTTCTCATCGGCGATCATGAACCAGGAAACCGCTGCTCAAACTCCTTCTTTATCGACAATGCCGACCACCTCGAGGGAGAATCCGAGTTCGTCTAAACTTAGGAGGTCCACGCACGCCAATGTCGTTCATAAAACCCAAAAACCCGCAACACAACAATTCAGAAAATGCTCGCGAGAGTGGTTTTCAATGATCTGGGCAATGGGAGCACAAAGATGCGCAGCTCTTGAAGAATAAGCAAATAGGCGAGATGAAGAAGAAGCCGCCAAGGCAGCAGAAAACCCTCGGCAAAGCGAGGCTTCAACGGGTAAACATTCTGAACCTTCGACTAATCCCTCTTCATCTTGCAAGAACAAACCATTCGTTACTTACAGTGTAAGGAGAAAAAGTCTCAAGAAAGTTGTGCCCGAAAAGCCGCTTGTCATCGAGCCTCTCAAAACCGAAAGAATGCCTCCGGACGTGTTCGAGGACATAATCCGCCAAGCTGTGGCAAAGGCTCTTGTGATTGTTGAAGGCTACAAGGCTGAACAAGAAGCCTTGAGGGATATTGAAGCTGAAAGAGAGCTTGAAAATCAGCATATGATGGAAGAGGATGAAATTGTAATGAAAAAAGTTAAAAGAAGATGAAAAAAGAAGGAAGGAAGCTGAAGACTTCCTTGCAGCTCTTGAGTCACTCCACAAGGCTCAAAGTGAGGCTGAGATGCTGCAAGGAAGGGAAGAAGAGGACCAAGCGAAGGAAGTTCAGAAAAATAGAAAGAAAAGAAGCATAGGATGAAGGCAAGAATGCGACCGCATTTGGGCCGCATTCTAAAGAAGGCCACGTTGAGGCCACCAATGAACAACCAGCTGATGAGGTTTTCGAACCTCTATTCAAGGATGACCCACCAACAGCTGATAGCACCTCTTCAGGAGAAAAGAGAGGTGAAGAATAGAAAGAAAGTAAGGAGGTCGAGACCTCCAGTGACTCTGAAACAGAATCAGATTCAAAGATCAAGGAACTGGATGACGACCAAGTTCCCATCTCTGCAGCATTGATGAGAAAGGGAAGAAGAGAGATTAAAGCTGAAAGGAGGACTAAGAACGACAATGACCCAATATTTGCCAAGAGGTCGAGGACAAGGTCAATGGACGCCTCTCTTGCAGCTCCTCCTACCGTCTCACCGCCAAGCCAAAGGCCAAATCAAGCAAGGCTGCATCTCATAAAAATCCATTCCGCGAGGTATTCAGAGATGTAAATTTTCAAGAAAGGATGGGGATTATGAGAAAAAGAGATTTCCTCAACCTAATGGATTCTCTAACAGAGCAGGAGCACTGATAGAGTTCGTAAGCAGAGTTATCTCCCAATACAAGTGGCATGAGTTCTGTGTTCACCCTCAGGAGGCTGTAGTGCCTTTAGTTCGAGAATTTTACGTCGACCTGAGGGAGGAAAGCATCAGTATGGCGGTGGTGAGAGGCAAAATGGTCAGCTTCTTTTCAGTAGACATCAATAGGGTGTACAGAATCAAGGCACCCCCCTACATCCAAGTGGGAACGATTTCATTAGGAACCCCTCAGCCAAGCAGATGAAAGAAGCACTGAAATTAGTGGCCAACAAGGGAGTTCAGTGGAAAGAGTCCCAAACGAAGGTGAAGACTTTAATGTCAAGCGACCTAAAGCCAAAATCGACAGTTTCGCTTCACTTTCTGAAGAACCGATTGATACCAACCACCCACGATAGCACCATCTCAGTAGATAGAGTTATGCTCCTCTACTGTATTATGAAGGGGTTAGAGATCAATATTGGGAGCATAATCAGGGAAGAGATTCTAGCCTGTGGAAGGAAAAGAGCAGGTAAACTTTTCTTTGAATCACTCATCACCCAGCTTTGACGAGGAGCATCATTTCTTTAAACCTACCATTGACCTGTCCTTGATCGGGAAGCTCCAACAAAATAGCATCCAAAGGAAAGATAAAGCCTCCACATCTCAGGCCACTCCACCATTAGGGTCGAACATGGCTTCTCCATCCCAGCACACTCCTTTTTCAGGGCCCTCACCGTCATCTGAAGCCCTTGCCATTGCCTACCGCCAGCTAGATCAGATCAGGGACAACCTAAGGGCGTATTGGGCACGCGCAAAGGAGAGGGATGAATCCATTAGAGAGTTCTATTTCTCTATCGCCCCGAGTATTGCTCTGGTCTTTCCCAATTTCCCTCAATCGCTGCTGCCTCAAGAAGACAAGGATTCTGATGAAGAAGAAGATGAAAATGATGAAGAAGATGATGAAGACAAAAAGAGTTCCTCGAACGAGGACTAGGGGAGTTTTCTGACACCTTTTACTTGTTGCTTTTGTATATAATATTGTTTTGTTGTTTGCTGTTTTTTGAATTTTAGCATGTTTACATTCTGCTTTTAGTTGTTTAGTTGCTACGTTTGATTTCTTTAATTGTTTAGTTGTTAATAGCATGTTCATAGAGTAGTTTAGATAGCTTGTTGATAATTTAGATTAGGTAAACTTGGGGTTTTAAATCTTTTTTGAGAAAAATCTGCTTGCTGTTTTTAAGCTTAACCTATGAACTTGTTGAAGAAAAATCAACTTTAAAGGAAAATATTTGCTTGGTAAAATGTTTTTGAAAGAAAGCATGTTTTCAAAGGAGTTTTCTTTTAAGCCCTTGATGATCAAAACTAGAGCTCTGTTCTATCTCAACAGTGCCACCGTTACAACTGAATTGTTTTCTAGTCATAGGCTTTCCATTAGTCTTTTTCTTTACAAAATTTTTGTTAAGTCTAAACTTCCTCATGTTTAACCTTTCTAACACACTAGGAGAGTTTAGCCTTGAAGATTTGAAAAACAAAAAGCATTATGCAAAGCCCATGCTTCAAAAAACAAAGCCAATGAGGACATTGTCTAACTTTAAGTTTGGGGGGGTGTTTTATGCTTTATATGTTATACCATGAGTTTTGTAAATTTGTACTACTGGAAAAGAGTATGTGCTCAGTGTATATCAAGAAAAACAAAAAGAAAAAAGAACAAATGAAAAACCGAGAGTTTACTGAGGGAAGTGAGTCTATTGAGTAACCATGGGCATTCATGACACCCATGGTTTGCCACTGCATGAAAGGTTTACTGAGGGAAGTGAGTATTACTCCAAGCTTGTGAACTTTGCTCGTAGCTAGATATCTTCACCACAAAGTGTCTATAAGCTAGAACGAAGGAAAAGATGGCAGCAAGGATACTCTTCGGAGAAAAGGAAGTTTAATAAAAAGAGCACCAACAGTCAAATAAATTTGGGGGAGATAGAAAAGGTCTAGTAACTCATGTATGCTCATTTTTACCTCACGGTTGTTTTTCTTAACTAAAAGGACTACACTATGCTCAATGAGTAGAAGTTAGGTAGTTTAAACATATTGGTTAGGATGGATTAGGGAGAGTTTTGCTTTGAAAAAGAACAATAGAAATCTTTATGCCTAGGAAACTCAGACGTTGTGACTGGCACTAAAGTAGAACCCTCTCCTGAAAGGCAAACTTTTTAGAAAACGATCTTGAAAAACATGTTTACCTTATTCCATGTCACCTGATTTGCAATTAGAAGTCGATGCTAGTACCATGATTGATTACTACACATGAACCCTCACATTTTGGTTTGCAATCAATCTTGAGCTCTCACATTTTGATTGCAATTAAAAAAGTTGATCTCTAACATTTTGATTGGCTATTGCATGAGGACAAGCAATGAGTTAAGTCTGGGGGTATGATAAGGGTAAAAAATATACCTATTTTACCCTTATATTTAGCTCATTTCCTTGTCAAAATTTGTATGTTTATGTCAATTTTACTGTTCCCGAGCTCAATATATGTTAAAGTTAATAAGTTAGGGTGTTGAGCTTCACTTTTGTCAAATTATGCTCATTTGTGCTTGAAAAGACTCAATTTTAAGGAAATTTGACTAAGTTTGTTGTTGTGCATGAAAATAGAGGAAATGCTGGGATTTACCCAGAAATGCGACCACATTTCTGGGAATGCAAAATGAAATGCGACCGCATTTCTGGAAAAACAGAGGAAGTTTCGAGTCGTTCGCGGGTCGTTTTGAACGAGACTTCTTCGCACCTAACCGTCTGTTTTGACCTCGAAACCGACTGGGCTACCTACCAGCACCTATTTCGCAGCTCCTCAACCAATTCCAATACTATATAAGCTTGAGATTCGAAGTCAAATCCAAGCATAACTCATTTGCAAGAAGAGGGTGGTGACAGAACCCTAGTTAACGCCTTTGAGTAGGGATGCCCGAGGTCCTTCTTAGATGACTACGTTCTAACCTTAGTTAGACATCAAACCTTAGGGTTTGTAGGGATTTTCACCCATTCCCACTTGTAAAAGCGAGAGAGTGGAGTGTCTAAGCGAACTCTAGAAGGATTGGATAAAATAGAACAACCCATAGTATTTAGCTACTGTTTTTTACTTCCAGCTCTTGTTACCTTTCATTTATTTGTATTCTTTACATCTTCTTTTCAATGAAAATGTATTCATTTGCAGTTTATCTCACCATGAGTAGCTAAATTTCGTTGAGGGGTTCAATATGGTGAATTCCCTTATGGTTCAATAGCTTGAAAGTGTTTTATTTGCTTAAGTTTTGTTCGATGCATGTCATTCTTTATTGAATATCATTCTGATCTGCCTAAGTTTAAATTGATCACTTAGACTTTGCATGCTATGTGAGTTTGATCTGGAATGGGACAGACGATATCGGTTCTCATAAAGGTGATATAGGAGAAAAAGCTCGAAAGAGATTGTTCGGTGGTATAGGGCAAGCTGCCTAAGGCACCGTATATCAACTATAGGGTTATAGATTGCATTCGTGAATTATCTATGTCGGAGTCGAGTCACATAAATGTGCATAACGGTACTCGCTTAGTCTTCTAACGGTTCTTGGGAGCAAGGCCAAATAGAAGTTAAATCTGACCCAATGCATTGAATAGGCTTAAGTTGAATAATCCATGATTAAGGTTGTTGCCTTTGGGATGAATCCATATTGAATACCTCGTTTTGTTTATTGTTGTTATTCTTTACTTATTTACTTATGTTATTTACTTTTCTAAAAACCAATCATCAATCATTTCTTTGCTTACATATTTTTAAGCAATCGTTTGAGCAGTTTCTTATTCAAATCTGAATTTCCAATTTAGACCTCGTGGGATCGATACCCTTGGAATACTTCTATGGTTTTTATACTACGTGCGATAGTGTATATTTGCACTAAGTTTGGCTGAATTTATCTTTATTATCATTTATCATCTTATCTCACATCCATCATTCAGCCTATGCCGCACCAATCATACATCTATTAATTAATTCACAACCCCAATAGGTGAAATCAATTCCCTAAGAATTTTCATCGTTTGAATTCCTCAGTTTTTAACTTTTGTGTCTTGATTTCTTTCATCATCACTAAGTTTAAATTCCTAGATAAAATCGGACAAGGTTATTTGTGGTAATTAATTTGATTAGAAACCCAATCTAGAGGATGACACTCGTTAACACAAAAATCACTATATTAAAACTTGATCGGTGCGCTAGCGGCAGGAAAAATCCACATCAGTATGGACTCAAGATTCCAAGACTATTTGATAGGGCATGGAATCACATCCCAACTCTCAGCCCCTGGTACACCTGAGCAGAACGGTGTATCGGAAAAGAGAAACATAACCTTATTAGACATGGTTCGCTCGATGATGAGCTATGCTCAATTACCTAACTCATTTCGGGGTTACGTAATAGAGACTGCAGTTTATATTCTGAACATGGCTCCCTCGAAGAGTGTTTCAGAAACATCGTTTGAGCTCTAGAAAGGGCGTAAAACAAGTTTATGTCATTTCTGAATTTTGGGATGCCCGACATACGTGCTAGGAGAACACCCGAAGAAATTAGAACGTCGTTCAAAATTTTTCCTATTTGTAGGCTATCCCCAAGAGACGAGAGGTGGATACTTCTTGGATCCTGAAGAAAATAAAGTATTTGTATCAACAAATGCTACATTCTTAGAACAAGACCACGTTAGGAACCACAAGCCACGAAGTAAAGTTTGTTTAAGTGAATTATCTAAAGAAGCTACGAAAACACCAACGAGAGTCGTCTATGAAGCTGACACCTCAAGTAAGTCACGCCCTTCTCAAGATATGATAGTGCCTCGATGAAGTGGGAGGGTTATTACTCGACCTGACCGCTATCTGGGTTTAGTTGAAACTCCAGTTGTCATACCTGATGACGAAGTCGAGGATCCATTGACTTATAGATAGGCAATGAAGGACGTTGACAAGAACGAGTGGATTAAAGCTGCGGACCTCGAAATGAAGTACATGTATTTTAATTTCATCTGGGATCTTGTAAATCAACCTGAAGGGGTAAGACTCATAGGGTGTAAATGGATCTACAAAAGGAAACGAGATGCATTATTTAAATCATATTGAAATAACTCCAAGTCTCTCTTTAATTATATTTTAATTCAAAGTAAACTAAAATACGTTAAATATATCGCATACAATTTAACGTTAAATTTCCCTAAAACGAATTTGAACATTTTCAAATTCTTTCACCACTATGTGATAGGACCTAAATAGTCCCATTTTGTCACCTCTAATCTAAGATTGTTGGAGTTATTTTATGCTTTACTTGTCTTATTTACAGGATATTTGAGCTTAGGCTAAGTCGGGAGCTGATCACGCTAATTGGTGTTAATTCAGGCCAATTACAAAGTTTTGGAGCCATCTCGGTGTCTTAGACGACGAGAAGGTGAAAGGACCCAATTCTGTTGAAACGGCCGTTAAGAATGACACCCAAAGCCAAAGATTGAAGCCCCGTACCGAGAAGAAACGAGACAAGACTGAGAATTAAGGTAGCAAGTCGAGAATCAGGGCTGGCGTCGAGACGCTGCGCCTTGGCGTCGCAATGCCGACGTGAAATTTTTCCGGAGTATAAAGTTTGCAGCGTCAAGACGGTGCCCTTGGCGTCTCAATGCCTCTGAATTTTCTATAAATATGTAGCCTCGATTTAGTCCGTCGTTAGGTTAGAATTTTGGTCTTTTTGCGATTTTCATTGTTCTTTTTACTTTTCAGCATTGTTGTAGACCTTTTTAGGTCATATTTTATGGATTATTTCATGTCTATTGTTGTTTTTACTTCATCTATGCATAGCTAATCGTATTTAGAACGTTGGATTGGGTTTATGTTTTGATCTCTAATAAGATTGGTTGTGTTTTCTGGTTTATCTTGCTATTCTTGCTATCTATTTCATTGAGTTTTGCATGTTATCCCGTTTAACCCAATACATGAGGCTAGTCTATTAGGATTCACGCCCTATACGATTACCGCTTGTGTATTCTATCGGTTATTTTTAGATAGCCACTAGGTTGAGGCAAGCCACTCTCTACGCGAGACGACCCTTGATAGGCCTGGGATGCATGTTGAAGGTTGTAGGAATTAGATTCGAATTGCATTTGAATTTAGTTCATACAATTGTGGGCCCACGATCCCAAAATGGCTAGTTTAATTAGGTTATTGTGAAATTGCTTAATCTAAAATTAGTTAGATATAATTAGTAACCGTTGCAGAGGTCTCGGATGGTTGCTATTTTATGAATAAAGGGTGGCGAGCGATACAGTTAATATTATTTAATCTTGATAATTGCAGAATTCATGGTTAGCAAGTTAATTAGCACGGGTTAGTGTAGGGGGGTCCTCCGAGAAACTCAGAAGCCGACCGGACTAATGAAATCAACATAGAATGATTATTAGAGAAAACCAGGAAACCATCGAATTAGAATCAAGCATTAGAAATCTCAATCCAATGATCCCTTTTTATGTAATTGTTCCCTATCTTATTTCTATTTTTCATGCTTAATTTTATGTCTTTTAAAATTTAGCATTTAATTATTTAATTATTTTTGCTTGTCCTTCATTATAAAAATCACCCTGTTTTCGTAAGCACGAAATTCTACAACTGCTAGCTCCCCTTCCCTGTGTTCGACCCCGACCACTATTTCTACAAAATAGTAGTAGTGTCGTGGATTATAAATTTATTTGACAACTTGGAGAATTTGACACCCTCCTGAGGACCCGTCAAATTGGCATCGTTGCCGCGGAAGGGAGTTTGCGAGTGTTTATAAGATTTTGTTTTCTTTTTGTACTTTTTCGTTTTCTTTTTGCATAGCTTAGCGATGAAATCAGCATAGCCTCGGCGTACTAGTCCCATGGCCGAGCACATGATGCAATACCTTTCCGCTCTTGATCCGAGTCATCTCCCATCTCTTAGAGACCTTGAAGTCACAAGAGAAATCATGTACATCATCCAAGCACCTGAGGAATACTCCCACAAGTACTGGGACCGCTTCAATGGGTTATGTGCACTTCCTCATAGCCCATTGTATGAGGAATCCTTGCAGTTGCACTTCATCGAAGGATTATCACCTGATGACAGAAGGATGTTGGATATAGCAACTGGCGGGGATGCACTAGACAAAACACCCAGTAAGGCTAAAGAGATAATTTCGAGCTTGGCAACGTATGTTGGACTCATCATATTTCAAGCACAAAAGGTAAATTCTTTCGATTCTTCGGATAGCCAAGATTCTGAGCAACAGGAAGAAGGTAAGTCAAATGAGGTTAGTGAGCCTGAGCTTGAACTTTCTTTATATTCTCAGTCTGATTCATGTGATATGTCACGCATGATAGGAGAAGTGGAAATAGATGATGAGTAAGCTTTGGTCGATTCTATGAAAAATTCTATTTCCCCTAAGCTTATTAATTTTGATTTGCATGAGCTAGACTTAGTGATTCTGATTGTTGACCAGTTTGTTGCTCACTATAAAGTTGTCTTGATCAGTATGTTAGAGATGATGATGGATTATTTGTTTAAATTTTCTCATGCCTTGCACACTGTGTGCAAGTTTAATTTATCTATGCAGGAGTAAATCAATAAGAAGAAAAATAAAAAGGATGTAATGAAAATGAAAGAGGTTGATTTCGGATGAGAAGCGAGGAGAATGTGGTCGAGCAACCGACCTTAAACATTTTCAAAGTTTACTGCTTTCTATTATTTCAATTCTTAGATAGGTTTATTTTTGTTAGTTGTTTTTATGTTTGTTTTCTTGTTTTGTCTGTTAGGAATGGCAATACCAAAGCGAAGCTTCTATATTTGTAAGAAAACATGATTCACCACCAACGAGCGCAGAATTTAAGGAAGTTCTATTCTTTCCCTGTGCATTGTCTTATTTTTTCATGATTTATTACATCGAGGGCAATGTAAAATTTAGGTTGGGGGTGGGGAATTATACTTTATGTTTCTGTTGGGCCTTGAGCATCTGAGCGTCAGGCCAACGTTTGTGCTTAATGAATGTCTTGCATGCTTTTTGTGTATATGCTTGTTTAAGTGATGATGATTTCCTAGGATTGACCCAAATTTTTTCGAAAATTTATTGCTTTCGATGAGTTATGACCGAGAGTGTTCAAAAAAGGAGCCTTTTCAAAATATTTCTAGGATACGTCTTGAACTTGTTTGGTGTCTATCTTGCTTTAAAGTAGGGCTTGAATGCTTAGGAGCAAGTTGCTTAGCTCATATTCCTGTTGTAACCCCGATAGTTGTAAGGTTAAGTGAGAAAGTCTAAACTTTTTTTGCAAAATAGTGTGTGGAGTCTTGCCTAGGAGAGGAAAAGAAAATATGACTGTAAAAAAAAAAAAAAGAGTGGAAAAATAAGTTAGTGAGCGCGAGCCAAAAGAAAAATCTTATGCGCGTCATTTTTATTTTGAAAGAAAAAAAAACATGTTTGCATTGAGCTTAAACGCCTAGGGGTAAAAAGAGCTACCTGCGGTGTGATCAGTTAGGCCAACCAATAGTTAAACTCGGGTTATGGGTCCCTACATTGTAGTGTGAAAGCTAGTGCCCCATCCAAAAGAAATGCAAAAAAAAAAAAAAAAAAGAGAGAGAGAGAGAGAGAGAAAGAAAGGTAAAAGGAATTCCTTGATCAGGAACCTAAGCAAGATGAAACAACCTAGTTTGTTCCATTTAGGCCTTTTAGCAATACCTTAGTGCCAGTGTATGGGGAAGATAGGATGAGAGTTGAGTAAACCAATCCCGGGCTAGTAAAGTCTTCTTTAGGTGGGATGGAGCTCTCTTGTGCAAGATAATCTTTGAAAAATTTTGATTTGTCTCCTCATTTTTCTCTATTGTGAATGTCTCTTGATTGCTTTACTTTTTGGAGTATTTGAGTCTTGAGGATTAAATCACTTTTCGATTATATGCACAACGTCTTTTTCTTTGGTATGTGTCTGCCTTGCTCGAGGACTAGCAAGATTTAGGTTGGGGGCATTTGATAGGACCTAAATAGTCCTATTTTATCACCTATAATCTAAGCTTGTTAGAGTTATTTTCGGCTTTACTTGTCTTATTTACAGGATAATTGAGCTTAGGCTATGTTGGGAGCCGATCACGAAGTTTTGGAGCCATCTCGGTGTCATGGACGACAAGGAGGTGAAAAGACCCAATTGTGTTGGAACGGGCCTGAAGAATGACACAAAAAGCCGAAGATTGAAGCCGTGTACCGAGAAGAAGCGAGACAAGACCGAGAATTAAGGCAGCAAGTCGAGAATCAGGGCTGGGGTCGAGACGCCGACGCGAAATTTGACCGGAGTACAAAGTTGGCAGTGTCGAGACGCTGCACTTAGCGTCTCGCCGCCGCCATATTTCTATGAATATGTAGCCTCGGTTTAGTCCACCGTTTGGTTAGAATTTTGGTCTTTTTGCGATTTCCTTTGTTCCTCTTACTTTCCAGCATTGTTGTAGACCTTTCTAGGTCATATTTTATGGATTCTTTCATGTTTGTTGTTGTTTTTATTTCATCTATGCATAGCTAATCGTATTTAGATCATTGGATTGGGTTTATGTTTTGATCTTTAATAAGATTGGTTGAGTTTTCTGGTTTATCTTGGTGTTCTTGTTGTCTATTTCATTGATTTTTGCATGTTATCTTGTTTAAACCAATACATGAGGCTAGTCTATTAGGATTGACGCCCTATGCGATTACTGCTTGTGTATTCTATCAGTTATTTTTAGATAGCCACTAGGTTAAGGCAAGCCACTCTCCACGGGAGACGACCCTTGATAGGCCTAGGATGCATGTTAACGGTTGTAGGAATTAGATTTGAATTGCATTTGAATTTAGTTCATACAATTCCGGACCCACGATCCCAAAGCGGCTAGTTTAACTTGTTGATTGTGAAATTTCTTAATCTAAATTTAGTTACATATAATTAGTAACCGTGACGGAGGTCTCGGATGGTTGCTATTTTATGAATAAGGGGTGGCGAGCTATAAAGTTAATATTAATTAATCTTGTTAATTGCAGAATTCGTGGTTAGCAAGTTAATTAGCACAGGTTAGTGTAGGGGGGTCCTCCGAGTAAATCAGAAGCCGACCGGACTAATGAAATCAGCATAGATCGATTATTAGAGAAAACTAGGAAGCCAACGAACTAGAATCAAGCATAAGAAATCTCAATCCAACGATCCCTTTTTATGTTATTAATCCCCCTCTTGTTTCTATTTTGCATGCTTAGTTTTTTGTCTTTTAAAATTCAGAATTTAATTATTTTATTATTTTTGCTTGTCCTTCATTCTAAAAATCCCCCTGTTTTCGTAAGCACGAAATTCTACAACTGTTAGGTCCCCTCTCTGTGTTCGACCCCGGCCACTATTTCTACAAAGTAGTAGTAGTGTCGTGGATTATAAATTTATTTGACAACTCGTAGATATTGACACCCTCCTAAGGACCCGTCACTCTGTTCTAAGGCTTAGTCCATTTGAGCTAGCAAGGGGACCTAATGGACCTACAGATCATGGGCTCCAACGATACGCGATTAACCGGTTAAACTCTTTTATCCTATTTAACCAACATTCGTTAACTAATGGGACACTCCACTATAGCCCGTAGTTGCACTCCCCTCACTGTAGATATATTTCTCAACCACCCGATATAACCGTGATCGGTAAGTCAATCCTTCACAAAGTGTTCGTAACTATAGCTAGGTCAAAAGTCCGTTTTACCCCTATAATACATTTCTTTCCTTAAGTCCCCACTGAGTCCCAAATGAAGAATTGGTATGTGGTCCGACCACTAAACCTAAAACCTCTCGGATCAATGAGAGGGTGGCACGCCTTTGTTCACGTCCCGGAGTTAGCACTTAAGGGAACAACCTCTCTACTATCACTAAAGTCGGGTAGGAGTGAATTCCATCTTGCAGGACTATGTCCCCAACTATCTACCCGGTCTTATCCCCAAAGTTGTAGGTTTATTGAGCGGTGCTGATGGACCACTCTTACCCCTGCAAATCAAAGGATAATGCCGAATAAACAGGAGTTCATAGTTAGCTCTGATTAAGATCGAGTTACCTAGTTCATCGCTTGAAATATGTCAGTTTCACAGTAAACGACCTTATAAAGTGAAAGTGACTTATTTCGCTGTCCGAACTTATACAAACTTCTTTTGTATAGGACGCCCCCACTTGCATGTCTCTGCATGAACGATCCAGGATCAAATCGTTTGCACTAAAACAAAGTGGGCTGCGTCACATAGTTTGTCCTAAGATAAGGTACCCAGTCTTATTCCTATACTATAGACCATTTAGGCTATCACTCAAACTCGATCCACTTTTATGTCAGTACATGAAGTTCGAGTGTTTCATATCATAGCCAAGGATTCTAGTTTATTGGATTTGGGTTAATTAATGCATACTTAAAATTAACCATTCAACAACCAGAAATTGAATCATTTCAATAACGTTTTATATTTAACTTTGTTACATTTACTATCCACGAGTTTTAGGACGTAAACCCCAACAAACTCCCACTTGGACTAAAACTCTAGTGGGTTGTTTATAACTCGTAGACCTAGACCATCTAGATGTCCCTTGAACACTTTTAGCCATGAGGGCCTTCGTAAATGGTTCAGCAATGTTTTGCTCTGAGGCAGTCCTCGTGACAATCACGTTCCCTCTATGCATAATATCTCAGATGAGATATACGTTTGTGTTCTATACATTCACCTCATATTTGAAACAACTTTGCAAATGAACTTCCTAAGTCCTACACACTTTTGAGCTTGCTTCATAAGCAGCAACATACTTGGCCTTTGACGGGTCCGACTTGCCGAAGGTCGTGTTGGTCAAATAAATTTATAATCCATAACACTATAACTATTTTGTAGAAATAGTGGTCGGGGTCGAACACAGGGAAGGGGACCTAGTAGACGCAGATTTTTGTGCTTATAAAACATGGGGGATTTTGGAAAGCAGGACAAAGAAAAATAAATGTCGA
The DNA here is from genome assembly GCA_017139565.1 of Luffa aegyptiaca. Classification (NCBI taxonomy): domain Eukaryota; kingdom Viridiplantae; phylum Streptophyta; class Magnoliopsida; order Cucurbitales; family Cucurbitaceae; genus Luffa; species Luffa aegyptiaca. The sequence goes on from CM029398.1 coordinate 17,422,175, forward strand.
ATGTAAGTGAGACAAAATAAGGCATACAAATGAGAAATAAGACAAAAATCAATATCATGAAAGGGATCTCTGGATTGGGATTTCTTATGCCTGACTGCTATTTTACTTGGCTTCTTAGTTTTCTCTATTGGTTGGCTTCTTGGTTACTCGGAGGACCCCCTGCACTAACCTGTGTTAATTAACTCGTTAACCGTGAATTCTGCAATTAACAAGATTAATCGATTTTATCTTTATCGACCGCCACCCCTCATACATAAAGTAACAACCATCTGAGACCTCGCAACGGTCACAAAATTATATCTAACTAATCTAGAATAAGTAATTTCACAATCACCTACTTAAACTAGTCGCTTTGAGATCGTGGGTTCACATTGTATTAACTAAATTTAAATGCAATTTTAATCTAATTCATACAACCTTTAACATGCATCCTAGGCCTATCAAGGGTCGTCTCATGTAGAGAGTGGCTTCCCTCAGCCTAGTGACTATCTAAAAATAACTGATAGAATACACAAGTGGTAATCGCATAGGGTCATCAATCCTAATAGACTAGCCTCATGTATCGGTTTAAACGGGATAACATGCAAAACTTAATAGAAACACAACAAGAACAGTACTTAAAACACGAGAAAACTCAACCAAATTCAATAGCAATCAAGGCATAATCCCAATCCAACAATATAGATGCGTTTAGCTACTTATAAACAAATTAAAAACATAAACTAATACAAAAGATTGCATAAATAATGACCAAACAAGGTCTACAAAGATGCTAGAAAGTAAAAGAGGCGAAAGAAATCGTAAAGGGACCAAATTTCTAACCTAAAGGCGGACTAAACCGAGACCTATTATCTATAGAAAACATTGTAGCATCGAGACGCCAAGGGCAGCGTTGAGACGCCACGAACTTTATACACCACTTCGTATTTGCGTCGGCGTCGAGACGCCAGGGGCAGCGTCTAGACGCCATCCCTAATCCATGCATATTGTTTTTCTTCCCGGCCTTGTCTCGCTTCATCTTGCTACGGGGCTCCAATCTTCGACTCTTGATGTCGTTCTTCAGGCCCGCTTTAATACATTTGGGTCTTTTCACCTCCTCGCTGTCCAAGACACCGAGATGACTTCAAAGCTCCATAATTGGCTCGAATTAACATCAATTTAGCGTGATTGGCTCCCGACATCATCTAACCTTAAAAATCCTATAAATAAGACAAGTAAAGCATAAAATTACTCTAACAAGCTTAGATTAGAGGTGAGAAAATAGGACTATTTAGGTCCTACCGGCCTTCAAGATAAAATTTGTGATACATCCATACTTGATGCTACGCCATCATATAGCTCCTTGTTAAGAGTGGATTCTGACGTCGATGAAGATTTCTTCTTACTCTTATCGTTGTACGAGTCAAAATCATTGTATCCTGTAAGGATCAAAATCCTCAATGCCATGCACGAGCTTATAATCCCTCATTCTCCTAAGATACTTGAGGGTATTTTAATTGCAGTCCAGTAACTTAAATGTGGACTAAATTGGTATCTCCTGACAATCCCATATTGCATACCATATGCAAGATCTAGCTGCCTGTTGCCGAGGCATAGGGATTCCGTCTCAAGTCCTCAACCTCTTGAGGTGTCTTAGGACACTACTCCTGTGAAAAATGAATTCCATGTCAGATAGGTAACTAACCGTTCCTGGAATTCTAATCTTATATCTAGCCAACACTTTGTCCATATAAGATACTTGAGACAGAGCTAGCAATATGTTCTTGCTATTCCGTATGATTTCGATTCTAAGAACAAATGTAGTCCTTTTCCAGATCTTTTATTTGGAATAGGGTTGCTAGCTAACCTTTTAATGTCAGTTTTGATAAACTATATCATTCCCAATGAGTAGGATATCAATTATATACTAAACTAAGAAAAAGCTACTAAACCATTGATAATTCTTCTGCCAACACAAGGCTTACCAATATTCTGGGCAAAACTATAAGATTTAATTGTGCATTAAATCTTATATTCCAACATTGAAACCGTCAGTGCAATCCATAAATGGATCGGTGAAGGTTGCAAACCTTTTGCTCTAGATCCTGGACTATGAACTCTTTTGATCAATACCAGACTGAATTGAAGTACTCATACTTCATTATCAAGGTTATCCCTTTGACTCGATTGTATTTATCAATGTCATCCATGGCCTGATTAAAGGTCATTGGATCCTCGATATTGTCATCAGCTATGACAATCAGAGTTTCAATTAGACTCACATAGTATTTATTAGGTTGATTAACAACCCTCCCACTACCTTGAGGCTTTCTCAAAAATTGAGAAGGACAGGACTGACATAATGTGCCAGCTCGATCAATAACCCCTTGTTGAAGGATTAGTTTGGTCAACAACTTTTGTTGGAAAACTAGTTTGATCAAGAACCTTTGTTGAAGAACAAATCTTATCAACAACTCTTTGTATACATTTGTAGCTTTACTATGTAATTTACTTAACACTATCTTACTGCGTGGTTTGTGATCTCTAACGTGGTCTTCTTCTAAGAAAACATGTGTTTGTCTTATTTTGAAAGAAGTATTCATTACTCGTTTCTTTTGGAATAACCTACAAATAGGTACACTTTCAAATAAGGTTCCAATTCCTTCGGGTTTGTCTCAAGCATATATGCAGGACATCCCTAAGTTTTGAAACGACATAAACATACTTTATGCTCTTTTCAGAGTTCAAATAATATTTCAGAAACATTCTTTTTAGAGAACCATATTCGTATTTTAAACTACAGTCTTTACTGCATAACCCAAAACGAGTTTAGGCAACTCAGCATAATTTAATAACTAACGAACCATGTCTAACAAGGTTCTGTTTCTCCTTTTCGATACATCACTCTACTATGATGTACTTGGTGTTTTAGACTTAGGACGTAACTCCACATTTTATCAAATAGTCGTGGAATTTTTAGTCCATATACACTCCACCTCGATCATATCGAAGTGTCCTTATCATTCTACCTAATTTTGGTTCTTAACCTCGTCCTTATACTCCTTGAACATTTCAAGACTTAAGACCTACGATGTATTAGGTAGAGACAGTGCATCTTGAACAACCATCAATTAAAACTAATGAATTGTTCATTCCCTGTTTGAGCTTTGACGTACATTGATTAAAAAAAAATAGAATATATTAGCTCTAAGGTTTCTTTGGCACGATAACTGATAGCGAGCATAACTAGCTAGTTTTCCCTAATTAATTTAGGTAGTCTTTTATATTTAATTGGCCAAAATTATGCATGTTTTGTGCTTTATTTGTAGGAATTATGTTTTGGAGTTAAATCGAGAAATGGGAGCTAATTGGATGTTCGGGATGCGAAAAGAGGCCAAAGGAACGAAAAGAATCGAGTTGGAAGCATATGAAACAGGGCAAAACCATTGACCAACATCGAGACCCTCCAAACAGGGCGTCTCGACACTCAGACTTTCCTTCTCTGATCACGCGGCAAAAGGTCACAGCATCGAGACGCTGTGACCATAGCGTCTTGACGCTCTCGGTTCATTCCTAAACAGAATGGGCGGAATTGCGACAGCGTCTCGACGCTGCCTCTATAGCGTCGCGACGCTAGGCCAATTTTTCCCTACTTATAGTTTGCGATTAGGTCAATTGGGGGGACTTCTTTTGGGACAATTATGGCCGAAAACTCAGAGAAAGATCCTCTTTGGAAGCTGAAGCAAGTGGTGGAGAGCGGGATTGAAGACTTTGTTCGTGGAGATCGTGACGGGGACGTGCGGTCTCGGCCACTTAGTTTTTAATCTTCTTTCCCTCTTACTTTAGTTAGTTTTTATGGCTTTTTCATGCTTAGTTTTTCTTGTAAAGCCATGTATGAGTAGCTAAGCTTGTTACTTATGGATTCATGTTGTCTTTTTAGTTTAAGGATTGATTTATGGGTTGAATTGTGCAATTGTTTTATGTTCGCATTCTTAATTTAATGCTTTCCATTAATTGGCCACTAGTTGAATGATCTAAGTGTTGAGTCTTGCTCGGGAGAGGGGATTTAGCGTAGACTTAATTAAGATTGCATGACTAAAGTAGAAATTCTAAACTCGTGACAGAATTTAGAGTAACTTTAGAATTGGTCAAAAATAACTAAATGCCTTGCATGTTAAAGAACTTAGATAGGGATATCAAGTTACTTAATTTGCATGAGAATCAATTATACTCAGGAGAGGTAGTTGTGATTAAAGGTTCTTAGACTCATAAGACCATTGTGCGTTATAATTCATTCCCTAAAATCAATCCTAGATTAAATCGACGAAATCAATTCCCTAAGTATTCTCTCAATTGAATTTCACATGTTTAATTTGCATCATCTTAGTTTCTAAAATTCTCTATTTTTTTCGTCCCTAAATAAAATTGAACAAGAATATTCATGGTAGTTAATCTAACTTAAAAATCTAATCCAGAGGACGACACTCGATTTCACAATCACTTTACTATTACTTGACCCGTGCGCTTGCGGTAGGAAAATTCTACATCGAGTTTTTGGCGCCGTTGTCGGAGATTGGCACATTTAGTTAGATTAATATTGTGAAAAAATTGTTCGGTCTTAATTTAGGGTGTATTTTTATTTTCCTAGGTTGATTGCATTTTTTTTCCTTATTTGTTTTTCTTTCCTTATTTGTTTTCTTTTAGTTTAGTATTTTTTTTTCTTTTTTTTTGTTTTTTCTAATATTTGTCTTTGTTTTCCTTAATTAGTTAGTATTTTTCCTTTTCTAGATTATATTTTTCCATATTTAGATTAGTTGTTTTCTTTTGTAGTTTCCTTCCTTAATTGTTTTCTTTCCTTTTCTATTTTCTTTCCTTTTTAGGGTAGTTTAGGTTGTGTATGAAAAGGAATAGGGAATTGACTTTAGTACCTTTGGATCCCGAGATCGAGAGAACAATTCATAGGCTTCGAAGGGAGAATAGAGAAAATATTCAAATGGCCGACCCAAACCCACCTGAGGAGCCTATGCCTATTAGATACTACTTTCAGCCTGTGTTTCAAGGGCAACAATCGGGGATTGTCTATGCCCCGATGAATGCCAATAACTTTGAGATAAAGATCGGTCTCATTCAGATGGCTCGAGATTGTGCTTATAGAGGATCGCCCACCGAGGACCCAAATTCTCATCTAAAATCCTTTTTAGAAATTTGTGGGACGGTAAAAATAAATGGGGTTTCTGAGGATGCCATCCGCTTACGCTTGTTTCCTTTTTCTTTGCAGGATAAAGCACGAGATTGGTTGCAGTCTATTCCCCCTAGAAGCATCACCACTTGGGATGCTTTGGTCTAGGCCTTTCTGAAGAAATTTTTCCCTCCTGCAAAGACGGTCAAGCTGAGGACCGAGATTGGGGCGTTCCAGCAACAATTTGGTGAGCAGTTGTTCGAGGCATGTGAGCGTTACAAAGAGCTGTTGAGGAAGTGCCCCCAGCATGGATATCCTGATTGGTTGCAAATTCAATTGTTTTATAATGGTTTAAACCCAAGTACTAAGACTGTTGTTGATGCAGCTGCAGGTGGGACTCTGTTGTCAAAAACAGTTGAGAACTCTAGAACTTTGCTGGAGGACATGGCCACCAACAGCTATCAGTGGCCATCTGAGTGGTCTGCACCGAAAAAGATTGCTGCTGGAGTTTTTGAAATCGATAAGGTAGTGCACTTCAATCCCAAATGTCTTCCCTCGCTAATGCTTTTCTGAAATTTTCAGCTACAGGGAGTGCACAGTTAATTGAATCAGCAGTTGCTTTAGCATCTCAGTCTCAGGAGGAGACCATCGAACAGGTTCAGTACATATCAAATTTTAATTATAGGGGATATAATAATAATTATACACCTACACATTATCTTCCTAACAATAGGAACCATGAAAGTTTTTCTTATGCTAATAATAAGAATGTTTTTAATCCTCCTGGTTTTGCCCCTCAAACTCAAGAAAATAAAAAATCTTTAGAGGATCTTGTTGGAGCTTTCATTGTAGAGTCTTGTAATAGGACAAACAAATTGGAGGAGGCAGTCATTGCCATCAACACCACAGTGAACGGCCAATGTGCAGCCATCAAAAACATTGAGACTCAACTGGGACAGTTGGTAAGTGTTGTAAACACCATGAACAAATGTAAGGCCCCAGCTGAGCAGGAGAAAACCCAAATGGAGTACTGTAAGGCTATTACTGTGCACTAGGAGGAGGTTGAAGAGGAGCATGAGTCTGAGGAGTATGACACGCCTACTAAGGAAGTCGAGGAGGACACATCATCAGATGAAGCTGAAAAGCCTGAACCTGAACCTCATATTCCTTCTCCCACAATGATGGTCCTTAAAGAAAAGAAGAGTAAAAAGAAAAAGAAGAATAATCAGGTTCAGTTTGAATAATTTATGAATGCTTTTATGAATCTGAACATTAATATTCCCTTTGCAGAGGCGCTAGAGATGCCCCAATATAACAAGTTCATGAAGGAATGGCTGGCAAAGAAGAGAAAGGAAAAGAAGGTTGATACAGTCTATCTCGCTTCAACATGCAGCACCAGAGTTCAGCAAAAGGTACCTGAAAAAGTAACAGATCCAGGGAGTTTTTCTATTCCTTTTAGCTTTGGTACATATTCTTTTAAAGCGTTGTGTGATTTAGGCGCTAGCATCAATATTATTCCTTTATCCTTGTGCAAAAAGTTAGATATAAGTGAGATTAAATCTACTCCTGTTAGGCTCCAATTGGCTGATCAGTCTGCAGTTAGTCCAGTTGGCATTATAGAGAATGTTTTAATCAGAGTGGGTAGATTTTTCCTCCCTATTGATTTATATGTCATGGATATGATGGAAAATCCATCAATGCCTGTCATACTAGGAAGACTATTCCTCGCTACTGGGCGAGTTATTATTGATATTAAGCGTAGGGAGCTCACCTGGTAGAGTCCACAATGGAAATGAGATATTTAAAGTTGTGGAAGACTCTAAAGATCGTTCTGAAGCGCTCGTGATGGGCTACAAGAAAGGTGCAAGCAAAAGCACCTCTGGTGGATTCACAGAAAAAAAGCCTTCTTGATGCATGCATGTTCAACACGTCTAGCTAAAGACGTTAAACAAGCACTTATGGGAGGCAACCCAAGTAAGTTTCGTTGAGTTTTTCTTTTGCTTTTGATTTATTGTTTGTTTTTTTTTTTTTTTTTTGTAGGTCTTGTGATCCCAATTTCTTCACTGCTTGCAAGCTTCCATAAAGAGATCATCGTTATTCCAGGGCAGTATTGTTCACTACTTCCATTCTTTTATTGTTCTCATGCTTGTTTATGCCTTATTTTCTTTATACATTGAGGACAATGCATGTTTTAAGTTTGGGGGTGGAATATCATGTTTTTGGAGCCCTTGAGCATCTGAGTTCGGGCTATATTTTCGAGCTTTCTATGATTTGAGCATGTGGTTGTTTTGTGGATGCTATTTTTGCATGACTATGATTTCCTAAGATAGACTTTCTTGTCAATTTTCAAGCTTTTGATGAGTTGTAAGCATGAGTGCCCAAAAAGAGAGACTTTTTAAACTTTTTCTAGGAGATGTCTTGCATGAGTAGAGTATCTTTCTTGGCTGGATTTGGATTTGAATGCTTAGGAGCGAATTATTAGGTTCATATGTTTTTTGTCACCTCGATAGGTGTAGGGAATAGCTAAAGAGTTAATTTTTTGCAAATTAGCATGTTTTATCTTGTTTAGGAGGAAAGAAAAGAAGATTTGCTTATCATGCTCATAAAGAAAAAAATCATTATGGTTGTTACAAATTGAAAGAAAAATAAAGTCATGACTTATGCGTGCAATGCAATGTTTAATAAAGATTTAGGGAAAAAGTGCTACCCCAGTTGTGATCAGTTAGGTCAACCAAAGAGTAAAACTTGGGTTAAGGGTCCCTGCAATAGGTGTGTGAAAGCTAGTGCCACATATAAATGCATGTTGTAATATTTAATTTTAAGCACCTAAGTATGGATGAAAACAAACTAATTTGTTCCATTGACTTGTTAGTGAATCCTTAGTGCCAGTGTAGAGGGAAGATGAGTTGAGAGTTTAGTAATTCAATCTCGAGCTAGTAGAGTCTAATCTAGTTAAGTTAGATCTCGCTTGTGCAAGTTAATTTTGGAAAACTTTTGATTTGTCTCCCTCATTGGTCCTTATGTGCATGTCTCTTGATTTCTTGATTATTGACTTTTGAGCCTTGAGGATTGAGTCATGTTTGTTGAATCCATTCTTCAACTGTATGCTTGATTTTAGTTTGCTCGAGGACTAGCAAAAGCTTAAGTTTGGGGGTGTTTCATAGCAAGCATAGCTAGCTAGTTTTCCCTAATTAATTTAGCTAGTCTTTTATATTTAATTGGCCAAAATTATACATTTTTTGTGCTTTATTTGTAGGAATTATGTTTTGGAGTTAAATCGAGAAATGGGAGCTAATTGGATGTTCGGGATGCGAAAAGAGGCCAAAGGAACGAAAAGAATCGAGTTGGAAGCATATGAAATAGGGCAAAACCATTGACCAACGTCGAGACCCTCCAAACAGGGCGTCTCGACGCTCAGACTTTCCTTCTTAGATCACGCGGCAAAAGGTCACAGCGTCGAGACGCTGTGACCATAGCGTCTCAACGCTCTTGGTTAATTCCTAAACAGAATGGGCGGAATGGCGATAGCGTCGCGACGCTACGCTAAATTTTTCCCTACTTATAGTTTGTGATTAGGTCAATTTGGGGGACTTCTTTTGGGACAATTATGGCCGAAAACTCAGAGAAAAATCCTCTTTGGAAGCTGAAGCAAGTGGTGGAGAGCGTGATTGAAGACTTTGTTCGTGGAGATCGCGACGGGGACGTGGGGTCTCGACCACTTAGTGTTTAATCTTCTTTCCCTCTAACTTTAGTTAGTTTGTATGGCTTTTTCATTCTTATTTATCTTGTAACGCCATGTATGAGTAGCTAAGCTTGTTACTTAGGAATTCATGTTGTCTTTTTAGTTTATGGATTGATTTATGGGTTGAATTGTGCAATTGTTTTACGTTTGCATTCTTAATTTAATGCTTTCAATTAATTGGCCACTAGTTGAATGATCTATGTGTTGAGTCTTGCTCGGGAGAGGGGATTTAGCGTAGACTTAATTAAGATTGCATGACTAAAGTAGAAATTCTAAACTCATGACGGAATTTAGAGTAACTTTAGAATTGGTCAAAAATAACTAAATGTCTTGCATGTTAAAGAACTTAGATAGGGATATAAATTTAGTTAATTTGCATGAGAATCAATTATAATCGGGAGAGGTAGTTGTGATTAAAGGTTCTTAGACTCATAAAACCATTGTGCGCTATAATTCATTCCCTAAAATCAAACCAAGATTAAATCAATGAAATCAATTCCCTAAGTATTCTCTCAATTGAATTTCACATCTTTAATCTGCATCGTCTTAGTTTCTAAAATTCACTACTTTTTGGTCCCTAAATAATATTGAACAAGAATATTCATGGTAGTTAATCTAACTTAAAAATCCAATCCAGAGGACGACACTCGATTTCACAATCACTTCACTATTACTTGACCCGTGCGCTTGCGGTAGGAAAATTTCACATCAATAACCTTTTTCTTTGGTAAAAGGTTATTGAAGTCATCTTACCTTTAAGACATGACTTATAGGGAGGTAATGAATTGTCTTCTAACCTGTTTCGAAGTTCATTTTAGGCCAATCTTCAATCCTATTGAAATTTAATATGCCCTATCCTCAATTGCCAAAGATAGGTGCTTTGAGAAACATGTTGCCTTTTGGTTGAGTTGCAGCAGTTTAAATATCTCATGATATAAAATCGCTCTAGACTCTATCGGTCTTAAAACGATATGTTTGTTCTTTATGTTTGCATAACAAATATTGGCATCCTTTTGAAATGAACAGTTCATATATTAAAAGGTAACATAATAGCCCTGTTCTTGCAAACAAGATATAGGAATCAAAATTTCTTTTAATCTGAGGAACTATATACATCAAATAATATGTATTATTCCTGGAGAAGAATAACTTTTGTCTCCCACTGCCATAGCCGAGATGAACTCTTCTATGTTAACTCTAAGAGTCATTGCAACTAGTTCACACCTAGTGCTAGAAACTCATTCCTTGAAAAGAACATACGTGATTTAGTGGGCCCTGAATCAAATATCCAGGTAGAATCACAATCCATACTAAACACGTTTTTAAGACGAATAAATCATATTTAGAGTCTTGGGACATGTTCCTTTTTGGCTAGGTAGTTTGTTATGTCATGAATATTTCAAAAATAAATTTAGACACAACATCGTAAGGGCATTCCACCTTTTAAGACCATTTCCAAATCACTCACCACGATCTTAGTGTTTAAGTTCGTTTTCTTAGTCGTATGTTTCTATACCAATAATGTTTTTAGCATACAAAAGAGGCATTTATAGAACCTATACTTATTGCTAAAAACAAACAAATAAACTTTAAATTGGTTGTCTAACATTTAACCCTTTACCTAATCCAATCAATTTAGCAAAAGCAATTACGCGCCCTATAAATCATAATTCTTTTGCAACGATACTTCAGACGGTTAGAGTGACTCCCACCGAGGGGTGATTAGCCACTCCTCCTCTGAACTGAGACGTTTTCAACCAATCGCTAACAGCATAATCACCCATATCCTGTTAGTGTTTAGTTATCGATGTCTAGTCAAGAAATCATTAACAACTTAATAATTTTCTATAAGTGTGACCCTCCATTTTCAGATCCCAGAGGACGGTCCCAGTAATGCTACCGAATGGAAAAGCAAATGTTGGGAATGGCCCTAAGAAACCCTATCCATTTCTGGAGTTTGCGTTGTTTCGAATCCAATGTTACATCCCTCCAAATGGTGTAGTAGCTCCAGCGCATACTTAGCAGGCCCAACATAGGAATCTCACGGTGCAACCCTATGGAAGAGACCGCAGGATGTGTTGACACACTTCCTTCACCCACTTACTATGAATACTTTCTACGTTCACCTTGATATTGATTTATGCAAATACCTTCCGAATGGAGCAGTTGTGTTAGTAAGCAACACGCGGCCAAGCATAAATCTCATGGTGTGAACTTTAGGGAGAGTGTGACAAGAAAACGATTTATTTTCATATACATTTTTCCTCCCACTAAGTATTTTAAAGATTAGGGTCTTTTACTTAGGTAAATTCCGGCTAAACAAATCTATCTAAGTTTATGACTTATATTTAACTTTTTTAAATAAAGTCTTTACTCAAATGTCTAGGCGAATTAAACTCTTTTAATTTCCTAGCGACATTGCATGTTAATAAGACCGTGGTTAATTCAACTCAAGTACCAGACCATTTGCCGGGAGAGTTCCCTTATAACCACAGCCTTATATCCTACTTAACATATCTTGACTCTATTAAAAATACTAAGTAGGAGAACCTTCTAATCCTATTAGAAAAGTGATATTGGGTCTGATTTATTTCAAACGTTTTAAAATTAATTCATTATCCTAATATGCTATGTTAGCATGCAACTCTTTGTTATAGGTTTGACGGTTTCTATTAATTAACCTTATAACTATTATAACTTTTAATGAATTAATCGTATAACATGATTCTAATGGCAATGAAAACATATGACAATCAAAATTCAAGTTATATAAAACTAATCACCATTCACAAAGCAAAAACATTTTGAAACAACCTACGTCTAGGTTATTTTCAACGACATAACTATTACGCTATGATGTCTAGGTGATAAAACGTCACATCGCTCACGCATGCTCATAAAACCGGGTTAACCTAACTCAAGTACCGACTCGATGCCCAGGTAGGAGGTGTTCTGTAAACTGTCAGCTTAAATACCTCCAGCCTTAGACAGCATCTCGTCGGGTGAGTTCTCTTTTAACCTTAGCTTTACAAGATATCGACCTATTCTATGCGAATCGTTTGAGATTGGATTTCGTTAATCCTAAGTGACCATGCATTTATCGTTTTTATAGGTTTTAACGTCTATATCGATTTTATAACACTTTATAATATAGACAACCTATAACATTCATCTATGCTAAGGTGGTTTCATGTTGCATGCTTGTTCGTTTTCTTTTATTAATATAACGCTTATATTTAAACATTCATAAACGAAAGATAAAAACAGTCTGCCATGCATCTATCATGAAACCTAACATGCATTCCTTTTATTATAACTCTTATAATTAATTACTAATGCATGATAAATGTTTTCCTATGGTGGGATTTTTTTTTTAAATCTATATGACATACATTATGCATATTCAATTCTAATTTAATTATAACATACATTCCTAATGCATAAATAACTAGACACACTAAAGCAGACCGGTTTTGGCATCCAAGCAATCTAAACTAGCTAAATTATTACATTAATAATTAAATAAATGGTTGAACCGCCTTGGATAGCTCCTGAACCGGCCCCGAACCTTTCAAACTTGCTTGAACCATTCAAAATTGACTCGAATCAGACTCAAAAGGCATGGAAGATACTGAACAAGGTTTGAACCAACTGAACCGGACCGAGAAGCGGTGAACCGGACCGAGAAAATTGCATCTCAACCGAACCACTGTTTGAATCTGCAAATCGTGCCTTTGAAAATTCCTCAGCGTTGAGACACTGATGAACAGCGTCTCGACGCTATTCATACAGTAGCCCAGATTTCGTGTGCTCTGTTCTTTCGACCAGCGAGCATGTTTCCTTCTGCGATCGATTACAGCTTAATTACAACTCTGATGACTCCCAAATTTTTACAGACTCTAGCCAACACATTCAACAATTGAAAATAAACCACAAAACTCGAAATTAATGGAAATCAAGTGCCCAAACCACGCTCTGATACCAATTGAAGGAGTGAAGAACACTCGAGCGAAAGCGATTATGGATCTTATGCCTTGATTTTCATTAATTTCTCAAGAACAAGCATGCTGGAATTTGTAAACAAAAAACAGAGGAAACCGAATATAAACTTTGGAGCTCAAATTTGTTGATCTCTTGGGTTGTTTCTCCACACGATCTTGACGTGGACCACTGCTAGAGCCTTCCCCGCTATTCTCCGTCCTAGAACGGGCTTGTGGGAACCCGAGGATGATGAAAATAAGGAAGAAAGGTATGATTTTGAGAGCTTGGATCTCACGGTTTTGGAGAGAAGTTTTTGTGTCTTTTCTTTCATTCTTTGATCAGCATGCAATCCACTGCTTTAACACTCTTTTAAAGATTGAATTATGCTATATGTTTCAACCTCATGAAGACAAACACATAGGTATTGAATAGGTGGTAAAATAGGTGTTTTATTTTCAATGAATGTTCCATGAAAACACACCAATTTTGAAATTGATTTTCTTCTCGATTTCCAAATTAAAATCAATTCTGTTGGGTTTAATGTCCTATAAACTCGTAGTTTGTAAATCATTAAACATATTCTATTTTCAATCAAGATGTTATTGAGGTTATTCAGTAAAAGATGTTATTGAATATGTAAATTGCGAATGATTAACCTAAATCAAATAAACTAAGATCCTTGACTATAAAATGAATACTCGAACTATATGTAGGGACATATCGTAGGATCAAGTTCAAGTTTATAGTCAAAATAGTCTATAGTATAAGGATACGGTTGGGTGCTTTATCCTGGTGCCACTATGGACGCGGCCCACTTTGTATTAAGTACAAACGATGAGATCCTAAGTCGTTCATGTGGAGACATGCGAGTGGGGGCGTCCTATGCAATGAGTTTGCATAAGACAGGACCACGAAATAAGTCACTTTCTCTTTATAACGCCGTTTACTGAAGAAACTGACTATTTCTCATAGATGACCTAGGTAACTCGTTCTTAATCCTGAGCTAACTATGAACTCCTGTTTATACGAGATTATCCTTTGATCTGCATGGGTGAGAGTGGCCATCATCGCCGACTCAACAAGCCTACCATTTTGGGGATAAGATCGAATAGATAGCTGGGGACATAGTTTTGCAAGACGGAATTCACTCCTACCCATTTAAGGGATAGCATAGAGGTTGTTCTCTTAAGTACTAACTCCAGGACTTGAACAAGGGACCCCACCCTCTCGTTGGATCGAGAGGGACTTAGGTTTGATGGTTGGACAACAAACCGATTGTTCATTAGAGGATTAGTGGAACTTAAGGAACAAGAAGTACTATAGGGGTAAAACGGTTTTTTGACCTAGCTATAGCTACGAACAACCTGTGAAGGAACGACTTACTGAACATGGTTAAATCAAGTGGACGGAAATATATCTATAGTGAGGGGAGTGCAACTATCGGGCTATAGTGGAGTGTCTCGGTAGTTAACGAATGTTGGCTAGCTTAGATAATGAGATTAGTCGGTTAGCCTCGAATCGTTGGAGCCCATGATCTATAGGTCCATTAGGTCCCTCTACTAGCTCATATCGGATTAAAGCTTAGAACATAATGATAGGAATCTTTGAATCGTTCAAAAACGGGAAATAGGGCATTATCGTAAAAAGTGTTTGACACAATGATTTAATTATGAATTAAATTAGAAATTGAGAGATAAGATATTTAAAAGTGTTTTAAATACCATATATATGTATTAGGAATCATATATAATTTATGGCACTAGGTGATAATGATTAATTGGATTAATCATGTCAAAATTACTTGGAATTGTCCCAATTAATTGCCTAAAAATCAAATTCAATTTTGAATTGAAATTGGAATGAATTGCAAGCTGAAAATTCAGAATTAAGATTCAAATTTTAGTGGATTTAGTGGCATTCCCACTCTTGCATGATGATGCATAGTGGAAAACAACACAACCATGCACTAGTTGCATGTGTTGTGAGTTAAACACCTAGAATCCACTTTGAGTTGCATTTTCACCATGTGTCTAGTGTCATGAAGCTTGTCTTTGCATGGAAGAGGTCTATTTAAGAGCTTGAATCAGATTCAAAGGCTGAGAGAGGGATTTACCTACTGTTATGCTGCTGGAATTTCCTCTCAATCAAACACACCTCCATAGATCTCTCAAGAGCTTGATCCTTCAAGCATTCCCTTCCCATTCCCTATCTCTATAAGACTCCCACAAGTCGTTCTTGTCCCGGAGAATAGTAGAGAAGACTCTAGAGGTTGTCCAAGGAGCATAGGAGAAGAAAACACCACAAGGAGTTCCTCATTAGTGAGCTACAAAGGTTGGTGTTCTCTAAACTCTCTATTCTGTCTTTTCTAGAACATGCATGCTTTAGGAGCAAAATTGAATGTCTTAAGTGCTTTCGATCTTCAATTGCTTCCGCATGTGTTATATGAACACCTTCAAATTCTAATAATTGAATTTAATTAATTTAAATAATTAATTAAACATTTTAATTAATTATAATTATCTTAATTTAATATCAAAATATCAAATTAAATAATTGTATCAATCCCTATCTCTCTCAAAACCCGTTTTTCTGAATATGAATCACCATTCAAATTCAAATCGAACATGTATCGAATACATGTTTGCATTATTTAAATCATATTTAAATAACTCCAACTATCTCTTTAATTATTGTTTAATTCAAGGATTAAACTAAAAACGTTAAATATATCGCATACAATTTAACGTTAAATTTCCCTAAACCGAATTTTAATATTTTCAAATTCTTTCATCACTTTGTTCTAAGGTTTAGTCTGTTTGAGCTAGCAGGGGGACCTAATGGACCTACAGATCATGGGCTCCAACGATACGAGATTAACGGGTTAAACTCGTTTATCCTAGTTAACCAACATTCGTTAACTAACGGGACACTCCACTATAGCCCGTAGTTGCACTCCCCTCACTATAGATATATTTCTGTCCACCAGATATAACCGTGATCAGTAAGTCAATCCTTCACATATTGTTCGTAACTATAGCTAGGTCAAAAGTCCCTTTTACCCCTATAGTACATCTTGTTCCTTAAGTCCCCACTGAGTCCCTAATGAACAATTGGTTTGTGGTTCAACCACTAAACCTAAAACCTCTCGGGCCAATGAGAGGGCGGCGCGCCTTTGTTCATGTCCCAGAGTCAGCACTTAAGGGAACAACTTCTCTATTATCCCTAAAGACGGGTAGGAGTGAATTCCATCTTGCAGGACTATGTCCCCAACTATCTACACGGTCTTATCCCCAAAGTTGTAGGTTTATTGAGCGGTGCTGATGGGCCACTCTCACCCATGAAAATCAAAGGATAATCCCGAATAAACAAGAGTTCATATTTAGCTTAGGATTAAGATCGAGTTACCTAGGTCATCGCTTGAAATTTGTCAGTTTCATAGTAAACGACGTTATAAAGTGAAATCTATCGATGATAGGTTTCTATCAGTGATAGAATCGTATCACTGATAGATTTCTATCACTGATAAAAACTTCTATCACTGATAAAAACTTCTATCACTTATAGAAAACTATCATTTTTATTTCTAAAACCTATGTCACGGATTTTGTTTCTATAGATGTCGATGCAAAACAATATGGAAATTGAACCGGAAGAAAAGATAAACACAAACGGAAGTTGAAATTTAAAGAAGGGGAGACCTCAACAAAAAAAAAAAAAAAAAAAACAAACAAAACAAAAGGTATGTACAAATTATCACGTAATCAAATACACTATTATTGGTTTCTATCAAATACGCTATTGGTTTCTATCAGCGAAAAATTTCTTTTAGTGATAGAAATCGATCTATGTGATTCTATCAGCGATGGATTCTATCGGTGATAGAAATGAAAACAGGGGCAAAGTGGGAATTAAAAAAATGATTTAAAAAATGTCCTATATTTCCAATTTTTTTTTATAAAACTTGCTATATCTGTAATTACCCATTAGATTTTAGCAACCCATTACAATTTTCCCTCAAACTTTATACAAATGAATTGTAGAATCAAATCTGATTTTATAAACTTTATTTTATATAATTAGTGCATACACGGTTACTTAAGGTAAAAAAACTCTGGATTATAAAGAAAATGAAAGAAAATAATTGATTTTTATTAAAAAAAAAAAGTAAAAGAAGAACCGTTGACGCTTTTCGTTTTGGCATCGACAAAATTTCTCTTGACGAGGTCTAATTTTTTACTTTTTCTGACGTTTTTGTTTTCATAAAAAAACCCTAATTCTAGCGACATGAAACAAATAAAATATATATCGCTTTAAAAAGGTAAAATTGAAACAAATCGAAATGAATAGCGTTGATATAATTAGTCTAGTTCATTAAAAATGCATGCCACACTTTTGTAAATGTCGCAAGTGGATGAAATGTTGTGTGAATTTATGAATTTGTAAAACTTTAAAACTTCTCTTCGTTTTTCACATGAATCAAATTGCATTCTTTCATTATAATGGACCCAATTTCCATTCAAGTCATTTTTATTTCCCTAATGTGTGGTGCAATATAATTCAATACATTATACAAAAAGAAATTAAAATGAAATGGAGTAGAGGAAAATATATCGAAATAATCAACGAATAATTATGTAATAATACATCTACGGACAAGGTATTTATGAGATTTTAAGTCCATACAGGGTTTTTAGCACATGGGCACATTATTATTATGGATTGAATTGGGAGCAAACCATCTAATTGGACCTTTAGGCTTGCAACTTAGAATGGCTGAGTGGTCTATTTGTGGACTCGTGCTTGCTATCTCCGAAACTTTTAAAGTGTTGAAATCATTAGAACTTGGAGCCTCATTAGTTACCTGTTGAGATGATAATTCATTGAATGGTGTTGCATTAGCAGGTGTTGTTGCTTTTAAAACTTTCCGGTTGGGTACTGAAGCGAGGATGACTCTAGAAGTTGTCGTGAGTGTGAAAGGAAAACACATGGTAAAGAGGAGGAAGGAGATGAAATGGAAAGAACGACGTTGCGAAGTCATTGATGAATAACAAATAATTTCAAAAAATAGATGAGTTATTTGAATTGAGTTTTTGGGTTATTGGCTGATCACATGAATGAATTATGGTGTTGTGCATTAAGTCTTAAATAGGATTGCATATAGATGAGAGAGAAAGTCCGTTGTAGAAATTTGGTGAATTCAGTTGTGGTTTTGGTGTTTCTTTCTCTATATTTGTGCATTTCATAATTTGATTTTTACTAAATTCATAAAAAACTAAACAACTTAAACAACCTAATTAAATAGGGAATGCATGATAAATTTTTTGTATGTAGATTTATAAATTTACCATTTTTATTTATTGTGTAGTCATTTTCTTCTATGATAAAGAGTTTAATATTAAATTAAATGTTGCTCCTTACAAAAAAAAAAAAAAAAAAGCAAAAAAGAAAAAATAATATCAACAGAGGCTCGACACTCAAGCGAAAGCGATTACGGATTTTAGGCTTTTGATTTCATTAATTACATAAAGGAAAATCATGCTTCCAAAAACACGAAAAATAGAGGCTCGTGAAAACTAACCTTTTGGAGCTCGATTGGAGCGTTTTGTTGGATGATTCTCAGCACGATCGAGTCGTGGACGACCACCGAGATCTTGACCGCTATTCTCTGGCCTTAGAACGAGCTCGTGGGAGCTTGGAAGTGATGAAATTTCAGAAGAAAGAATTGGGATTTCATGCTTGAGTCTAGCCATGGAGTTTTCTGTTTTGAGAGAATATGTTGAAATCAACTTCCAAATCCTTCCAGCCAAGAGCACTAACTCATTCTCAAGCAAAAAAGACACATTTATATTAAAAAAGAAGGAATGTTAGGTGTCTTCCATCTAAACATTGCATGAGCAATGTCATTCAATTTGGTGTCAATTGAATTGATTTTGCATGAAAAATTATTTTCAAATAAAACAAATTTTCATAATTAATTTCATGTAAAATTAATTCATATAATTTATTTTAAATAAAATTAATAATAAATTAAATAATTTTAATTAATTATACTTATTTAATATAATATAAAATATTATATTAAACAATTACACCTTTTCCGACGTCTTTCAAGTACCGGTCGATCGAATATGAATACCTATTTCATATGTAATATCAAACCGAACATGTATCGTATACACATTATTTAAACAACATTTAAATATATATATCATATTCTCTCAATAGTTTAATTCATAATTAAACTATAATACGTTAATTATACATCGCATATAATTACACTACAAAAAAATTGACCTATTTCGACCATATTTTATCGAAGGTTATAAAAAACCTTTGAAAAATATATACATTTTATCAAAGATATTTAAATAACCTTTGATAAATATCTACCTTTATCAAAGGTTATTAAAAACCTTTGATAAAAGTATAATATTTATCAAAGCACCTTCAGAACCTTTGAAAATTATATTATCTTTTTATCGAAGGTATTTAAAAAACGTTTTATAAATATCTATTTTTAACAAAGGTTCTTAAAAACCTTTGAAAAAGATATAATATTTATCAAAGAACATTGAAAACCTTTGAAAATTATATTATCCTTTGTCGAACGTATTTAAAAAACTTTTGATAAATATTTACACTTTATCGAAGGTTATTAAAAACCTTTGAAAAAGATATAAATTATATTATCCTTAATCGAATGTATTTAAAAAACCTTTGATAAATATCTACGTTTTATTGAAGGTTCTTAAAAACCTTTGAAAAAAATATAATATTTATCAAAGAATATTAATAACCTTTGAAAATTATATTATCTTTTATCGAAGATATTTAAAAAAACCTTTGATAAATATTTACACTTTATCGAAGGTTATTAAAAACCTTTGAAAAAGATATAAATTATATTATCATTAATCAAAGGTATTTAAAAAAACCTTTGATAAATATCTATTGTTTAAGGAAGGTTCTTAAAAACCTTTGAAAAAGATATAATATTTATCAAAGAATATTAAAAACCTTTGGAAATTATATTATCCTTTATTGAAGGTTATTAAAAACCTTTGAAAAAAATGTGTATTTAACAAAGGATATTAAAAAGGTTTGAGAATTATTATATTAACATTTATCAAAGGTTTTGAAAAAACCTTAGAAAAATATATATTTTTATCGAAGGTTATTAAAAGCCTTTAGTAAATATATTATATTTATGGAGGCCATCAACATCCTTCGAAAAAAGTTTCAGAAGTTGCCATTTTTCTACTTTTAATCGAAGGTTATTAAGAACCTTTGATAAAGATGTTTATGAAATTCTTTATTCAGGTATTTTAAAAACAAGGGTTATTTTTATAAATTCTTTATTCAGGTATTTTAAAAACAAGGGTTATTTTTATAAATTCTTTATTCAGGTATTTTAAAAACAAGGGTTAATTAGATAATTTCTTAAAAAAAAAGGTTAATTAGATAAAATTACAATTGGAAATTTCACGCGTACGATAGCAGCCTAAAATTAAAATTCATTTTGTCGTTTTGGGCATTATCTTCCTAGGTCAGCGATGGAGCTTCTCCCCGAACCCCAATGAGCTTTCTTCTCCAATTCAACTCTCTGGTTTTCAAGGGCAAAGACTATAAGGTATGTAAATTTCTCCATTTCCATGGCTTTCACATCAAGTGACGCTATGAATTTGGTTTTGTTTGGTTGGATGAATTTGGTTTTGTCGTCCCTTCTGCACGCCTATGAATTTGGTTTTGAAACTCAAGAAATTCAAGTCGTATGCCTATTTTTTTTTTGTTCAATACGTTTGTATTGCTCGATTTCGTTTCTCATTTGTAGCTTTTAGTGCGATTTCTGTTTTGTGCTTTGAATCTATGGTCGCATTATGTGGAATTTTAGTAGTTTGTGTTTGTGTACTGTGTTTTTGATGTTCAGCTGCAATTTTATGCCCTGCTACTCTGCAAATTTCCTCCATCACTCTCTCTCTAAACCTCTCATTCTCTCTCATCCAATCTCTCTCTCAGTGCGGTTCCAGATTCAAGAAACTCGGAGCTCAGATCTTGATTCCACTTCCGCTCTCAAGAAGATTCATGTACCAATTGTTTAAGCTCATTGTCTATGAACTATAATTCTTACTGAAATGAGATAATCGCTTTTTATTTCGGTAATCTTGGTTTTTTTGTTGGTTGATTTGATGCCTGATGTGGAAATTTTGGCTTCCAAGTGTGGGGAAGTAGCTTGAATGAGTTTGCATTTCTGATTCTTGGAGGAGATGACGTCTGTGGATAGATAAAGATTATGGAGGCTTTGTGGTGTTATGTAAGAATGTGATTGTGATTGTGATTGGAACTTGAAAATTTAGCCATTTTCTTATCCTTTGATTACAAATACGTATTTCTTATCAAAAAATGGAAAATCCTTGAGAAACACATTTTGCTGCATGAATTATGGGAAGTTGTAGTTGCCATGCTCACTCGATGAGACCCTATTTCGTTTTCATCTAAAGTTTCTCTAGGAATGTATATCACTATCTCAAGAGGGGGAAAATTTAAGATCCATGGCCTTGTAGATTCCATCAGATGTTTCTGTTCAAATACATTTTGAGATCAACCATTTCTTCTCTATTTGGTTTGGCAGGAGATTGCGAAGCGATTACCACGACCAACTTCCTCATGATTGGAACTCAGGTGTGACATGAATTATTTTATTAGCAGCTTATTTTACAAGAAATCAGCTTGCTCCCATGTG
Source organism: Luffa aegyptiaca (assembly GCA_017139565.1). Taxonomy (NCBI): domain Eukaryota; kingdom Viridiplantae; phylum Streptophyta; class Magnoliopsida; order Cucurbitales; family Cucurbitaceae; genus Luffa; species Luffa aegyptiaca. The sequence continues at coordinate 17,443,796 of CM029398.1, forward strand.
ATCTATGTATAGTTTGGTACGTGAGTCCTGCAGTCTTTCGCTTTGTTATTTGCTGTGACTTGATAAAGAAAAAAAAAAAGTAAAGTTTATATAATCATATAGTGGATCTGAACATAACTCGATAAAGATATCTTTTTTAAAATCGAAAGTTTCATCTCGCATATTTATATTTGAAAAAGAAAAAACCTTTTTATCCAAAGATCAAACAGCGATTGGCTCATAAGCTATTCCAGAGTAAGTTAATGGAAATTCAGGCAATAAATAATCTCGGATCGCTTTATCTTCTTGATCTGCCATGATTAAATCTCAAAGAAACAATTTATCCACCTTATAAGTTCAAAAATTTTGCCACCACTAAAAATTAAATTGCAAAAAATAAAATTTAAAATTAAAATCAAACACTTAATTCTCAATATTAATGAAAAAAATTACAATTTCCCTGGCAACGGCACCAAAAACTTGTTAGCACTATTTTTCCGCAAGCGTACGGTTGCCCAAGTAATAATTAAAACGGAAAGTATTCCGAGTATCGAATCCTCAGGGAAATTAATTTAATTCCATTAATTACCAAGAATCGTCATGCTTAATTTTATTTAGAAGCTCAATCTTTAAAGAAATAAAGGAATAACAGGGAACTAAGAAATCATGCAATAGAATGTAAACTTTCCTAGGGTGTTATCTAGCATCTTGGATTTGTAGCTCAAATAATTGGATGAATGTAACTACAATTCTTTAATTCCATAAATCTAGAAGTAATTTTAAGCAGAACTCTCTTTCAAGCTCCTCCACATCTCATACTAACATAACTAATTCATGTGTCCATTTCCTTAGTTAATCATAATACGGCATTAAGCAACTACATTATCAATTTCTAACAATTCTTTTTCACTCTCGTGTTCCAAGCAATCATTAGCCATGCAATTTGGATCTAATCTAAATTCTCTCTGTCGAGTATCAATTTACACCAACATATCAATTAATTGGTGATCAAGAGATTAAAAGCATTAAGAATGAGTTGCATAGATGAAATAGGAAGAACTTCGTTACAATATCCAATAAATTAAGCTACAATATCCAATTAGCTAAAATAACGACCCTAGGTCCTAAGATCTACTCACAAATGGAAATAATTTTGTCCAAGTGATCTTGATCCATAGGCCTAACTCAACTATAATAAAGAATTACAAAGAAGTAAGGAAGAAATAATCGATAAGTTTATCCAAAGCTCCCGTCACGATCATCTCGAATCCCGAGCCTTGGAATCTCGCTCAATTCCACCTTTTTCTTCACAATTCTACCCTCTTTTTCTCTCTATTGAGCTAGGGGAGGACTCCCCCAAGAATGGGATGATTTGAACCAAAGGAAGGGGGGCGATTTATAGGAGCATGGGCTGGGCATTTCTTGCTGAACAAGCCAACAGCGTCGCGATGCTACGTCACATCGTCGCGACGCTGTGACGTCACAAGGTTTCTTGGCGTAGAAGTTGGCGCAGCGTCGCGACGCTGTCGCGATTCCATAAATATCTTCCCTGCTGCCAAGCGTCGAGACGCTCTAGCCCAAGCGTCTCGACGCTAGGCTTTCTAGAAGCCCCAATTGTGGATTTCGGCCTTCTTTTCTCTATCTTTTGGGCTTTTTGGGCCTCCACTTCAAATGCCTTCTTACCAATTCTTCTAAAATGGGCCAAAAGTCTTCATTTTGGCCTTGAAATTGATAAAATTCATGGTTTTGCCTCACGAATTCGGTTTTCTACAAAATCAACATAAAAGGACATTAAAGCTCACAATTAACGCACAAAACTAGCAAAAATAACTAGGAAAAAGATAGCATTATTGCATGCTATCACACCCCCAAACTTAAAGTTTTGCTAGTCCCGAGCAAAAGTAATGCTTATGAATCATAACATGCATGCTAACAACTCTATCCTCCATCCTACTAGCCATGAATGCAACCTTTATTGAAACAAACAAGCAAGCACAGTCAACCATCAAGATATTTAAAAATTTTAATCCTATCCTCCCTTGCAAAAACAACTCATTATTTGCCTTATTACAATTTTTACTAGCCCGAAATCATTTATGCGCTTCTCCATTCATCTTCCCCCTACACTGGTACTAAAGCTCGCCCTTTTAGCCCTCTCACTTATCTAGCAAGCACTACCTTATTGAGGTGCCCCGAAATTGTAATGGCACTAGCTTTCACACTACGATGCAGGGACCCATAACCCGAATTTTATTCTTTGGTTGGCCTAACTGATCACACCGCAGGTAGCTCTTTTTGCCCCTAAACTTGCAGGCTGACATAACGGATTTTCTTTTCAAGCAACCAGCTTTTTTTTTTATTTTTATTTTTATGAGCAGAGCATTTCTTTTTTCCACAACTCAATATTACTCACTATTACGCATGGAAGATATCTAGACAAACTTTACACCTATCAGAGTGACAACGAACTTTTAAGGCATATAACTTTCATCTAGGCTTTCAAAAGATCATAATAAAACAAGCGAATCGTCATATTTTGCATGGGAATTAAAGAAAAAAATTTCTTGAATTTAGACATGCTTTCTGCTTTTATATTCGTAACAACTAGAGACTCTCATGGCTAAAAGCAATTCATCAGATGTCATCATCATCGGCATGCAATTTTTTCATCAAAAGCATTACTACCGCAAAACCTAAATAGAGCAAATCTCCCCCCCCAAACTTAAAATATACATTGTCCCCTATGTATGAACATTTAATCAGATAAAGAGAGATCGATACTGCCTTGAAATAGCGAGAGAATCTGAAACGTCTTGAATTGTCGTCCGAGGAGAGAATGAGAAGCTAAGAATGATTTCACGAGCTTCCTGCACAAGGATCGATCACACGGGAGCATAAGGATCAACAAACAAAAACTAAATTGAAATCTACAAAACTTAAAACACTTGGGTTGCCTCCCAAGAAGCGCTTGTTTAACGTCCTGAGCTAGATGGGACTTGGTCACCCTGGATCAGTCAAAATTGTTTTTTCGACCTTCCGCTCTTCGAATCCACAATAGTGCTTCACTCTTTGAGCATTGACTTTAAAAGTTAACCCGCTGTTATCCATCAGCTCAAATGATCCAAACGGAGATACTTCCTTGACCAAGAATGGACCGGACCATCTTGATTTCAATTTTCCAGGGAATAGTCGTAGTCGAGAATTGAACAGAAGAACCTGCTGCCCTGGCTCAAAACAGCGCTTCTGAACTATACGATCATGCCATCTTGCCGTTCTTTCCTTGTAGAGCTTAGCATTTTCGTATGCTTGGTTCCTAAATTCTTCTAGCTCGGTGAGCTGCAGTAACCGTTGCTACCCAGCTTTCTCTACGTCAAAGTTCAACTTCTTGATAGCCCAGTATGCTTTGTGCTCGAGCTACACAGGCAGGTGACAGGCTTTACCATACACCAGTCGATACGGGGATGTACCGATTGGAGTTTTGTAAGCCGTCCGATAGGCCCACAAAGCATCGTCCAATTTATATGCCCAGTCCTTCCTGTTGATGCGAACTGTCTTCTCTAGAATTTGCTTAATCTCCCTGTTACAAATCTCAGCTTGATCGTTAGTCTAGGGATGATAAGCTAAAGAAGTTTTATGCTTGACACCATATTTCCTAAGTAATGATTCAAACAATTTATTACAAAAATGGGACCCTTCATCACTAATTATAGCCCGTGGTGTGCCAAATCTAGTGAAAATATTTTTATGCAAAAAACGCAACACAACACGTGCATCATTAGTCTTAGTGGCTACTGCCTCTACCCATTTAGATACGTAATCGACAGCAACTAAGATGTATGAGTATCCATTGGAAGAGGGAAAAGGACCCATAAAATCCATGCCCCACACATCAAAAAGTTCTACTTCAAGAATAGGGGTTAGGGGCATTTCATGGCGTCTATAAATATTACCTGTCCTTTGGCATCTATCACATGTTTTCACAAAGGTATAACAATCTTTAAATAAAGTAGGCCAGTAAAAACTAGATTGAAGTACCTTTGCCGCAATACGGGTTGCTCCAAAATGACCACCATAAGGAGAGGCATGGCAAACATGAATAATCTTACCTATTTCTTCTGCTGGAATGCACCTTTGAATTATTTCGTCAGAACATACCTTAAAGAGAAATGGATCATTCCACAGGTAGGATTTCACATCATGAAAAAACTTCTTTCTTTTTTGAGCATTCAGGTCAGGAGGTATTTCTTTTCCTGCAAGAAAGTTTACAAAATCTGCATACCAAGGGAACGAAGTTTTAACAGCATATAATCTCTCATCAGGAAAAACCTCTTTAATAGGAAAGCTTGCGACATTCTTTTTGTGCTCTATCCCTAGACAAATGATCTGCGACTACGTTCTCACAACCTTTTCTATCCTTGATCTCATAGTCAAACTCTTGCAGTAAAAAAATCCATCTTATAAGTCTGGGTTTGGAATCCTTTTTACTACTCAAATATTGAATAGCAGCGTGGTCAGTGTGCACTATAACCTTTGTACCAAGCAAATAGGGCCTAAACTTATCGAAAGCGAACACAACGGCAAGCATCTCTTTCTCTGTAGTGGTATAATTCTACGGAGCACTATCTAGAGTTTTACTTGCATAATATATAGCCCTAAAGAACTTGTCACGACGTTGCCCTAAGACAGTTCCTAAAGCATAGTCACTAGCATCACACATGATTTCAAATGGCTGACTCCAATCAGGCACAACTATGATCGATGCGAAAATCAACTTTTCTTTTAAAAGATTAAAAGCTAGCAAACAATCTTTTGAGAACACAAATGGGGCATCCTTTCCAAGCAAATTGCACAGGGGTTTAGCAAATTTTGAAAAATCTTGTATAAAATGCCTATAAAACCCTGCATGGCCTAAGAAACTACGAACTCCCTTAACATTAATGGGTGGAGGAAGTTGTTCAATAGCAGAAATTTTGGCTTTATCAACCTCCAAACCTCTTTCAGACACTTTGTGACCTAAGACTATCCCTTCTTTTACCACAAAATGGCATTTTTCCCAGTTTAAAACAAGGTTAGTCTCCTGGCATCTTTGTAAAACACGAGAGAGATTATGCAAACAGTTATCAAATGATGAACTGAAAACAGAAAAATCATCCATAAAAACTTCCATAATCTCTTCTACAAAGTCTGAAAACATGGCGATCATACAACGCTGAAAGGTAGCCGGAGCATTACACAGTCGAAATGGCATACGCCGAAAAGCATAAGTACCATAAGGACACATGAATGTTGTTTTCTCCTGGTCTTCAGGCACAATCGCAATTTGATTATAGCCCGAATAAAAGGGAGAGGGAAATGATCTTTTCTGGTGGCTTTTAACTTCCTATAATCAATACACACATGCCAACCAGTGACTGTCCTAGTGGAGATTGACTCATCTTTCTCATTCTTTATAACAGTCATCCCTCCTTTCTTAGGCACTACTTGAACAGGACTCACCCAAGGGCTGTCAGATATAACATAAATAATTCCTGCATTCAGTAATTTCAACACCTTGGCTTTTACCACTTCCTTCATTGCTGGATTTAATCTTCTTTGGTGCTCTATCGTGGGATTAAAGGTATCTTCCATTAAAATTTTATGCATGACAATAGAAGGACTAATACCTTTAATATCACTAATAGACCAACCTAGGGCAGATTTGTGCTTTTTCAAAACATCCAACAATTTTTCCTCTTCTAGTTTACTTAATTCAGCAGATATAACGATAGGAAAAGTAGAAGATTCTCTTAAGAAAGCATAACGCAGGTGAGCAGGTAATTGTTTTAATTCAGGGGAAGGGACATCAATTTGAGCACAAATATCTAGTGATAATTTTTCTTCCCTTCCTAAAGATCTATCAATTAAAGCATTTTTCTGATTAACATCTATTAATTCATCTCCAAACACGTCAGGCATGCTTATTTCATAATGATCCACAAGAGACTCCGACTCTACATAATAGTGTCAACCAAATCAATTGAAAAGAAGGAACTAACCTCTTCTGGATGTTTTAATGCATTAAAAAGGTTGAACACTACCTCGTCGTCTTATACTCTAAGAGTCAGGGTTCCTTTCTGTACCTCAATTAACGCACGAGCGGTTGCCAAAAATGGTCTTCCGAGAATGATAGGAACTTCGGGGTCTTCCTCCATGTCTAATGCTACAAAGTCTATAGGGAATATGAATTTTTCAACGTTGACCAGAACATCCTCTAACACACCTTGAGGGTATGTCATCGAACGACCTGCCAATTACAGAACAATTGTAGTTGACTTCAATTCCCCCAAACCAAGTTTCGAGTAAACACTGAAAGGCATTAGGTTAATACTCGCCCCTAAGTCACACAAAGCTTTTTTAATAAACAAACTACCAACAATACAAAGAAGAGTGAAACTCCCTGGATCTTTCAATTTTGGTGGTAGATGTTTCTGGATTATGGCACTACACTCGGCAGTCATGTTTACCGTCTCATGGTTCTTGAGCTTCCTTTTCTTTGATAATATTTCCTTCATAAACTTGGCATAGTGTGGCATCTGCTCCAAAGCATCAGCAAAAGGAATGTTAATATGGAGCTGTTTAAAAATATTAAGAAATTTTGAAAATTCAGCATCCAACTTTTTCTTTTGAAATCTTTGAGGATAAGGAATTTGATTAAGAACTAAAGGAATAGAATCAGAAGACTTATCTGGCACTGGTGTTGCTATCTCTTCCTCTGGTTTGTTTTCATCATCCTCATCCAGTATCCTTCTAGTGTTGGGCTTTGTTTCTTCTTTTCTTTCAACTTTTTTCAATTGTTTCCCACTTCTGAGAGATATGGCAGGGCATTGTTCTTGTGGATCCATGACGATGACATTGGATAAATTTCCTTGCTGGATCTCCTTCATGAATATTGTCATTTGATCTATTTTTGCTTCCATCTTACTAATGAAAATATCTTGTTTCACCGTCAAATTCCTAGTCTCATTTATGAAATTCCCTAGCAATTCTTCCAAAGGGCTTTTCTTCTCTTGAATTATTTCCTCAGGTTTAGGCTCCATTTTTACTTCATCTTTAGGTAAACTTGGAATTTCTGATCCTGTGAGCTTGTTTAGAGCCTTGGTTAGAGCTTCGACTTGCACCCTTAAAGCACTCACCTCTTCATTCTCACTTGGTTTCTCCTTAGATTTGGACTCTGGTTGTGCAGACTGCCATTGATAACTTGTCAAGGCCAATTCTTCTACCAGGGTTCGTGCATCCTTGATAGTTTTGGCTAAGAAATTTCCTACAGCCGCAGTGTCAATAATTGTCTTAAAATCCCTATTTAACCCATTATAGAAAAATTGGATCTAAAGCCAGTCAGGGTATCCATGTTGTGGGCATTTCCTTATCATGTCCTTATATCATTCCCAAGCTTCATATAGCTGCTCTTCCTCCAATTGTTTAAACATTCCAATTTCCATTCTAAGCTTGGTAATTTTGGCTAATGAGAAAAATTTTGTCAGGAAAGCTTTAACTAAATCATTCCAACTAAGAATGCTATTTGAGGTTAACGAGTCTAACCAATCTCTAGCTCTGTCTTGTAAAGAAAATGGAAACAACTGCAAACGAATAGTGTCAGAGCTAACTCCTCCTATGTTAACTGTTCCACAAATATCCAAAAATGATCTCAGGTGATGGTGTGGATCCTCTGATGGATAGCCTTTGAAAGCATTTTCTCTTACCATTTGAATGAGACTAGCTTTGAGCTCAAAATTATCGACAACGATTGGCTCATAAGCTATTCCAGAGTAAGTTAATGGAAATTCAGGCAAGAAATAATCTCGGATCGCTTTATCTTCTTGATCTGCCATGATTAAATCTCAAAGAAACAATTTATCCACCTTATAAGTTCAAAAATTTTGCCACCACTAAAAATTAATTTGCAAAAAATAAAATTTCTAAATTAAAATAAAACACTTAATTCTCAATATTAATGAAAAAATTACAATTTCCCCGGCAACGACGCCAAAAACTTGTTAGCACTATTTTTCCGCAAGCGTACGGTTGCCTATGTAATAATTAAAACGGAAAGTATTCCGAGTATCGAATCCTCAGGAAAATTGATTTAATTCCATTAATTACCAAGAATCATCATGCTTAATTTTATTTAGAAGCTCAATCTTTAAAGAAATAAAGAAATAACAGGGAACTAAGAAATCATGCAATAGAATGTAAATATCCTATTAAGGGAACTTGACTTAGGGTGTTATCTAGCATCTTGGATTTGTAGCTCAAATAATTGGATGAATGTAACTACAATTCTTTAATTCCATAAATCTAGAAGTAATTTTAAGCGGAATTCTCTTTCAAGCTCCTCAACATCTCATACTAACATAACTAATTCATGTGTCCATTTCCTTAGTTAATCATAACATGGCATTAAGCAACTTCATTATCAATTTCTAACAATTCTTTTTCACTCTCGTGTTCCAAGCAATCATTAGCCATGCAATTTGGATCTAATCCAAATTCTCTCTGTCGAGTATCAATTTAGACCAACATATCAATTAATAAGTGATCAAGAGATTAAAAGCATTAAGAATGAATTGCATAGATGAAATATGAAGAACTTCGTTACAATTTCCAATAAATCAAGCTACAATATCCAATTAGCTAGAATAACGATCCTAGGTCCCAAGATCTACTCACAAATGGAAATAATTTTGCCCAAGTGATCTTGATCCATAGGCCTAACTCAACTATAATAAAGAATTACAAAGAAGTAAGGAAGAAATAACTGATAAGTTGATCCAAAGCTCTCGTCACGATCATCTCGAATCTCGAGCTTTGGAATCTCGCTCAATTCCACCTTTTTCTTCACAATTCTACTCTCTTTTTCTCTCTATTGAGCTAAGGGAGGACTCCCCCAAGAATGGGATGATTTGAACCAAAGGAAGGGGGGTTATTTATAGGAGCATGGGCTGGGCATTTCTTGCGGAAGAAGCCAACAACGTCGCGACGCTACGTCACAGTGTCGCGATGCTGTGACGTCACAGGTTTCTTGGCGCAGCGTCGCGACGGTGTCGCGATTCTAGAAATATCTTCCCTGCTGCCAAGTGTCGAGACACTCTAGCCCTAGCGTCTCGACGCTAGGCCTTCTAGAAGCCCCAATTGCAGATTTTGGCCTTCTTTTCTCTATCGTTTGGGCTTTTTGGGCCACCACTTCAAATGTCTTCTCACCAAGTCTTCTAAAATGGGCCAAAAGTCTTCATTTTGGCCTTGAAATTGATAAAATTCATGGTTTTGCCTCACGAACTCGGTTTTCTACAAAATCAACATAAAATGACATTAAAGCTCACAATTAACGCACAAAACTAGCCAAAATAACTAGGAAAAAGATAGCATTATTGCATGCTATCACCCACTCGTATGTCTCTACATGAACAATTTAGGATCACATCGTTTGTACTAAAACAAAGTGGGCAGCGTCACATAGTTTTTCCTAGGATAAGGTACCCAGTCTTATCCCTATACTATAGACCGTTTAGGCTATTACTTGAACTTGATCCATTCTTATGTCACTACATAAAGTTGAAGTGTTCATATCATAGCTTGATAGCGAGCAGAAATGTCGTTATTTTAGCCCTAAAATATTACGCTTTTTAGTACTTTCATTGTGTTTTTATTGAAGATATTTAATATATTTTGTTATTTGGTCTCTAGGAGCAAAATATGGATTTTGGTGAAAAAAATGCCCAAAAAAGAGCCATTCAAGCCCAAATTCCATACATGGGTCAAGGGGGAGTCCAAAGAAGTCAACAATGAGGAAGAGGCCCAAAATAAATGAAGAGAGGCCCAAGCTCAAGCCCAAAAACGCGCCTGAAAGTTCTGGAATTCACCTAGCGTCGAGACGCTGTCCAATTTCCGGGCCTATAAATAGCGCCCCTTGGAGCCATTTTTTACCATCAATCACCATTCCATTCCTTCATTCCTTTCTCTCCTTGGCTCCTTGGAGCCTTCTCTCAAGGCTTTTAGCCTTTTTTAGAGTTCTTTAGTGGGAAATTTTGGGGAATTTTGGGGAGCACTCTAGGAGGCTCAAGGTTTGCTCGGAGGGACTCCAAGCGCCAGCGACGGAGTCTTCGACGGTCAATTCCTTCCCTTTTATCTTGCTCTTAATTATGCTTTTCATTGTAAATTTTGTGAATATTTTAGCTGTGTATAGCTAAACCCCAATTTGGGGTCTTGAAATGAAATTATAGTTAAATGTTGTTATAATTGCCTATCTCTTGCCCTGTTTACTTTTTATTTGTATGGATGCTCGTAATGCTTTATGCAATCTGGCCAGTTGTGTATTGATTCGATTCTTAATGGAGACTCGACAGAGAGAATTAGGATAGATCATAATCCATGTAACTAGTTTAATTGCCGGTAGTGACAATGGGATTAGTTGATTAAACTTAGATTCCTAACCAGAGCGTAATAATTAACGAATTTTAATGGCGCTAAGGACACTTAGGTTGTTAAAATGGATTAATTACAATTAGGGGAGACCGACAGGAGAACCTATGTGATTAACAGAGATTCTAAGAGTATAATTAGTTGGGCAATGAGATAGGATAATTGTAATAATTATTTAGCTATTAATTGAGTTTCAAGACCCCACTTCCCATTTAAAAAGCTCTTTCTCCACATCTTTATTCCGTGATTCATCAATTTGATTTCTTTAATTGCTTGAATTTTTAAATTCATTTTAACTGTATTTTTTGTCCCTAAATATTATTCCTCCCAAGTATTTTTTTGTGTTCAAGGAATTTGCGCTTCGCCTCCCTATGGATTCGATACTCGGAATATTTCCGTTTTATATTACTTGCGACCCGTGCACTTGCGGTACGAGCGAACATAGCCATGGATTCTAGTTTATTGGATTTGGGTTAATTAATACATAATTAAAAACAACTATTTGACAACCAGAAATCGAATAACCTCGATAACGCGTTTATTGATACCTATTGACTTTGTTACATTTACTATCCACGAGTTTTATGACATAAAACCCAACAAACTCCCACTTGGACTAAAACTCTAGTGGGTTGTACAACAATCAAGGACCATTGTGGGTTTTTAAATACAATAAACTAGGGCATCTCGTATACCCTTTACATATCTCCCACTTGCCTTAGATTATCCTTTCTACATTACTCGTAGACCTAGACCATCTAGTTGTCCCTCGAACACTGTTTGCCATGAGGGCCTTCGTAAATGGATCAACAATAATTTACTCTGAGGCTATCCTCGTGACAATCACATCCCCTCTATACATAATCTCTTAGATGAGATGTAAGTTTGCGTTCTATATTCTCACCTCATATTTGGAACAACTTTCCAAATGAACTTCCTGAGTCCTGCAAACTTCTGAGCTCGCTTCATAAGCAGCAACTTACTTGGCCTTCAAGATAAAGTCTGTTATGCATCATTTCTTGATGCTACGCCATTCCATAGCTCCATGTTAAGGTTGAATTCTGGGGCCTATGTTGATTTCATGAATCCTGATTGGAGTGCAAGTCAAAATTAGTGTATCCTATTAGGATCAGATCCTCAGCACCATACTCGAGCTTATAATTCCTCGTTCTCCTAAGATACTTGAGGGTATTTTTACTATAGTCCAGTGGCCTTACCCTAGATTGAATTGGTATCTACTGACAATCCCTACTGCATACCATATGCCAAACCTGACAACTGTTTGTTGAGGCATGGGGAATGCGTCTCAAATCCTCAACCTTCTGAGGCGTCTCAGGACACTGCTCCTGTGACTAATGAATTCCACATCGGATAGGTAACAAACCATTCTTGGAATTCTAATCTTATATCAAACCAACACTTTTGTCTATATAAGATATTTGAGAGAGAGCTAGCGATCTTGTTCTTGTGATTCCGAACGTGTTGGATTCTAAGAACAAACTAAGTCTTTCCAAATCTATTATTTGGAAATAGGCCGCTAGCTTTCTTTTAAATGTCAATTTAGATAACCTACATCATTCCGGATGAGAAGGATATCATTCACATATAAAACTAAGAAAAACTACTAAACTATTGATAATCCTTCCATCGACACAAGACTCATTAATATTCTGGTCAAAACTATAAGATTTAACCTTATATTCTACGATCGAAACCTTCAGTTCAATCCATAGATGGATCGGTTAAGGTCGCAAACCTTTTCCTCTAGATCCTGGACTATGAACTCTTCTGGTCAGCACCAGACTAAATGGAAGTACACATACTCCATTTCAAGGTTCATAGTTTTGACTCAATTGTTTTTATCCATGTGATCCAATTGCCTGATTACAGGTCATTGGATCCTCGATATTATCATCAAGTATGAAAATCAGAGTTTTAGTTAAACTCATACAGTATTCATTAGGTTGATTAACAACCCTCCCTGTGTGTTGAGGCTCCTTCAACAATTGAAAAGGACGGGACAGACTTAATGTGCCAGCTCGATCAACAACCCTTTTGTTGAAGGATTAGCTTGATCAACAACTCTTTGTTGATTCATTTTGTAGCTTTACTAGATAACTTACTTTAACACTGTCTAACTGCATGGTTTGTGATCTCCAATGTGGTCTTCTTCTAAGAAAATATGCATTTGTCCATACAAATACTTTTTCTTGATCAAAGAAGCATCCATAACTCGTTACTTTTGGGATAACTTACAAAAAGGCATACTTTTGAATAAGGTTCTAGTTCCTTTGGGTTTGTCTCTAGCATATATGGAGGACATCCCTAGGTTATGAAACAACATAAATGCACTTTATGCTCTTTTCAGAATTCAAACGATGTTTCAAAAAACACTCTTTTGAGAGAACCATATTCATATTTTAAGCTGCAGTATTTACTGCATATTCCAAAACGAGTTTAGACAACTCATTATCGAATGAACCATTTCAAACAAGGTTCTGTTTCTCCTTACCGATATATCACTCTACTATGATGTAATAGGTGTTGAGAGTTAAGACATAATTCCATGTTCTATCAAATAGACCTGGAATGTCAAGTCCATATACTCTCCACCTCTACCAGATCAAAGTGTTGTTTATCGTTTTACCTAATTTGGTTCGTAACCTCAGCGTTATACAACCTGAACTTTTCAAGAGTTCGAACTTATAACGCATTAGATATAGGTAAGCATACCTCGAATAATTTATCTGTCAAACTGATGAAATATTCATACCCTTTTTGAGCTTTAGTATTCATTTGACCTCGAGGATCATAATGCATTAGCTCTAAGGGTTCCTTTGGCACGATAATCTTTTTCTAGTAAAAGGTTTATCTAAGTCATCTTACTCTTAAGGCATGACTTTGAGGTAATGAGTTATCTTCTAACCTGTTTAGAAGTTCATTTTGGGTCAATCTTTAATCCGATTGAATTTTAATATGGCCTATCCTCAAGTGGCAAAGACAGGTACTTAAGAGAAACAAGTTGCCTTTTGTTTGAGTTTAAATGTCTCATAATTTAAAATCGCTCTAGACTCTTTTGGTCTTAAAATATATATGTTATTGTTCATGTTTGCAGAAGTAATATTGGCATCCTTTTAAATTGAACGGTTCATACACTAAAGGTAACATAATAGCCTCGTTCTAGCAAAGAAGATGTAGAAATCAAAATTTCTTTTAGTTTTAGGAACCATATACTTTAAATGTATCGTTCTTCGGAGAAGAATAACATTATGTCTCCCACTGTATTAGCCGAGATGAACTCTTCTATTTCAACTCTAAGAGTTCTCTTTACTAGTTCACAACTAGTGCCAGGAAATGATTCCTTTAAAAGAACATAGTAATTAGTGGGCCCTGATACAAATATTCAGGTACAATCACTATTCTTACTAAGTATGTTTTCAAGACAAATAAATCATATATGAGTCTTGGATCATGTTCTTATTGGCTAGGCAGTTTTCTAAGTCATTTTTATTACCAACATTTCGAGAATGAATTAGATATAATACGTTGGGGACTTTTCGGATTTTAAGACTGTTTTCAAATTACTCACCACAACCTTAGTGTTGAAGTTTGTTTTCTTAGTCGTATGTTTTTGTACCAATAACTAATTTGGTGTGTAGACGATGCCTAATGGGTGATCAGCTACTCCTCCTCTGAATTGAGACTTATCTCAGCCAATTCTTAATATCAGAACATCTCAATGCCTAAATATTACATTAGCTACCGTTTGTTTGGTCAGGTTCTCAATCTTGTAAGTGTGACCCTCCCACTTTCAAATCTCAGAGAGAGACGCACCAACAGGCTACGGATAGGAAAGACAACTGTTGGTGATTACCCTAAGTGACCCTATCCATTCCTAGAGTTTGCAGTGTTTCGAAACCTATGATCAAGCCCTCCAAATGGGATGGTCGCACTAAGACAACACGCAGGCAGATCATAAGAATCTCACGGTGCAACTTAGGGGTGGAGGCCGCGGGATACGTTCACACACGTCCTTCTCCCACTTACTATGAACACTTTCCCCATTCACCTTGGTATTGACCCATGCAAACACTTTCCAAATGGGAGGCCGCTTCCAGAGCGACACAATGCCGAGCATGGATCTCACGGTGTGAACAAAGGGGGACGTGAGAGTAAAAACTTTCATATGAGCATCTTGTTTTTATACTTTTCCTCCCACTGAAATGTCCTATATATATTAGGGTGATTTTACTTAGGTAAATTATGGCTAAACGAATCTATCTATGTTTATGCCTTATATAACGTTTTAAAATAAGGTCTTTATTCTAATGTCTAGGCGAATTAAACCCTTTTAATTTCCTAGCGACATTGCATGCTAATAAGACCGTGGTTAATTCAAATCATGTACCGTATTACCGAGAGAGTTCCCTTATAACCAAAGCCTTATATCCTACTTAATATATATTAACTCTATTAAAACACTAAGTATGACATTTTTCTAATCCTATTAGAAAGGTGATCTTAGGTCTAATTGATTTTAAACGTTTTAAAATTAATTCGTGTTACCTAAGATCCTATGTTAGCATGCAACTCTTTGTTATAGGTTGACGGTTTCTATTTATTAACCGTATAACTATTATAACTTTTCAATGAATTAATCCTATAACATGCTTCTAATGGTGATGAAAGCATATAACAATTAAAATTAAAGTTATATAAAACAAGTCACCATTCACAAAGCATAATCGTTTTGAAACAACCTACGTCTAGGTGATTTTCAACGACATAACTATTACGCTATGATGTCTAGGTGATAAAACCTCACATCGCTCACGCATGCTCATAAAACCGGGTTAACCTAACTCAAGTACCGGTTCGATGCCCAGGTAGGAGGTGTTCCGTAAACCGTTAGCTTAAATACCTCCAACCTTAGACAGCATATTGCCGGGTGAGTTCTCTTGTAACCTTAGCTTTACAAGATATCGACCTATTCTATGCGAATCATTCGAAATTGGATTCCATTAACCCTAAGTGAGCATGCATTTATCTTTGTTATAGGTTTTAACGTCTCTCTCGTTTTTATAACAATTGATAATATAGACAAGCTTTAACATTCATCTATGCTAAGGAGGTTTCATGCTGCATGCTCGTTCGTTTTCATTTATTAATATAACACTTATATTTAAACATTCATAAACGAAAAATAAAACAATCCAGCATGCATCTATTATGAAACCTAACATGCATTCCTTTTATTATAACCTTTATAATTAATTACTAATGCATGAATATGCTTTCCTATGGTGGGATTTTAAATCTATATGACATACATTATGCATATTCAATTCTAATTTAATTATAACATACATTCCTAATGCATAAATTAGTAAACACGCTAAAGTGGTTCGGTTTTGGCATCCAAACAATCAAACTAAGCTAAATTATTACATTAATAATTAAATAAACACGTAATCTGCCTTGGACAGCTCCCGAACCGGTCCGCAACACCTCGAACCAGCTTGAACCATCAATAAAGTTCTTGAATCGGACCAGTGGGCATGAAAAATTACTGAACCGGGCTTGAACCAACTGAACCGACCTGGAAAACGGTGGACCGGACCGGAATTTTGAACCACCGCTTGAAAAAATTGTGCGCTGGAATTTTTGCTCGAAAACGCATCACCGTCGAGACGCTAATGAATAGTGTCTCGACGCTGTTCATACAGAAACCCCAAATTCGTGCTCTGTTTTCTTCGGCCAACGAACATCTTGGCTTCTCTCTTCGATTACAACTTAATTCCAACTCTAATGACGCCCAAATTTTTACAGACTCTCAAGCACACATTATTGCCCAGAAACATGTAGGCAATTACAATTTAAATCAATGAATTTAAGCTTAATTTTATGCCAAAACCGCAAACATCCACTTTAGCAACCAAACACATTCAACAATTGAAATTAACCCACAAAACTCGAAATTAATTGAAATCAAGTGCCCAAACCACGCTTTGATACCAATTGAAGGAGTGTTCGACACTTGAGCGGAAGCGATTATGGATCTTAGGCTTTTGATTTCATTAAATTCATAAAGAAAAATCATGCTTTAAAAACACGAAAAACAGAGGCTCTTGAAAACTAACCTTTTGGAACTCGATTGGAACGTCTTGTTGGATGATTCTCAGCACGATCGAGTCGGGGACGACCACCGAGATCTTCCCCACTATTCTCCAGCCTTAGAACGAGCTTGTGGGAGCTTGGAAGTGATGAAATTTAAGAAGAAAGAAGTGGGTTTTCATGCTTGAGTCTAGCCATGGAGTTGTCTGTTTTGACTAAATATGTTGAATTCAATTTCCAAATTCTTCCAGCCAAGAGCACTAACTCATTCTCAAGGAAGAAAGACACATTTATATGAAAGAAGAAGGAATATTAGGTGTCTTCCATCTAAACATTGCATGAGCAATGACATTCAATTTTATGTCAATTGAATTGATTTTGCATGAAAATTTATTTTTAAATAAAACAAATTTTCATAATTAATTTCATATAATTAATTTTAAATAAAATTAATAATTAGTTAAGTAATTTTAATTAATTATACTTATTTAATATAATATCAAATATTATATTAAATAATTACACCTTTTCCGACTTCTTTCAAGTACCGGTCAATCGAATATGAATCCCTATTTCATATGTAATATCAAACCGAACATGTGTCGTATACACATTATTTAAATTGCATTTAAATATATATATCATATTCGCTCAATAGTTTAATTCATAATTAAACTATAATACGTTACATATATATCGCATATAATTAATGCTAACTCCCTAATTTTAATTTGAACGTTTTTAAATTCTTTCATCACTATGTTCTAAGGTTAATCCGTATGAGCTAGCGGGGGGACCTAATGGACCTACAGATCATGGACTCTAACGATACGAGATTAACCGGTTGAACTCTTTCAATCCTAGTTAACCAACATTAGTTAACTAAGGGGACACTCCACTATAGCCCGTAGCTGAACTCCCCTCACGTAGATATATTTCTGTCCACCCGATATAACCATGAACAGTTAGTCGACCCTTCACAGGTTGTTCGTGACTATAGTTAGGTCTAAAGTCCGTTTTATCCCTATAGCACTTCTTGTTCCTTAAGCCTCGACCGAGTCCCTAATGAACAATTGGTTTGTGGTCCCACCACTAAACCTAAAACCTCTCGGGCCAATGAGAGGGCGGTGCACCTTTGTTCACGTCCCAGAGTCAGCACTTAAGGGAACAACCTTTCTACTATCCCTAAAGTCAGGTAAAAGTGAATTCTATCTTGCAAGACTAAGTCCCAGCTATCTACTCGGTCTTATCCCCAAAATGGTAGGCTTATTGAGTTGGCGATATTGAGCCACTCTCAACCATGCAAATCAAAGGATAATCCCGAATAAATAGGATTTTATAGTTAGCTCAGGATTAAGATCGAGTTACCTAGATCATCACTCTGAAATAGTAAGTTTCACATAAACGGTGTTATAAAGTGAAAGTGACTCATTTTCTTCGTCCGGTCTTATACTAACTCTTTTGCATAGGACGCCCCCACTCGCATGTCTCTACATGAACGATTCAGGATCTCATCGTTTGTACTAAAATAAAGTGGGCCACGTCACATAGTTTTTCCTAAGATAAGGTACCCAGTCTTATCCCTATACTATAGACCGTTTAGGCTATTACTTGAACTTGATCCATTCTTATGTCATTACACAAAGTTCAAGTGTTCATATCGTAGCCAAGGATTCTAGTTTATTGGATTTGGGTTAAATAATACATAATTAAAAACAACTATTTGACAACCAGAAATCGAATAACCTCGATAACGCTTTTATCATCGATACCTATTGACTTTGTTACATTTACTATCCACGAGTTTTAGGACATAAAACCCAACAAACTCCCACTTGGACTAAAACTCTAGTGGGTTGTACAACAATCCAAGACCATAGTGGGATTTTAAATACAATCAACTAGGGCATCTCGTATACCCTTTACATATCTCCCACTTGCCCTAGATTATCCTTTGTGCATTACTCGTGGACCTACACCATATAGTTTTCCCTCGAACACTGTTAGCCGTAAGGGCCTTCGTAAATGGATCAACAGTAATTTACTCTGAGGCTATCCTTGTGACAATCATCGCATCCCCTCTGTACATAATCTCGTGACAATCATCGCATCCCCTCTGTACATAATCTCTTAGATGAGGTGTATGTTTGCGTTCTATATTCTCGCCTCATATTTGGAACAACTTTCCAAATGAAATACCTGAGTCCTGCAGACTTCTGAGCTCGCTTCATAAGCAACAATTTACTTGGCCTTTAAGATAAAGTCTGTTATGCATCATTTCTCGATTCTTCGCCATTTTATAGCTCCATGTTAAGGTTGAATTCTGAGGTCGATGTTGATTTCATGAATCCTGATTGGAGTGCTAGTCAGAATCCTGATTCTTCCTTGTTTGTGGTGGCTAGGAGCAGTGGAGACATTGGATTACAACCTTCATTCACTTGGGAAATTGCTTTACTTCGTGTAGTATGGATGCTTGTATCGAGATTTTCTGATTCATTTCTTGTGTGATTGTAACGCCCCGCATTTTCAGGTTCGAATAACTCTGTTAAATTATAATTTAATTCGGAGTTTTAGTTTCTGTTTGGCTGCTTTAAGTTAATTATTTTTGGTGGTTGCTTGGAGTGGGTTAATTTTATTTAAGCCAAGAAAAATCTTTTTCCTTCGAGAATTAAATTTAAAATGTGCTTAGGTCCTTATAGGTTTATTAAGATTTGATTCGGGTTTAGAGACCTTAATTAAGTCTTTAAATATGAGGCTTAGGTCATTTGTTTTAATTTAAGAAAAGAGAAAGCAAGAAAACCATAAAAGCTTATTCTTCCCCTCTCTTTTTCATAGCAGCCGCCGGACCCCCCCCCCCCTCTGCGATTTCCAGCCGCCAGCCCCCTTCTTCGTGCGATTCCAGCCACGAGTCTCCCCTCCCCTTCAGCTTCTTCTTGTGCCGCCAGCACCCGTGGGCTTCATCTCCGTCGATCTCTCTCTCTCTCGTTCTTCCTCGCGTGACCAGCCTGCTGCCGTGAGTTCTTCTCCGGCATTCCTCCCCTCGCGTGTTCGTCGCCAGCAGCTGACCCACGAAAAACCGTTCTCTTCGTGTGGGTAGGTGGGTCCTCGTCAAACTCCTCCTTCGGCGTCGGTTCGTCTTCCTTGCAGATCTCTCTCGTCGTCGCGTGCGTCGGCAGCAACCTTAGTTTGGTTTTCTTGTGCACTCACGGCGTAAGCTTCTTTTTCCCTCTTGTAATCGCTCAATCTCAATAGCTGCAACCTTAATCGATCTCTCTTCCTCTTGTGTTCGGCCAGATTAGGGAGTAATAGGCGGAATCTTTGTGGTTCAGGCGTTTTGGGCGTGATTGGGCTGGTTTAAGTTCTATTCCGGCGTGTTCGGGCTCTCTTGGTAAGTTTTCATTGTTGCCCATGCTTTGTTAAACTCAAATTCAGCTTACCCACTCTTGTTCGGCCTTAGAATTTAGTTTCGTGATTGATTTCTTGTTTTTCCAGCGCTGTACGGAGCCGTCTTGGGTTCGAAATCATCTTTGTTTTGTGACCCCTCGTCCGTTGAGCCTTAAACTCGAACACCCATTGTCAAAGGACTCTAGTCAAGTGGTTTCAAATCACTTAGGTTGCTGGACAGCACGTGTTCGAGGTCATTTGGACGCTGAACGGTAAATTCCAGCACCTCTGGTTCCTTTTTCTCAAGTCTATTAGGTGCTTAAATCTATTTCCTAACCCTTAGGAATTGTTGGTTGTAGTTCGTGCTCCTTAGGCTCTTCCGGTTCGTCTTGTTGGTTTTTAGGTTGCTTAGGAGCGCTTAAGGTAAGTAGTTCTTACTTGCTGAGGTCTATTTGACTGTGTGATGCATGCTGGTTGTTACTTGCTTTATAACTACTCTCATGATTATTGCTTCTCTGAATATATGTATATATATATGATTTCGTTTAAAAGCATGACTGTTGTTGCGTGGTGATTTGATGTAAATCATGTTGGTTCTGTTTTGCATTTGTGAGTCAAGCATGAGTTGAGAGATGTGGTCACATGTATAATGCTTAGTGGGCATGATTCATGAGTCTAGAAGCATGTTGCAGGGCATATGCATTCTAGATAGATGTGAGATGAGGTCAGGGACCTATATGTGAAAAAAGGAAAAATGGGTGAATGTCAGTGCACCTCGGGTACAAATGGTCGAGGGGTGGCATGTCACCATTGGTTTAAGAGGAGCATCGAGGCCTTGGGTACAAATGGTCAAGGGTCGGTGTGATGAGTCTAGAAAGCAAGTGTTGGGCGCCTGGGGAAGGGCCAATACTTTGCTAAGTCATCGGTGCGCCTTGGGTACAAATGGTCAAGGGGCGATGCACAGTTCGAGGCCTTGGGTACAAATGGTCAAGGGTCGAACGCCGAGCTCCATAGAGAGCATTGTGGTCCTCGGTACAAATGGTCAGGGGACAGTGCGACTCGAAGGATCAGCCTTGGAGAGCCATGTGAGGGCTAAATATGAGCGTTGAGTGAGCTCGTGGAGCTTGAGTGGTTAGCAAGTTGCATATAGAGAGGTGCATGAGTTATGGCTTAGAAGAGTCATTCGTTTTACTAGCTTTTGAGCATGATGTCGTGTTTACCGCTTTTAAAAGCATATTGTTTGCGCATGAAGAGCATGTTGTTTGCTGTTTGATGGCTTCCCAGGTAGGGGCTGCTTACCAGTACCTTAGTGTACTGACCCCCTCCCCTCTCTCTCCCCCCAACTACCAGATTTTGTAGGTTACGTGGACTGCGTGGACCATGGTGATGCGGAGGAGACGTATGAGGAAGTTCCTTAGCTAGTTGTGAAGTTTTCCTTTTATTTTCATGTTGTTCAAGTTGGATAGCTAATGCTTAGTTTGGTTGATCAGTTGTTGTCCTGATAGGCTTAGATCTCTCGTTTATCTTTAGGACTAGTTGTCTTTGTTTAAAGAGCTCTATTTATTCATTCAGTTATTGATTAATAAGTTTGATTCGAGTGGTTAATGTTATAAGCTCTACTAAGTTGTGTTTCTCGTTAGTTAGTAGTTGCTTATGCGAGGTCTGTCTGGCTGTTGGTTTTGAGGAGAACTGTTGTGTTGTAGTATGGTGGAGTCGTTGAATAATGCTATTTAGAAGTGCTTTATGCTTAGCAGGTTAAAGAAAAATTTTGGGTTAGTCCTATATATGCCGAAATTTTCAGTGCACACGGTTACTTTTGGTTTGAGAGTTAGTAATGTCGCTAGGATAGTTATTAAAATCCCGGGGCGTTACACTGATAATGTATCAAATCATGAACTAATCGCCCGTAGGCATAGGTTGAGCCTAACCTTTCATTTCCTTGAAATTTAGTTGATTGATCTTCTTGAATTGATGTTGATCTCATTTTTATTATGTACCCATCTGGTCAATCGGTATATATACCATTCTCTAATTCAGGGATGAATTAGGGAGTGTGTGGCATAATTTTACATTACATTTTAGATAATTAGTGAATCCTAGTAAATAGGTTAAGGATAATTAATTACCTAATGCACGAACGGTAGAGATTAAATTGAGTTGAAACACATTCCTCAAAATTCGAATGTCTGGGAAGATCCCACTGATAAGACTGCATGAGAGTGATCAATCAAAAGAATTGCTGATAAGACTGCATGAGAATGATCAATCAAAATAATTTCAAGAGCATATTTTCAAGAAACAATAATATATCTTAACCTTTGCCTGCAGTCCATTCTGTTTTCACATTCCTATTTTATCGCTTTCTTATTTGATTTGGTTCAACGTTTTAATACTATAGAAATTGATTGAACAGCACTTGAAATCATTAGAATTTATTTAATCATTCAAATAAGAATTACTAATCTTCGTGGGTACAATAATTTACTTACCACTTGTTTTGAGATTGTGTACACTTCCACATCATTTGCAGTGCAATTTGTGAGTTAATTTATTCCATTTTCGAAGGAAAGATGTTTTTGGTGTTGTTGCTGGGGATTAGTGAAATGTGTATTCGATTGAATTCTTTATTCTTGGTTATTTGGTGCATAATTCTAGTGACTGACTTTTTGCTATTTTTCAAGCGTGATTTTGGCGCATGAGTTATGTGGCGTTCGTGCTACAAGCGCAACACCCTGCTCGAGTGCAAGTATACACTATCAAGTAATAAAGTGGAAAGTATTCCAGATTTCGAACCCAAGGGAGATGATGACTAGTCAAAAAACACAAGATTCTACAAAACAAGAACCTCCTCTAAATTTGCAACCAAAGATGGTAACCACAGAAATATTTTGAATGGGGTTTTGATTTAAGACAATAATAAAATGACACAAGTAAATGAAAACGGTAAAAATATATGAGATAAGCGGGGATATTCAAATCGTATCAACCAAGAGCGTTGGATTGCACCCACCTTTGCGCTCGCAACTTACTCAGACATTGCAAACGAATGAAGAACACTATTTATGTTGTCCACATAGACATGGTGCAGGTAGATTCCTCCAGTTGCGCCCGCAAATGCCCTTACAACTAGATTATGAGTTAAGTCTTACTTCTATTCAGCTCCGCTGTAGGTGCCTTTAGAAGACTAAGCCAGCTAGACATCTATTTTTAGGGAGCTGAAACTTAGATGAATAATCCTCACGACTCTTAAAACTCCTATTTTTAGGATGCAAGAAGACAAAGTCCTATTTCTAGGATTTTGTCCACTATTCTTTTGTGAACCCACGCATTTAACTCCAACTTTTCGTCCATCAGCTAAACACAAACTATGCTATCTTAAGTGACCAGTTTAAGCTAACAATGAAACTTAAACTTCAGCAAAAACAAACAATGTTAAGAGGAAGCAAGGTTGCTTTTGCATAGGTGGGGCTTTTTTCTACTCAAGGTATCTACAGATTTGAATCCCCGAGAATAAGCTTAATTCATTGATGAGAGTAAAACGGAAGACAAAAAGTAAAGAGAGCCCAAAATAGAAAAAACAACTTGAATTCATATTAATTAAAAGAAGTGGGTGGAAGAATGATAAACTTACAACTGAAATTAAAAAGAAAAATATAGCAGCATGAAAGTAAAAACTTAAACAAAAAGTAAAGACTAGACTCGATTAAGGATCTTCCCCTCTCTATCTACCTTGCTCTTATCATCTTTCAAGGGGAGACAAGCCTTTCTTTTATTCTTCTTCTTTCGAATGAAAAGAGTCGACAGAGGCTAAAAGACCCGCAACTCATAATGGTTACAAGATGATAAGACATAACTTAAATATCTATCCTAAGGACGAAATTTCGAGCTCTATTTGCTTCTTGCATCTTGATTGCTTTTTAAAGACCTTGGAAGGTAGGGTTAGCTGCCGAGATCAGTGTGAGAGAGCCTTAAATTGTGAAAATACACGATCCTTGGAGATTTGATACGAGATTTGGGAATTTCAGATAACTCTGTGAAGATCCCACAAATCTCAGAATTCTGTCAAGAAGCCCAGTTGCGGTCTCAAATCAGGCGCAAAATCTCTTTTGTGCACTGCCTTGACACTTCTATCTTCGGCTGAGGCTACTTTCCTTATACGTTTGCAGGCGCATATTGAATGCATATTCCACATCTTGAGGACCAGATGCAAGCAAAAATTTTCAACTTCGTTTCTTTTGCTCTGCAAACTCTTTCTCTCCAATTGCGGGCACATTTCCCTTTCAAATTCCTCTGCACAAAAACATTTAACTTTGGATAAATACTTGCAAATATAATCGCTTTTTGTACATATTAAGCATAAATTATGTACTTCCAAGATTTTCAATATGATTCTAAGACTTTTGCTAATTTGAAAAAAAAAACGATTTTAATCACAAATCCTTTTCCTTTATAAACAATAACCAAGGTTTTTAATGTTAAGTAACGCACATAAATGAGCATTATCAATGAGCAAGCCCTCTAGAATTGAGTTTGAACATGATCCAGAGATTTAACATACATTCAGTAGAAGGAGGAGGGAATGACAAAAACGACCTAACACAATGGATGATCCCCCTCGTCTTCCTGCTAGACCCAAAGATCAAGTAGACAACCAGAGGAATAGAGAGCAGTAGCAAAAGTTGCAAAAAGAGCAAAATGTGCAACTTAAAAATCAGGTTGACAATCCTATCCTTTTAACTAATGATAGGGAGAGAGCCATTAGAGCATATGTTTATCCCAGAGCTTGATGAGTTAAATCCAGGAATTGTACGTCCAGTGATGGAGGCAACAAACTTTTAGATGAAATCAGACATGTTCCAAATGTTGCAAACAGTTAGAGAATTTCATGGATTACCATTTGAGGATCCCCTTCTTCCTTTAAAGTCTTAAGAGTTAATAATTTCTTTGTGATTCAGGGAGTGTCCACAGATGCCCTTAGATTAACCAAATTATTTTATTCCTTAAGAGATAGACACGGGCATGGTTAAATACATTTTTTCCAAGGTCGATAATCAATTGGAATGAGCTTGCAGAAAAAATCCTTATGAAATAATTTCTTCCAACTAGGAATGCCAAGTTGAGAGGTGAAATAATAGCATTTAGGCAAAATGAGGAGGAAACTTTCTTTGAAGATTGGGAACGATTTAAAGAACTCCTAAGGAAATGTCCCCATCACGGTTTACCCCACTGTATTCAAATGGAAGCATTTTACAATGATCTAAACTCGTAGATAGTGAATGAAACAAATAGTAATATACTTGTTCGATAAAGTCGTTATCGAGGTTATTATCACTTAAGTTATTATATAAGTGAATTGCACGTTAAATAACCCAAATCTAATAAACTAACATCCATGGCTATATGATATGAATACTTGAACTTTATGTAGTCACATAAAAGTGGATCAAGTTCAAGTAATAGCCTAAACGATCTATAGTATAGGGATAAGGTTGGGTACCTTATCTTGGGAACACTATGTGGCGCGATCCACTTTGTATATAGTGCAAACGATGTCATCCTGAATCTTTCGTGTAGAACCATGCAAGTGGGGGCATCCTATGCAATGAGTTTTCATAAGACCAGGACGAAGAAAAAAGTCAATTTCCTTTATAACGTCGTTTACTATTTAAACTGACTTATTTTAGTGCGATGACCTAGGTAACTCGATCTTTATCCTCAGCTAACTATGAACCCTTGTTTATTTGGGGTTATCCTTAGATATGCATGGGTGATAGTGGCTCATCATCATCGACCCAATAAACCCCCCATTTTAGGGATAGGAATAGGTAAATAGCTGGGGACATAGTCCTGCAAGATAGAATTCACTTCTGCCCCTTGTAGGGATAGTAGAG
Organism: Luffa aegyptiaca; assembly: GCA_017139565.1. Lineage (NCBI taxonomy): Eukaryota > Viridiplantae > Streptophyta > Magnoliopsida > Cucurbitales > Cucurbitaceae > Luffa > Luffa aegyptiaca. The sequence goes on from CM029398.1 coordinate 17,469,619, forward strand.
AGGTTGTTCCCTTAAGTGCTAACTCTGGGACTTGAACAAAGGGATCTCACCCTCTCATTGGCCCGAGAGGTATTAGGTTTAGTGGTCGGACCACAAACCGATTGTTCATTAGGGACTCAGTGGGGACTTAAAGAACTAGATGTAACTTTCAGGGTAAAACGGACATTTGACCCAGCTGTAGTTACAAACAACCTATAAAGGGTCGACTTACTAATCATGGTTGTATTGGGTGGACAAAAATATATCTACAATGAGGGGAGTGCAGCTATCGGGTTATAGTGGATTGTCTCGATAGTTAACGAATGTTGGTTAACTAGGTTACATGAGTTTAGCCAGTTAATCTCAAATCGTTGGAGCCCACGATCTGTAGGTCCATTAGGTCCCCCTACTAGCTCATACGAAATAAACTTTAGAACAATGTGATGAAAGGATTTGAAAAGTTCAAATTCGATTTAGGGAGTAGCATAAATATGATCTAAATATTGGTCATATGAATAAGGATTCATATTCGATCAACCGGGTTATTGAGAGAGAACGATATTGGTGGAAATAATTAATTTAATATATGATATTAAATTAATATAATTAATTAAAATTGTTTAATTGAATATTTTAAATTATATTTATTTAAATTGATTTAAAATTTGATTTTAATTTCATTTGTTGATTTATTTAAATCAAAGAGGAAAATGCCCATGGATTGCCACCAACACCTATGATGTGATTCATGCAAATTGTCTCAACAAGACACCTAATTCTGGGATAAAATGGTGTCTCCATGAGATTGCTTCTTATTTAAAAGGAGAAGCATACCTCACGTTTTTCTTCTTGATAATTTCGAGGTTAATGGCTGAAAATTTGATTGCTTGATAGAAGCTCGATTAATTAATACAAAATTTGTCGCAGATATGCATTAACCCAAGTATAAATTAACACAATCAAGTAGTACCTAGGGAGATCTAGGGTCGAATCCACAGGGAAGGTCGGTTGAAGATTTTTAAGAACTTGCTATCTAAACTCTTGGACGCATGGTATCATGAAAGTTTAAGAAGATGTTGTTTAGGATGATTAATAAAACAATGTGGAAAAATAAAGTATGCGATGAGATTTGAAGAGAATATCAGATGGTAATGCTATCAAGGTTGTTGTGGCAGCGACCTCATGCGTTTATAAGTAACCTTGTAGCGCATACTTTGACTAATTGATCCATTAATGCCTAAGTGAGAAATAATCACAAGATTCCCTTCCGGTACTACTTATGCGTTTGGCGTAGAACTAACAATTCTTTTGTTCAATTAGCTCATGCGTTGGCTCAGTTCTCTAATAACTTACAAGTGACTGCGTTAGTCCTAACATAGTCGAAGCTCATTCATGCACTATCTTATAGCTTGCCTCTACTTAGATATTTCCACATGCATTACCTGTCAGGGATTTATCATGCTTCTATCGCATCCGACTGGCTAGGCTGGAGTTAGTAATGAAAACATTATCGCATCAAAGTAGAAGGCATTAACTTCTCATTAAATCAAAGTGTGTGCATACAAAATAAACTTATCACCGTGTGGGTGCGTACACTAAGCCTTGATAAAGAAAATTAGCTCATGCTGACAGAGGAATACATAAGACAATACATTCTAGCTCAATATAAGTCTACCCTGCGCTGGGATCTTCTTTTTCTCCTTGCTCTCTGATCTTGCCTTTTTCTTCCCCCCTCTTTTTCTCTTGGCGTATGGGCAGGCAGATACTTCTTATAGGTTGAGGAGGCTGACTTCTCCACGAAATTGGCACGCGTGCCCTAGTTATCTTTTGCCAGCTGGTACATCAGTCATACGTCAGTGCGATCCTATCATCTAGCTTTCATTGTGCGAGCGCTCTGGGATTTACGCCTGCGCTGAAAAAAACTTGGGCAACAAAACAACTATACTTTTAATGTGTTAGCGCCTCAATAACATATAAATTTTCATCACATCTATAAATATAGCCTCCCACATAAAACTGTCGCAAAACTCTTTTCTTTATGTGCTAGATAGGTGCATCTGTGCTCTTTTCAGCCTTATTTAGCTTAAATTTAAAGGAGAAATAACTTGCTTATTGCAAGTTATCAAAAATTCTCAAAATACAAAGAAAGAAAAAACTCTCGTGATGCCTTGGTCCGGATCACGCGTGCCAGGTCTGTTTTTTTGCCTAATTTTCACTCTCCACAGCTGGCTTTGGTCAATTTTGAATCGATTCTGCCATTTTTCTTCAAATTTGGTGCGATTTTTGCACCTTTGGGTATGGTTCAAGTTAATTTCAGTTGGTTTGAGCTATTTCAAAAAGTTCGAAAGTTGTTCAAGCCAGTGTTTTAAATTATTAATGTAATCATTTATGTATTTGCTTGTTCTTTATGCCAAAATTGGTCCACTTTAGTGTGTTTAATTTATTATGTATTGTTAATGTATGCTTAAATTAAATAGGAACCTTATATGCATGATGTATATCATGTAGATTTAAAATCCCACCATAGGAAAGCATGTTTCATGCATTAGTAAATTATTGTAAGTGCTGTCATAAAATGAATGCATGTGTTAGGGTTTCATGATTAGATTCATGTTGAATGTTTTATTTTCGTTATAGCCCGATTAGTATAAGTGTTATATTAATAAACGAAAATGAACAAGCATGCAGCATGAAACCACCTTAGCATAGATGATTGTTATAGATTTATCGTTATTTATAAAGAGTTATAAACCGAGATAGACGTTAAAATCTACAACAAGATAAAAGCATGCTCACTTAGGGTTAGCGAACCTCAAACTCGAACGATTCACCTAGAATAGGTCCATATCTTGTAAAGCTAAGGATACAAGAGAACTCACCTCATGAGATACTGTATAAGGCTGGTGGTATTTAAGTTGACGATTTATGGAACACCTCCTGTGTGGGTATCAAGCCGGTACTTGAGTTAGGTTAACCCGAGTTTTATGAGCATGCATGAGCGATGTAAGGTTAAAAGAGTTTCTCACCTAGACATCGTAAGTATACGCGTTATACACACCTAAACATAGGTAAATTTATAATAGTGCTTTATAAAACTTGAATACTTGATTATTATATGCTTTTATCGCCATTAGAAGCATGTTATATGGCTAATTCAATAAAAGTTATAATAGTTATAAAAGTTAATGAATAGAAACCGTCATGAGCTATAACAAAGAGTTGCATGCTAACATAAGATTTTAGGAAATGAGTTAAATTTTAAACTGTTTAAAATATAATAGACCTAAGATCGCAATTCTAATAAGATTAGAATAAATGTCCTACTTAGCATTTTAATAGATTTAAAATATGATCGAGTAGGATATAAGACTTTGGTTATAAGGGAACTCTCCCGACGCCTGGATTGGTACCAGAGTTGAATTAACCATGGTCTTATTAGCATGCAATGCCACTAGTTAATTAAAAGCGTTTAATTAACCTAAACATTAGAGTAAATAGCTTTATAAAAGGCGTAGACTTAGATAGATTCATTTAGCAGAAATTTACTTAAGTAATAATACACACTAAAACTTTAGGACACTTTGGTGGGAGAAAAAGTATAAAAACAAGATAAAAATATAAAGTTATTACTCTCGCGTCCCCTTGTGTTCACACTGTGAGATCCATGCTTGGCCTCGAGGCGTCCTGGGAGCGTCCCCCTACGGATGGTGTTTGCATGGGTCAACAACAAGGTGAATGGGGAAAGTGTTCATAGTAAGTGGGTGAAAGAAACGTGTCAACGTATCCTACGATCTCTTCCACTAGGTTGCACCGTGAGATTTCCATGCGTTGCTTGCGAGTCGCCCTAGGAGCGATCACCCTACGGAGGGCTTGCGCATGGGATTCGGAACAACGCAAACTCCATAAATGGATAGGGTTTCTTAGGGTCATTCCTAACATTAGCTCTTCCCTACGGTGGCATTGTTAGGGTCGTCCTCTGAGATTTGTGATAGCACCAATTTGGCTCGATATATTTGTTCTTAATCTTGCTAGTTTTACGATAATTATTATGCTTAATTGTATTATTTTGTAGATGTTTGGTGATTAGAGCTTCTCGGGAGCCACTTTGAAGTCCACAGGATGTCGAGGTGGTGAAAAGACCAAAGCGGAGCATTCGAAACGGAAACAACGTCAAAAGGATCAAGAATTGAAGCAACCGAACTAGAAAGACTCGAGAGGTGGCGTCAAGACGCCACCTCACGGAATCTCGACGTTACAAACTTGATGGACTGGTTAATTCACCGTCAGCATCGAGACGCCACCCACGACGTCTCGACGCCCAAACGATTATTTAAGTAGCAGTTTTTTCGATTATGTCATCTTCTTCTGCCGTTTTCCCCTTTTTTCTCTCGGTTCTCTCTCTGATTTCTTCCTTCTCCCTCTATATTTTATAGTTTTAGGTTAGTTTCTCGATCCTTGAGCTTAGATTAGGCATGTCTATGGTCGTCTAAGCACCGTTCGCTATAGTTGGAACCTCGGGATTGTAAGTACATTTGAGTCTTATGAGATGCACTGAGCTTATTGTTCTGAATGCCTATTTTTGTTGAGTGTTACTGTGCTTAAAGCATCCTTTGATTGTTGTTTGTGACTTTACATCCCCGCTTTTATAATTAGCATGCATAATAGGTTAGATTGACGCCTTAATTCGCAACTCGTATGTTAATAATCCGCTAAAGAACTGATTTCCAAGTAGCTAATGGATAGTTGATTCATAGTTGGCACATAGACCGATTCATGGGCACGGGTCCCAAGAGCAGTTCTCTGACTTTGTTGCTTTGCGTGATAGGTCTATGGTCTAAATCGATATTCGTAATTAAATTAGATTTCTTCTAATTAATTATGGGTATTCTAGCTTAGAGCAACAATTAGTTCATTTGTTAATCATGGCCAGATTAATTAATTAATCAATTGCATGTTAGTTCAATAGGTTTGTTGGGGTAGTCTTGATCTTATTGCAGTTACTTAATTGATTAATCTCGACGGGTTAGTACGGGTCAATTAGTTAGTAATTAGTAATTGAGTCGATGGGCGGTGGGATCGAGTTAATTTATTTATGATACCAATTAGACAGCATGGATTTAATTCATTATATGTTGATCGATGAGTAAAAATAAATGTACTGAACCCGAGTGTCCCCAGCTACAGTGATCGACAAGATGAGATTAACCAACCTCCTGATGATCGCAAAGTGCAAGGGCCGCAAGTAATATAAAACAGTACAATAATACCCAGTATCGAATTCCATAAGAAGGATAGTGGTCGGGCAAGATAATGATACGAGCACTAAAATTACTGAGACAACATATTATTTAGGGATCCTAATATGATGATAAAGCAATCAAGAATTAAAGCAATCAAAAAATTAACGTGATCAATCAAATGCAAACAATGGAGAAACAATCTATTGTGAGGCGGGGTCTTGAAAGTCAGATTAAAGCTAATTAATTGTCCTAATCATCCTATCTTATGCGTGACTAATTATAAATCGAGAATCTTCGTTTAGCACATAGGTTCTCCTTTCGGTCTCCCCTAATTATAATTAACTCATATTAATAACCTAAGTGTCCGTAGCACTATTAAATTCGTTAATTAATTAGCCCTGATTCATTTTCGATCTCTAAGCCTAACCAACTACTCTCGCTGTCACTACGAGAAACTAAGCGTAGTTGAGTGGATCATGATCTATCCTAACTTCTCTCCGTCGAGTTTTCATTAGGAATCTAATCATTATACAGTTGGCCAGACTATATAAAGAATTAAGACCATCCATACAAATAATCAGTATATGGACACAAGATAGGCAATTAAGATATTAATCAACTATAATCTTCCTTTCAAGACCCACAAATGGGATTTGGCTATACATAATGGTCAAAACATCCCAAGAGTACATAATGATAAGCATAACAGAGCAAAATAAAGAGATAGAAGAATGAACCATAGAGAATCCCTCTCTTGCGCTTTGGATCCTCTCCGTTACAAGCTCCCGACTCCTCCAAAATTTCTCGATACAAGATTGCACACTTTCCTCACAACGCGACCCTCAAAGAGGCTCTAAGAGCCTTTAGAAAAACTAAAGAAAGGAATTGGAATGGTGATTGATGATGAAATGAGGGAGTGAGGCATGCCTTTTATAGGCCTAAAAATGGGGTAGCGTCGCAACGCTGTGACGTCACTCTTTCTTGGGCGAAGAGAATAGGACAACATCGAGACGCTAGGGGACAGCGTCGCGACGCTGTCCTAGTTCCTAAAGCATCTAGGCGTGGATTTGAGTAGAATTTCGGGCCTCATTCATTTCTTTTGGCCCAAATACTTTATATGATGGATCATGGGCTCTTTCTCTTCACCCAACTTGATATTTAAGGCTTGAAATCTATGAAATTGGGCCTTTTTTCTCCAATTATCCATAAAATTCTCCTACGGACAAAATTAAAAAAAATGAATAGATATATATGATAAAAACACAATAAAAGCATACAAAAGCTAGTAAATTTAAGGATAAAATAGCAAAATTTATGCTTGCTATCACCTCCCATTTACTTTCATGTCATTTAATTTCCTGCCATTTACTTTTTTGCAATTTTACTTCTCCTTGCAATTTAATCCTTCTCTCTTCAACCCCCCTTCTGTTACCAAACACAAAAGAGGTTAGAAGTAGGCCAGTTGTTCCCTGTGATCGACCCCGACCACTACTATTGCAAGTAGTTTAGTGATCAGTGATTATAAATTTTATTTGATACGACCCTCGACAAGTCGCTCTGTCAAACTGGCGCCGTTGTTGAGGAACACGGTGCTTAATTTCTAATTGATTTTGTGTTTTTCACCTTTTGCTTGTCTCTTGTGTATTAGTTTGTTTCTTGCAGATCTAGTGACAGATCTTTACAAGAGAAAACACCTCCCTACCCAGAAGCAAGGAAAAGCAATTGAGCTTCATGGATATCTGGCAGATTCTCAACCCGCTGTCCGCTGAGATAGAAAGGGTCGAGCGTGCAGTGCAAGTCTACTTTTCAGCTACTAAATATCCACCACCTCCCTACATTATAAATCACGAAGAAGGTAATTCCGTCTCTCTGTCTGAATTTATTTTCTTAGTTTTTTCCTTTTTTGGTGAACCAAGAGCTGCCTACTTTCATGTATCTGTGTTCTTCTCGAGCTGTTCCGAAAGGAAACCCCCAGAGATGTCTGAAGATCAATTCAAGTTGAGGGTGTTTCCATATTCACTGAAAGGAGAAGGTAGGAAATGGATTTTCTCGTTGCCTTCAAGATCAATATCTTCTTTAAACGAGATGAGAAGTATTTTCCTGAAGAATTACCACCCTACTGCATTGTTGATAAAAGTCACTGGAAGAATTTTCAACGCCACACAAGCGCCTAAGGAGTTGTTCCATGAGTTCGTGAACCGCTTCAATCTATACTGCATGGAACATCATACCCCACTTTCAGAGGAATCCCTGATAGAAAGCTTCTACAGAGGGTTGACGCCTAACGATAGAAGAATGTTTGACTCAGCTAGTGGTGGTGACATGCTTGCTACAACACCCAGTGAGGTGTGGGAGATCATTTCAAAACTGGCATAAATCACTAGATTCCGTGCCAACTCCCCTGATGAGCTAGAGAGCCAAATTCCAGAACAACACCAGGAAGGTAAGTTGGAAGAAAATCCTATCAAGGTCAGTGAGTCTGAACTCAACTCTTCCTTTAGTTATAGATCTGATTCATGTAGTACTTCATGCATGCTAGGAGAGTTAGAAATTAGGAATGTTGAGCATAATTCTGATTATTCCATGCCTAATTCTTTTGCTCCTGAAATCATTAGATCTATAAAGCATGATTTAGGCTCAGTGTTTCAAGTGGCTGACCAAGTTAAGCCTGGGGTGCTTAAAATTAGCATAATTTGGACGGATGAGGATATTCTGTTTACAATTTTTTATGTTGTGCACTTTGTGTGCAAGTTGAGTCTTTCTGTGCAGGAGCTGATAAAGAAAAAGAATAAAGATCCTCTGAGGATAAAAGAAGTGGATTTCGGTTGAAGACTGCAAATCTCGTCGAGCAACCGACTTTAAAAATTTGCACTTTTGGGAGGCAACCAAACTTTAAAAATAATTTATATCCCTTCTCTTTATTTTTAGTTGTTTGCTTCTTGTTAGTTTTTATTTATGTTTGTTTGCATTCTTATTTTTAGGAATCTATGACCTACTTCTGTGGAAAAGCTATCTTTCGAGTGATGGTGAAGCATTCCCTTCCAACCATTGAGCTTAAAATCTGGGGAGGTTTTCAGTCCCCTTACTTTTTGTCCATTGGATTTTTCGTATTTTGATACATTGGGGACAATGTATGATTTTAGGTTGGGGGTGGAGTTAGCCTTGCACGCCTATTTCGGTTGAGTCTTGATGCACCTGAGCGTCAGACTATTTTATCATGCATGCATTGTTTTACTGTTCTATGTTTTCTTGATTGAGGCCATGCATGTGAGCATTGGACCTATTTTTAAGAAAATTTTAAAATTTGAGTGTTTATGTGTGGATGACACTGTTACTTTTCATAGACTATGAAAATCGACGATGTGTCATCATGGCAACTTTATTACTCTTATTGAATTGTAAGCATATTGCCCAGAAATTGAGCCTTTTTAAAACTTTTCTCGAACTTTTCTTGCAACAGTAAACCTTAGCATGCCTAGGATTAGTTTGAAGGCTTAGGAGCGAATTATAGAATTCATATGCTTGTTGTCACCTCGATAGGTGTATGGATGAGGTAGAGAGTCAAATGCCTACAAATTAGCATGCAATGTCTTGCCTAGGAGAAAATAAAGAAATTATGCCTAAGAGAAAAAGAAAAAGAGAGAAAAGAAAAGAAAGAAAAGAAAAGTGAGCACGAGCTTAAAAGAAAATCATATGCTCGTCTATCTTATTTTATTTTTGAAGAAAAAGCATGCTCTGCAATGATCATGAGGATAAGGGGTAAAAAGAGCTGCCTGTAGAGTGCTCAGTTAGGCTAACCAAGTGTTAAACTCGGTTTATGGGTCCCTGCATCGTAGTGCGAAAGCTAGTGCCCCGCCTAAAAAGAATGCAGAAAGAAAATGTCTTTTATTTTTTAGGCACCTAGGTAACAAGGAAAGCAGTCTAATTTGTTTTGTTTGCTCCTTGGTTAGTTCCTAGTGCAAGTGTAGAGAGAAGTTAGGTTGAGGGTTATATAATCCAATCCCGAGTTTGTAAAATTGATTCTAGGTAGGCTAAGTGTGAGCTTGAGCAAGAACTTTCATGAAAACTTTTGATTTGTCTCTTCACTTGGGCCATATGTGAATAACTCTTGATTGCAATATTTTTGGCACTTTAGACATTGAGATTGGAGTCTATAGAATTGCAACTATTGAATCCTATACTTTTATTTTGTGTCATTGCTCGAGGACTAGCAAGGTTTAGGTTGGGGGTATTTGATACGACCAATTTGGCCCTATATATTTGTTCTTAATCTTGCTAGTTATTCTAAGCCTCTAAAGTATCGTTGCAAAGTGAATCAAATAATATACTTGGGTCGATGATTACTTTTGGTAAATTTTGATTGGATAATATGTATAATGGGTTTAATGCAAGTTTCTAAATTCAAGTTAATTTTTTATTTCCAACAATAATGTCGAAATCTATATGTGCTTTGTTGAATGCCAAATTAAACGGTTTAGCACATACGACCCCTGAAGTATCGTTGCAAAATGAATCAAATAATATAATTTGGTCGATCATTACTTTTGCAAAATTTTGATTGGATAATATGTATAATGGGTTTAGTGCAAGTTTCTAAATTCAAGTTAATTTGTTATTTTCAGCAATAATGTTGAAATCTATATGTGCTTTGTCGAATGCCAAATTAAACCGTTTAGTACATACGACTAAGAAAAACTTAGACACTGAACTCATGGAAAATAATTTAGGCATGGTTTTAACTGTGGAATGTCCTCAGGCTAACTGCTTTGCCAAGAGGAACATAATCCACGACCTTAAATCTGATTTATTAGTTTTGGAATCGTGTTTGGTGGAAAACGATAGTTCAGTCTAGATACTCGATTCAGGTGTCACTAATCACGTATGTTCTTCATTTCAAGGAATGAGTTCCTGGACAAAGTTACAAGCTGGTGAGATGACCCTTAAAGTTTGAATAGGAGAAGTCATTTCGGCTACTACAGTGGGAGACATAAAATTATTCTTCTCAAAGGAACGTTACATGATATTTAGATAATGTGTACATAGTTCGAAGAATTAAAAGAAATTTGATTTCTCTAACTTTCTTAATTGAACAAGGTTATTCAATATCCTTTTCTGTTATGAAGCGTTCATAACTAAAAGAGGTATGGATGTTTGCTCTGCGAACATGGAGAATAATTTGTATGTTTTAAAACCAATTGAGTCTAAAGCTCTTTTAAATCAGGAGATGTTTAAAACCGCTGAGACTCAATCTAAAAGGTGGAAAGTGTTGGGTTTTATGCCTTAAAACTCGTAGATAGTAAATGTACTTTTGACCGAACATTAATAAAATGATGTATTATTCATTTTTCCATGTTTGTATTATGGAATCTTGTCTTATTAACCCTAATCCAATAAACGAGACATCCTAAACTAATAGGATGAGGCTTGACTAATATGTAGGGACATACAGGGATCAATATTCAAGATTTAGCCTAAAGGGTCTATAGTATAGGGATAAGGCTGGATACCTTATCTTGGTGACACTATGGATACGACCCGCTTTTTATTTTGATACAAACGTATTGATCCAATGCGTTCATGTAGTTGACATGAGAGTGGGGGTATCCTATGCATTGAGTTTGCCTAAGACCGGACCGCGAAATAGTTAACCACTAACTGTAACACCGTTAGTTAGCTCGGTTTCTATTTCACTAGGATGACCTAGGCAACTTAGTCTCAATCCTGAGTGGAATATGGACTCTGTCCATGAGGGATTGTCCTTTGATTTGTATGGGTGAGAGTGGCCTGAACGCCGACTCAATAAGTCTACCATTTTGGGGACAAGACCGAGTGGGGAGCTGGGAACATAATCACACAAGATGGAATTCACTCCTTCCCGACTCTAGGGTAAGTAGAGGTGCGTTCCCTTAAGTGGTGTCTCCGTGTCTTGCACAATGGGCCCTGCCCTCTCTATGGCACGTGAGGGACTTCTGTTTGTTGACTGGACCTCAAACAGGTTGTTCATTAGAGGAGCACTGGTACTTAAGGATAAAGAGGTAGCCTAGGGGTAAAACGGTAATTTGACCTAGTTGGGGTTCGAACACACGTGAAGGGCTGACTTACTGTTGATGGTCGATATCCGTGGACACAGAAATATATCTGCAGTGAGAGGAGTGCAGCTGTGATTCTATAGTGGAGTGAACCACGGTTAACGAACATTGATTAACTTGGTTAATGAGTTTAGCCAATTAATCTGATATCGTTGGAGCTTCTTATCTGTAGGTCCATTCGGTCCCATCATAGCTCACTTAGGGCGTTGAGGTAAATTTCTATGGGAGATTTGTATATTCAAAGGTGTTCGAATATTAAGTTTAAAATATGAATTGGATTCAGATAAAAACTATAGGTTATAATTAATGTCCATTGGATGCACATTAATACGAAAGTCTAAATGAGAGAAATATAATTAAATATTTGATATTTAATTATAGTATTAATTGATTGGTGAATTAATTAATTATTTGTTTCAATTTAATTTGATTAAATTTGATTTAATTGAATTACATTAAAACTATAGGTTATGTGGTATATTTGTATAAATATGTTTTATATAAATATAAATTACATTTAAAAAAAAATATAAATGAAATTAATTGTTAATTTAATTGATTTAATAATTATTGATTTTATTTTATTTAATTAATAATTATTAATCGTATCAGTTTTAACTGATAAGATTTGGTAAAACCCACTAACCTATTCTTCCTCCATGTTAGGTGAGGGTTCTGAGGGAAGTTACTACTAACCTAATATTCAATCGATCCCTCAGACTACGGTTACCCTCTCTCACGCAGTCTCTCTTTCACTCTTTAGTCCCTCTGTGTTTTCATCCTCTAAGAAACACAGAGACCAAAATTCGCCCAAAAACCTTAGAGATTTTTGCTCCCACAAGCTACCAACGCGTGGTGGTGTTCGTTATCAAATTATAGCAAAGAGACTCCTTGAAGGTTGCTGGAATTTTTGATAAACGGGTAGAATTTGGTGAAACTCAATCAAGAAAACACCTAGTAGTAAGTATCTCTTTTCTTGATCGATAGGATATTTAAACCCATCTTAGATCTAAGTTTTTTTATGAATTTCCAACATATTTTTGTAGCCTTTGCAGTAGGTTTAATGTGATTATATTCTACTGTGATTTATTTGCAAACCGTATGGGTTTTTCGAATTGAAATAAAAAAATAGAATATAGTTTTTCTGTAACTCTTCCGTTGCGTAGGACTTTAATCCCTGCAAAAACTTTCTCAAAATACCTATCTTTGCCACTTGAGGTTAGGTCATATTAATCTCAATAGGGTTGGGAGATTGATTAAAAATGGACTTTTAAACAAGTTAGAAGATAACCCCTTACCTCCCTGTGAGTCATGCCTTCAGGGTAAGATGACTAATTGACCTTTTACCGGAAAAGGTTATCGTGCCAAATAGCCCCTAGAGCTAATACATCCAGACCTCTGTGGATCGATGAACGTTAGAGCTTGAGGAAGGTACGAATATTTCATCAGTTTCATTGATGACTATTCATTGTTGGCTATCTCTACCTAATGAAAAGTTCAAGGAGTACAAGGCCGAGGTTGAGAGCATATTAGGTAAGACAATAAAAACACTTCGATCCGATCAAGGTGGTGAGTATATGATAGCGCAAATAGCAAGCTATATTTCCCGATTAATTATAGTTAGTTTTTGAGTATTCTTGGGCCGAATTATGCACATTAATGTTTATTTTGTAGGAAATTTATTAATGAAGCGAAATTGAAGAAATTGATGTTAATCGGGCGTTCGGGACCTAAAAAGAGGCAAGGGATCGAAAATAAATCAATTTGGAGGCTTATCATTAGTGGAAGACCCGAGAGCTAGCGTCTCAACGCTAGAAAATTTACTTATCTGATTAGAGGGGCAAAGGCGATAGTGTCTCAACGCTGCCCCTTAACGTCTTGACGCTGCCAAGAATTTCCTTATACAGAATGGGTGGCAAGAGACAGCGTCGCAACGGTGTCCATAGCGTCTCGACGATGTCGAAAATTTTCCTATATATACAATGCAATTTTGGCCAGCCAAGGGGAGTCCATTTGATGCAATTTTAGCCCTAAATTCGACTAGAGACCTCCTGTGGCAGCTAAAGCAAAGTGGAGGAGTGGAATTCAAGGCTTAGCTCGTGGAGATCGTGACGGGGACGTGTGGTTTCAGTGACAATAGTGTTTTATCTCTTTTCTTCCCTTTCCTTAGTTGTTTTTAATAGTTTTTTCAAACTTAGCTTACACCGTAATGCATTGTATGAGTAGCTTGGTTTGTTCTCTTAGGGATTGATGTAGCCCTGTGGGCGTTGTTGAATTATTATATGGATGTTTACTGTTTTTAACTGATTTATGCAATTTATGCCTTTAATGCTTTTAATTCACTAACCATGAGTTAATTGGTGCTATCACTACTTCTTGCTCGGGAGAGGGAACTTAGTTTAGATAAATAAATTGCATAACTATAATAGTCATAGGATCAGAAGATTTAGGATAGTTGTAGAAATTGATAATAGGATTCAATGTAAACCATGCATGTGAATGTATCTAGATAGAGATATCGGGTTAGTCATATGTGTGAAAATTATTTACGCTCAGGAGAGATAAATATGAGAATAGAAAATCATAGATTCATGAGTCATTACATATCATTGATAAGGGTAAAAAATATACCTATTTTACCCTTATATTTAGCTTATTTCCTTGTCAAAAGTTGTATGTTTAGGTCAATTTTACTCTTCTCGAGCTCAAAATATGTTCAAGTTGATAAGTTAGGGTGTTGAGATTCACTTTTGTCAAATTGTGCTCATTTGTGCTTGAAAAGACTCAATTTTAAGGGAATTTGACTAAGTTTGTTGCTGTGCAGGAAAACAGAGTAAATGTTGGGATTTACCCAGAAATGCGACTGCATTTCGTGGAAGGCAAAATTAAATGTGACCGCATTTCTCGAAAAATGAAGGCAGTTTCGAGTCGTCCGCGGGTCGTTTTGAACGAGACTTCTTTGCACCTAACCGGCTGTTTTGACCCCGAAACCGACTGGGCTACCTACCAGCACCTATTTCGCAGCTCCTCAACCAATTCCAACACTATATAAGCTCAAGATTCGAAGTCAAATCCAAGCAGAACTCATTTGGAAGAAGAAAGCGGTGACAGAACCCTAGTTGATGCCTATGAGTAGGGATGCCCGAGGTCCTTCTTAGAAGACTAAATTCTAAGCTTAGTTGGAGGTCAAACCTTAGGGTTTGTAAGGATTTTCACCCATTCCCACTTGTAAAAGCGAGAGAGTGGAGTGTCTAAGCGAACTCTACAAGGATTGGAAAAAATAGAAAAACCCATAGTACTTAGCTACTGTTTTTATTTCCAGCTCTTGTTACCTTTCACTTATTTGTATTCTTTACATCTTATTTTCAATGAAAAGGTATTCATTTGCACTTTATCTCACCATGAGTAGCTAGATTCCGTTGAGGGGTTCAATATGGTGAATTCATTTATAGTTCAATAGCTTGAAAGTATTTTATTTGCTTAAGTTTTGTTCAATGCATGTCATTCTTTATTGAATATCATTCTGATCTTGCTAAGTCTAAATTGATCACTTAGACTTTGCATGCTATGCGAATTTGATCTCGAAAGGGACAGACTATATAGGCTCTCATAAAGGTGTTATAGGAGAAAAAGCTCGAAAGAGATTATTCGGTGGTATAGGGCAAGCTGCCTAAGGCACCCTATATCAACTATAGGGTTATAGATTGCATTCGTGAATTATCTATGTCGGAGTCGAGTCACAAAAATGTGCATAACGGTACCCGCTTAGCCTTCTAACGGTTCTTGGGAGCAAGGCCAAATAGAAGTTAAATCTGACCCAATGCATTGAATAGGTTTAAGTTGAATAATCCATGATTAAGGTTATTGCCTTTGGGATGAATCCATATTGAATACCTCGTTTTGTTTATTGTTGTTATTCATTATCTATTTACTTGCGTTATTTATTTTTCTAAAAACCAATCATCAATCATTTATTTTGTTACCTATTTCTAAGCAATCGTTTGAGCAGTTTCTTATTCAAATATGAATTTCCAATTTAGTCCTTCTGGGATCGATACCCTTGGAATACTTCTAAGGTTTTTATTACTACGTGCGATGGTGTATACTTGCACTAAGCTTGGCTGAATTTATCTTTATTATCATTTATCATCTTATCTCACATCCATCATTCAGCCTCTGCCCCACCAAGTTTTCGGCGCCATTGCCGGGGACCAAAAGTGAAACCAGTTTTGTTTATTTGAAATTGCGATTGGATTGCAACCGCATTTTTGTCTCAAAGGTAATTTGGGTTTAATTTGCAATTGTTTTTCTCTTGCAGGTTGAGTTAATGCATGAACAAGGGGTGTCCACTCCTTGACATGGATCCTGAGATAGAAGGAACCTTTCGTCGCCGTAGGAAGGAGCAAAGACGAAAGATAAGGGAACAACGAGAGTTGAGAGCACAGGAACCTCTAGAAGAAGCTGCTTACTTATAAGAGTTTCCAATGGAACCTCCTGGAGTCGATCCTCAAGTTGATGCATAGAATCGTGGAAGGGAGCAAAATGGTGGGTGGATTTCTCCAGTTCCTCTAGTTCCACCGGTGCCACAACAAGAAAATCAAATTTATATTGCTGAAGATCACAATAGAGCAATAAGGGACTACGCTTTATCAGTTTTTCAGACTTTAAATCCAGGAATTTTGGACCACCGATAGATGCTCCACAGTTTGAACTTAAACCAATGATGTTCCAAATGTCGAATACCATGGGCCAATTCTCTGGACTTCCAAATGAAGATCCACGTAAACACATCAAGCTATTTTTGAGAGTTTGCAATTCTGTTAAAGTTACAGGAGTGCCTGAAGATACTTTGAAGCTAAAGCTTTATGCATTTTCTTTGCAAGGAGATGCTGAAGCTTGGTTCGATTCATTCCCATCAAACTCCATCACTTCTTGGAATGATTTGGCGGAGAAGTTTTTAGAGAACTTGGGAAAGATGTCAAAGGCTGGTTCGGAAGTGTCCACACCACGGATTGTCTGCTTGCATCATCTTGGAGCATTTTTATGGTGGATTAGATCAAGCTTCGAAGCCACTAGTCAATGAATCTGCAAACGGATCTTTCTTGGAGAAGTCTGCAAATGAGGCACATGCTATCTTGGATACCATAGCCACAAACAATAGACATTGGGGACAGACTGAGCCAACAACAATCTTGAACAATCCAGTTAAAACAGTGGAGACAGAGGCTAAATCTACTATGCAAGCTCAAATCAAAGCTATCCACAGCATGATGATGGGCATGACCATGAACAATCAAGCCAACATAGCCCCTGCCAATGCTATTTCTTCTCCCTATTGTGAAATTTGTGGTCAGGAACACATTGCTGATAACTGTCCACTAAATCCAGCGTATGTCTTATATGTAGGACAATAAGGGAACCATAACCAGAACAGGTGGAACCCATACTCGGCCACGTACAACCCAGGTTGGAGACAACATCCAAACTTCTCTTGAGGAGGACAAGTCGGTTCAAGTAATTCCAACACAAAACAGTTTGGGAAACCTCCTACACAACAGCAGCCGCAAAAGAACTTCCAACCAGTACAAGTGCAGAGTCAAGAGTCAAATCTAGAGACCCTTATGAAGGAGTACATGGCAAGAAACGATGCTGCAGTTAGGAATCTAGAAGTACGGATTGGACAGACCACAAGGGACGTTGCCCAGCAAGACTGAGATCCCTCACAGAGAAGGAAAAGAGCAATGCAAGGCAGTAGCCTTGAGAAGGGGACTAGAATATGAAGGGCCAAAGTATCCAGTGAATCAAGAAGTAGAGATCCCAGAAGAAGCTCGAGAAAAGTTTTTAGAAAAGAAGTCAGAAATTGCCTCAGAAGTTATACAGAATAAAAGCAATAAGGAAAATACCAAGGAGCATGAAGCCTTGGTAGAAAAAGAAGAAAAATCAAATTCAGAAAAAAAAATCTAAAAAGTTTGTGATAGAGCCAGAATACAAACCACCTCCTCCATACCCTCAAATATTTAAACATGTTTACAAGATGTGTAGTTCAAAAATTTCTTAGATGTTTTCAAGCAGTTACATATCAATATTCCATTAGTAGAGGCACTTGAACAGATGCCTACCTATGTGAAGTTCCTGGAGGATATTCTATCAAAGGAGAGAAGGTTGGGAGAATATGAAAATGTTGCACTCACTGAATGTTCCAGTGCACTGGTCAAGAATGAGATCCCTCCCAAACTCAAAGACCCAGGAAGTTTCACCATTCCATGCTCCATTTGATGAAGGAATGTAGGCAGAGCTTTATGCAACTTAGGAGCATGTATAAACCTAATGCCATACTCAGTTTTTCAACAGTTGGGGATAGGTGAAGCAAGACCAACAATTGTAACCTTACAATTAGCTGACAGGTCACTAACACAACCTATTAGAAAAATTGAAGATGTGTTAGTAAAGGTGGACAAATTTGTATTCCCAGTGGATTTCATCATACAGGATTGTGAAGCCGATAAGGACGTGCCAATCATCTTAGGACAACCATTTTTAGCCACTGGCAGGAACTTAATTGATGTGCAAAAAGGAGAATTGACCATGAGGGTCAATGAACAACAAGTCACTTTCAATGTGATGAATGCAATGAAGTATCCTGGAGATCTTGAGGAGTGCTCTATGATTGATGAAATTGATGAACTCTCCCGGTCTACTTTCAGGAAATGATGAAAGGAGAAACATTGGAGGATGTACTTGGAGATGAAGAACAAGAAGAAAAAGGTGGGAAAAAGATTGAAGTAGAAGAAATCAAGCAACCAATGAAAAGACAAAGAATCAAACCCTATTGGCGGGAGGACTTTGAGGATCAAGAAGCCCATGTTTCTGTGATTGACTTGGTATGAATTCTATCCTTGAGAATTTATTTTTGTATATTATCTGGATCTATAGTGAAAAAATAAAATAAAATAATACAGATAGGAAAATATCTGGACAAGAGTAAAAACTCTGTCTAGGAAAATCCTTTCTAGGAAAAGATACTTAAGTTGACCGTAGGGGAAACTTTTTTTTGGGAATTTACCTGGGAGTTTGAAAAGTCCATATTATTTTGTATCCTATCTATTTAAAAAAAAAAAAGGAGAGAGAGAGAGAAGAAAAAAATTGTAAGTTTTAAACCAAGAATAAAGGATTTTGATCAAGAGGGAACTTTGTCTAAGGAAAGTCTTTGCTAGGCTGAGGTATTTAAGCTATCCGTAGGGAACACCTCTACCTGGGGACTTACTTGGAAGTTGAATTGATCAAAACTTTTTTGACTCTATTTCTCTTAAAAGTTAAAAATAGAAAATAAATCAATATTGAGATTGTGAACTTTCTAACATGTTTATGATTGTTTTAGTAATGAAAGAAAAGCAAAGGAAAATAAAAAGTCAGAAAAAAAGAAGAAGGCAGGAAAGCTAGGGCAAATGCGATCGCATTTCTCCCCAGTGCATTTGGAAATGCGACCGCATTTCCAATAACGAGTGGGCAGTCACAAATTTCATTTGACCAGCACGTGCCCTAATTAGAAAACTATAAATAGCTGACTTTTTAGTCTTTCCCTCTTCACCAACTACCCAAACCTTTAAGTATTCAAGTCAAAAGTCCAAACTCTCCATATTCTTTCATCTTGAAACCGAAACCCACAACAAGAAACCATGAAAAATTCGCCCAAATCATCATAATCACGCAAGATCACTCGATCCCAGAGTTCTCAAACCGCCTAGGTAGCTGAAGCACACGCTCGATATCAAGAGAAGCAGCCCAAAACACCCATGCACGGCTCGAGGAGGTTGAGACCTTCGGGTTTCTCACCGGCGATCGTGAACCAGGAAACTTCCACTCAAACTCCTTCTTCCTCGACAATGCCAGCCACCTCGAGGGAGAATCCGAGTTTGTCTCAATTTAGGAGGTCCACGCGTGCCAATGTCGTTCGTGAAACCCAAAAACGACAACTCAATAATTCATAAAACGCTCGCGGGAGTGGTTTTCAATGATCCGGGCAATGGGAGCTCAAAGACATGCAGCTCTTGAAGAAGAAGCAAATAGGCGAGATGAAGAAGAAGCCGCCAAGGCAGCAGAAAGCACTCGACAAAGAGAGGCTTCAACGGGTAAACATTTTGAACCTTCGACTAATCCCTCTTCGTCTTGCAGGAACAAATTGAAGGGATAAAAGTCCTACGCAGCGGAAGGAATTATCGAACCTACTCATAGTATTTGATTTTTAATTGAAATACCAATACAATTTGCAAAATATTACAACAATAAGTCTGTATTTAAGGGGCTGTACAACGAGTATAAACATGCTAAATAATTAACTAGATCTAATCTACATGATCCTAATGATCAAGGATTTCAAAGAAAACTTACATTTGTAGAAAGCCTTGATCGATTCGCCTTTTCTTGCTGGTAAGATTGAAAATGCAGCAACCTTCTTGTGCGAACACCACCAATTGGTTACACCGGTATATCTCTAAGACTTCATGAAGCAGGAGACTAGCGGGAGTCTTTTAGGAGAGATCTCTGAGAGAAGGAGAATGAATGAGATGCCTTTCACCCCACCCAGGGGTCCTATATATAGGTAAAGGCCAAGACCTTTTCCTAATAGGAAAAGGTCTATGAATAAGTTTAAATCTATTATCTGAACCATATCTAATTTTAAGAAATAATTAATTAATTCCATAATTAATTAATTACCCAATTAAAAATCATATATTTAATCTTAGGGATTTTATTAAAATTAAAATTAATATGAATCCAATTCATATTAAATTTATTTGAACTCTTTCAAATATTTTCTCTCAATAATTAATTTTTGAAATTAATTCAAAAATTACATTATAAAGTTTCATAAACTTTATATGATAATGTATCAACATACATTATACGATTCCCCAAATAAATTGAACACTTTCAATTTACAATTTATATTTAATTGCTTCAAGTCTCTTTACGAGCTACCAGTGGGACCTAATGGACCTACAGATCAGAAGCTCCAACGATACGAGACTAATTGGCTTAACTCATTAACCAAGTTAGTCCTTCACGAGTATTCGTAACTTTAGTTGGGTCAAATTACCATTTTACCCCTAAGTTACCTCTACCTCCTTAAGTACTAGTGCTTCTCTAATTAACAACCTGTTTGTGGTCCAACCATCAAACAGAAACCCCTTTCGGGCCAGTGAGAGGGTAGGGCCCTTTGTTCAAGACTCGGAGACACCACTTAAGGGAACACTCATCTGCTTCCTCAAATGTTGGGAAGGAGTGAATTCCATCTTGTGTGATTATGTTCCCAGCTCCTCACTCAGTCTTGTCCCCAAAATGGTATGCTTATTGAGTCGGCGAACTAGCCACTCTCACCATACAAATCAAAGGACAATCCCTCATTAATAGGAGTCCATAATCCACTCAGGATTCAGACTAAGTTGCCTAGGTCATCCTAATGAAATAGAAACCTAACTAGTTAACGGTGTTACTGCTAGCGGTTACTCTTTCGCAGTCCGGTCTTATGCAAACTCATTGCATAGGATACCCCCACTCGCATGTCTACTACATGGACGCTTTGGATCAATACGTATGTATCAAATACAAAGTGGGTCGTATCACATAGTGTTACCAGGATAAGATACCTAGTCTTATCCTTGTACTATAGACCTTTTAGGTTTTTACTTGATCATCGATCCCCGTATGTCCCCACATACTAGTTCAAGTTACATACAAACAACCTTGGATCTTAGTTTATTGGATTTGGGTCAACTTGTGCAATATTTAACAATAACATTTTATTGTAGAAACTCAATAACACTTTATTAAAAAGACAAGTATACAATTTGTTCAAATTCACTATCGTCGAGTTTTAGGGCATAAAACCCAACAAACTCCCACTTGAACTAAAACTTTAGTTTAGTGGGATGTACAATAATCTATTCAGGAGTGGGTGTATAAATATATGTAAAAACATATACAATGTACAAATATATACAATAAACTAGGGCATCACTATACCTATTACATAATGGTATCAATATACCCATTACATTTCTCCCACTTGCTCTAGATTCCATATTTGTATATAACTCGTAGACCTAGACCTTCTAGATGACCCTCATACCCTTTAGCCGAGAGAGCCTTCGTGGATATTCCATTTAATTCAATGTGCTTTATTGTCTTGGGCTGCAAAGTTCTTTTGAATTAGCCACAACACCACTGTATCACTATAAAGTGTGATGGGCAAGTTCACATTTGGAACAAATTCCAAATTAGTTAAGAACTTTCTATCGTTGTATCACTATCGCTGCTTCATAAGCAACTATATTTTCGGCCTATATGGTAAAGACTGTAACTATGTCATACTATAACTCTGTCGTAAAGATTGACCATGGATACTGATGTAGATTTCCTCAAATCCTTATCACTCTTAGAATCCATGGTAGTGTATCCTGTAAGGATCAAATCCTTAGACCCATACACGAGCATATAGTTCCTCTTTCTCATCAGCTAATCGAGGATATTCTTAACGGTTTTTTCAATGATCAAATCTTGCATTAGATTGATACTTACTGACAACCCCTAATGCATAGGGCGTTCGTCTCATGATCGCAACTTCTTGAGGTGTCTCAGGAAACAGTTTCTTAGACAAAATGAATTCCACGTCTGAAAGGTAGTGAACCCTTCTTGGAATTATGCATTTTGAGAATCCGAGAACAAGACACAATAATACAATTTCGTAAAAAAAAAATAATAAATGACAGAAAGTAAAGATATTTCACCTCTAGAGTCGGCCAAAGGATGTTGACCAAGTCTCTGATACCAAATGATAAGCGCCCAATATGCTTGAGTTTACAAAGCTAGAGGTCCTTCTAGGATCCTTGTAAACAGACACAAATAAGACAAACTTACCGAATGATTCCAACCAAGAGTTTAGTTAGAAGATGAATCACTCTTAGATCAAACTTAGAATCTATGATGGTCACTCAAAGATCCTAAGACGACTCACTCCAAAATTAGATTGATCAAAACTAATCCAATGAATCGGTTGAACATCAAACCTAAAACAAGATTTGAAAGAAAAGATAACACCAAAGGGGTTGAATAAGAAAAAGCTTATTAATATTCATAATCTTCAACTTCTCTTCAAATGACAAATTACATCCCTATTTATACTAAATGAAAAGACACCATGAAAGGACACAACCCTTCAATTCAACCCCTAACTTTTCAAATCCATGCATGAACCTTCATAAATACAAGTTCATGAATTCACAAGATACATAATACATTAAATATGTGAATGAATATGAATTTCTAGAGTCATTGTGTCTCTTGGTTGAATAGGTGCCTTTGTGAATCTTGAAAGGATGCAACTTTTCACCATATTAATTGGATTGAGCTGGTTGATCACTTATTTCATATTCCAATCAGCAACCTCTAAAGCTTGTAATCATCTTGGGTTCTTGGAGCTTGATTAAGACACCTCGGTTCATATCACTCTGATACCATTTGAAGGAATTTAATTTCAACCGTTAGAAAACCGGTACGTTGGGCAAACAGAAACTATTTCTATAGAAAATAGATTAAGCATGTTGTCTAAACCTGTTAGATTCAAAGAACTTACGTGATTTGACACTGAAACAACACAACGCTCCAAAATCATGCACTGTGTGAATTTCTTGAACACCACCACTCAAGAACACCCGCTATTCTCTTGGGCTGCAGAGATCCTACTTGTGGGAGCCAAAACCTTGTCTTGAACTGAGAATTTTTGCATAAAAAATAGCATAATGTTGTTGTATTTTGAAAGAACTTGTGAGATTGAGAGAGAATTGAGTTTTCTGTGAAAACCAATGGAATCACTAAGAGAGAGAGAGTGAGATTACCCCAATTGGAAAACCACATACGTAAAGGTTGTTAAGTTACAATTAACTTCCCTAACAAATCTTGGCCCTTTGATCGAAATCAATTAGATCTGGACCGTTAATTATTATAATTAACTATATGTTATGTAACAAATTAATTTAATTACAACAACTTATAATCGAATTAATTATAATATATAGTTTTAATTCAATCAAATAATATTTAATTGAATTAATAAGGCCAACCGATTAATTCTAAATTAATTGTTCCCCACATTAATTAAATATCATGTACTTAATTAATTTTACGATTGAATCATATTCAAATGTATCTCGCTCATTTAACATATAGTTTTAATGTGCATCACATGTACATTAATTATTCACTATAGAATTAATTTGATTAAATCACTTTTAACCAAATTAAATTAAATTAATTAATTCATGAATTAATCAAATATCACATATTTAATTAAAATCATATTCTCTCCTATACTATAGTTTTAATATGTATCCCTATTCATATTATTTGAACCTATAGTTTAATATGATTCCAATGCATATTTAATATTTGAAACCCATCAAATATATAATCCTCTCATTAATTAATTTTGAATCACGTCCAAAATTAATTTTATTATAGAGTTTAATTTACTAACTAAACTTATACTATAATGTATCTCCATACATTATATTAATTGTATCAAATACCATTAACTAAAACTCATTTAATAATCAAGACTAATCAATCTCAGTACCCGTTACGAGCTAGCAAGTGGACCAAATGGACCTACAGATCAGAAACTTCAACGATACGAGATTAAATGGGAAGAAGCTCAAGTTGATCGTAAGATCAGAAGCTCCTACATAGAGCAAGAGGAAATCAAAATTTCCAAAGGAGAGCTCCATGGGAAGAAGCTCAAGTTGATCGTAACTTGGGGAGCATCAAATTGAAGCTTCCAAACTTTTAAAACTGATCCAGAGGAGTACCTTCAATGGGAGAAAGCGGTGGAATACGTGTTTGATTGTCATAACTTTCGCGATGAAAAGAAGGTAAAACTTTGTGTTGCTCAATTTAAACAATACGCTCAAACATGGTGGGATAAGTTGATGTCGAGTAGGAGAAGAAATCTCAAGGCGCCAATTGATTCATGGTATGAATACAAGGAGTCAATGGGGAAGCGGTTTGTTCCAAAGCATTTCCAAAGGGACATGGCACAGGAGCTTCAAAATTGAGACAAGGAAGTAAGTCTATGGAAGATTAGTACAAGGATATGGACACTTTGATGGATCAACTAGATCTTGATGAAGACATGGAAAGTCTCATGGCACGATTCCTTGATGGGCTAAACAAGGGGACTGCAGACAAGGTTGATCTACAGCCTTATGGTGACATAAAGGAGATGTTGCATCTTGCCATAAAGGTGGAAAAACAATTGAGTACTAGTAGAGCAAGGTACAATTCATCTAAACCCACTTATTCTTTCAACTCATCATGGAAAAAGAAGAATACAAGTGATTTTAGAAGTAGAGAAAAGTTTGTGCAAGAAAAATCTAAAGAAAGGGATAGTCTTCTTTGAAAGGATAGACTAAAGTCGAAGACCGTGGGGAGATAAATAGGGATATCAAGTGCTGGAAATGTCAAGGATTAGGGCATGTAAGTAGGGATTGTCCAAACAAAAGGACAATGATTATCAATAATGGAGAAGTAGTAACTGAGGGTGAGGAAAGTGAAAGTGAGGAAGAGGAGGAATAAATTGTTGAGTTAGAGAAGTCTAGTGATGGAAGTTATGAAGAACCAATTGTTTGGGATGTGCTTGTAACTATAAGAGCTTTAAGTGCTCAAGTTAAAGAGGAACTAGTTTAAGAGTAAAGGGAAACATTGTTTCATACTCGTTGTCATGTGAATGGCAAGGCTCGTTGTTTGATCATAGATGGTGGAAGTTGTACAAATGTTGTTGATAGCGAGCATAGCTAGCTAGTTTTCCCTAATTAATTTAGTTAGTCTTTTATAATTTATTAGCCAAAATGATGCGTTCTTGTGTTGTATTTGTAGGAAATAAATATTGGAGCTAATTGCGTGTTCGGGACATGAATAAGGGCTAAAAGATCGAAAAAAGGATCCAGCTGGAAGAAGTCAAATTCAGCCCATCTGATTTAAAAAAAATAAAAAATAAAAAAATCATAGCGTCGCGACGCTAGGACCAGCGTCGCGACTCTCTCGGCAAATTTTCCAGATCAGCGGTATCGCGACAGCGTCGCGACGCTGTACATAGCGTCTCGATGCTGTCGACAGATTTTCTATAAATTCATCCTTTTCTTGCACGGCCGAGGGGAGTCCAATTGGTTAGATTTTAGCCCTAATTTCGACTAGAGACCTTTGGTGGGAGCTAAAGTAAGGCCAAGGAGTGGGAATCAAGCGAGAAGACGTGGAGATCGTGACGGGGACGTGCCGGTTTCGTCGGATTCGAGTTTTCCTTTCTCTTTCCCTTACCTCTTGTAGTTTTTATGGCTTTTCATTCAATTACTGTTTGTGGTTCAAAGACTATGAATTGCTAGTTGTTTGTCTTAGGGATTGATGTAGTTGTTTTAGTTTGTTGGATTGATTTGTGGTATGAATATGCATTTATTTTACCTATGTGATTATGGTTAAATGCTTTCAATTACTTGATCACTAGTTGAATGATTTGAGTGTTGAATCTTGCTGGAGAGAGGGGATTTGGCCTAAGACTTACTTTATTTAATTGCATGACTAAAGTAGAAATTCTAAGTTTGTGACGGGATTTGGAATAACTGTAGAAGTTGCTTGAAGAACTAAGCTCAAAGCCTTGCATGTTAATGAACTTATATAGAGATATCAAGTTGGTTGCATGCATGAGAATCAATTATGCTCGGGAGAGATAGTTGTGATAAAAGGTTCCTAGACTTGGTAGAATAATTGCATGCTAAATTCATCCCATTAATTAATCCTCAATCTCAACAATGAAATCAATTCCCTAAGAGTCTTTCCATTTGAGTCTCCGCCTTTATTTTATGCTTTTTGTCTTTAGATTTATCTTTATCTTTAAGTTTTGCTCCCTAAATAAAATTGGACAAAAGTATTCACGGTACTTAATTTGCTAGAAAACCAATCTAGAGGACGACACTCATTTAATCACGAAAACACTATATTATTACTTGACCCGTACACTTGCGGTAAGCAAATTGCACATCAGTTGTTAGTACATTTCTTATCAAAAGATTGGGATTGCCTACAATACCACATCCTTGACCTTACAAGCTTCAATGGTTGAACAATTGTGGGGAAGTTAAAGTCAATAGACAATGTCTTGTGTCATTTTCTATTGGGAGATACAATGATAATGTTCTATGTGATGTTGTTCCTACGCTTGCTGGAAAAAATCTTTTGGGAAGACCCTGGTAATTTGACAGAAAAGTGATGCATGATGGTTATCTTAACCACTACAAACTTACCAAAGATGGGAGAAAGATTATTCTTCTTCCTTTTTCAACTAGCGATGTGTTTGATGAGCAATGTAAGTTAGAGAAAATGAGAGTGGAGGCCGAAAAAAATGATAAAGAGGGTAAAAGTATTTTGAGTGAGAAAAACAAAAGAGAAAAGAGTTTGAAAGAAAAAGAGAAGAATTCTAGGGAGTGTGAGAAAATCAATTGTGGAGAATAGGGAAATAGTGGAAAGAATGAGAAACGGCCAAAAGAGAGAGAAGAAAAAAAAAATGAGAGTCTTCTATTAGCTAGAAACAGAGAGGTTAGGAAAACTTTGTTTTGAACAAAACCAATCTTTGTACTTTTGTGCAAAGGACCATGTTTTCTAACTAATGACTCAAAACTTTCTCTGCCTAGTGTTTTTTTGAGTTTGTTGCAGGATTTCGAAGACATATTTCCTAAAGAACAACCAAGCGGATTGCTGCCACTTAGGGGGACTGAGCATCAAATTGATTTCATTTCAGGAGCTATCATTCCAAATAGACCAGCATATCAAGCTAATCCCACTGAGAAAAAAGAAATTAAAAAACAAGTTGAATTTGAATGAAATTTTAGATTGAGTTTAGTCTCTCTCAAGCTTTTATGCATTCTTTGTGTTCTTGTGTTTAGAATGCATGCTTAGATCTTTCAATCTAGTATGATCAATTAGATTGTGAAGAGTTTGAAATCTTGAAGTTAGGGAACAAGTTCTCCTTTCTTCTAGATCTTTGATAATTCTTCCAAGTCAAATATGTTTAACTTTTTTGGGGTTGTTTTATCATCTTGTTAGTGTGGTTATTCTTATTATTGTTGTGGGGGTTCACCGGAAATAAGGGGACTTCTCAAACGTAATTGAGATAGTTCCTTTATCATTTGGTATCAGAGCCTCTTTGATTCCTTTATCAACTCATTAACCAAGTTAACCAACATTCGTTAACTGTGGGTCACTCCACTAAAGACCCACAGTTGCACTCTTCTCACTGTAGAATATTTCTGTGTCCACGGATATCGACCATTACAGTAAGTCAATCATTCACGAGTGTTCGTAGCGCTGGCTGGGTCAAATTACTGTTTTACCCCTGGGTTGCTTCTGGATCCTTAAGTACCACTGATCCCTCTAATGATGTCACACCCCCTCCCGGACCACCTGCTAGCTTAGCCCGAAAGATGGCGTGAAGCCAACAGACATCGTCACCT
This sequence comes from Luffa aegyptiaca, assembly GCA_017139565.1. Classification (NCBI taxonomy): domain Eukaryota; kingdom Viridiplantae; phylum Streptophyta; class Magnoliopsida; order Cucurbitales; family Cucurbitaceae; genus Luffa; species Luffa aegyptiaca. The sequence goes on from CM029398.1 coordinate 17,497,480, forward strand.
CTAACGATCCCTGTTGACCCTACTGAAACGTTGAACCTGATAAACATACTAATCATAGATATAAAACATTCTATATGAAACACCACACAGCGGAATCCACGGAAACCTTTCAACATACACATGGTGCAGCCCTGACATAACCTGATATAGATATCACGATCAAAACATATACAACTAGGGTTATACATCCACGACCTCTAGGACGATATTATACAACCCTTACAAAACATTTACAATATGAACGGACTCAATATACGAAGCCCAGTGAGTGACTAATTTTAAAACTCTAAATCTTGAAGTCAAAACACGTGATAAACCTTTAAAAGTATAAATATGCTCAGTCAAAGCGTTTAACATAAAAGTGTAAGGATAAAGGCTTTCTAAAACATTTCGCAAGTCCGTCATTAAGAATCTAGAAAGGCATATCAAGTATATCAAACGTTTTAACTAACATGACCGATCTACGTTGTGTAGGGCACGCCCAGTACAACCAACGTTTACTAGTCCTACGATGTAGTGGGGCCCGCCCAGCACTCCCATCGTCTTTGTCGTAGTGGGGCCCGCCCAGCACTCACGACAGCATCGTTGTCACGGAGTACACTCAACGTCGACAACGGAATATAACCTGTGTGCACACGGTACCATATAGCCTCGGGCTCAATATCTCAGTCATGTAGTCAATAGAAATCTCAGAAAATCACATGAAAACATTAAAACATGCCTGCTTATCGTTATCTTTCGTAAAACTTAAGCTTACTCAGCTTGCTCGTGGAAAACCGAAAATCATTTAGAAGTACTTGCTAATCCATACTTTGCTTTAAAAGATATCGTTTCAGCTACTTTTCATAAAGTCATTAGACACGTGCTCGTATATAAATCTCATTAGAAAATCTGAGCTCAAAACTCATGCTTGAAACCGTTCATAAAAACCATGTATCATTCATAGGAAAGCATGTAAAACATATAATCATGAACAACCGTTTAAGAACATTTTCGAAATTCATTTTGTCACTCACAGTCTTATCTAGTTCCCCGGTTTGTAGACTCGACCTATTTCCTCTTGGCCTGTCAAATAACCAAAACCGAGCATTAGAACCAAAGATAGCTTTGTCTTTCCATGCTCATGAATTTTTAAACAATTGGATTAAGAATCACATTCACACTCTACTCTCCAGATTTTCCAGATTCTATACCCTAACTTCCAACACCCATAACTTCCTCAATACTTAACCAAAATTAATGAAATACACATCAAACTCTTCATTTTCGAACACTCTACAACTTACCGGAAGAAATGAAAACGAGATTCCCAACCAATTTGTCCAGAAATTCCCCGAAATCAGACAACACAGATTCGAGCTTCTCTGTTACCCTTTATCTTCCTCCTGAAATTAAACCTACTTAAAGTCATTTTTGGCTCACGAATTCTTCATGCAAGTTGTAGATAATTGAATAAGCTTTCCAACCATACTAAATAGAGCTTCGGATTCAACTTGTACACCCCAGAATGCTCAAAACACCAGAGAACACCAGAGATCCTCCTGGTTTGCTCGAAAATCCTGTGCTCTGTTTTCCATTCCAAAAACCATTAACGTCTCATACGATTTAGCTCAAGCTTCCTATATGAAATTTGTTAGAAAATGAACTAACTTTCAAGAAAATCAAACCTCACCTCTTGATTCCTTCTGTGTAGCTCAAACCGAATAAAAAACAAGAGGTTGACAGGTTGATCTCAGATCCTGCAATGGCTGGCTTTGCATAAGCTTTTCCCTATCTTCTTCAACCTCAAACCACGAAATTCTTCTTCTTCCTCCTCCTTCACTCTCTCCTTAAAGTGCTCTGAAAGTTTTAGTGGAAAAGGATGAGAAATGAGGCTGATAATGGGCTGATAAGAATGCTAGTCGGTGGTGCCCTTCTTGCTGTCCATTCCCACTTCATTTCTTTTCTTTTTTTTTTTTCCTTTTTCCTTTTCCTTTTCCTTTTCCATTTATTTTCTTTTCTTCTTTCCCATCTCCTTTCTTTTTAAGTGTATAATTTCCAACAACTTAGATTCAACCATGAAGCCACAATAGATGATAAGAGAAAATTATCTAAGGGAAAGTCTCAGGTTTACAAATGAACAACCTGTTTAGGGTTCAACCACTAAACAAAAATTTCCCTCGGGCCAGGAGAGGACAGCACACTTTTGTTCAAGCCCCGGAATCAGCCCTTAAGGGAACACACATCTACTTACCCCAATAGGAGAAAGAGTGAATTCCATCTTGTACTGTGATGTTCCTATCCCCCACTCGATTTTGCCCCTTAAAAGGTAGGCTTATTAAATCGGCGAACTGGCCACTCTCACCCATACAGATCTAAGGACAATCCCTCCTGAAAAGGGGTTCATAACAGACTCAGGATTGAGATTGAGTTACCTAGGTCATCCTATTGAAATAGAAACCTTAACTAGTCAACGACATTACATCTAGTGGTTACTATTTTGCGGTTCGGTCTTATGCAAACTCATTGCATAGGATACCCCCACTCGCATGTCTCCTACATGGATGCATTGGATCATTTCATCTGTATCGATTACAAAGCGGGCCGTATCACATAATGTCACCAGGATAAGGTACCCAACCTTATCCCTATACTATAGACCATCCAGGTTGTTACTTGAACACGTATGTCCCCACATACTAGTCCAAGTTTCATTTAAATAACCTTGGATATTAGTTTATTGGATTTTAGGGTTAATTAATGCAAACTCGATTATTCAATAACAAATTACTGAATCACTCAAATAATGTTTCATCGAGGTTGCTTAATGTGTTTCATTTACTATCTATGTGTTTTAGAGCATAAAACCCAACATAAGGTTATTGTAGCTGCTTGTGTTGGGGCCATTGACCGACAAGGCATATGACTGATGGGTTGGTTACCAACCTGGGGCCCATGGGAGGATCTGTTTCCGCTGGGAGTGTTAGTGCTCTGCCATGCCTGCCACATTCTCGTCCTTGTCTTGGTGAACCTCTTCTTCGAGGAGGTATTATCTTAAACATATGAGATATCTTAGGGTTAAACTACAATCTTGCATATATGAGTCCTCGTCCTTGTTTCACATCATTACATGTGTCATCATAGGCTACAATGGCGGACAACCTTTAATGGAAGTCAATGTTTGACTTTAATTTGTTAGGTAATGTGATGTTGAAAGTTTGTGATTAGTTTGAAAAGATGAAGGTAAATTTAGTTTTTAGGTTTATTAGCTTTGAGAAATGAGTTAAGTTTCGAGGCTATTTAATTGATTAAAGTTTAATTGGGGGATTATCATGTGATTAAAATGTGAGTTTGAGTGTATTTGTGTGATTAAATTATGATTTTGAGTTTAGTGTGTGTTTAAAGTTTCAATTGAAGCTTTTTTGTATGATTTAAGTGACAGATTATTTTGAGTGTAAAGGAAGTTGGTGTGTTGTAAGAGATGTTCAAAAGTATGAAACTTGATTTAACTTGCTTAAATATTATTATATTCATAAGTTTAAATTTTAGTTAAGTTTAGTTTTAATGCTATGTTTATATGTTTATAAATTTACATAAGTTCTTTATGTTTAGAGATCTTATGTTCACAAATTTTGATGAGTTTGTTATGTTTTGATATTATGTTCATGTCTTCGTTAAGTTTAGTAAAGATTTTTTTTTTTTTTTTTTAATTTTAAAATTCGATGAGTCTATTCAATTCCATTATGAGAATGAAATTTTATTAGTAGTTTTTTTTTTTGTCAAGTTTTATTAGTAGTTTACATAGGTTTATTTTATTTTCGTGAATATTTATATTGTAATTTTAATTTTATTTTATGCTCAAACTTGGATTGGTTGCATATATAGCAAAATTGGTCAAACTATTTACAAATACAGCAGTCCGGAAAAAAATTTGCAAAAATGGCAAAATATTATAGTCATAGGGTCTAAATTACCATAACCTATCAGTGATAGAAACCGATAGATTCTATCAGTGATAGAAAACCTTCTATCACTAATGGAAAGCTTGATTTCCATCCGTGATAGAAGATTTCTATCATTGATATGAGGACTATCAGTGATAAAAATCTTCTATCACTCATAGAAATCTATTAGTGATAAAAATCTTCTATCACTCATAGAAATCTATCACTGATAAAAACTTCTATCACTTATAGAAAACTATCATTTTTATTTCTAAAACCTATGTCACGGATTTTGTTTTTATAGATGTCGATGCAAAACAATATGGAAATTGAACCGGAAGAAAAGATAAACACAAAGCGGAAGTTGAAATTTAAAGGATGGGAGACCTCAACAAAAAAAGAAAAAAAAAATACAAACAAAACGAACGGTATGTACAAATTATCACGTAATCAAATACACTATTATTGGTTTCTATCAAATACAGTATATGTTTCTATCAGCGATAAATTTCTATTAGTGATAGAAATCTATCAATGTGATTCTATCAGCGATAGATTCTATCAGTGATAGAAATGAAAATAGGAGCAAAACTTGCAATATCTATAATTAACCATTAGATTTTAGCCACCCATTACAATTTTCCCTCAAACTTTATACAAATGAATTGTAGAATCAAATTTTATTCGATAAACTTTATTTTATATAATTTGTGCATATACGATTACTTAAGGTAAAAAAACTTTGGATTATAAAGAAAATGAAAGAAAATAATTGATTTTTTATTAAGAAAATGTAAAAGAAGAACCGTTGTGTAACGCCCCGAGCATTTCAATGTGTTAATTCTCTTGTATTTAAGACCAAGGTTAATTTAATTATAATCTGGCTTGTATTTTGGGAGTTAATAAAGATCTTATTGTTGAATGTTATTCTTTTGGGTGCTAAGCATTACTGAAATAAATCCCTCTCTAAGTTGTTGGACCTGACTTGTTTTCGGTTGATAGATTTCAGCGTTTAAGTTCAGTACGCTGAATAATGAGATTTGGTTGTAAAATGGCTATTTTTTGGGCTTTTAAGAGATAGAGAAAATGGGTTAAAAGAATAATAACTCAAGGGAAAAAAGGAAGCAAAACCCTAACTCTTCAATCTCTTTTCTCTCTTCACGCGTGACCACCCCCCCCTCAGTCGTTTTCGCGCCACCGCCCCCCTCTGCAGCTGCCGCCGCTGCTCCTCGCCGTCGCCGCTCAGTTCGCGCCGCCGCCGTCGACACGTTCAGTCGTGGGTCTCTCCCTCCGCGAGCCGTCTCCCCCTTCGCGTCGTCTCTCTCCGCGCCGTTTCTCCTCTCGTGGTTGTCGCGCAGCCTGCCGTCTCTCCCTTTCTCTTCATGCGTTGAAGCCCCAACCGCCGCCGGTTCCCCTTGCAGCCGAGCGCCGCCGTTCGTGAGCCGTAGCGCCGCCGCTGCTCAGATCGAAGTCGTCGCCTCTCTTCCTTCTCTGTTCGCGCAATTCCGGCCAAGGTGAGACGTGGGTAAGTTTTTCCCCTTCCGATCTAGTTGGTTTAAGGACGATCTCACCATTTCCTCTCTCGTTTAGCCCGATCCGCACGCGTCCAGCAGCTTGAGGTTCGTTTTCGAGCATCCTCGCCTCTGTCCAGCAGCGTTTGGACTCCGTTCTAGACCGTTGAAGCATCTCCTAGCCTTGTCGGTAAGTCTTAAGTGCTTAACTTCGACTTTTGGTTCATAAACCAGTTTACCCATTAGTGTAAGGTGCTGGAAAGTTAAGATGAGTGTGTCATTCGGATCTGCAGCGCCGTCTAGGAAGCATTCGGCCTCAAGTATCTCGGGTTGGTGAGGTTTCAGCCTTCCTTGGGTGTTTTTGGACAACCCCCTTGTAAGTCTAGCTTGACCCTTAGTGTTCTTGCTTTAGATCTTGGTTACCCATGCCATAACGACTTCCAAAATTACAGGTTCGGGCCATTTGCAGCCGCTGTACAGCATCTAATTGTGTCCGTTTGGTGCTGATCGGTAAGTCTCTTTTCCCAGAAACCTTTGTTAATTGTCGTGGTTGGCTTTAGTGCGATTTCTAACCCTTGGGTGCCTTTTTGGTGATAGTTTCGTGTGATTTCGCACTCTGGGCAGCACCCGTTTAAGGAGTTTAAGAGCTGTGTTAGGTTGTTCCAGCAAGGTTCAGCCGCTGCTTGGGTGAGTTTTAGTTCCTTATCATTCGCTTTATTTTCCCTTAGGCGTGTGGATGGTTGTTAAGCTGTTCCCTAATCTCTAGGAGCCGTTGGTTGTGTTGTAGGTTCGCTTAGAGCTTGCTCTTATATTTTCAGCAGTGTTGGTATTTAAGAGTGCTTGTAAGTAGTTTCTACTTGCTCGATCTTGTTTGACTGTGTGAAGCATGATGTTTGTTTATGTTTTGTCTTTATTCTTGTGAAAGCATGTTATGATGTTTGTACTTGTTTTGAGATGCTTGAGATGAGCTTATCTTGTTCAGTGCTTGGGATAAGCATGTGTGTTTTTGTGATAAGCATGAAAAATGACTGTGAGTTGTGATTGTTGTTTAAGCATGTTGTGTTTGGGTTCAAGCATGTTGGTTAGGCTAGATTGTGTCACGGGAAGTGTAGCATAAGTCTAGCGGTAGCGTTGCATGACGCGTAACTCATGTGTAGGTGCGCAGCGTGGCGCGTAATTCACGTGTTTGGTTGAGTGTAGCATGACGCGTAATGCATGCGAGTGGTTGCGTAGCATGGCGCGTAATGCATGCGAGTGGTTTGCGTAGCATGACGCGTAATGCATGCGAAAGGATTTACGTAGCGTGGCGCGTAATGCACGTGTTGGTTTGCGCAACATGGTGCGTAATTCATGTGTTAGGTGCGGAGCATGGCGCGTAAACCATGTGTGGTCTAGCAGAGTCTAGGTGAATAGTGTGGGATGCATATGCATGATGTGGTGTTGGTGCTTGTGAGCATGTTGTTGGTTTATTGCTTTGAGAGCATGTTAGTTTTACTGCTTTTGGAAGCATGTTGTATGCGTGTGAGAAGCATGCTGTTTGCTTTGTTTGATGCTTGTGACCTGGCTCGTGTTAGCTACTTACCAGTACCGCAGTTGTACTGATACCCCCTTCCCCACCTTCCCCCCAACATTTTAGATGTTGCAGGTATCGAGGATGATCTAGACCTTGGTGGCGAGGAGGAGGACTATGAGGAAAATCCCTAGGCGTTGAGTTGTTTCGTGTTCTATTTTTCTTAGCTGCTTTATTAGCTAGCCGGTTGTTTTATTTTGCAGTTCTATGATGGTGAGGGATTCACCTGAGAAAGGTTTAGTTTTCGAGTTTATAAACTAGACTTGTTCGTTTTGGTTAAGTTTTATAACTTGTTAGCTAGTGGACTAGCTCTTTTTTAATAAAATGTCTTCATGATTCCGCTGCATGGTTTTTGGTTATTTTATGTTGCCATAAGGTTTGTCTCGTCTAGAGGAGCTAGGCTTGTGATTCTGGCTGTAGTTTGGTGGAGCTTGGTTGGTTGCTTATTTGGAAGTGTTAAAATCTTTATCAGATGTTTAAAAATTTTTGGATAACCAGTTTTATGCCGTTGTGCTGCCGAAATTTTCGGTACATTCGGTTTAAAGAGTTGTCCTAAATGCTTAAGAGTCTAGAGTAAGTAGTAGCGCCGCTAGGCTAGAGGTTAGAAAACCTGGGGCGTTACACGTTGACGCTTTTCGTTTTGGCATTGGCAAAATTTCTCTTGACGAGGTCTAATTTTTTACTTTTTATGACGTTTTTTTTTCATAAAAAAACTCTAAATTCTGGCGACATGAAACAAATAAAATATATATTGTTTTAAAAAGGTAAAATTGAAAAAAATCGAAATGAATAGCATTAATATAATTAATCTATTTCATTAAAAATGCATGCCACCCTTTTGTAAATGTGAAAGTGGATGAAAAGTTGTGTGAATTTCTGAATTTGTAAAACTTTAAAACTTCTCTTCATTTTTCACATGAATCAAATTGCATTCTTTCATTATAATAGACCCAATTTCCATTCAAGTAATTTTTATTTCCCTAATGTATGGTGCAATATAATTCAATACATAATACAAAAAGAAATTAAAATGAAATGGAGTAGAAGAAAATATATCGAAATAATCAACGAATAATTGTGTAATAATACATCTATGGACAAGGTATTTATAGAGGGTTTTTAGCATATGGGCACATTATTATTATGGATTGGATTGGGAGCAGACCATCTAATTGGACCTTTAGGCTTGCAACTTAGAATGGCTGAGTGGTCTATTTGTGGACTCGTGCTTGCTATCTCCGAAACTTTTATAGTGTTGAAATCATTAGAACTTGGAGCCTCGTTAGTTACCTGTTGAGATGATAATTCATTGAATGGTGTTGCATTAGCAGGTGTTGTTGCTTTTAAAACTTTTCGGTTGGGTACTGAAGCGAGGATGACTCTAGAAGTTTCCGTGAGTGTGAAAGGAAAACACATGGTAAGGAGGAGAAAGGAGATGAAATGGAAAGAACGACGATGCGAAGTCATTAATGAATAACAAATAATTTCAAAAAATAGATGAGTTATTTTAATTGAGTTTTTGGGTTATTGGCCGATAACATGAATGAATTATGGTGTTGTGCATTACGTCTTAAATAGGATTGCATATAGATGAGAGAGAAAGTCCATTGTAGAAATTTGGTGAATGCAGTTGTGGTTTTGGCGTTTCTTTCTCTATATTTGTGCATTTCATAATTGGATTTTTACTAAATTCGTAAAAATCTAAACAACTTAAACAACCTAATTAAATAGGGAATGCAAGATAATTTTTTTGTATGTGGATTTATAAATTTACCATTTTTATTTATTCTGTAATCATTTTCTTCTCTAATAAAGAGTTTAATATTAAATTAAATATTGCTCCTTACAAAAAAAAAAAAATGCAAAAGAGATAAAATAATATCAACAGAGGCTCGACACTCAAACGAAAGCGATTATGGATTTTAGGCTTTTGATTTCATTAATTTCATAAAGGAAAACCATGCTTTCAAAAACACAAAAAACAGAGTCTCGTGAAAACTAACCTTTTGGAGCTCGATCGGAGCGTTTTGTTGGATGATTCTCAGCACGATCGAGTCGTGAACGACCACCAAGAACGAGCTTGTGGGAGCTTGGAAGTGATGAAATTTAAGAAGAAAGAAATGGGTTTTCATGCTTCAGTCTAGCCATGGAGTTTTCTGTTTTGAGAGAATATGTTGAAATCAATTTCCAAATCCTTCAAGCCAAGAGCACTAACTCATTCTCAAGCAAAAAAGACACACTTATATGAAAAAAGAAGGAATGTTAGGTGTCTTCCATCTAAACATTGCATGAGCAATGTCATCCAATTTGGTGTCAATTGAATTGATTTTGCATGAAAATTTATTTTCAAATAAAACAAATTTTCATAATTAATTTCATGTAAAATTAATTCATATAATTAATTTTAAATAAAATTAATAATTAATTAAATAATTTTAATTAATTGTACTTATTTAATATAATATCAAATATTATATTAAAAAATTACACCTTTTCCGACTTCATTCAAGTACCGGTCGATCGAATATGAATCCCTATTTCATATGTAATATCAAACCGAACATGTATCGTATACACATTATTTAAACAACATTTAAGTATATATATCATATTCTCTTTTATAGTTTAATTCAACTAAACTATAGTACGTTAATTATATATCGCATATAATTAACGCTAACTCCCTAATTTTAATTTGAACGTTTTTAAATTTTTTCATCACTATGTTCTAAGGTTAATCCGTATGAGCTAGCAAGGGGACGTAATGGACCTACAGATCATGGGCTCTAACGATACGAGATTAACCGGTTGAACTCTTTCAATCCTAGTTAACCAACATACGTTAACTAACGGGACACTCCACTATAGTCTGTAGCTGAACTCCTCTCATTGTAGATATATTTTTGTCCACCCAATATAACCATGATTAGTAAGTTGACCCTTCACAGGTTGTTCGTAACTATAGTTAGGTCTAAAGTCCGTTTTACCCCCATAGCACTTATTGTTCCTTAAGCCTATACCGAGTCCCTAATGAACAATTGGTTTGTGGTCCCACCACTAAACCTAAAACCTCTCCGGCCAATGAGAGGGCGGTGCACCTTTGTTCACATCATAGAGTCATCACTTAAGGGAACAACCTTTCTATTATCCCTAAAGTCAGGTAGGAGTGAATTCTATCTTGCAAGACTATGTCCCCAGCTATCAACTCGGTCTTATCCCCAAAATGGTTGGCATATTGAGTCGGCGATATTGAGCCACTCTCACCCATGCAAAGCAAAGGATAATCCCGAATAAATAGGAGTTCGTAGTTAGCTCAGGATTAAGATCGACTTGCCTAGGTCATCACTTTGAAATAGTCAGTTTCACAATAAACGATGTTATAGAGTGAAAGTGACTCATTTCGCGGTCCGGTCTTATACAAACTCTTTTGCATAGGACGCCCACACTTGCATGTCTCTACATGAACGATTTAGGATCACATCGTTTGTACTAAAACAAAGTGGTTCGCGTCATATATTTTTTCCTAGGATAAGGTACGCAGTCTTATCGCTATACTATAGACCGTTTAGGCTATTACTTGAACTTGATCCATTCTTATGTCACTACATAAAGTTCAAGTGTTCATATCATAGCCAAGGATTATAGTTTATTGGTTTTGGGTTAATTAGTACATAATTAAAAACAACTATTTGACAACCAGAAATCAAATAACCTCGATAACGCTTTTATCGATACCTATTGACTTTGTTACATTTACTATCCACGAGTTTTATGACATAAAACCCAACAAACTCCAACTTGGACTAAAACTCTAGTGGGTTGTACAACAATCCAGGACTATTGTGGGCTTTTAAATACAATAAACTAGGGCATCCGATATACCCTTTACATATCTCCCAGTTGCCCTAGATTATCCTTTGTACATTACTCGTAGACCTAGACCATCTAGTTGTCCCTCGAACACTGTTAGCCATGAGGGCCTTCATAAATTGATCAACGATAATTTACTATGAGGCTATCCTCGTGACAATCACATCCCCTTTGTACATAATCTCTTAGATGAGATGTACGTTTGCGTTCTATATTCTCGCCTCATATTTGGAACAACTTTCCAAATGAACTTCCTGAGTCCTGCAAACTTCTGAGCTCGCTTCATAAGCACCAACTTACTTTCCCTTCATGATAAAGTCTGTTGTGCATCATTTCTTGATGCTACGCCATTCTATAGATCCCTGTTAAGGTTGAATTTTGAGGCCTATGTTGATTTCATGAATTATGATTGGAGTGCAAGTTAGAATTAGTGTATCCTATTTGGATCAGATCCTCAGCACCATACACGAGCTTATAATTCCTTATTCTCCTAAGATACTTGAGGGTATTTTCACTGTAGTCGAGTGGCCTTACATTTGATTGAATTGGTATCTACTGACAATCCCTACTGCATACCATATGCCAAACCTGACAACTGTTTGTCGAGGCATGGGGAATGCGTCTCAAATCCCCAACCTTATGAGGCGTCTCAGGACACTGCTCCTGTGACTAATGAATTCCACGTCGGATAGGTAACAAACCATTCATGGAATTCTAATCTTATATCAAACCAACACTTTTTTTCTATATAAGATGTTTGAGACAGAGCTAGCGATCTTGTTCTTGTGATTCCGAATGTGTTGGATTCTAAGAACAAACTGAGTCTTTCGAAATCTATTATTTGGAAATAGGCCGCTAACTTACTTTTAAATGTCAGCTTAGATAACCTACATCGTTCCCGATGAGAAGGATATCATTCACATACAAAACTAAGAAAAACTACTGAACTATTGATAATCCTCTGTCAACACAAGACTCATTAATATTCTTGTCAAAACTATAAGATTTAACCTTATATTCCAGGATCGAAACCTTCAGTTCAATCCATTGATGGATCAGTTAAAACCTTTTGCTCTAGATCCTGGACTATGAACTCTTCTTGTCAGCACCAGACTGAATGGAAGTACACATACTCCATTTCAAGGTTCATAGTTTTGACTCAATTGTTTTTATCCATGTCATCCATTGCCTGATTACAGGTCATTGGATCTTCGATATTATCATCAGGTATGACAATCAGAGTTTCAGTTAAACTCATACAGTATTCATAAGGTTGATTAACAACCCTCCCACTGTGTTGAGGCTCTCTCAACAATTGAGAAGTACGAGACAGACGTAATGTGTCAGCTCGATCAACAACCCTTTTGTCGAAGGCTTAGCTTGATCAACAACTCTTTGTTGATTCATTTTGTAGCTTTACTAGATAACTTACTTTAACACTGTCTAACTGCGTGGTTTGTGATATCCAATGTGGTATTCTTGTAAGAAAATATGCATTTGTCCATAACTCGTTTCTTTTGGGATAACTTAGAAAAAGGCATACTTTTGAATAAGGTTCTAGTTCCTTTGGGTTTGTCTCTAGCATATATGGAGGACATAACTAGGTTTTGAAACAACATAAACGCACTTTATGCTCTTTTCAGAATTCAAACGATGTTTCAAAAAACACTCTTTTGAGAGAACCATATTCATATTTTAAGCTGCAGTATTTACTGCCTATTCCAAAACAAGTTTAGGCAACTTATTATCGAATGAACCATGTCAAACAAGGTTATGTTTCTCCTTACCGATATATCACTCTACTATGACGTAATAGGTATTGAGAGTTAAGACATAATCTCAAGTCCATATACTCTCCACCACAATAAGAGTTAAGACATAATTCCATGTTAAGACATAATTACCTAATTTGGTTCGTAACCTCAACGTTATACAACCTGAACTTTTCAAGAGTTCGGACTTCTGACGCATTAGGTATAGATAAGCATACATTGAATAATTTATCAGTCAAACTGATGAAATATTCATACCCTGTTTGAGTGTTAGAACTCATTTGACCTCGGGGATTAGAATGCATTAGCTCTAAGGGTTCCTTTGGCACGATAATCTTTTTCTAGTAAAAGGTTTATCTAAGTCATCCTACTATTAAGGCATGACTTTGAGGTAATGAGTTATCTTCTAACCTGTTTAGAAGTTCATTTTGGGCCAATCTTTAATCCTATTGAATTTTAATATGGCCTATCCTCAAGTGCCAAAGACAGGTACTTGAGAGAAATAAGTTGCCTTTTGTTTGAGTTTAAATGTCTCATAATTTAAAATCGCTCTAGACTCCTTTGGTCTTAAAATATATATGTTATTCTTCATGTTTGCAGAAGTAATATTGGCATCCTTTTAAATTGAACGGTTCATACACAAAAGGTAACATAATAGCGTCGTTCTAGCAAACAAGATGTAGAAATCAAAATTTCTTTTAGTTTTAGGAACCATATACTTTAATTCTATCATTCTTAAGAGAAGAATAACATTGTGTCTCCCACTGTATTAGCCGAGATGAACTCTTCTATTTCAACTCTAAGAGTTATCTTTACTAGTTCACAGCTAGTGCCAGGAAATGATTCCTTGAAAAGAATGATGGAAGAGATTGTCGAGGTCTCTTATCAAATAAATTTATAATCCTCAACCTCTAAAGCTAACTTGTAACGGTAGTGGCCGGGGTCGATCACAGGGAGATACGTAATTAATTAATTTAATTAGATTTCTCAATTAGTAACCAAAAAAAGGGGGGTTTGAAAGATGGATTGATTAGAAACGTAAAATTGCAATAAAGTAAAATAGCGGAAAAGTAAAGATAAGCTAGCTAATCTCACCTCGGTATCGCGCAATAAGTTATTCTAACTTGGGTTTAGCAGCTAAATCATTCACACTCAAATTTAAAGAATTATTATTGATTACTCAATATTTATTGAAACCAATGATTATGACCTATATTTTTCCAACTTGACAAATACATCAAAGTTAGAATCTAATTAGCATTCATAAACATGAACCTAATCGCATTAAGAGAATTTGATCGTTGAGTAAATTTGCATGAACTAAGAACAACCTAAATTCATACAATTCTAAGCTCAAATTCCTAAATCTATCATGCAAATATAGTGATCGAGATAACACTCTTTTCAACACAATCACACAATACATCTATCACTAACCAATTTAGTAAAGCAATTACTTTAAATCAAGCAAATAGTTGTCAAGCTATTCTATCAAACCAATTGTAATTTGAGAATGAGAATTCAAGACGTAACCAATAATAATTCATCCAAAATCATAAACAAGGTCTCAAGAGTATGCCAAACTTACATTAGAAGTCCCTAATTGCAACGATGTAAACTTAGCCGGTCATCGAAACGCTCCAACTAAGCTCCTCGGCTCGATTTGCCATCCCAAAATATAATAAAACTCACTTAAATTACAAAGGAATTAAGAATAGTACAGGGAGGAAGAAGGGGAAAACGGGCCTAAGGGGAAAAAGGCAACAAAAACACAGAAATCTGAAAAATACACTATATACCCAGTCGCAGCGTCGCGACGCTGCCCCCTCCAGAATAGGAAAATGCTCTCGGGTTGCCCTAGCATCGCGACGCTCCTGCTTCGCGCGTGAATTCTTGAATCCTTTCCTTAATTGAACAGCGTCCCGACGCTACTTGGAAGGGTCTCGACGTTGATGTTGTTCCAGGGGCAGAAAAGTCATTTTACGCTCCAGTTTTGCTCGTTTAAGCTCCGAATCGCTTCCAGAGCTCTGGTGAGGACCTATAGACATATTATACACATTTTAAAGCATTTTTCGCAAGGAATTCAACTAAGATAAGGAAATTGGGAGATTCTAAGTGTATAATAAATTGGACTTATCAAAGAACATAGTAATTAGTGGGCCCTGATACAAATATGCAAGTAGAATCACTATTCTTACTAAGTACGTTTTCAAGACAAATAAATCATATATGAGTCTTGGAACATGTTCTTATTGGCTAAGCAGTTTTCTAAGTCATTTTTATTACCAACATTTCGAGCAAGCTAACATTATAATTAGAGAGATTAGTATGCAATGCAATATTCATGACTCAATTTCTCAAAGACAAGCATGATCAATATTTTACTTAAGAGAATTAAATGCGAGACTAGCATAATTAGAGACAAATTAAAATTAACCAAATTCTTTCTTATGCAAAATGTGAGCTAAGTATTCCCTAAAGATGTTTTGAAAAGTTGGAGAAGGACTTATAGAATTCTCATACCATCTTCCCTCTACACTGGACAAAGGCATAATGCACTAAAGGAAGGGAACAAACTAACTTGTTTACGGATGCAAAGGGGCCTTAAGCTTCCATAGAAATGATTATTAAGGGGTACTAGCTTTCACACAACTAATGCAGGACCACATTTCCCCGAGTTTTCTCTTGGACGACCTAACTGATCACACTAGAAGCAACTTTTTTTACCCCGACAAGCTAAACAAAAAATAATTTCTTCTTTTTATCGCATTCTTTTTCTTGATAAAGTGAATGATGATGATTTTTTAAATTTATATCATAAATATCTATATCATATTCTCTCTATAGTTTAATTCAGAATTAAACTATCATACGTTAAATATAGATCGCATATAATTAACGCTAACTCCCTAATTTTAATTTAAACGTTTTTAAATTATTTCATCACTATGTTCTAAGGTTAATCCGTATGAGCTAGCGGGGGGACCTAATGGACCTACAAATCATGGGCAATAACGATACGAGATTAATCGGTTGAACTCTTTCAATCCTAGTTAACCAACATTCGTTAACTAACGGGACATTCCACTATAGCCCGTAGCTGAACTCCCCTGACTGTAGATATATTTTTGTCCAACCGATCTAACCATGATCAGTAAGTCAACCCTTCACAGGTTGTTCGTGACTATAGTTATGTCTAAAGTCTGTTTTACCCCTATAGCACTTCTTGTTCCTTAAGCCTCTACTGATTCCCTAATGAACAATTGGTTTGTGGTCCCACCACTAAACCTAAAACCTCTCTGGCCAATGAGAGGTCAGTGCACCTTTGTTTACGTCCCAGAGTCACCACTTCAGGGAACAACCTTTCTACTATCCCTAAAGTCGGGTAAGAGTGAATTCTATCTTGCAAGACTACGTCCCCAACTATCTACTCGGTCTTATCCCCAAAATGGTAGGCTTATTGAGTCGGCGATATTGAGTCACTCTTACCTGTGCAAATCAAAGGATAATTCCGAATAAATAGGATTTTATAGTTAGCTCAGGACGCCCCCACACGCATGTCTCTACATGAACGATTTAGGATCACATCGTTTGTACTAAAACAAAGTGGGCCGCGTCACATAGTTTTTCCTAGGATAAGGTACCCAGTCTTATCCCTATACTATAGACCGTTTAGGCTATTACTTGAACTTGATCCATTCTTATGTCACTACATAAAGTTCAAGTTTTCATATCGTAGCCAAGGATTCTAGTTTATTGGATTTGGGTTAGTTAATACATAATTAAAAACAACTATTTGACAACCAAAGATCGAATAACCTTGATAACGCTTTTATCGATACCTATTGATTTTGTTACATTTAATATCCACGAGTTTTATGACATAAAACCCAACAAACTCCCACTTGGACTAAAACTCTAGTGGGTTGTACAACAATCCAGGACCATAGTCGGTTTTTAAATACGATAAACTAGGGCATCTTGTATACCCTTTACATATCTCCCACTTGCCCTAGATTATCCTTTGTGCAAACTCGTAGACCTACACCATCTAGTTGTCCCTCGAACACTGTTAGCCGTGAGGGCCTTCGTAAATGGATCAACAGTAATTTACTCTGAGGCTATCCTTGTGAAAATCATCACATCCCCTCCGTACATAATCTCTTAGATGAGATGTATGTCTGCGTTCTATATTCTCGCCTCATATTTCGAAGAACTTTCCAAATGAAATATCTGAGTCCTGCAGACTTCTGAGCTCGCTGCATAAGCAGTAATTTACCTGGCCTTCAAGATAAAGTCTGTTATGCATCATTTATTGATTCTACGTCATTCTATAGCTCCTTGTTAAGGTTGAATTTTGAGGCCGATGTTGATTTCGTGAATCCTGATTGGAGTGCAAGTCAGAATCCTAATTCTTCCTTGTTTGTGGTGGCTAGGAGCAGTGGAGACATTGGATTACAACCTTCATTCACTTGGGAAATTGCTTTACTTCGTGTAGTATGGATGCTTGTATCGAGATTTTCTAA
Organism: Luffa aegyptiaca; assembly: GCA_017139565.1. Lineage (NCBI taxonomy): Eukaryota > Viridiplantae > Streptophyta > Magnoliopsida > Cucurbitales > Cucurbitaceae > Luffa > Luffa aegyptiaca. The sequence goes on from CM029398.1 coordinate 17,514,652, forward strand.
TTCATTTCTTGTGTGACAATGTATCAAATAATGAACTAATCGCCCGTAGGCATAGGTTGAGATTAACCTTTCATTTCCTTGAAATTTAGTTGATTGATCTTCTTGAATTGATGTTGACCTCATTTTTATTATGTACCCATCTGGTCAATCGGTATATATACCTTTCTCTAATTCAGGGATGAATTAGGGAGTGTGTGGCATAATTTTACATTACATTATAAATAATTAGTGAATGCTAGTAAATAGGTTAGGGATAACTAATTACCTAATGCACGAACGATACAGATTAAATTGAGTTGAAACACATTCCTCAAAATTCGGATGTCTGAGAAGATCCCACTGATAAGACTGCATGAGAATGATCAATCAAAAGAATTGCTAATAAGATTGCATGAGAATGATCAATCAAAATAATTGCAAGAGCATTTTTTCAAGAAACAATAATATATCTTAACCTTTGCCTGTTGTCCATTATGTTTTCACCTTGCTATTTTTTCGCTTTCTTATTTGATTTGGTTCAACGTTTTAATACTATAGAAATTGATTGAACAACACTTGAAATCATTAGAATTTATTTAATCATTCATATAAGAATTACTAATCTTCGTGGGTACAATAATTTACTTACCACTTGTTATGAGATTGTGTATACTTCCACATCATTTGCAGTGCAATTTGTGAGTTAATTTATTCCATCTTCGGAGGAAAGATGTTTTTGGTGTTGTTTCTGGGGATTAGTGAAATGTGTATTCGATTGAATTCTTTATTATTGGTTATTTGGTGCATAATTCTAGTGACTGACTTTTTTCCATTTTTCAAGCGTGATTTTGGCGCATGGGTTATGTGGCGTGCGTGCTGCAAGCGCAACACCCTGCTCGAGTGCAAGTATATACACTATCAAGTAATAAAATGGAAAGTATTCCGGATATCGAACCCAAGGGAGAAGATGACTAGTCAAAATACACATGATTCTACAAAACAAGAACCTCCTCTAAATTTGCAACCAAGGATGGTAACCAAAGAAATATTTTGAATGGGGTTTTGATTTAAGACAAAAATAAAATGACACAAGTAAATGAAAACGGTAAAAATATATGAGATAAGCGGGGATATTCAAATAGTATCAACCAAGAGCGTTGGATTGCACCGACCTTTGCGTTCGCAACTTACTCAGACACTGCAAACGGTTGAAGAACACTATCTATGTTGTCCACATAGACATGGTGCAGGTAGAATCCTCCAGTTACGCCCGCAAATGCCCTTACAACTAGATTATGAGTTAAGTCCTACTTCTATTCAGCTCCGCTGCATGTGCCTTTAGAAGACTAAGCAAGGTCGACATCTATTTTTAGGACTAGTTGAAACTTAGATGAATAATCCTCACGACTCTTAAAACTCCTATTTTTAGGATGCCTATGTTTGTCCCAGAGCTTGATGAGTTAAATCCAGGAATTGTACGTCCAGTGATGGAGGCAACAAACTTTGAGATGAAATCAGGCATGTTCCAAATGTTGCAAACAGTTGGAGAATTTCATGGATTACCATTTGAGGATCCCCTTCTTCCTTTAAACTCTTAGATTAACGCCGTTTACTGTTGAAACTGACTTATTTTAGTGCGATGACTTAGGTAACTCGATCTTAATCTTGAGCTAATTATGAACCCTTGTTTATTCGGGGTTATCATTAGATATGCATGGGTGATAGTGGCTCATCATCATCGACTCAATAAACCCCCCATTTCAGGGATAGGAACAGGTAAATAGCTGGGGACATAGTCATGCAATATAGAATTAACTTCTACCCGTTATAGGGATAGTAGAGAGGTTGTTCCCTTAAGTGCTGACTCCGGGTCATGAACAAAGGGATCCCACCCTCTCACTGGCCCGAGAGGTATTAGGTTTAGTGGTCGGACCACAAACCGATTGTTCATTAGGGACTCAGTGGGGACTTAAGGAACTAGATGTAACTTCAGGGGTAAAACGGACAATTGACCCAACTGTAGTTACGAACAACTTGTGAAGGGTCGACTTACTAATCATGGTTATATTGGGTGGACCAAAATATATCTACAATGAGGGGAGTTCAGCTATCGGGCTATAGTGGATTGTCCTGGTAGTTAACGAATGTTGGTTAACTAGGTTAAATAAGTTTGGCCGGTTAATCTCAGGTCGTTGGAGCCCATGATCTGTAGAACCATTAGGTCCCCCTACTAGCTCATACGGAATAAACTTTAGAACAATGTGATGAAAGGATTTGCAACGTTCAAATTCGATTTAGGGAGTAGCATAAACATGATCTAAATATTGGTCATATGAATAAGGATTCATATTCGATCAACCAGGTTATTGAGAGAGAACGATATTGGTGGAAATAATTAATTTAATATATGATATTAAATTAATATAATTAATTAAAATTGTTTAATTAATTATTTTAAATTAGATTTATTTAAATTAAATTAAAATTTTATTTTAATTTCATTTTATTTTGATTTATTTAAATCAAAGAGGAAAATGCCCATGGATTGCCACCAACACCTATGATGTGATTCATGCAAATTGTCTCAACAAGACACCTAATTCTTGGATAAAATGTTGTCTCCATGAGATTAAAAACCAACATGTTGCTTCTTGTTTAAAAGGAGAAGCATACCTCACGTTTTTCTTCTTGATAATTTTGAGGTTTATGGTTGAAAATTCTCAAAATACAAAGAAAGAAAAAACTCTCTCGTCTCATATATTTTCTCCCAAAATTCATCATATACTTGAGTCCCACAACTAGTTCTAATGTCGGACTATAGCGGGAAAGGCTCTCGTGGTCGTCCACGGCTTGATCGTGCTCAGAAACATTCAATGGAGAAGGAGAATTCAATCTCCAAAGGTTGTTATTATTCTATCTCTGTTTTCGGTTCTTATGTGCATGCTTTTGTTTCTAAAATTAAATGAAATTTGGTGTGCTTTCAATCCAAATCGCTTCCGCTAGTGTATCGTACACCGCTTCAATTGGCATCAGAGCATGATTTGGGCACTCAATTTCGTTTAATTTTAGCTTGGTGGGTCAAATTTCTCATGTGCTGAATGTTTTGGGGCTAAAGTGGATTTAATTTCGGTTTGTCATGAATTTTCCTTCAATTCGTTGAAATTAATTGTAATTGCCTACATGCTTATGGTGAGTAGCTAAATTACATTGAGGGGTTCAATTTTCCTTCAATTCGTTGAAATCAATGAAAAGGTGTTCATTTGCACTTTATCTCACCATGAGTAGCTAAATTACGTTGAGGGGTTCAATATGGCGAATTCCCTTATGGTTCAATACCTTGAAAGTTTTGTTCAATGCATGTCATTCTTTATTGAATATCGTTATGGTCTTGCTAATTTTAAATTGACCACTTAGACTTTGCATGCTACGTGATTTTGATCTCGAAAGTTACAGACGATATCGGTTCTCATAAAGGTGATATAGGAGAAAAAGCTCGAAAGAGATTGTTCAGTGGTATAAGGCAAGCTGTCTACGACACTGTATATCAACTATAGGGTTATAGATTGCATTCGTGAATTATCTATGTCGGAGTCGAGTCACATAAATGTGCATAACAGTACTCGCTTAGCCTTCTAACGGTTCTTGGGAGCAAGGCCAAATAAAAGTTAAATCTGACCCAATGCATTGAATAGGCTTAAGTTGAATAATCCATGATTAAGGTTATTGCCTTTGGGATGAATCCATATTGAATACCTCGTTTTGTTTATTGTTGTTATTCTTTATTTATTTACTTGCGTTATTTATTTTTCTAAAAACCAATCATCAATCATTCCTTTTGTTACCTACTTCTAAGCAATCGTTTGAGCAGTTTCTTATTCAAATCTGAATTTCCAATTTAGTCCTCGTGGGATCGATACCCTTGGAATACTTCTAGGGTTTTTATTACTACGTGCGATAGTGTATACTTGCACTAAGGTTGCTGAATTTATCTTTATTCTCATTTATCATCTTATCTCACATCCATCATTCAGCCTCTGCCGCACCAAGTTTCTGGCGCCATTGCCGGGGACCAAAAGTGAAACCAGTTTTGTTTATTTGAAATTGTGATTGGATTGCGACCGCATTTCTTTCTCAAAGGGAATTTGGCTTTAATTTTCAAATGTTCAATATCATGGGCCAATTCTCTGGACTTCCAAATGAAGATCCACGTAAACACATCAAGTTATTTTTTAGAGTTTGCAATTCTTTTAAAGTTACAGGAGTTCCTGAAGATACTCTGAAGCTAAAGCTTTTTCCATTTTCTTTGCAAGGAGATGCTGACGGTTGGTTGGATTCATTCCCTCCAAACTCCATCACTTCTTGGAATGATTTGGCGGAGAAGTTTTTAGAGAACTTGGGAAAGATGTCAAAGGCTGGTTCGGAAGTGTCCACGCCACGGATTGCCTGCTTGCATTATCTTGGAGCATTTTTATGGTGGATTAGATCAAGCTTCGAAGGCACTAGTCAATGCATCTGCAAACGGATCTTTCTTGAAGAAGTCTGCAAATGATACACATGCTATCTTTGATACCATAGCCACAAACAACAGACGTTGGGGAAAGACTGAGCCAACAACAATCTTGAAGAATCCAGTTAAAGTAGTATAAATCAGTTCATTTTCAAACAGAGGATCATCAAAGAATGCATTAGGATTAAAATTTTCATCATCCATAGGTGCCTCTCCTAATCCAAAGCCAAGATCAAATTCAACCTCTTCCTCATCATCAGTCAATAATTTAGGACCAATTGAAAAACAGGTATGCAAACTACATACAGACTCATCATGTCCAAAAATACTGAAAACGACCTTTTAATCATCCACATTCGAGGTTAACTTACCGGTGTGCATGCTAATCTAGCCCTTACTTGTGGCTGAGAAGGGTATACCTAAGATGATGGGTACCTCTTTGTCTTCTTGCATGTCGAGCACCACAAAATCTACAGGGAAGATGAATCTGTTGACCTTCACCAACACGTCCTCCACAATACCCATAGGTTGGGTGATCGATCTATCAGCAAGCTGGAGGGTGATGTCGGTGTCTTTCAATCCTGTCAGTCCAATATTCTTGTATAAAGAATAGGGCATCAAATTTATACTAGCTCCTAAGTCACACAAAGCCCTATCGAAAGATACTTCTCCTATAACACAGGGAACAGTAAAACTCCTTGGGTCCTTTTGTTTCAATGGTATCTTTCCTGAAACTGTGGTGCTACTGCTTTCAGAAAACCTAAAGACCTTCTTTTTTGACAAAATTTTCTTCCTAGAAAACATTTCTTTCATGAACTTCCCTTAATTAGGCATATTGTACAAAGCATCAACTAAAGGAATGCTCACAGAAAGCTTTCTAAACATTTCTAGGAATTTCTGAAACTGTTCATCTAATTTAACATTTTTAAATCTCTGAGGAAAAGGTAACTCCCTGTAATAAAAGGTAGGACATTCGCCCCTCCTCTTGGGCAGATTGCTGTGCGACCCTTTATCATGGTGGTTGCACGGGACTACTTTTTCCTCGTTCATATGCAACTTTTCATCCTGTTTTTTCTTATGTTCTTCTTTTCCAGCAAAATTGTTAGAAAAATCACAATCAAAATCAACAGAGTTAGGAGGATGTTGGGACCTTTCAAAGGAGGCTTTATATGCCTTAGCCCTTTCATCTTCATCCTTGCTCTTCTCTTTTTCTTTCTTCAACTTCTTATTTGAGTTTTCCTCCAGTTGTGTACCACTTCTCAGTGTCACCATCTTGCACTGCTCTCTTGGATTGGTTTCTGTGTCGTTTTGAAGGGCGTTAACTGCAAAAGCGATCTGACCTATCTGTACTTCCATATTTTTGAGAGCTGTGTCGTGGTTATTTACCGCTATCTGGAGATTCACATTCAACACTTTCTGCTCCTTGATAAACATGGCCACCATCTCCTCCAAGTTTCTTTTCTTTTCTGGAACACTTGATGGAGAAAATCCTGGTGGTGGTAGCAATACGTTCTTGGTGTTGGAGTAAGAAAAGTTCTCATGGTTGCGCAGATTTTGATGGTAGAAGTTCGGTACTCCTTGAGTGAATGCTCTATTTCCAACATACAGAACTTCTTTGACATCTTGATTTTCCTTCTTTGAGTATCCTTCAGCCAAGGTGGAGATGGACTTCACCACCTCAGACGAAGTAAGCTTGTTCAGCACATTTGTCAATGATGCCATCTGTGCTTTCAGAGAGCTTGACTCATCGATTTCATATATCCCAGCCTTCTTGGAAATTATCCCCCTTTCTGTCGACCATTGATAACTAGTCGCTGCCATCTCCTCTAAAAGATCCTTGGCCTCAGTCACTGTCTTGGATAGAAAACTCCCACCCGTTGATGTATCAAGAGCTGTCTTGGTAGAAGGATTCAGTCCATTGTAAAATAACTGTACTTGAAACAAATCTAGATAGCCATGTTGCGGGCATCTCCTAAGCATCTGTTTATACCTTTCCCATGCCTCGTAAAGTTGCTCCTCTTCCAACTGTCTGAATGTTCCGATCTCTATACGGAGCTTCGTGGTCTTTGCAGGTGGGAAAAATTTTGTCAGGAATGCCTGGGCAAGCTCGTCTGATGTTCTGATACTACCCGTCTCGACTGACTCGAGCCAATCTTTCGCCTTATCTTGGAGAGAAAATGGAAATAACCTTAATCTAATAGCGTCGGTCGGAACTCCATTCATCTTTACTGTCCGGCAAATCTCTAGGAATGATCGAAGATGCGAATGTGGATCCTCAGAAGGATGTCCCCTAAAAGAATTATCTCGCGCCATCTGGATCAGTCCCGTCTTTAATTCGAAATTACTTGCTTGAATTGGGGCGTAAACGATGCCTGAATTCTCGGTTGGGAGAACTGGCTGCAGAAAATCTCTGATTGCTTTGGGAGCGTCGTCTTCTTGGTGGGCCATTGCTTCCGTTAATCTTCTTTCTCTTCGAATAGCTCTGATTGTCCTGTCAATTTCAAGATCTAGCGGAAACAAATTAACCACCTTATCTCTTCGCATGCAATACTCCCAAACAATTTAAAGAATCAAAAAAAAAAATTAAAATAATATTCGCAAAAGAATAAAAAAATATTTACAACCCAAATTAATATTTATCCCGTTCTTTTTAATGCCAAAAAGAAATTATTTTGCTTAAAATCTAACCTCCACGGCAACGTCGCCAAAAACTTGGTATGTTGCCACACTGCTCACCGCAAGCGCACGGATCGCCCAAGTAATATAAAACGGAAATATTCCAAGTATCGAATCCACAGGGAGGTGAAACGATAATTAAGCAAAGCAATTAATTCTTGAACACTAACGGTACTTGGGAGAACTATTATTTAGGGACCTAATCTTGATGTTAAAATAAAAAAATTCAAAGCAATTAAAGAAATTGATCAACCAAGGAAATAAAAAAAATATGGAGAAAGAGTTTTGAGTGAGAAGCGGGGTCTTGAAAATCAATTAATAGCTAATTAGTTATTACAATTATCCTATCTCATTGCCCGACTAATTATACTCCTAGAATCTTCGTTAATCACATTGGTTCTCCTGTCGGTTTCCCCTAATTATAATTAACCAATATTAACAACCTAAGTGTCCTTAGCGCCATTAAAATTAGTTAATAATTACGCTTTGATTCATTATTGGAATCTAAGTTTAACCAACTAATCTCGTTGTCACTACGGACAATTAAACTAGTTGCATGGATTATGATCTATCCTAATTTCTCTCCGTCGAGTTTCCATTAAGAATTAGATCAATATACAATTGGCCAGATTGCATACAACATTACGAGCATCCATACAAATAATTAGTAAAAGAGGGCAAAAGTTAGGCAACTATACAAACATTTAGTTATGAATTTTCATTTCAAGACCCCAATGAAGGATTGGAATTCCGTAATTCCGTAAAGCGGAAGCGTGATTGGGACCGATTCGTAATTAATTTTGTTTAATCTAAAATACCAATACATTGGCAATAATATTAGAACTATTCTAAATATATATTAAGGCTAAACATACAAAAATATTAGATATAAATCTAATTTATAAAGTAACAAATTACTTACTCTCGTTGACGACTCAGATTAAATTCACCAACTGCTTGTGAATTAATCACGAACTAGTGCGAACACCACCACTATGGCTACACCGGTATGACTCTGAGACTTCTAGAGGCATGAGACTTGTGGGAGCCTTTGGGAGAATTCTCTGAGAGTAGGAGAATGAATGGGATACCTTTCACCCCACCCCAGGGGTCCTATATATAGTAAAGGCCAAGACCTTTTTCCTAATAGGAAAAGGGAGACCTTTTCCTAATAGGAAAAAGTCTCTAATTTTAATAAATAATTAATTAATTCCATAATTAATTAATTTCCCAATTAAATATCATATATTTAATCTTAGGGATTTTATTAAAATTAAAATTAATATGAATCCAATTCATATTAAATTTATTTGAACTCTTTCAAATATTTTCTTTCCTAATAGGAAAAGGTCTCTAATTTTAATAAATAATTAATTAATTCCATAATTAATTAATTTACCCAATTAAATATCATATATTTAATCTTCGGGATTTTATTAAAATTAAAATTAATATGAATCCAATTCATATTAAATTTATTTGAACTCTTTCAAATACTTTCTCTCAAGAATTAATTAATTCAAAAATTATATTATAAAGTTTCATAAACTTTATATTATAATGCATCAATATACATTATACGATTCCCCAAATAAATTGAACACTTTCAATTTACAATTTATACTTAATTGCCTCAAGTCTCTTTACGAGCTACCAGTGGGACCTAATGGACCTACAGATCAGAAGCTCCAACGATACGAGACTAATTTGCCAAACTCATTGACCATGTTTAGTCAACATTCGTTAACTGTGGGTCACTCCACTAAAGACCCACAGTTGCACTATTCTCACTATAGAATATTTCTGTGTCCACGGATATCGACCAAGCAGTAAGTCAATCCTTCACGTGTGTTCGTAACACCAGCTGGGTCAAATTACCGTTTTACCCCTGGGTTACCTCTGGTTCCTTAAGTACCACTGATTCCTCTAATGAACAAGTTGTTTAGGGTCCAACCACTAAACAGGAGTTCCTCTCAGGCTAGGAGAGGACGGCGCGCCTTTGTTCAAGCCCTAGAATCAGCCCTTAAGGGAACACGCATCTACTTACCCCAATAGGGGAAGGAGTGAATTCCATCTTGTACTGTTATGTTCCCAGCCCCCATTCGGTCTTGCCCCTGAAATGGTAGGCTTATTGAGTCGGCGAACTGGCCACTCTCACCCATACAAATCTAAGGACAGTCCCTCCTGGAAGGGGTTCATAACAGGCCCAGGATTGAGATTGAGTTACCTAGGTCATCCTATTGAAATAGAAACCTAAACTAGTTAACGGCGTTACATCTAGTGGTTACTATTTCGCTGTCCGGTCTTATGCAAACTCATTGCATAGGATACCCGTACCCTCATGTCTCCTACATGGATGCTTTGGATCATTGCATCTGTATCGAATACAAGGTGGGTCGTATCACATAGTGTCACCAGGATAAGGTACCCAGCCTTATCCCTATACTATAGACCATTTAGGTTGTTACTTGGACACTGATCCCCGTATGTCCCCACGTACTAGTCCAAGTTTCATTTAAACAACCTTGGATCTTAGTTTATTGGATTTAGGGTTTATTAATGCAAACTCGATTATTCAATAACCAAATTACTGAATTACTCAAATAACACTTTATTGAGATCGATTAATTTGTTTCATTTACTATCTACGAGTTTTAGAGCATAAAACCCAACACCCAAAATGGGGTTTAGCTATACATGGCTATAATATCCACAATGTATACAATATAAAGCATAAATTCAAGCAAAATAAGAGAAAAGGAAATGACCGTCGAGAACCCCGTCGCTAGCGCTTGGAGTCCCTCCGAACACGCCCGAGCCTCCTAAAATGCTCGCTTCATTGCCACCCCACAAAATTTCCCACTTTTAACTCTCAAAAATGCTAAAAAGCCTTGAGAGAAGCCTCAAGGAGAGGAAAGGAAAGAAAGGAAAGAAAGGATGGTGGAATGATTGATGATCAAATGGGGAACCAAGGGGGTCCTTATATAGGCCCGGAATAGGGATAGCGTCGCGACGCTAAGGGCACAGCGTCGCGACGCTGTGACGTCATCAGCTTGCCCGACAAGAAATGGGACAGCGTCTCGATGCTGTCCTCATAGCGTCTCGACGCTATGTAGTTTCCAGAACACCTCCGCGCGTTTTGGGCTTAAATCTTGGGCCTTCCACATTTTCTTTGGATCTTCACTTGGATTGTTGACTTTTGGGCTCCCCCTTTGACTCATGGTTGGAATTTTGGCTTGGAATGCTCATTTTTGGGCCTTTTTTCACCAAAAATCCACAAAATGCTCCTTAGGACAAAATAATGAATTATATTAGAATTTCTCAATAAAAACACAAGAAAAGCACTAAAAAGCTTAATAATTTTGGACTGAAATAGTGACCTTTCTGCCTGTTATTGGCACGTCCTTATCGGCTTCACAATCCTGTATGATGAAATCCGCTGGGAATACAAATTTGTCCACCTTTACTAACACATCTTCAATTTTCCCAATAGGTTGTGTCAGTGACCTGTCAACTAACTGTAAGGTTACAGTTGTTGGTCTTGCTTCACCTATCCCCAATTGTTGAAAAACTGAGTTATGCATTAGGTTTATACTTGCTCCTAAGTCGCATAAAGCTCTGCCTACATTCCTTCCTCCAATGGAGCATGAAATGGTGAAACTTCTTGGGTCTTTGAGTTTGGGAGGGATCTCATTCTTGACCAATGCACTGGAACATTCAGTGAGTGCAACAGTTTCATATTCTCCCAAACTTCTCTTCTTTGATAGAATATCCTTCAGGAACTTCACATAGGTAGGCATCTGTTCAAGTGCCTCTACCAATGGAATATATATATGTAACTGCTTCAAAACATTTAAGAACTTTTTGAACTGTACATCTTGCAAAGCATGGTTGAATCTTTTAGGGTATGGAGGAGGTGGTCTGTATTCTGGATCTCTATCACAGACTTTTTAGATTTTTTTTTTCTGAATTTTATTTTTCTTATTTTTCTAGCAAGGCGTCATGCTCCTTGGTCTTTTCCTTATTGCTTTTATTCTCTATAACTTTTGAGGCAATTTCTGACTTCTTTTCTAAAAACTTTTCTCGAGTTTCTTCTAGGATCTCATATTCTTGATTCACTGGATACTTTGGGCAATCATATTCTAGTCCACTTCTCAAGGCTACTGCCTTGCATTGCCTTTTTCCTTCTCTGTGAGGGATCTCAGTCTTTATCGGCAACGTCCCTTGTGGTCTGTTTTTAATTTCATGGGAATCTGTCCAATCTGTACTTCCAGATTCCTAACTGCAACATCGTTTATTGCCATGTACTCCTTCATAAGGGTCTATAGATTTGACTCTTGACTCTGCACTTGGACTGGTTGAAAGTTCTTTTGCGGCTGCTGTTGTGTAGGAGGTTTCCCGAACTGATTTGTGTTGGAATTACTTGAACCGGCTTGTCCTCCCCAAGAGAAGTTTGGATGTTGTCTCCAACCTGGGTTGTACGTGGCCTAGTATGGATTCCATCTGTTTTGGATCTGGTTCCCTTGTTGTCCTACATATAAGACAAACGCTGGATTTAGTGGACAATCAGCAATGTGTTCCTCACCACAAATTTCACAGCAGGGAGAAGAAATAGCATTGGTAGGGGCTATGTTGGCTTGATTGTTCATAGTCATGCGCATCATCCTGCTGTGGATAGCTTTGATTTGAGCATGCATAGTAGAATTAGCCTTTGTTCACCTGCTTTTGAGAATGAGATTGAAATACCTGATTTTGAGAATGAATTAGCAATGCCTGCAATAGATGATCTGCCTGCATTGAATTTAGAGGATTACTTGATAGATGAAAATATTGAGTCTGATCATGATAATGAATCTATTGAGTCTGGTCCTGATATGGCTGAAAGCGTTGAAACGGACCCTAAAATTGTTGATAGTTTTGATTCAAGTCCTGTTAGTGTTGATAGTAGTTTAGAATCTGACCCTGATATAGTTGACTTCTTTGATTTTGATGATGAGTCATATGATAGCATGGTTGAGTCCTTTTTTAATAATGAGTCTCAGGAATATGAAGAACATATAGGATCTGCATCTGATGAATGAATATGCATAATGGATAGGCCATCCTAAGATCCTAGACCAGTAGATATTATGACGTTGGATGACTCTGTAAATAACTGTTTTGGAAATAGGGATTTAAAGAAAAGATTTGATGTTGCCACATATTTCTTGACTTGTTATTATAACAATCTTTTTAGTGATGACGGGCCAGGGGAATGTTTTTTTTCTCCCCTGTTTGTAGTTTGTAATTCGGTACGAGATTTTCTTCAAGGCTTGGAGGACGACGAAAATTTTTATTTCGAGCCTCCATGAGCGTGCCGAGCCTCGTCTAGCTAAAGACGTTAAAGAAAGCGCTGCTTGGGAGGCAACCCAGGGATTAAAAGTTTAGGTAATTTTTGCGGTAAATAATTTTCTTTTCTTCGTGATCCAATTTTGTTTTGCAGGATCACCTTAGCAAGTCCCAAAGCTCCAAGAATCCCATTTTATGGACCCAAAGGAGGAGGATGAATTGCTCCTAATTAATGGAAGTCTCAGTATCCCTCTTTATGCTTTATTATTTTTAAACATTGAGGACAGTGTTTAGTTTAAGTTTGGGGGGGAGGCTTTCGATGTGTTGAGCATATTTGAAATATGTTGGATGCATGAGTAGATAGCCATGATAGCCGAGGATGTGATTTTAGAAGTTTTGGGGAGAATGGTTTATATGTTGTGGAATCTGGGAGCATAGCAGAAATTGTGAAATTTTAAAATTTTTTGATACTTAGTTTTAATGTCTAAAGCATGCAATTGACTTGTCTTATGACATCTTTGAAAATCTAGATTTTTGTTATGATTTTTAAAGTTTGTTGTCACCCCGATATGCTTAGTTTCTAACACTAGGAGTTCATCCTTGATTGTTTTAAGAAGTAGGTGGAAAAAATTCTATGCCCGTTGAGAGAAAGGCAACAAAAGAAAAAAGAGAAAAAAAAAAGAAAAATCTGTTGAAGAAGAAAATTTTTGCTTGCACAAAAGAAAAAAGACTATGGGTAAAAAGAGCTACCTCCTGTGTGATCAGTTAGGCCAACCAAAAATAAAATTCGGGTTAAGGGTCCCTGCATCGTAGTGTGAAAGCTATTAGATATTAAAATGCAAGTTTGGGGGGAAGCAAAAGAAAAAAGAAAAAGAAAATTTTGTGAGTTCGGCTCCCCCCATGAAAAAGAAAAATATCAGGCGCCCTAGTTTCTTTATTTGCATGATAGTAGAACTCTGACCTATTAGGGACTCTTAGCCAGTGTAGGGGAAAACAAATGGAGAAAGCCATAAGACTAATCTAGGTTAGTAAAAGAATCATTAGATAAGTCTTGAGCATGCTATTCGTTAATCTTAAGTTCAAACTCTTTTAAGATTTCTTCATGAGTATGTGGTGCTTGCTTCTTCCACTTGCATGTTTTCCATTTTTTGTTTGAGAGTTCCAAAATCATTGAGGCTTGAGTGATTCTATTTCATGCATCTTTCGAATTTATTTTGCTCGGGACTAGCAAAAGCTTAAGTTTGGGGGTGTGATAGCGGGCATAAATGTCGCTATTTCAGTCCTAAATTATTAAGCTTTTTAGTGCTTTTATTGTGTTTTTATTGAGAAATTCTAATATAATTCAATAATTTGTCCTAAGGAGCATTTTGTGGATTTTTGGTGAAAAAAGGCCCAAAAAATGAGCATTCCAAGCCAAAATTCCAACCATGAGTCAAAGGGGGAGCCCAAAACTCAACAATCCAAGTGAAGATCCAAAGAAAATGTGGAAGGCCCAAGATTCAAGCCCAAAACACGCGGAGGTGTTCTGGAAACCACACAGTGTCGAGACGCTAAGAGGACAACATCGAGACGCTGTCCCATTTCTTGGCGGGCAAGCTGATGACGTCACAGCGTCGCGACGCTGTCCCTATTCCGAGCCTATATAAGGACCCCTTGGTTCCCCATTTGATCATCAATCATTCCACCATCCTTTCTTTCCTTTCGTTCCTTTCCTCTCCTTGAGGCTTCTCTCAAGGCTTTTTAGCCTTTTTGAGAGTTAAAAGTGGGAAATTTTGTGGGGTGGCAATGAAGCGAGCATTTTAGGAGGCTCGGGCGTGTTCGGAGGGACTCCAAGCGCTAGCGACGGGGTTCTCGACGGTCATTTCCTTTTCTCTTATTTTGCTTGAATTTATGCTTTCTATTGTATACATTGTGGATATAATAGCCATGTATAGCTAAACCCCATTTTGGGGTCTTCAAATGAACATTCATAGCTAAATGTTATTATAGTTGCCTATCTTTTGCCCTCTTTTACTAATTATTTGTATGGATGCTCGTAATGCTGTATGTAATCTGATTCTTAATGGAAACTCAACGGAGAGAAATTAGGATAGATCATAATCCATGCAACTATTTTAATTGCCCGTAGTGACAACGGGATTAGTTGGTTAAACTTAGATTCCAATAATGAATCAAAGTGTAATTATTAACTAATTTTAATGGCGCTAAGGACACATAGGTTGTTAATATTGGTTAATTATAATTAGGAGAAACCGACAATAGAACCTATGTGATTAACGAAGATTCTAGGAGTATAAATAGTCGGGCAATGAGATATGATAATTGTAATAATTAATTAGCTATTAATTGATTTTCAAGACCCCGCTTCTCACTCAAAACTCTTTCTCCATATTTTTTTATTTCACTGATTGATCAATTTCTTTAATTGCTTTGAATTTTTTTATTTTAACATCAAAATCAGGTCCCTAAATAATATTTCTCCCAAGTACTGTTAGTGTTCAAGAATTCTTTGCTTTGCTTAATTATTCTTTCACCTCCTTATGGATTCGATACTCGGAATATTTCCGTTTTATATTATTTGCGGTGAGCGGTGTGGCAACATAACAACTCTCCATATTCTTTCATACTGAAACCGAAGCCCACGACAAGAAACCATGAAGAATTCGCCCAAATCATCATCATCACGCAAAATCACTCGATCCCAGAGTGCTCAAACCGTCCAGGAAGCTGAAGCACGTGCTCGATATCAAGAGGAGCAGCCCGAAACACCCATGCACGACATGAGAAGGACGAGACCTTCAGGTTTCTCATCGGCGATCGTGAACCAGGAAACCGCCGCTCAAACTCCTTCTTCCTCGACAATGCCGGCCACCTCGAGGGGGAATCCGAGTTCGTCTCAACTTAGGAGGTCCAGGCACGCGAACGTCGTTCATAAAACCCAAAACCTGCAACACAACAATTCAGAAAACACTCGCGGGAGTGGTGTTCAATGACCCGGGCAATGGGAGAACAAAGACGCGCAACTCTTGAAGAAGAAGCTGCCAAGGCAGCAGAAAGCTCTTGGCAAAGAGAGACTTAAACGGGTAAACATTCTGAACCTTCGACTAACCCCTCTTCGTCTTGCAGGAACAAACCATTCGTTACTTACAGTGCAAGGAGGATAAGTCTCAAGAAAGTTGTGCCTGAAAAGCCATTCGTCATCGAGCCTCTCAAAACTGCAAGAATGCCTCCGGACGTGTTCGAGGACATAATCTGCCAAGCTGTGGCAAAGGCTCTTGTGATTGTTGAAGGCTACGAGGCTAAACAAGAAGCCTTGAGGGACATTGAGGCTGAAAGAGAGCTTGAAAATCAGCATATGACGGGAGAGGATGAAATTGCAAAGAATAGAGTTAAAAAGAAGATGAAAAATGAAGGAAGGAAGCTAAAGACTTCCTTGCAGCTTTTGAGCCATTCCACTGTTGGGTTTTATACCCTAAAACTCGTAGATAGTGAATGTAAACAAATTGTATACTTGTTTCAATAAAGTGTTATTGAGTTTCTACAATAAAGCGTTATTGTTAAATATTGCACAATTTGACCCAAATCCAATAAACTAAGATCCAAGGTTGTTTGTATGTAACTTGAACTAGTATGTGGGGACATACGGGGATCGATGTTCAAGTAACAACCTAAGAGGTCTATAGTACAAGGATAAGGTTGGGTACCTTATCCTGGTAACACTATGAGATACGGCCCGCTTTGTATTTGATACAGATGTATTGATCCAAAGCGTCCATGTAGTAGACATGCAAGCGAGGGTATCCTATGCAATGAGTTTGCATAAGATCGGACCACAAAATAGTCAACCATTAGTTGTAACACCGTTAACTAGTTAGGTTACTGTTTCAATAGGATGACCTAGGTAACTCAGTCTTAATCCTGAGTGTGTCATTAACTCCTTCTCATGAGGTATTGTCCCTTGATTAGCATGGGTGAGAGTGGCCAATACGCCGACTCAATATGCCTTCCTTTTTGGGGACAAGACCGAGTGGGAGGCTGGGGACATGACAACACAAGAAGGAATTCACTCCTTCCCACTTCTAGGAGAAGTAGATGAGTGTTTCCTTAAGTGGTGACTCCGGGACTTGAACAAAGGGATCCCGCCCTCTCACTGGCCTGAGAGGGACTTTCTGTTTAATGGTAGGACCATAAACAGGTTGTTCATTAGAGGAGCGCTAGTACTTAAGGAGACAGATGTAACACAGGGGTAAAACGGTAATTTGACCCAGTTGTGATTTCGGACACTCGTGGAGGATTGACTTACCGGCATAGGTCTACATCCATGGACACATAAATGTTCTACATTGAGAAGAGTTCAGCTGTGGGTCTTTAGTGGAATGACCCACAGTTAATGAATACTAGTTAACCTGATTAATGAGTTTAATCGGTTAACCTCATATCATTGGAGCTTCTGATCTGTAGGTCCATTAGGTCCCCTGCTAGCTCGTAAAGAGTATTTAGGAACAAATATATCTTGAGAGAATTTGAACAGTTCAAATTCATATTGGGAATTAAGTTAATTGTATGAGATACAAATTAATATAATGTATAGTGATGCATTAAAATATAAAGTTTAATTTGAGATTAAACTTTATTATATTGAGAGATTGATATATTTGAAAGAGTTCAAACATATGTCTAATTAAATATATGGTATTTAATTAGAAGATGAATTAATTAATTATTAAATTTAGTTTAAATTAAATGAGATTTAATTAAACTATAGTCTATGAGGGAATTATTAGAATATGACTCTAGATGTAATTAATTGAATATGGGAGATATTTAATTAATTGTAAAATTAATTAATTGATTAGTTTAACTGAATTAATTAAATGTGATTTAATTAAGTTTAATTAAAATATATTATGTGAGGAAATTACATTTAAATAAGAATTAAATGTGCATGAGATTAATTAATTAATATGATTAATTAATTAACATTTAATTACTTAATATGATTAGTTAATTAACATTTAATTATTTGGTTTAACCAATTAATTAATTGATCTTGATCAAACGGTGAAGATTGTTTCCTAACGTCACATTAGGGTTTCCTCTCTTATAAAAGGAAAGGTTATGAGAACCCTAACCCTGAGGTCTCATTCTAGCCTCCCTCTCGTATTCTCTCAACCCAATAACTCTAGAGAGAATTTTTCTCTCTAAAAGTTTTTCTCATTCAAGATTAGGTAGC
The DNA here is from genome assembly GCA_017139565.1 of Luffa aegyptiaca. NCBI lineage: Eukaryota > Viridiplantae > Streptophyta > Magnoliopsida > Cucurbitales > Cucurbitaceae > Luffa > Luffa aegyptiaca. Next base: position 17,532,375 of record CM029398.1, read on the forward strand.
CCCACAACTACGTTCCTAATCTCAGAGTTATAGTGGGGAAGCCCTTGTGGTGGTGTCCGTTGAAGAATTCAGAGTTGTCAGACGGAGGTATGTTTCTCATCTCTTAACTTTCTGCCAATGTATTGGTATTTTGTAGAACAAAATTAATTTACGAACGGTCTAGTTGCTTCCGCTGTAACGGAATTGGGAATTCCAATCCTTCATCCACAAGGCTCAAAGTGAGGCTGAGATGCTGCAAGGAAGGGAAGAAGAGGCCCAACAGGGGCCAAGTGAAGGAAGTTCAGAAAAAGAGAAAGAAAAAGAAACAGAGGATGAAGGCCATAATGCGACCGCATTTGGACCGCATTCTGAAGAAGGCAAGTTTGAGGCCACCAATGAACAGCCAGCTGATGAGGTTTTCGAACCTCTATTCAAGGATGACCCACCAACAGTTGATAACACCTCTTCAGGAAAAAAAATAGATGAAGAAGAGAAAGAAAGTAAGGAGGCCGAGACCTCCAGTGACTTTGAAACAGAATTAGATTCAGATATCAAGGAACTGGATAACGACCAAGTTCCCATCTCTGCAACATTGAGGAGAAAGGGAAGAAGAGAGCTGGAAGCTGAAAGGAGGTATAAGAACAAAAATGACCCAATATTTGCCAAGAGGCCGAGGACAAGGTCCATGGACGCCTCTCCTGCAACTCCTTCTACCGTCTCACCCACCAAGCCAAAGGCCAAATCACCCAAGGCTGCATCTCCCAAAAATCCATTCCCCGAGGTATTTAGAGATGTAAATTTTCAAGAAATGATGGAGATTATAGATTTCCTCAACGAGAAGGGATTCTCGAACAGAGCAGGAGCACTGCTAGAGTTCGTAAACAGAGTTATCTCCAAATACAAGTGGCAGGAGTTGTGTGTTCACCCTCAGGAGGCTGTAGTGCCTTTTGTTCGAGAATTTTACGCCGGCCTGAGGGAGGAAAGCATCAGTATGGCGGTGGTGAGAGGCAAAATGGTCAGCTTATTTTCAGTAGACATCAATAGGGTGTACAGAATCAAGGCACCCCTACATCCAAGTGGGAACGATGTCATTAGGAACCCCTCAGCCAAGCAGATGAAAGAAGCACCGAAATTAGTGGCCAACAAGGGAGTTTAGTGGAAAGAGTCCCAAAGGAAGGTGAAGACTTTAATGCCAGGCGACCTAAAGCCAGAATCGACAGTTTGACTTCACTTTCTGAAGAACCGATTGATGCCAACCACCCACGATAGCACAATCTCAGTAGATAGAGTTATGCTCCTCTACTGTATTATGAAGGGGTTGGAGATCAATATTGAGAGCATAATTAGGGAAGAGATTCTAGCCTGTGGAAGGAAAAGAGCAGGTAAACTTTTATTTCGATCACTCATCACCTAGCTTTGCCAGAGGGTGAAGATTGTTCCGAGCAAGGACGAGGAGGGTTATTTCTGTAAGCCTACCATTGACCTGTCCTTGTTTGGGAAGCTCCAACAAAATAGCCTCCAAAGGAAAGATAAAGCTTCCACATCTCAGGCCACTCCACCATTAGGGTCGAACATGCCTTATCCATCCCAGCACACTCCTTTTTCAGGACCCTCAAAGTCATCTAAAGCCCTAGCCATTGCCTACCGTCAGCTAGATCAGATCAGGGACAACCTAAGGACGTATTGGGCATACGCAAATGAGAGGGATGAATCCATTAGAGAGTTCTATCTCTCTATAGCCCCGAGTATTGCTCCGGTCTTTCCCAATTTCCCTCAATCGCTGTTGCCTCAAGAAGACAAGGATTCTGATGAAGAAGAAGATGAAAATTATGAAGAAGATGATGAAGACAAAGAGAGATCCTCGGACGAGGACTAGGGGAGTTTTCTGACCCCTTTTACTTGCTGCTTTTGTATATAATATTGTTTCGTTGTTTGCTGTTTTTTTAATTTTAACATGTTTACATTCTGTTTTTAGTTGTTTAGTTGTTATTTTTTATTTCTTTAATTGTTTAGTTGTTAATATCATGTTCATAGAGTAGTTTAGATAGCTTGTTGATAATTTAGATTAGGTAGACTTGGGTTTTTAAATCTTTTTTGAGAAAAATCTACTTGCTGTTTTTAAGCTTAACCTATGAACTTTTTGAAGAAAAATCAACTTTAAAGGAAAATATTTTCTTGGTAAAATATTTTGGAAAGAAAGCATGTTTTCAAAGGAGTATTCTTTTAAGCCTTTGATGATGAAAATTAGAACTTTGTTATATCTCAAGAGTGCCACCATCACAACTGAATTGTTTTCTAGTCACAGGCTTTCCATTAGTCTTTTTCTTTACAAAATTTTCTTAAGTCTAAACTTCCTCATGTTTAACCTTTCTAACACACTAGAAGAGTTTAGCCTTGAAGATTTTAAAAACAAAAGGCCTTATGCAAAGCCCATGCTTCAAAAAAACAAAGCCAGTGAGGACATTGCCTAACTTTAAGTTTGGAGGGGTGCTTTATGCTTTATATGTCCTACCATGATTTTTGTAAATTTGTACTGCTGGAAAAGAGTACGTGCTCAGTGTATATCAAGAAAAACAAAAAGAAAAAATGAAAAACCGAGAGTTACTCCTCCTTCCTAGAGTCTACTGAGTAACCAGGGGCATTCATGATACCCATGGTTTGCCACTGCATGAAAGGTTTACTGAGGGACGAGAGTATTACTCCAAGCTTGTGAACTTTGCTCGTAGCTAGATATCTTCACCACAAAGTGTCGATAAGCTAGAACGAAGGCAAAGATGACAACAAGGATACTCTTGGGAGAAAAAGAAGTTGAATAAAAAGAGCACCAGCAGTCAAATAAGTTTTGGGGAGGTAGAAAAGGTCTAGTAACTCATGTATGCTCATTTTTACCTCAAGATTGTTTTTCTTAACTAAAAGGACTACACTAGGCTCAATGAATAGAAGTTAGGTAGTTTAAACATATGTTAGGAAGGACTAGGGAGAGTTTTGCTTTGAAAAAGAACAATAGAAATCTTTATGCCTATGAAAGTCAAACGTTGTGACTGGCACTAGAGTAGAACCCTCTCCTGAAAGTCAAACTTTTTTAGAAAACGATCTTGAAAAACATGTTTACCTTATTCCATGTCACTTGATTTGCAATTAGAAGTTGATGCTAGTACCATGATTGATTACTACACATGAACCCTCACATTTTGGTTTGCAATCAATATTGAGCTCTCACATTCTGATTGGCAATTAAAAAAGTTGATCTCTAACATCCTGATTGGCTATTGCTTGAGGAAAAGCAATGAGTTAAGTTTGGGGGTATGATAAGGGTGAAAAATATACTTATTTTACCCTTATATATAGCTCATTTCCTTGTCAAAAGTTGTATGTTTATGTCAATTTTACTGTTCCCGAGCTCAAAATATGTTAAAGTTGATAAGTTAGGGTGTTGAGATTCACTTTTGTCAAATTATGCTCATTTGTGCTTGAAAAGACTCAATTTTAAGGGAATTTGACTAAGTTTGTTGTTATGCAGGAAAACAGAGGAAATGCTGGGATTTACCCATAAATGTGACCGCATTTCTAGAAAAACAAAGGCAGTTCCGAGTCGTCCGCGGGTCGTTTTGAACGAGACTTCGTCGCACCTAACTGGCTGTTTTGACCCTGAAACTGACTGGGCTACCTACCAGCACCTATTTCGCAGCTCCTCAACAAATTCCAACATTATATAAGCTTGAGATTCGAAGTCAAATCCAAGCAGAACTCATTTGGAAGAAGAGGGTGGTGACAGAACCCTAGTTGACGCCTACGAGTAGGGATGCCAGAGGTCCTTCTTAGACGACTAAATTCTAACCTTAGTTAGACATCAAACCTTAGGGTTTGTAGGGATTTTCACCCATTCCCACTTGTAAAAGCGAGAGAGTGGAGTGTCTAAGCGAACTCTAGAATGATTGGATAAAATAGAAAAACCCATAGTATTTAGCTACTGTTTTTATTTCCAGCTCTTGTTACCTTTCATTTATTTGTATTCTTTACATCGTATTTTCAATGAAAAGGTTCAATATGGTGAATTCTCTTATGGTTCAATAGCTTGAAAGTGTTTTATTTGCTCAAGTTTTGTTCGATGCATGCCATTCTTTATTGAATATCATTATGATCTTGCTAAGTTTAAAATGATCACTTAGACTTTGTGTGCTATGTGAGTTTGATCTCGAAAGAGACAGATGATGTCGGTTCTCATAAAGGTGATATAGGAGAAAAAGCTCGAAAGAGATTGTTCAGTGGTATAGGGCAAGCTGCCTAAGGCACCGTATATCAACTATAGGGTTATAGATTGCATTCGTGAATTATCTATGTCAGAGTCGAGTCACAGAAATGTGCATAATGATACTCTCTTAGCCTTCTAACGATTCTTGGGAGCAAGGCCAAATTGAAGTTAAATCTGACCCAATGCATTGAATAGGCTTAAGTTGAATAATCCATGATTAAAGTTATAGCCTTTAGGATGAATCCATATTGAATACCTCGTTTTGTTTATTGTTGTTATTCTTTACCGATTTACTTGAGTTATTTATTTTTCTAAAAACCAATCATCAATCATTTCTTTGCTTACCTATTTCTAAGCAATCGTTTGAGCAGTTTCTTATTCAAATTTGAATTTCCAATTTAGTCCTTGTGGGATCGATACCCTTGGAATACTTCTAAGGTTTTTATTACTACGTGCGATGGTGTATACTTGCACTAAGGTTGGCTGAATTTATTTTTATTATCATTTATCATCTTATCTCACATCCATCATTCAGCCTCTGACGCACTAGTCATACATCTATTAATTAATTCACAACCCCAATAGGTGAAATCAATTCCCTAAGAGTTTTCATCGTTTGAATTCCTCAGTTTAACTTCGTAGATAAAATTGAACAAGATTATTTGCGATAATTAATTTGATTAGAAACCCAATCTAGAGGATGACACTCGTCAACACGAAAATCACTATATTAAAACTTGACTGGTGCGCTTGCGGTAGGAAAAATCCACATAAGTATATGGACTCAAGATTCCAAGACTATTTGATAGGGCATGGAATCACGTCCCAACTCTCACCCCCCGGTACACCTCAGCAGAACGGTGTATCGAAAAAGAGAAACAGAAACTTATTAGACATGGTTCGCTCGATGATGAGCTATGCTCAATTACCTAACTCGTTTCGGGGTTACGTAGTAGAGACTGCAGTTTATATTATGAACATGGTTCCCTCAAAGAGTGTTCCAGAAACACCGTTTGAGCTCTAGAAAGGGCGTAAAACAACTTTATGTCATTTCTGAATTTGGGGATGCCCAACATACGTGCTAGAAGAACACTCGAAGAAATTAGAACGTCGTTCAAAATTGTTCCTATTTGTAGGCTATCCCAAAGAGACGAGAGGTGGATACTTCTTCTATCCCGATGAAAATAAAATATTTATATCGACAAATGCTACATTCTTAGAATAAGACCACGTTAGGAACCACAAGCCACGAAGTAACGTTGTTTTAAGTGAATTGTCTAAAGAAGCTACAAAAACATCAACGAGAGTCGTCTATGAAGCTGACACCTCAAGTAAGTCACGTCCTTCTAAAGATATGATAGTTCCTCGATGAAGTGGGAGGGTTATTACTCGACCTGACCGTTATCTGGGTTTAGTTGAAACTCCAGTTGTCATACCTGATGACGAAGTCGACGATCCATTGACTTATAGATAGGCAATGAAGGACGTTGACAAGAACGAGTGGATTATAGCTATGGACCTCGAAATTAAGTACATGTATTTTAATTCCGTCTGGGATCTTGTGGATCAACCTGAAGGGGTAAGACTCGTAGGGTGTAAATGGATCTACAAAAGGAAACGAGATGCATTATTTAAATCATATTTAAATAACTCCAAGTCTCTCTTTAATTATAGTTTAATTCAAAGATTAAACTAAAATACGTTAAATATATCGCATACAATTTAACGTTAAATTTCCCTAAACCGAATCTGAACATTTTCAAATTCTTTCACCACTATGTGATAGGACCTAAATAGTCTTATTTTATCACCTCTAATCTAAGCTTGTTATAGTTATTTTATGCTCTACTTGTCTTATTTACAGTATATTTGAGCTTAGGCTATGTCGGCAGCTGATCATGCTAATTGGTGTTAATTCAGGCCAATTACGGAGTTTTGGAGTCATCTCGATGTCTTGGACGACGAGGAGGTGAACGGACCCAATTATGTTGGAACGAGCCTGAAGCATGACACCAAAAGCCATAGATTGAAGCCTCGTACCGAGAAGAAGCGAGACAAGACTGAGAATTAAGGCAGCAAGTCGAGAATCAGGGCTGGCATCGAGACGCTGCGCCTTTGTGTCGCAACGTCGACATGAAATTTGGCCGAAGTATAAAGTTCGCAGCGTCAAGACGCTGCCCTTGGCATCTCGATGCCGCCGTATTTTCTATAAATATGTAGCCTTGGTTTAGTCCGGCGTTAGGTTAGAATTTTGGTCTTTTCGTGATTTCCTTTGTTCCTTTTACTTTCCAGCATTGTTGTAGACCTTTCTAGGTCATATTTTATGGATTCTTTCATGTCTATTATTGTTTTTACTTCATCTATGCATAGCTAATCGTATTTAGATCGTTGGTTTGGGTTTATGTTTTGATCTCTAATAAGATTGGCTGAGTTTTCTGGTTTATCTTGCAATTTTTGCTGTCTATTTCATTGAGTTTTGCATGTTATCTCGTTTAAACCAATACATGAGGCTAGTCTATTAGGATTGACGCCCTATACGATTACCGCTTGCGTATTCTATCGGTTATTTTTAGATAGCCAGTAGGTTGAGGCAAGCCACTCTCTCTGCGAGACGACCCTTGATAGGCCTAGGATGCATGTTAAAGGTTGTAGGAATTAGATTCGAATTGCATTTGAATTTAGTTCATACAATTATAGGCCCACGATCCTGAAACGGCTAGTTTAATTAGGTGATTGTGAAATTTCTTAAACTAAAATTAGTTAGATATAATTAGTAACCGTTGCAGAGGTCTCGAATGGTTGATATTTTTTGAATAACGGGTGGCGAGCGATAAAGTTAATATTAATTAATCTTGATAATTGCATAATTCACGGTTAGCAAGTTAATTAGAACAAGTTAGTGTAGGGGGGTCCTCCGAGTAACTCAGAAGCCGATCGGACTAATGAAATCAACATATAACGATTATTAGAAAAAACTAGGAAACCAACGAATTATAATCAAGCATAAGAAATCTCAATCCAATGATCCCTTTTTATGTAATTGATCCCCGTCTTATTTCTATTTTTCATGCTTAATTTTATCTCTTTTAAAGTTTAGCATTTAATTATTTAATTATTTTTGCTTGTCCTTCATTCTAAAAATCCCCCTGTTTTCGTAAGCACGAAATTCCATAACTAATAGGTCCCCTTCCCTGTGTTCGACCCCGACCACTATTTCTACAAAATAGTAGTAGTGTCGTGGATTATAAATTTATTTGACAACTTGGAGAATTTGACACCCTCCTAAGGACCCGTCAAATTGGCGTCGTTGCCGCTGAAGGGAGTTTTCGAGTGTTTATAGGATTTTGTTTTCTTTTTGAACTTTTTCGTTTTCTTTTTGCAGAGCTTAACGATGAAATCAACATAGCCTCGACGTGCTAATCCCATGGCCGAGCACATGATGCAATACCTTGCCGCTCTTGATATGAGTCATCCCCCATCTCTTGGAGACCTTAAAGTCACAAGATAAATCATGTACATCATCCAAGCACTTGAGGAATACTTCCACAAGTACTGGGACCGCTTCAATGGGTTATGTGCACTTCCTCATAGCCCATTGTTTGAGGAATCCTTGCCGTTGCACTTCATTGAAGGATTATCACCTGATGACATAAGGATGTTGGATATAGCAACTGGCGGGGATGCACTAGACAAAACACCCAGTAAGGCTAGAGAGATAATTTCGAGCCTGGCAACGTATGTTGGACACATCATATGTCAAGCACGAAAGGTAAATTCTTTCGATTCTTCGGATAGCCAAGATTCTGAGCAACAGGAAGAAGGTATGTCTAATGAGGTTAGTGAGGCTGAGTTTGAACATTCTTTAGATTATAAGTCTGATTCATGTGATATGTCACGCATGATAGGAGAAGTGAAAATAGATGATGAGTTAGCTTTGGTCGATTTTATGAAAAATTCTATTTCCCCTAAGCTTATTAATTTTGATTTGCATGAGCTAGACTTAGTGATTCCGATTGTTGACCAGTCTGTTGCTCATTATAAAGGTGTCTTGATCAATATGTTAGGGATGATGATGGATTATTTGTTTAAATTTTCTCATGCCTTGCACACTGTGTGCAAGTTTAATTTATATATGTAGGAGTAAATCAATAAGAAGAAAAATAAAAAAGATGTAATGAAAATCAAAGAGGTTGATTTCAGTTGAGAAGCGAGGAGAATGTGGTCGAGCAAACGACCTTAAACATTTGCAAAGTTTACTGCTTTATGTTATTTCAATTCTTAGATAGGTTTATTTTTGTTAGTTGTTTTAATGTTTGTTTTCTTGTTTTGTCTTTTAGGAATGGCAGTACCAAAGCGAAGCTTCTATATTTGTAAGAAAACATGATTCACCACCCACGAGCGCAAAATTTAGGGAAGTTCTATTCTTTCCCTGTGCATTGTCTTATTTTTTTCATGATTTATTACACTGAGGGCAATGTAAAATTTAGGTTGGGGGTGGGGAATTATACTTTATGTTTCTGTTGGGCCTTGAGCATCTGAGCGTCTGGCCAACATTTGTGCTTAATGAATGTCTTGCATGCTTGTTGTGTATATGGTTGTTTAAGTGATGATGATTTCCTAGGATTGACCCAAATTTTTTCAAAAGTTTATTGCTTTCGACGAGTTGTGACCGACAGTGTTCAAAAAAGGAGCCTTTTCAAAACATTTCTAGGATACGTCTTGAACTTGTTGGGTGTCTATCTTGCTTTAAAGTAGGGCTTGAATGCTTAGGAGCGAGTTACTTAGCTCATATTCCTGTTGTCACCCCGATAGTTGTAAGGTTAAGTGAGAAAGTCTAAACTTTTTTTGCAAAATAGTGTGTGGAGTTTTGCCTAAGAGAGGAAAAGAAAATATGCCTGCAAAAAAAAAAAAAAAAGAGTGGGAAAATAAGTCAGTGAGCGCGAGCGAAAAGAAAAATCATATGCGCATCATTCTTGTTTTGAAAGAAAAGAAAAAGAATGCTTGCATTGAGCTTAAACGCGTAGGGGTAAAAAAAGCTACCGGCGGTGTGATCAGTTTGGCCAACCAAGAGTTAAACTCGGGTTATGGGTCCCTACATTGTAGTGTGAAAGCTAGTGCCCCATCCAAAAGAAATGCAAAAAAAAAAAAAAAAAAAAAAGAGAGAGAGAGAGAGAAAAAGAAAAGAAAACGGAATTCCTTGATCAGGAACCTAAGAAAGAGGAAGCAACCTAGTTTGTTCCATTTGGGCCTTTTAGCAAGTCCTTAGTGTCGGTGTAGGGGGAAGATAGGATGAGAGTTGAGTAAACCAATCCCGGGATAGTAAAGTCTTATTTAGGTGGGATGGAGCTCTCTTGTGCAAGATAATCTTTGATAAATTTTGATATGTCTCCTCATTTGCCTCCCTTGCGAATGTCTCTTGATTGCTTTAGTTTTTTGAGTATTTGAGTCTTGAGGATTAATTCACTTTTGGATTATATGCAAAACGTCTTTTTCTTTTGTCTGTGTCTGGCTTGGTCGATGACTAGCAAGATTTAGGTTGGGGGTATTTGATATAACCTAAATAGTCCTATTTTATCACCTCTAATCTAAGCTTGTTAGAGTTATTTTCTTCTTTACTTGTCTTATTTACAGGATATTTGAGCTTATGCTATGTTGGGAGCTGATCACGCTAATTGGTGTTAATTTGGGCCAATTACGGAGTTTTGGAGCCATCTCGGTGTCTTGGACGACAAGGAGGTGAAAAGACCCAATTTTGTTGGAACGGGCCTGAAGAATGACACAAAAAGCCAAAGATTAAAGCCCCGTACCGAGAAGAAGCGAGACAAGACTGAGAATTAAGGCTACAAGTCGAGAATCAGGGCTGGCGTCGAGACGCTGCACCTGGCGTCTCGACGCCGCCGTATTTTCTATAAATATGTAGCCGTGGTTTAGTTCGTCGTTTGGTTAGAATTTTGGTCCTTTTACTTTCCAGCATTGCTGTAGACCTTTCTAGGTCATATTTTATGGATTCTTTCATGTTTGTTGTTGTTTTTACTTCATCTATGCATAGCTAATCGTATTTAGATCGTTGGATTGGGTTTATGTTTAGATCTCTAATAAGATTGGTTGAGTTTTCTTGTTTTTCTTGCTGTTCTTGGTGTCTATTTCATTGAGTTTTGCATGTTATCCCGTTTAAACCAATACATGAGGCTAGTCTATTAGGATTGACACTCTATGCGATTACTGCTTGTGTATTCTATCAGTTGTTTTTAGATAGCCACTAGGTTGAGGCAAGCCACTCTTGTTTCTATCCTGCATGCTTAGTTTGAATTGCATGCTTAGTTATTTTTAGATAGCCACTAGGTTGAGGCAGATAGGCCTAGGATGCATGTTAAAGGTTGTAGGAATTAGATTTGAATTGCATTTTAATTTAGTTCATACAATTCCGGACCCACGATCCAAAAGCGGCTAGTTTAACTAGTTGATTGTGAAATTTCTTAATCTAAAATTAGTTACATATAATTAGTAACCGTTATCAATAAGGGGTGGCGAGCTATAAAGTTAATATTAATTAATCTTGTTAATTTCAGAATTCATGGTTAGCAAGCTAATTAGCACAAGTTAGTGTAGGGGGTCCTCCGAGTAAATCATAAGCCGACCAGACTAATGAAATCAACATAGAACGATTATTAGAGAAAACTAGGAAGCCAACGAACTAGAATCAAGCATAAGAAATCTCAATCCAACGATGCCTTTTTATGTTATTGATCTCCGTCTTGTTTCTATTTTGCATGCTTAGTTTTCTATCTTTTAAAATTCAGCATTTAATTATTTTACTACTTTTGCTTGTCCTTCATTCTAACAATTGCCCTATTTTCGTAGGAACGAAATTCTACAACTGTTAGGTCCCCTTCCCTGTGTTCGACCCCGACCACTATTTCTACAAAATAGTAGTAGTGTCGTGGATTATAAATTTATTTGACAACTCGAAGATATTGTTAGCGAGCATAGCTAGCTAGTTTTCCCTAATTAATTTAGCTAGTCTTTTATAATTATTGGCCATTTTATTGCACTTTATTGTTTATTTTGTAGGAAATGGTTGATTGGAGCTATCGCGCAATATTGGAGTTAATCGGGTGCTCGGGACGTGAAAAGATGCAAAGGAATGAAAAAGAATCAAAGAGAAAAAAGTCAACATTCGGTCAACATTTGACCAGCGTCGAGACGCCATCCCTTGAGTGTCTCGACGCTGGCATTTCATATCAGAATAGGCGCAAAAAGGTCACAGCGTCAAGACGCTGCGACCTTAGCGTCTCGACACTGCGTAATTTCCTTTCCAGAATACGCGTGTTTAGAGGCAGCGTCGAGACGCTGTCTTGATAGCGTCTCGACGCTACGACGAAAAATCAGTATAAATCATTCTTTTCGGCTAGGTTTTTGGGGGAGGGAATTTTGGGACCTTTTAGAGCCGTAAAACAGAGGAGAAAACAGAGGATTGAGGCTGAACAAGAGGGAGAAAAGCGGAAATCAACCCATCGTTCGTGGGGATCGTGACGGGGACGTTCGGTCTCGGCCTACATTGAGTTTTCTTTTCCCTTTCCTTTTCTCTAGTTAGATTTATGGCTCTATTATGTTTAGTTGAGCTTGTAATTACATTCATGAGTAGCTAAACTCATAGCTTAGGGATTGATGTAGTTGATTTTGTTTATGGATTAATTTATGGTTTAAGTTGTGCAATGTTTATTATGTTTGTAATCTTGATTTAATGCTTTTAATTAATTGGCCATTAATTGATTGATTTAAGTTTTGAATCTAGCTCGGGAGAGGGGATTTAATATAGACTTACTTAAGATTGCATGACTAAAGTTTACTTTCTAATTCATGACGGTTTTAGATTAACTTTAGAATTGGTCAAAAGATCTCATTGCCTTGCTTATTAATAGACTTAGATAGGGATATCAAGTTTGTTAATTTGCATGAGAATCAATTATACTCGGGAGAGGTAGTTGTGATTAAAGGGTCTTTGGCTCATAATTTCATTGTGCATAATAACTTACTCCTTTAAAATCAATCCTAGACTAATCGGCGAAATCAATTCCCTAAGTATTTTTCCCAGTTGAATTTCCACACTGTTTACTTGCTTTGATTTAGTTTTTCATACCATTCATTCATCACTTTTTGATCCCTAAATAAAATTGAGCGAGATAATTCACAATACTTGATTTGCTTAAAAGTCCAATCCAGATGACGACATTCGAATTACATTCACTATATTATTACTTGACCCGTGCGCTTGCGGTAAGGAAAAGTCCACATCAAGTTTTTGGCGCCGTTGCTGGGGATTGGCACATTTAGCTAGATTGATATTGTGAAAAAATTGTTTGATCTTAATTTAGGGTGTATTTTTACTTTTCTAGATTGTTTGCATTTTTTTTTCCTTATTTGTTTTTCTTTCCATATTTGTTTTTCTAGTTTAGGTTGTTTGATTTTTTTTCCATAGATAGATTCTTTTTCCTTTTTAGTGTTTTCTATCCTTTGTAGATTAGTTTTTCTTTATTTGTTAGTTTCCTTATTTGTGGTTGCCATATTTATTTTCGCATTCCATATTAGGCTATTTTGTTTCCTTTTCTAGATTATATTTTCCATATTTAGATTAGTTGTTTTCTTTTCTTTATTTTCTTTCCTTATTTGTTTTCTTCTTTTGTAGGGTAGTTTTGATTTTATATGCGAAGTAATAAAGATTTGATTTTGGCACCTTTGGATCCCGAGATCGAGAAAACAGTTCATAGGATTCGAAGAGAAAATAGAGAAATTGTTCAAATGGCTGACCAAAATATACCTGAGGAGCCTAGGCCTATTAGAGATTACTTTCAGCCCGTGTTTCAGGGGCAACAATCGGGGACTGTCTATGCCCCAATTAATGCCAACAACTTTGAGCTGAAGACTGGTCTCATTCAGATGGCTCGAGATTGTGCTTATAGAGGATCGCCCACCGAGGATCCAAATTCTCATCTTAAATCATTTTTGGACATTTGTGGGACGGTAAAAATTAATGGAGTCTCTGAGGATGCCATTCGCTTACGCTTGTTTCCTTTTTCTTTGCAGGATAAAGCACGAGATTGGTTGCAGTCCATTCCCCCTGGGAGCATCACCACCTGGGATGCTTTAGTCCAGGCCTTTTTAAAGAAATTTTTCCCTCCTGCAAAGACGGTCAAGCTGAGGACCGAGATTGGGACATTTCAACAACAATATGATGAGCAGCTGTTCGAGGCCTGGGAGCGATTTAAAGAGCTACTGAGGAAGTGCCCTCAGCATGGATATCCCGACTGGCTTCAGGTTCAATTGTTTTATAATGGTTTAACTCCTAGTACAAAAACGATTGTTGATGCAGTTGCAGGTGGGACTCTGTTGTCCAAGACCGTGGAAAATGCTCGCATACTTTTAGAGGATATGGCCACAAACAGCTATCAGTGGCCATCTGAGCGGTCTACACCTAAAAAGATTGCTGCTGTGTTTGAGGTTGATAAAGTAAGTGCACTCCAGGCCCAGATGACCTCCCTTGCTAATGCTTTTATGAAATTTTCAGGTACAGGGAGTGCACAATCAATTGAATCAGCTGCTGCTTTGGCATCTAGACCTCAAGAGGAGACCATTGAACAGGTTCAGTATGTATCAAATTATAATTTTAGGGGATATAATAATAATGTTACACCTACACATTATCACCCTAACAATAGGAACCATGAAAATTTCTCTTATGCAAATACTAAGAATGTTCTTAATCCTCCTGGGTTTGCCCCTCAAACTCAAGAAAATAAAAAGTTAGAAGATCTTGTTGGAGCTTTCATTGCAGAGTCTAGTAACAGAACAACCAAATTAGAGGAGGCAGTCTTTGCCATCAACACCACGGTGAATGGCCACAGTGCTGCCATCAAGAACATTGAGACTCAGCTGGGACAGTTGGTAAGTGTTGTAAGTACCATGAATAAAGGTAAGGCCCCAGCTGAACAGGAGAAAACTCAGATGGAGTACTGTAAGGCAATCGCTGTACATCAGGAGGAAGCTGAAGAGGAGCCTGAGTCTGAGGATTATGAAACGCCCACAGGGGAAGCTGAGGAGGACACATCATCAGATGAGGCTGAAAAGCCTGAACCTGAGCCTCCTATTCCTTCTCCCACACTGATGGTTCCCAAAGAAAAGAAAAAGAAAAAGAAGAAAAAGAACAACCAGGTTCAGTTTGACAAATTTATGAATGCTTTTATGAATCTGAATATTAATATTCCGTTTGCAGAGGCGTTAGAGATGCCCCAGTATAACAGGTTCATGAAGGAGTGGTTAGCAAAGAAGCGAAAGGAAAAGAAGGTTGGCACGGTGTATCTTGCTTCCACATGCAGCATTAGAGTCCAACAGAAGGTACCTGAAAAAGTAGCAGATCCAGGGAGTTTTTCTGTTCCTTGCAGTTTTGGTACTTACTCTTTTAGAGCATTATGTGACTTAGGTGCTAGCATCAATATCATTCCTCTATCTCTGTGCAAAAAGTTAGACATAGGTGAGATTAAAACTACTCCTGTAAAGCTCAAATTGGCTGATCAGTCTGTGGTTAGACCAGTTGGCATTGTAGAAAATGTCTTAATCAGAGTAGGTAGATTTTTCCTCCCTATTGATTTATATGTTATGGACATGATAGAAAATCCTTCGATGCCTGTCATATTAGGAAGACCATTCCTCGCTACTGGGCGAGTAATTATTGATATTGAGCACAGGGAGCTCACTGTAAGAGTCAGGAATGACAAAGAAATATTTAAAGCAGTTGAAGACTCTAAGGGACACTCGGACTGAAGGTGTACATATTACACATGCGGAAGCAATTGAAGATCGAAAGCACTTAAGACATTCAATTTTACTCCTAAAGCATGCATGTTCTAGAAAAGACAGAATAGAGAGTTTAGAAAACACCAACCTTTGTAGCTCACTTATGTTGAACTCCTTGTGGTGTTTGCCTCTCCTATGCTCCTTGGACAACCTCTAGAGTCTTCCCTACTATACTCCGGGCCAAGAACGACTTGTGGGAGTCTATATAAGATAGGGAATGGGAAGGGAAAGCTTGAAGCATCAAACAATGGAGAAGAATGAGAGATGAGAGAACTTTGAGTCCAAATTCCAGCAGCATAACATTAAGGAAATGGCTCTCTTATGTTTGAATATGATTCAAACTCCTTTTAAAGACATTCTCCATGCAAAGCCAAGCCTCAAGACACAAGACACATGGTGTATTTGCAAGCTCAAGTGGATTCTAGGTGTACATTACACAAGACATGCAACAATGCATGAGTGAGTTGTCTTTCCACTTTGAATGATCATGCATTAAGTGGATTTCCAACTAAATCCACTAAATTCAAATTGAAATCAAATTTCAAGCTTGCAAATTACCCCCAATTTCAATTCTAAATTGAAATTGATTGCTTGGTAATTAATTTGAAAATTTTCAAATTAATTTTGATATGATTAATCTAATTAATCTTTGTTATCTTGTGCAATTCCATATATATGATTCCTAATACATATATATAGTATTCAAAACACTTTTAAATACTTCATCTCTCATTTTCTAATTTAATTCATAATTAAATTATTGTGTCAAACACAATTTACGATAATACCCTTTTTCCCGATTTTGAACGATTCAAAGCTTCCTATCTTTTGTTCTAGGCTTAATTCCGATATGAGCTAGTAGGGGGACCTAATGGACCTATAGATCACGGGCTCCAACGATTCGAGGCTAACCGACTAATCTCATTGTCCAAGCTAGCCAACATTCGTTAACTATCGGGACACTCCACTATAGCCTGATAGTTGCACTCCCCTCACTATCGATATATTTCCGTCCACTTGATTTAACCATGATTAGTAAGTCGATCCTTCACAGGTTGTTCGTAGCTATAGCTAGGTCAATAAGCCGTTTTACCCCTATAGTACTTCTAGTTCCTTAAGTCCCACTGATCCTCTAATGAACAATTGGTTTATGGTCCAACCAATAAACCGAGTCCCTCTCGGGCCAATGAGAGGGCGGGATCCCTTTGTTCAAGCCCCGGAGTCAGCACTTAAGGGAACAACCTCTCTACTATCCCTTATTCGGGTAGGAGTGAATTCCTTCTTGCACGACTATGTCCCCAACTATCTACCCGTTCCTATCCCTGAAATGGGAGGCTTATTGAGTCGGCGATACTGAGCCATTCTCACCTTATGCAGATCTAAGGATAAGCCCGAATAAACAGGAGTTCATAGTTAGCTCAGGATTAAGATCGAGTTACCTAGGTCATCACATGAAATAGTCAGTCTCGTCAGTAAACGGTGTTATAAAGCGAGAGCGACTTATTTCTTGGTCCTGGTCTTATGCAAACTCATTGCATAGGACGCCCCCACTCGCATGTCTCTACATGGACGATTTAGGATCACATCGTCTATACCATCTATAAAGTGGGCCGCGTCTCATAGTGTCTCCAGAATAAGGTACCCAACCCTATTCCTATACTATAGACCGTTTTGGCTATCACTCAAGCTTGATCCACTTTTATGTCTCTACATAAAGCTCAAGTGTTCATCCTATAGCCATGGATCTTAGTTTATTGGATTTGGGTTATTATATCTGCAAATTAATTTATTCAGTAATGACTTTTACTGAATCAATCTCGATAACACCTTTATCGAATAAGTAAATAATTCATTTAACATTCACTATCTACGAGTTTTAGGGCACCAATCCCAACAATCTCCCACTTGAACTAAAACTCTAGTTTAGTGGGATGTACTATAATCTATAACAGCAGTGGATGAATAAATACTTGTATTAATAACGGAGTAAAAATACAATAAACTAGGGCATCTAAATACCCAGTATACTAAGGTATCGATATACCGGTTACAATTCTCCCACTTGACCTAGATTATTTCTCGTACATATCTCGCAGACCTAGACCTTCTAGATGTCTCTCGAACACTTTAGCCGTGAGAGCCTTCGTGAATGGATCAGCAATGTTGTGCTCCGACGCTATCTTCGTGACGATCACGTCTCCTCGGTGCACAATCTCCCTAATGAGATGGTATTTCCTTTCGATGTGCTTGCCTCTCTTATGGCTGCGAGGTTCCTTTCAGTTTTCAACTGCGCCGCTATTATCACAATACAAGGTGATAGGCAGATGCATATTTGGAACGACTTCCAAGTCAGTTAGGAACTTCCTGAGCCATACTGCCTCTTTTGCTGCTTCGCAAGCGGCTACATATTCGGCCTCCATGGTCGAGTCTGCAATGCATCCTTGCTTGATGCTACGCCATACTATTGCTCCTCCATTTAGAGTGAATACTGACCCCGATGTAGATTTCCTCGAATCTTTATCAGTTTGAAAGTCAGAATCAGTGTATCCTGTAAGGATCAAATCCTTCGAACCATACACGAGCATATAGTCCCTCGTTCTCCTTAGATATTTGAGGATACTTTTAACGGCTGTCCAGTGATCAAATCCTGGATTGGATTGATATCTACTAACAATCCCTACTGCATAACAAATGTCAGGCTTTGTACACAACATGGCATACATTAGGCTACCTACTGCAGAGGCATAGGGAAAACGTCTCATGTCCTCAACTTCTTGAGGTGTCTGAGGACACTGTTCCTTAGACAAGTTAATTCCGTGCCTGAAAGGTAATAGTCCTTTCTTGGAATTTTGCATTTTATATCTAACCAACAATTTGTCGATATAAGATGCTTGAGACAGGGCTAACGTTTTGTTCTTTCGGTTTCGAACAATTTGGATTCCTAGAACAAATTGTGCCTCACCCAAATCTTTCATTTGGAATTGAGTTGCTAGCCATAGTTTAATGTCAGTTAGATAACCTACATCATTCCCGATGAGTAGGATATCATCCACATACAGTACTAAGAAAGCTATAGAGCTGTTGATGATCCTTTTGTAAACACAAGGCTCATCAACGTTTTGTTCAAAGCCATAAGATTTGATCGCAGTGTCAAATCTCATATTCCAGGATCTAGACGCTTGTTTTAATCCATAAATGGATCGTTTAAGCTTGCAAACTTTTTGCTCTTGATCCTGAGCTATGAACCCCTCTGGCTGAGACATGTAGATACTTTCTTCAAGATTACCGTTCAGAAAGGCAGTCTTGACATCCATTTGCCATATTTCATAATCGTAAAACGTGGTAATGGATAAAAGTATCCGGATCGACTTTAACATGGCAACAGGGGAGAAGGTTTCTTCATAGTCAATCCCCTCTCGCTGGGTAAAACCCTTTGCCACAAGTCGTGCCTTAAAGGTCTGTACCTTTCCAGCAGCGTCTCGTTTTCTCTTCTAGATCCATTTGCACCCTATGGGTCTAACCCCTTCAGGTTGATCTGCAAGATCCCATACTGAATTAAAATGCATGGACTCGATCTCTAAGTCCATGGCTTTAATCCACTCGTTCTTGTCAACGTCATCCATTGCCTGTTTAAAGGTTAATGGATCCTCGATCCCGTCATCAGGTATGACGACTGGAGTTTCAGTTAAACCCAAATAACGATCAGGCTGTCTAACAACCCTCCCACTACGTCGAGGTTCTCTTATTTCTTGAGAAGGACGTGATTGACTCGAGGTGCCAGTATCATCAACAACTCTTGTTGATGTTTCTGTAGCTTCGTTAGATAGTTCACTTAAAACGACTTTATTACGTGGCTTGTGATCTCTGAGGTGGTCTTCTTCTAGGAATGTAGCATTTGTCGATACAAGTACTTTATTTTCCTCTGGATCGAAGAAGTATCCACCTCTCGTTTCTTTGGGATAGCCTATAAATAGGCAAAATCTAGAACGAGGCTCCAATTTCTTTGGGTTTGCTTCTAGCACGTATGCAGGACATCCCCAAATTCTGAAATGTCGTAAACTAGCTTTACGACCTTTCCAGAGCTCAAATGGTGTTTCAGAAACACTCTTTGAGGGAACTACGTTCAAGATATAAACTGCAGTCTCTACTGCATAACCCCAAAACGAGTTAGGCAACTGAGCATAACTCATCATCGAACGAACCATGTCCAACAAGGTTCTGTTTCTCCTTTCTGATGCACCGTTTTGCTGAGGTGTACCAGGGGCTGAGAGTTGGGACGTAATTCCATGCTCTATCAAATAGTCTTGAAAACTTAAGTCCATATACTCTCCACCTCGATCGGATCGAAGTGTTTTTATCGTCTTA
Source organism: Luffa aegyptiaca (assembly GCA_017139565.1). Lineage (NCBI taxonomy): Eukaryota > Viridiplantae > Streptophyta > Magnoliopsida > Cucurbitales > Cucurbitaceae > Luffa > Luffa aegyptiaca. The sequence continues at coordinate 17,551,822 of CM029398.1, forward strand.
CCTAATAGGTTCTCAACCTCGGCCTTATACTCCTTGAACTTTTCAAAAGCTTCGGACTTATGATGCATCAGGTAGAGATAGCCATACCTCGAATAATCATCAATGAAACTGATGAAATATTTGTACCCTCCTCGAGCTCTAATGTTCATTGGTCCACAGAGGTCCGAATGAATGAGCTCTAAGGGCTCTTTGGCACGATAACCTTTTCCGGTAAAAGGTCGTTTTGTCATCTTGCCCTCAAGGCATGATTCACAAGGAGGCAACGAGTCGTATTCTAACTTGTTTAGAAGTCCACTCTTGACCAATCTCCCAATCCTATTGAGGTTGATATGGCCTAACCTCAAGTGCCAGAGATAGGTATCTTGAGAAACTCTTCGCTTTTTAGGTTGAGTCGCAGCGGTTTTAAACATCTCGTGATTTAAAATAGCTTTAGACTCAATTGGTCTCAAAACATATAATTTATTCTTCAAGTTTGCAGAGCAAACATCAATACCTCTTTTAGTTATGAACGCTTCATTAACAGAAAAAGAAATTGAGTAACCTTGTTCTAATAAACAAGATAAAGAAATCAAATTTCTTTTAATCTTCGGAACTATGTACACATTATCTAATATCATGTAGTGTTCCTTGGTGAAGAATAATTTTATGTCTCCCACTGCAATAGCCGAGATGACTTCTCCTGTTCCAACTTTAAGAGTCATCTCTCCAGCTATTAGCTATTGCCAGGAACTCATTCCTTGAAATGAAGAACATACGTGATTAGTGGCACCTGAATCAAGTATCCAGGCAGAATCGTCGTTTTCCACTAAACACGTTTCCAAGACTACTAAATCACATTTAGAGTCGTGGATCATGTTTTTCTTGGCTACGCAGTTAGTTTGAGGACATTCCTCAGTTGAGACCAAACCTAAATTCTTTGCCACGTGTTTAGCGTTTAAGCAAGTATTCTTAGTCGAATGTACTAAACCGTTTAATTTGGCATTTGACAAAGCACATACGTTTTTCGACATATTGCTGAAACAAAAAAATTAATCTCTATTAGAAACATGCACTAAACCCATTAATCACATATATCCAATCAGATTTAGCAAAAGCAATCATCGACCCATATATACAATTGATTTATTTTGCAACGATACTTCAGGGGTTTAGAATAACCGCTACCGTAGGGCAGTCAGCTACTCCTCCTCTGAATCGAGACAATCTCGGCCAAATACTATTCCCAGAATAACTCTTACTCCAATAGTTATTAGCTAACGTTAATTTGGTCAAGACCATCTTGTAAGTGTTACCCATCATTTTCAGATTGCAGAGGGCGGCCCCAACAATGCCACCGTAGGGAAGAGCTAATGTTGGGAATGGCCCTGGGAAACCCTATCCATTTCTGGAGTTTGCGTTGTTCCGAATCCCATGCGCAAGCCCTCCGTAGGGTGATCGCTCCCAGGGCGACTCGCAGGCAGCACATAGGAATCTCACGGTGCAACCTAACGATGGAGACCGCAGGATACGTTTGACACGTTTCCTTCTCCCACTTACTATGAACACTTTCCCCATTCACCTTGATATTAACCCATGCAAACACCATCCGTAGGGGGACGCTCCCAGGGCGCCTCGAGGCCAAGCATGGATCTCACGGTGTGAACTCAGGGGGACGTGAGAGTAGAAACTTAATATGAATATTTCGTTTCTATACTTTTCCTCCCACTAAAGTGTCGTAAAGTTTTAGGGTCTATTACTTAGGTAAATTCCGGCTAAATGAATCTATCTAAGTCTATGCCTTATTAAACAAGGTCTTTACACTAAATGTCTAGGTGAATTAAACTCTTTTAATAACCTAGTGACATTGCATGCTAGTAAGACTTTGGTTAATTCAACTCAGGTTCCGAACCATTTGTCGGGAGAGTTCCCTTATAACCAAGGTCTTATGTCCTACTTACTCAAATTTTAAAACTATTTTAAAAAAAAACTAAGTAAGACATATTTCTAATCCTATTAGAAAAGGCGATCTTAGATCTATTTCATTTTAAACCATTTAAAGAATGATAAGATCCTAAGATCCTATGTTAGCATGCAACTCTTTGTTATAGGTTTTATGGATTGTATTCATTAACTATTATAACTCTTATAACTTTTAATGAATTAACCCTATAACATGCTTTCTAATGGTGTTTAAAAGCATATAACAATCAATCATTCAAGTTATAAGAAAAGCACCATTTAGAAACAACCTATGTCTAGGTTTGTATAACGCTTTATACTACGATGTCTAGGTGATAACACTTTAAAACCTCACACCGCTCACGCATGCTCATAAAACTCGAGTTAACTTAACTCAAGAACCGACTCGATGCCCAGGTAGGAGGTGTTCCGTAAACCGTCAACTTAAATACCTCCAGCCTTAGACAGCATCTTGTCGGGTGAGTTCTCTCGTAACCATTGTTTTACAAGATATCGACCTAAACTATGCAAGTTGATCGAATCGTTGAAGGTTCATTAACCTAAGTGAGCATGCACTTAATCTTGTTATAGATTTTAGATTTCTATCTCTTTTTATAACAATTATAAAAACAATCCATAACAAGCCTAATTTGAGAATAACACTTATAATCAAACTAATGAAATTTCATGCTTCATGCTTGGTTAATTTTATCAATTAATAATTATAAATAAATTTTAATTAACCATTCAAGCATGAATCTCCCTAAATTAATACAACACTTATATTAATTAAACATGAAATTTCCCTCATGCATTTGAATTAATCAATAACACTTATTTTAAACAAATGCATGAACATGCTTTCCTATGGTGGGGTTTTAAAACTATATGGCATGCTCATAATGCACATACATCCATTTAATTAAATCATACATTCACAATGCATAAAGTAATTAAATCAAGCTAAAATGGAATGGTTTGGCAATTTTAAAAAAAACACAAGCAATTTCACTAATTATTACAATAATAATTAATAAATAAACTTGCAACACGCCCGAGCTTCACGAACCATCCCGAACCGCTCATCCAAGCAATGAACCGGCCATGCAATGAGTGAAATGAGGCTGCAACAGACCGAGCCGGACCAAAAGGCAGCAGCTGAACCGGAATTAAAAAAAACTGCTGCTGGAATTAAAAAACAGCTTGCTGGAATTTTCATTTTCTGCTGCGTCTTCTCCGGTTTTTCTTCAATTTTACAGCCTATATGGACTCTAATGACTCTATAAAAATTACAGACTATAGTACACACATTAACGCTCTTACATATCCGAGCAATTACAATTTCATGAAGGTTTGAATGCTCAAAAAATTGCCAAACCAGAGCACTTCCATTTTAGCACACAGAAAATTCAATTTCAAAATGGTACCCACCAAAGCAAAATTAAAACGAATTAAGTGCTCTAATCATGCTCTGATACCAATTGAAGGTGTACATATTACACATGCGGAAGCAATTGAAGATCGAAAGCACTTAAGACATTCAATTTTACTCCTAAAGCATGCATGTTCTAGAAAAGACAGAATAGAGAGTTTAGAAAACACCAACCTTTGTAGCTCACTTATGTTGAACTCCTTGTGGTGTTTGCCTCTCCTATGCTCCTTGGACAACCTCTAGAGTCTTCCCTACTATACTCCGGGCCAAGAACGACTTGTGGGAGTCTATATAAGATAGGGAATGGGAAGGGAATGCTTGAAGCATCAAACAATGGAGAAGAATGAGAGATGAGAGAACTTTGAGTCCAAATTCCAGCAGCATAACATTAAGGAAATGGCTCTCTTATGTTTGAATATGATTCAAACTCCTTTTAAAGACATTCTCCATGCAAAGCCAAGCCTCAAGACACAAGACACATGGTGTATTTGCAAGCTCAAGTGGATTCTAGGTGTACATTACACAAGACATGCAACAATGCATGAGTGAGTTGTCTTTCCACTTTGAATGATCATGCATTAAGTGGATTTCCAACTAAATCCACTAAATTCAAATTGAAATCAAATTTCAAGCTTGCAAATTACCCCCAATTTCAATTCTAAATTGAAATTGATTGCTTGGTAATTAATTTGAAAATTTTCAAATTAATTTTGATATGATTAATCTAATTAATCTTTGTTATCTTGTGCAATTCCATATATATGATTCCTAATACATATATATAGTATTCAAAACACTTTTAAATACTTAATCTCTCATTTTCTAATTTAATTCATAATTAAATTATTGTGTCAAACACAATTTACGATAATACCCTTTTTCCCGATTTTGAACGATTCAAAGCTTCCTATCTTTTGTTCTAGGCTTAATTCCGATATGAGCTAGTAGGGGGACCTAATGGACCTATAGATCACGGGCTCCAACGATTCGAGGCTAACCGACTAATCTCATTGTCCAAGCTAGCCAACATTCGTTAACTATCGGGACACTCCACTATAGCCTGATAGTTGCACTCCCCTCACTATAGATATATTTCTGTCCACTTGATTTAACCATGATTAGTAAGTCGATCCTTCACAGGTTGTTCGTAGCTATAGCTAGGTCAATAAGCCGTTTTACCCCTATAGTACTTCTAGTTCCTTAAGTCCCACTGATCCTCTAATGAACAATTGGTTTATAGTCCAACCAATAAACCGAGTCCCTCTCGGGCCAATGAGAGGGCGGGATCCCTTTGTTCAAGCCCCGGAGTCAGCACTTAAGGGAACAACCTCTCTACTATCCCTTATTCGGGTAGGAGTGAATTCCTTCTTGCACGACTATGTCCCCAGCTATCTACCCGTTCCTATCCCTGAAATGGGAGGCTTATTGAGTCGGCGATACTGAGCCACTCTCACCTTATGCAGATCTAAGGATAAGCCCGAATAAACAGGAGTTCATAGTTAGCTCAGGATTAAGATCGAGTTACCTAGGTCATCACATGAAATAGTCAGTCTCGTCAGTAAACGGTGTTATAAAGCGAGAGCGACTTATTTCTTGGTCCTGGTCTTATGCAAACTCATTGCATAGGACGCCCCCACTCGCATGTCTCTACATGGACGATTTAGGATCACATCGTCTATACCATCTATAAAGTGGGCCGCGTCTCATAGTGTCTCCAGAATAAGGTACCCAACCCTATTCCTATACTATAGACCGTTTTGGCTATCACTCAAGCTTGATCCACTTTTATGTCTCTACATAAAGCTCAAGTGTTCATCCTATAGCCATGGATCTTAGTTTATTGGATTTGGGTTATTATATCTGCAATTTAATTTATTCAGTAATGACTTTTACTGAATCAATCTCGATAACACCTTTATCGAATAAGTAAATAATTCATTTAACATTCACTATCTACGAGTTTTAGGGCACCAATCCCAACACGGACGTGCTTTTCATGGGCTACAAGAAAGGTGTAAGAAAGAGCACCACTGTTGGATTCACAGAAAAGAAGCCTCCTTGAAGCACGGCCAACACGTCGAGCTAATGACGTTAAACAAGCGCTTTTGTGAGGCAACCCAAGTAAGTTTGTTGTGTTTTCTTTTTGTTTTGATTTATTGTTTGTTTTTGTGTTGTAGGTCTTGTTTTCTTTCTCTCCTTTGCTTTTAAGCTTTTAAGATCTCAATCAAGAAGTCATCATCATTCCAGGCCAGTATTATTCACTCCTTTCTTTCTTTTATAGTTCTCATGCTTGTTTAGGCCTTATTTTCTTTATACATTGAGGACAATGCATGTTTTAAGTTTGGGGGTGGATTAGCATGTTTGTGGAGCCCTTGAGCATCTGAGTTCGGGCTATAGTTTTGAGCTTTCTTTGAATTATGCATATGGTTGTTGTCTGGATGTATTTCTGCATGATTATGATGTCCTAGGATAGGCTTTCTTGTCAATTTTCAAGCTTGTGATGAGTTGTAAGCATGAGTGCCCAAAAAGGGAGATTTTTTAAAATTTTTCTAGGAGATGGCTTGCATGAGTAAAGTATTTGTCTTGGCTAGATTTGGATTTGAATGCTTAGGAGCAAATTATTGGGTTCATATGCTTGTTGTCACCTCGATAGGTGTAGGGTAGAGCTAAAGAGTTAATTTTTTGCAAATTAGCATGTTTGATCTTGCTTAGGAGAAAAGAAAAGAATATCTGCTTATCATGTTCATAACGAAAAATCATTCTTGTTGTTATTGTTGAAAAAGAAAAAGTCATGACTTATGCGCGCAATGCAATGGTTAATAAAGTTTAAGGCAAAAAGAGCTACCCCTGTTGTGATCAATTAGGCCAACCAGAGAAAACTCAGGTTAAGGGTCCCTGCAATGGGTGTGTGAAAGCTAGTGCCACATATACATGCTTCATTTAATTGTAATTATAAGCACCTAAGTTGGGAGGAAAACAAACTAATTTGTTTCATTAACTCATTAGTGAAACCTTAGTGCCAGTGTAGAGGGAAGATGAGCTGAGAGTTTAATAATCCAATCCCGGGCTAGTAGAGTCTGATCTTGTTGAGTTAGATCTCGCTTGTGCAAGTTAATTTTGGAAAAATTTTAATTTGTCTCCCTCATTGGTCCTTATGTGCATGACTCTTGCTTGCTTGACTATTGACTTTTGAGCCTTGAGGATTGAGTCATGATTATTGCATCCATTCTTCCATTGTATGTTTGATTTGTAGTTTGCTCGAGGACTAGCAAAAGCTTAAGTTTGGGGGTGTTTGATAGCGAGCATAGCTAGCTAGTTTTCCCTAATTAATTTAGCTAGTCTTTTATAATTATTGGCCATTTTATTGCACTTTATTGTTTATTTTGTAGGAAATGGTTGATTGGAGCTATAGCGCAATATTGGAGTTAATCGGGTGCTCGGGACGTGAAAAGGTGCAAAGGAATGAAAAAGAATCAAAGAGAAAAAAGTCAACATTCGGTCAACATTTGACCAGCGTCGAGACGCCATCCCTTGAGTGTCTCGACGCTGGCATTCCATATCAGAATAGGCGCAAAAAGGTCACAGCGTCGAGACGCTGCGACCTTAGCGTCTCGACGCTGCGTAATTTCCTTTCCAGAATACGCGTGTTTAGAGGCAGCGTCGAGACGCTGTCTTGATAGCGTCTCGACGCTACGACGAAAAATCAGTATAAATCATTCTTTTCGGCTAGGTTTTTGGGGGAGGGAATTTTGGGACCTTTTAGAGCCGTAAAACAGAGGAGAAAACAGAGGATTGAGGCTGAACAAGAGGGAGAAAAGCGGAAATCAACCCATCGTTCGTGGGGATCGTGACGGGGACGTTCGGTCTCGGCCTACATTGAGTTTTCTTTTCCCTTTCCTTTTCTCTAGTTAGATTTATGGCTCTATTATGTTTAGTTGAGCTTGTAATTACATTCATGAGTAGCTAAACTCATAGCTTAGGGATTGATGTAGTTGATTTTGTTTATGGATTAATTTATGGTTTAAGTTGTGCAATGTTTATTATGTTTGTAATCTTGATTTAATGCTTTCAATTAATTGGCCATTAATTGATTGATTTAAGTTTTGAATCTAGCTCGGGAGAGGGGATTTAATATAGACTTACTTAAGATTGCATGACTAAAGTTTACTTTCTAATCCATGACGGTTTTAGATTAACTTTAGAATTGGTCAAAAGATCTCATTGCCTTGCTTATTAATAGACTTAGATAGGGATATCAAGTTGGTTAATTTGCATGAGAATCAATTATACTCGGGAGAGGTAGCTGTGATTAAAGGGTCTTTGGCTCATAATTTCATTGTGCATAATAACTTACTCCTTTAAAATCAATCCTAGACTAATCGGCGAAATCAATTCCCTAAGTATTTTTCCCAGTTGAATTTCCACACTGTTTACTTGCTTTGATTTAGTTTTTCATACCATTCATTCATCACTTTTTGATCCCTAAATAAAATTGAGCGAGATAATTCACAATACTTGATTTGCTTAAAAATCCAATCCAGAGGACGACATTCGAATTACATTCACTATATTATTACTTGACCCGTGCGCTTGCGGTAAGGAAAAGTCCACATCAGATATTGACACCCTCTTAAGGACCCGTCACTCTGTTCTAAGGTTTAGTCCGTTTGAGCTAGCAGGGGGACCTAATGGACCTATAGATCATGGGCTCCAACGATACGAGATTAACCGGTTAAACTCTTTTATACTAGTTAACCAACATTCGTTAACTAACGGGACACTCCACTATAACAAGTAGTTGCACTCCCCTCACTCTAGATATATTTCTCAACCACCAGATATAACCGTGATTAGTAAGTCAATCCTTCACAAATTGTTCGTAACTATAGTTAGGTCAAAAGTCCGTTTTACCCCTATAGTACATTTTTTCCTTAAGTCCACATTGAGTCCCAAATGAACAATTGGTATGTGGTCCGACCACTAAACCTAAAACCACTCGGGCCAATGAGAGGGCGGCGCGCCTTTGTTCATGTCCTGGAGTCAGCACTTAAGGGAACAACCTATCTACTATCCCTAAAGTCGGGTAGGAGTGAATTCCATCTTGCAGGACTATGTCCCCAACTATCTACCCGGTCTTATCCCCAAAGTGATAGGTTTATTGAGTGGTGCTGATGGGCCACTCTCACCCATGCAAATCAAAGGATAATGCCGAATAAACAGGAGTTCATAGTTAGCTCAGATTTAGATCGAGTTACTAGGTCATAGCTTGAAATATGTCAATTTCACTGTAAACGACCATATAAAGTGAAAGCAACTTATTTCGCGGTCCGAACTTATACAAACTTCTTTTGTATAGGACGCCCCCACTCGCATGTCTCTGCATGAACGATTCAGGATCAAATCGTTTGTACTAAAACAAAGTGGGCTGCGTCACATAGTTTTTCCTAGGATAAGGTACCCAGTTTTATTCCTATACTATAGACTGTTTAGGCTATCACTCAAACTCGATCCACTTTTATATCACTACATAAAGTTCGAGTGTTTCATATCATAGCCAATGATTCTAGTTTATTGGATTTGGGTTAATTAATGCATAGTTAAAATTAACCATTCAACAACCAGAAATTGAATCATTTCAATAACGTTTTATATTTAACTTTGTTCTGTTTACTAACCACGAGTTTTAGGACATAAACCGCAACAAACTCCCACTTGGACTAAAACTCTAGTGGGTTGTTTATAACTCGTAGACCTAGACAATCTAGATGTCCCTCAAACACTTTTAGCCGCGAGGGCCTTCGTAAATGGTTCAGCAATGTTTTGCTCTGAGGCAATCCTCGTGACAATCACGTTCCTTCCATGCATAATCTCTCAGATGAGATATACGTTTGTGTTCTATACATTCACCTCATATTTGAAACAACTTTTCAAATGAACTTCCTATGTCCTACACACTTTCGAGCTTGCTTAATAAGCAGCAACATACTTGGCCTTTGACGGGTCCGACTTGTCGAAGGTCGTGTTGGTCAAATAAATTTATAATCCACGACACTATAACTATTTTGTAGAAATAGTGGCCGGGGTGGAACACAGGGAAGGGACCTAGTAGATGCCGATTTTTGTGCTTATAAAACATGGGGGATTTTGGAAAGCAGGACAAAGAAAAATAAATGTTGAATGTAACTGAGACAAAACAAGGCATGCAAATGAGAAATAAGACAAAAGTCAATATCGTGAAAGGGATCTCTGGATTGAGATTTCTTATGCCTGACTGCTATTTTACTTGGCTTCTTAGTATTCTCTAAAAATCATCATAAACTGATTTCTATTAGTCCGGTTGGCTTCTTGGTTACTCGGAGGACCCCCTACACTAACCTGTGTTAATTAACTCGTTAACCGTGAATTTTGCAATTAACAAGATTAATCAATTTTATCTTTATCGACCGCCACCCCTTATACATAAAGTAACAACCATCCGAGAGCTCGCAACGGTCATTAACATATATCTAACTAATCTAGAATAAGTAATTTCACAATCACCTACTTAAACTAGTCGCTTTGAGATCGTGGGTCCGGAATTGTATTAACTAAATTTAAATGCAATTTTAATCTAATTCATACAACCTTTAACATGCATCCCAGGCCTATCAAGGGTCGTCTCACGTAGAGAGTGGCTAGCCTCATCCTAGTTACTATCTAAAAATAACTGATAGAATACACAAGTGGTAATCGCATAGGGTCGTCAATCCTAATAGACTAGCCTCATGTATCGGTTTAAACGGGATAACATGCAAAACTTAATAGAAACACATCAAGAACAGTACTTAAAACACCATAAAACTCAACCAAAATCAATAACAATCAAGGCATAATCCCAATCCAACGATATAGATGCGTTTAGCTACTCATAAACAAATTAAAAACATAAACTAATACAAAAGATTGCATAAATAATGATCAAACAAGATCTACAAAGATGCTGGAAAGTAAAAGAGGCGAAAGAAATCGTAATGGGACCAAATTTCTAACCTAACGGCGGACGAAATCGAGACGCCAAGGGCAGCGTTGAGACGCCACGAACTTTATACACCTCTTCGTATTCGTATCGGCGTCGAGACGCCAGGGGCAGCGTCGAGAAGCCATCCCTGATCCATGCATATTTTTTTTCTTCTCGACCTTGTCTCGCTTCATCTCGGTACAGGGCTCCAATCTTCGACTCTTGGTGTCATTCTTCAGGCCCGCTTTAATATATTTGGGTCTTTTCACCTCCTCACTGTCCAAGACACCGAGATGACTCCAAAACTCCATAATTGGCCTGAATTAACACCAATTTAGCATGATTGGCTCCCGACATCGCCTAAGCTTAAAGATCCTGTAAAGCATAAAATTACTCTAACAAGCTTATATTAGAGGTTAGAAAATAAGACTAGTTAGGTCCTATCGGCCTTCAAGATAAAATCAATGAGACATCCGTACTTGATGCTACGACATCATATAGCTCCTTGTTGAGAGTGAATTCTGATGTCGATGAAGATTTCTTCTTACTCTTATTGTTGTACGAATCAAAATCAGTGTATCCTGTAAGGATCAAAATCCTCAATGTCATGCACGAGCTTATAATCCCTCGTTCTCCTAAGATGCTTGAGGGTATTTTAACTGCAGTCCATTAACTTAAATGTGGACTAAATTGGTATCTACTGACAATCCCATATTGCATACCATATGCAAGATCAACCTGCCTGTTGCCGAGGCATAGGGATTCCGTCTCCAGTCCTCAACCTCTTGACGTGTCTTAGGACACTACTCCTGTGACAAATGAATTCCATGTCGGATAGGTAACTAACCGTTCCTGGAATTCTAATCTTATATCTAGCCAACACTTTGTCCATATAAGATACTTGAGACAGAGCTAGAAATATCTTCTTGCTATTACGTATGATTTGGATTCTAAGAACAAATGTAGTCCTTTTCCAAATCTTTTATTTGGAATAGGGTTGCTAGCTAACCTTTTAATGTCAGTTTTGATAAACTATATCATTCCCAATGAGTAGGATATCAATTATATACTATACTAAGAAAAAGCTACTAAACCATTGATATTTCTTCTGCCAACACAAGGCTTATCAATATTTTGGTCAAAACTATAAGATTTAATCATGCATTAAATCTTATATTCCAAGATTGAAACCTTCAATGCAATCCATAAATGGATCGGTTAAGGTTACAAACCTTTTGCTCTAGATCCTGGACTATGAACTCTTCTGATCAATACAAGACTTAATTGAAGTACTCATACTTCATTTTCAAGGTTCATCCTTTTGGCTCAATTGTATTTATCCATGTCATCCATTGCCTGATTAAAGGTCAGTGGATCCTCGATATTGTCACTAGCTATGACAATCAGAGTTTCAATTAGACTCACATAGTATTTATTAGATTGATTAACAATCCTCCCACTACCTTGAGGCTTTCTCAAAAATTGAGAAGGACAGGACTGACATAATGTGCCAGCTCGATCAATAACCCTTTGTTGAAGGATTAGTTTGGTCAACAACTTTTGTTGAAAAACTAGTTTGATCAACAACCTTTGTTGAAGAACAAATCTTATCAACAACTCTCTGTTGATACATTTGTAGCTTTACTATGTAATTTACTTAACACTATCTAACTACGTGGTTTTGTGATCTCTAACGTGGTATTCTTCTAAGAAAACATGCATTTGTCAATACAAATTCTTTATTTTGAAAGAAGTGTTCATGACTCATTTCTTTTGGAATAACCTACAAATAGGTACACTTTCAAATAAGGTTCCAATTCCTTCGGGTTTGTCTCAAGCATATATGCAGGACATCCCTAAGTTCTGAAACGACATAAACATACTTTCTGCTCTTTTCAGAGTTCAAATAATATTTCAGAAACATTCTTTTGAGAGAACCATATTCGTATTTTAAACTACAGTCTTTACTGCATAACCCAAAACGAGTTTAGGCAACTCAGCATAATTTAATATATAACGAACCATGTCTAACAAGGTTCTGTTTCTCCTTTTCCATACATCACTCTACTATGATGTACTTGGTGTTTTAGACTTAGGACGTAACTCCACATTTTATCAAATAGTCGTTGAATTTTTAGTCCATATACTCTCCACCTCGATCATATCGAAGTGTCCTTATCATTCTACCTAATTTTGGTTCTTAACCTCGTCCTTATACTCCTTGAACATTTCAAGACTTCAGACCTACGATGTATTAGGTAGAGACAGTGCACCTTGAACAACCATCAGTTAAAATTAATGAATTGTTCATTCCCTGTTTGAGCTTTGACATTCGATGATTAAAAAAAAATAGAATATATTAGCTCTAAGGTTTCTTTGGCACGATAACCTTTTTCTTTGGTAAAAGGTTATTGAAGCCATCTTACCTTTAAGACATGACTTATGGGGAGGTAATGAATTGTCTTCTAACCTGTTTCGAAGTTCATTTTAGGCCAATCTTCAATCCTATTGAAATTCAATATGCCCGAACCTCAATTTCCAAAGATAGGTGCTTTGAGAAACATGTTGCCTTTCTGTTGAGTTTCAGCGGTTTAAATATCTCGTGATTTAAAATCCCTCTAGACTATATCGGTCTTAAAACGTATATGTTTATTCTTTATGTTTGCGAAACAAATATTGGCATCCTTTTGAAATGAACAGTTCATATATTAAAAGGTAACATAATAGCCCTGTTCTTGCAAACAAGATATAGAAATCAAAATTTATTTTAATATTAGGAACTATATACATCAAATAATATGTATTGTTCCTGGAGAAGAATAACTTTTGTCTCCCACTGCCATAGCCGAGATGAACTCTTCTATTTTAACTCTAAGAGTCATCGCAACTAGTTCACACCTAGTGCTAGAAACTCATTCCTTGAAAAGAACATACGTGATTTAGTGGGCCCTGAATCAAATATCCATGTAGAATCACTATTCATACTAAGCACGTTTTTAAGACGAACAAATCATATTTAGAGTATTGGGACATGTTCCTTTTTGGCTAGGTAGTTTGTTATGTCATGAATATTTCGAAAATAAATTTAGACACAACATCTTAAGGGCATTCCACCTTTTAAGACCGTTTCCAAATCACTCACCACGATCTTAGTGTTTAAGTTCGTTTTCTTAGTCGTATGTTTCTATACCAATAATGTTTTTAGCGTACAAGAGAGGCATTTATAGAACCTATACTTATTGCTTAAAACAAACAAATAAACATTAATTTGGTTGTCTAACATTTAACCATTTACCTAATCCAATCAATTTAGCAGAAGCAATTACGAGCCCTATAAATTATAATTCCTTTGCAATGATACTTCAGAGGGTTAGAGTGACTCCCACCGAGGGGTTATCAGTCACTCCTCCTCTGAACTGAGACGTTTTCAACCAAACGCTAACAACATAATCACCCATATCCTGTTAGTGTTTAGTTATCACTGTCTAGTCAAGAAATCATTAACAACTTAATAATTTTCTATAAGTGTGACCCTCCATTTTTCAAATCCCAGAGGACGGTCCCAGTAATGCTACCGAATGGAAAAGCAAATTTTGGGAATGGCCATGAGAAACCCTATCAATTTATGGAGTTTGCGTTGTTCTGAATCCCATGTTACATCCCTCCGAATTGTGTAGTAGCTCCAGGGCATACTTAGCAGGCGCAACATAGGAATCTCACGGTGCAACCCTATGGAAGAGACCGCAGGATGCGTTGACACACTTCCTTCACCCACTTACTATGAATACTTTCTACGTTCACCTTGATATTGATTTATGCAAACACCTTCCGAATGGAGCAATTGCATTAGTAAGCAACACGAGGCCAAGCATAAATCTCACGGTGTGAAGTTTAGGGAGAGCGTGACAAGAAAACGATTTATTTTCATATACCATTTTCCTCCCACTAAGTATTTTAATGATTAGGGTCTTTTACTTAGGTAAATTTCGGCTAAACGAATCTATCTAAGTTTATGCCTTATATTTAACCTTTTTAAATAACGTCTTTACTCAAATGTCTAGGCGAATTAAACTCTTTTAATTTCCTACCGACATTGCATGTTAATAAGACCGTGGTTAATTCAACTCAAGTATCAGACCATTTGTCGGGAGAGTTCCCTTATAACCACAGCCGTATATCCTACTTAACATATTTTAACTCTATTAAAAATACTAAGTAGGAGAACCTTCTAATCCTATCAGAAAAGTGATCTTAGGTCTGATTTATTTTAAACGTTTTAAAATTAATTCATTATCCTAAGATCCTATGTTAGCATGCAACTCTTTGTTATAGGTTTGACGGTTTCTATTCATTAACCTTATAACTATTATAACTTTTAATGAATTAATCGCATAACATGCTTCTAATGGTGATGAAAACATATGACAACCAAAATTCAAGTTATATAAAACTAATCACCATTCACAAAGCAAAAACATTTTGTAACAACCTACGTCTAGGTGATTTCAAACGACATAAATATTATGCTATGATGTCTAGGTGATAAAACCTCACATCGCTCACGCATGCTCATAAAACCGGGTTAACCTAACTCAAGTACCGACTCGATGCCCAGGTAGGAGGTGTTCTGTAAACCGTCAGCTTAAATACCTCCAATCTTAGACAGCGTCTCGTCGGGTGAGTTCTCTTGTAACCTTAGCTTTACAAGATATCGACCTATTTTATGCGAATCATTCGAGATTGGATTTCGTTAACCCTAAGTGACCATGCATTTATCTTTTTTATAGGTTTTAACGTCTATCTCGATTTTATAACACTTTATAATATAGACAACCTATAACATTAATCTACGCTAAGGTGGTTTCATGTTGCATGCTTGTTCGTTTTCTTTTATTAATATAACGCTTATATTTAAACATTCATAAACGAAAAATAAAAACAATCCGCCATGCATCTATCATGAAACCTAACATGCATTCCCTTTATTACTCTTATAATTAATTACTAATGCATGATACATGTTTTCCTATGGTGGGATTTTTTTTAAATCTATATGACATACATTATGCATATTCAATTCTAATTTAATTATAACATACATTCCTAATGCATAAATAATTAAACACACTAAAGCAAACCGGTTTTGGCATCCAATCAATCTAAACTAGCTAAATTATTACATTAATAATTAAGTAAATGGTTGAACCGCCTTGGATAGCTCCTAACCCGGCTCCGAAACTTTCAAACATGCTTGAACCATCCAAAATTGACTTTAATCGGACTCAAAAGGCATGGAAGATATTGAACCAGGCTTGAAGCAACTGAACTGGACGGAGAAGCGGTGAACCGGACCGAGAAAATTGCATCTCAACCGAACCACTGTTTGAATTTGCAAACCGTGCCTTTGAAAATTCCTCAACATTGAGACACTGTTCTTTCGATAAACGAGCATGTTTCCTTCTGCAATCGATTATAACTTAATTACAACTCTAATGACTCCCAAATGTTTACGGACTCTAGCCAACAAGTTAATGCCCATAAACATGTAGACAATTACAATTTTAATCAACAAATTGAAAGCTTAATTTGATGCCAAAACCTAGTTCATCCAACTTTAGCAACCCAACACATTCAACAATTGAAATTCACCCACAAAACTCAAAATTAATGGAAATCAAGTGCCTAAACCACGCTATGATACCAATTGAAGGAGTGAAGAACACTCAAGCGGAAGCGATTATGGATCTTATGCCTTCATTTTAATTAATTTCTCAAGAAGAAGAATGCTGGAATTTTTAAGCAAAAAACAAAGGAAACCGAATCTAAACTTTGTAGCTCAAATTTGTTGATCCCTTTGGTTGTTTCTCCACACGATCTTTACGTGGACCACCGCTAGAGCCTTCCCCGCTATTCTCCGGCCTTAGAACGGGCTTGTGGGAACCCGAGCATGATGAAATCAAGGAAGAAAGGTATGGTTTTGACAGCTTGGATCTCACGGTTTTGGAGAGAATTTTTTGTCTTTTCTTTCATTCTTTGATCAGCATGCAATCCACCGCTTTAACACTCTTTTAAAGAGCGAATTATGCTATATGTTTCAACCTCATGAAGACACACACATAGGTATTGAATAGGTGGTAAAATAGGTGTTTAATTTTCAATGAATGTTCCATGAAAACCCACTAATTTTGAAATTGATTTTCTTCTCACTTTCCAAATTAAAATCAATTCTAATAATTGAGTTTAATTGATTTAAATAATTAATTACAAATTTTAATTAATTATAATTATTTTAATTTAATATCAAATATCAAATTAAATAATTGTATCAATCTCTATCTCTCTCAAAACCCGTTTTTCCGAATATGAATCACCATTCAAATTCAAATCGAATATGTATCGAATACATGTTTGCATTACTTAAATCATATTTGAATAACTCAAAGTCTCTCTTTAGTTATAGTTTAATTCAAAGATTAAACTAAAAAGGTTAAATATATCGCATACAATTTAACGTTAAATTTCTCTAAACCAAATTTTAATATTTTCAAATTCTTTCATCACTTTGTTCTAAGGTTTAGTCTGTTTGAGCTAGCAGGGGGACCTAATGGACCTACAGATCATGGGCTCCAACGATACGAGATTAACGGGTTAAACTCTTTTATCCTAGTTAACCAACATTCGTTAACTAACGGGGCACTCCACTATGGCCCATATTTGCACTCCCCTCACTGTAGATATATTTCTGTCCACCAGATATAACCGTGATCTGTAAGTCAATCCTTCGCAGATTGTTCGTAACTATAGCTCGGTCAAAAGATCGTTTTACCCCTATAGTACATCTTGTTCCTTAAGTCCCCACTGAGTCCCTAATGAACAATTGATTTGTGGTTCGACCACTAAACCTAAAAACTCTCCTGCCAATGAGAGGGCGGTGCGCCTTTGTTCACATCCCGGAGTCAGCACTTAAGGGAACAACCTCTCTACTATCCCTAAAGACAGGTAGGAGTGAATTCCATCTTGCAAGACTGTGTCCCCAACTATCTACATGGTCTTATCCCCAAAGTGGTAGGTTTATTGAGCGGTGCTGATGGGCCACTCTCACCCATGAAAATCAAAGGATAATCCCGAATAAACAAGAGTTCGTGGTTAGCTTAGGATGAAAATCAAACGGCGTTATAAAGTGAAAGTGACTTATTTCGCGGTCCGGTCTGATACAAATTTCTTTTGTATGGGACGTCCCCACTCGCATGTCTCTTCATGAAAGATTCAGGATCACATCTATTGTACTAAAACAATGTTGGCCGCGTCACATAGTTTTTCCTTGGATAAGGTACCCAGTCTTATCCCTATACTATAAACCGTTTAGGCTATCACTCGAACTCGATCCACTTTTATGTCACTACATAAACTTCGAGTGTTTCATATCATAGCCAAAGATTCTAGTTTATTGGATTTGGATTAATTAATGCATAGTTAAAATTAACCATTCAACAACCAGAAATTGAATCATTTCAATAACGTTTTATATTTAACTTTGTTACATTTACTATCCACGAGTTTTAGGACATAAACCCCAACAGTTCCCTCCATATGGAGCCGAGTGACAGGCTTCCAAAATGAATGGTACTTCTTTCTCTGTTACACATCGTCTGAAAATTTGATTGGGACCAAGTTTGTATAGGTATGGCTCATCCCAATAATATTCCTTTACATCTTTCAGAAACTTTTTCAGTTGTTGAGCTGTGGCTTCCGGAGGCTTTAGTCCACTAACTAAGTAGTTCACGTAGTCTGCAAACTATGGAATCTCAATTGCCCTTACTGTCAATATTTGTTCATCTGCAAACGACTCTCGAATTTCCAGCCTCTTCTCCACCTGTGCCTCTTCTTGTTCTTCATCTTCATGCAATTCTTCCAGTGTCTCCCCTTTTAGCAATTCATGCAAAGTAGATAAAGAAAGCTCATCAATCTCGTCAATTACTGAACATCCCTCGAAATCTCCTGGATAGTTGAACGTGTTCATGACATTGAAGGTAACTTGTTGATCATTGACCCTCATGGTCAATTCTCCCTTCTGTACATCGATCAAGGTCCTCCCCGTTGCTAAGAAAGGTAGACCTAAGATAATTGGCACTTCTTCGTCTGCTTCACAGTCCAATATAATAAAGTCTGCTGGAAATACGAACTTGTCCACCTTGACTAGTACATCCTTTATTTTTCCAATGAGATGTGATAATTATATGTTTGCTAGTTGCAAGGTAATAGTCGTTGGTTTGGCTTCTCTTATTCCTAACTACTTAAAGACTGAATACGACATCAGATTTATACTTGCTCCAAGATCACATAGTGCTCTACCGACGTTTCGTCCTCCAATGGAGCAAGGGATAGTGAAACTTCTTTGATCTTTTAACTTAGGAGGAACCTTGCTTTTAACCAGTGCACTGGAGCACTCTGTTAATGCAACTGTCTCGTACTCTCCCAATCGTCTCTTTTTAGATAGGACGTCTTTCAAAAATTTCACATAGTTTGACATTTGCTAAAGTGCTTCCACCAACGCAATGTTGATGTGGAGTTGCTTTAAAATTTCTAGGAACTTTTTGAATTGTCTATCTTGTGACGCGTATTTGAATCTTTCAAGATAAGGTGGTGGTTGTCTGTAATCTTAATCAATGATGAATTGTTTTGGTTTTGCGGTTGCATTTTCCTGCTTTTTACCTATACTTGAACTTTCAATCTTTTCTTCTGAGGCTTCTGGCAACTTGGTCTTTTATGAATTTTCTTTATTCTGACTAACTTCTGTATTGATTTCTGACTCTTTTTCTGTAGATTTTTATGAGACTTCTTCTGGGATTCTCCTAACTTCTTGATTAATGGGGTATTTCGTTCCATCATACTCCAATCAGCTTCTCAAGGTAACTGCTTTGCATTGTTCCTTGCCTTCACGGTGAGGATTTTCAGTTTTGCTAGGCAATGTCCCTTGGGTCAGTTCTTGATCTCTTGAGCTATTTGTCCTATCTGCACTTCCAAGTTCCTTACAATGGCATCATTTCTTGCCATGTATTCATTGATTACAGCCTTTAGATTTTACTATTGGCTAGCGTTATGAAATTGTACTGGTTGGAAATTTTTCTGTTGTCGCTGTTGTCTACGTTGGGAACTAAATCCTGTTGAAGCTTTTCCGAATTGATTTGTACCGGCATTACTGGTACTAGCTTGTACTCCCCAAGAGAAATTCAGATGTTGTCTCCACCCTAGGTTGTACGTAGCTGCATACGGATTCCATCGGTTTCTATTTCCCTGTTGTCCTACATAAAAAACAGATGCATGGTTTAGTGGACAATTATCGGTAATATGCTTTTCACTACAAATATCACAACAAGGAGAAGAGATAGCATTTGCAGGAGCAATGTTTACTTGATTACCCATAGTCAAGCCCATCATCATGCTATGAATAGCTTTAATCTGAGCTTGCATGGTTGAGTTCGCTTCTGTATGTACAACTTTTACTAGATTCTTCAAAATTGTAGGTTCAGTCTCCCCCAATGTCGGTTATTCATGGCTATCGTATCTAGTAAGGCATGTGCTTCGTTCGCGGATTTCGTCAGGAAAGATCCATTTGCACACGCATTGACTAAGGCTTTTGAAGCTTGATCGAGCTCACTGTAGAAATGCTCAAGAATGATACAAGCAAGCAATCCATGATGAGGACACTTTCGGTACAGCCTTTGGAATCTTTCCCATGCTGCATCTAAAGGCTCATTGTATGATTGTCTGAAGGAAATGATTTCTGCTCTATACTTAGCATTCTTATTGGATGGAAAAAACTTCTCTAGAAATTTTTCTGCCAAGTCATTCCAGGATGTGATGGAGTTTGGTGGAAATTAATCTAACCAAGCTTCAGCATCTCCCTGTAATGAGAAAGGAAAACGTTTTAGCTTCAATGTGCCTTCAGGCACTCCTGTTACCCTAAACGAACTAAAAATTCTTAAAAATTGCTTGATATGCTTATGTGGATCTTCACTCAGAAGCCCCGAAAACTGGCCTATGGTGTTGAGAGTTAGAAACATCACATGTTTCAACTCAAACTGTGGCGCTCCAATCGGTGGCTCAAGTATTCCTTGATTCAAAGTCTGGAAAACTGGTAAGACATAATCCGTTATTGCTCTATTTCGATCTTCTGCAATATAGATTGGATTTTCATTTTGTGGTACCGGTGGAACTCGTGGTGCTGGAGGTATTCTCCCACTATTCTAATCCATTCCACGATTCTGCTGGTCAACAGGAGGATCGACTCCAGGTTGGACCATCGACTCAATTTCTCAAAGACAAGCATGATCAACATTTTACTTAAGAGAATTAAATGCGAGACTAGCGTAGTTAGAGACAAATTAAAATTAGCCAAATTCTTTCTTATGCAAAGTGCGAGCTAAGTCTTCCTTAGAGATGTTTTGAAAAGTTCGAGAAGGACTTATAAAATTCCCTATTCCATCTTCCCTCTACATTGGACAAAGGCATAATGTATTAAAGGAAAGGAACAAACTAACTTGTATAAGGATGCAAAGGGGGCCTTAATCTTTTTTTTTCTTTCCCTTTTTTTTTTCAACTAAAGGGCCTTAAGCTTGCATATATTTATGATTTCTAAGGGTACTAGCTTTCACACAACTAATGCAGGACCACATTTCCCGAGTTTTCTCTTGACGGCCTAACTGATCACACTAGAGGTATCTCTTTTTACCCCGGCAAGCTAAACAAAAATATTTTTTTTCTCGCATTCTTTTTCTTGATAAAATAAATTATTTTTCTTTTGAAGCTCACAAGGCAAATATTCTTTTTCTCACTCCCCAAGCATTAAACAAGCTATTTTGCAAAAATTTCCTCTAAACATGCTACCTATCCTATCGAGGTGACAACGGAGGCGTGAATCTTATTAAGCCATATAAAACCAACAAAACTACGCTAGAAAGGACTTATGCTCAATTTAGTTAAGGAAGACTTCGAAAAATTTTAATGAAGTATTTAAAGATGCTAGAATGCATGCAATTCAACTATGGGAAAAGTATATACTCATGCTTTTCTTTTCCTAGAAATTTCATAATCAATTTTTAAAGCAAGGCATAAAATCTCAAATTTTTAAAATTTGCTCAATTTAAAAATAAACTTGAACACCGATTCAGATCAGTTCCCAGGTAGGAGGTGTTCCGTAAACCGCCAACTTAAATACCTCCAGCCTTAGACAAAACTTCGCCGATTTGGGTTCTCATTTTTTTTTTTTGTTTTAAATTGCTTAAAGTATTAATCCAATTAAACACAAAACAATAAATCAAACATGCATATAAAGTATAGTCTGCACGCAAAGACTCAATGAAAACCTAACATGCAAGATATTTCTTCCACCCCCAACCTAAACGTTACATTGTCCCTAGTGTAAATTAAATATGAAAAGTAAGGGATAAAAAGTAAAAGGGAACAGAAAACCTCCCCTGTTCAAGCATTGGGTTGGCAAATATGGAAACTCTCACGACTGACAAAAATCGTAGGGATCTGGTGTAGGGATCCTACCAAAAATAAAACAAAACAAATTAGGAAAACAACTAAATAAGGAAAGAAAAAAAAAAAGGATAGAATTTTGGTTTTGCTCTTAAAAGCTAGATCTCCATGAAGCTCAATTCCTTTTCTTTGGTTCTTGGTGTGCAAAAAGCTTGCTCTCGCTAAAGGATTGTCACGAAGGCCTACAAGAAACAAACTACAAAAAACAAGAAAAAGTTGAAAAACACAAAAGGAAATAGAAATAAGACACCGTGTTCCCCGGCAACGGCGCCAATTTGACGGAAGAGATTGTCGCGGTCTCTTGTCAAATAAATTTATAATCCACGATTCCTAAAGCTAACTTGTAGGAGTAGTGGTCGGGGTCGATCACAGGGAACAATCGGTTTATTTCTAAATTCTTTTGTGTCTTTGAGGTAACCAAAAAGGGGGGTTTATTGATAAAAGATTAAGACATAAAGTAAAGGCATGAAAATAAATAAGGAAAATTAAATGCAAGGAAAGTAAAGGTGGGGTTAGTTGATCTTACCACGAGGATCACTGTAGTCGGGGTTGAACTCGCTGTTAAGTATGATTAATTTCATTCATCGATTATCAATTGATTTTAATTAACTATCTAAGTCCGGCGTACTCCGGCAACAAACCGAGAGGCATGATCCAACTATCACAAACATACAAACGCTAAGTTTGATTCTAGTTTAAATTAATTAATTGGCCTATTAACTAATCTAAACCGCATTGGGATCTAGCCGAATTAATTCACATGCAACGGGCAACAAACCACAATTACAATTGATTAAATCATTTAGTTCTAGGGACGCATGTGTAATATCATAACGTTAGCCTATTTGCTACTTAGATTTAGCAAGTAAATTTAGATAGGGCGCGGTCAAGGTTGTCAATCTTTCCTACCACAATCTAAACTTGTATGCAAAGAACAAAAATCACAAAGACAATTAACTAAGTAATTAAGAATGGAAATCTCATAAAATTGAATCAAACTTACAAACCGAGGTCCCGATTACAAGGATCCGAGCTCAGTTGGCCATAGACAAGCACCTCCAAGCTCGAGGCTCGATCAACCGACCCATGGACTAAGAAAACTTAAAAGAACTTTTGAAACTAGAGAGAAAAGTGACTACAAAATTGTAGTGAGGGATGAATTGAGGGATTCAAGGGATGATTCTAAACCTACACCAAAGGCCTCTATTTATAGAGTTTCTTGGCCGTCAATTCGTGGTAGAATGGTGCTGAATTAGGTCTTCAAACATGGAAAAATTCCAGCATAATTTGGAAAATTTCAATTATGGAAAACTGCCTAGCGTCGCGACGCTGTCCCCTTCAATTTTGGAAAATATTTCTCGGATTGCCCTAGCATCTCGACGCTGTGGGCAAGCGTCTCGACTCTGATGACGAGCGTCTCGACGCTGCGACGGCTCCTGGGGCAGAATGGTCATTTTACGCTCCGATTTTGCTCATTTTAGCCCCGAATTGCTTCCAAAGCTCCGGTGAGGACCTATAGACATATTATACTCATTTTAAAGCATTTTTTTCGCAAGGAATTCAACTAAGATAAGCAAATTGGGAGATTCTAAGTGTATAACAAATTGGTCTTATCAAGCTCTAAGGGCTCCTTGGCACGATAACCTTTTCCAGTAAAAGGTTGTTTTGTCATTTTACCTTCGACACATGACTCACATGGAGGTAAAGAACCATCTTCTAACTCGCTTAGAAGTTCGTTCTTAACCAATCTCCCAATCCTATTGAGATTAATGCGGCCAAGACTCAAGAGCCAAAGATAGGTACTTTGAGAAACCTATTGCCTCTTTTGTCGAGTCTCAGTTTTTTTATACATCTCATTGTTCAAAATAGCCTTAAACTCTATTGGTCTTAAAACATATAAGTTGTTATCCATTTTTGCATAACATATATTAGCACCCCTTTTAGTAATGAAAACTTCATTTACAGAAAAGGACACTGAATATCCTTGTTTAAGCAAACAATAAATAGAAATCAAATTTCTTTTTATCTTGGGAACAGTATATACATTATCTAATTACATATAACGTTCCTTGGAGAAGAACATCTTAATAACTATCACTGCTTTAGTTGAAATGAACTCCCTAGTCCCAACTCTGATAGTCATTTCCCCAGCATCTAATTGTTGCTAGGAGCTCATTCCCTCAAACGAAGAGCATACGTGACCAGTGGCACCTGAATCAAGGATCCAGGTTGTATCACAATTTTCCACTATACACGTTTCAATGACCAATAAATCACATTTACAGTATTGAGATTTGCTAAGCAGTTTATGTCATATTCATCGTGAACAATTCCTGATGAAGTAGACATGTGGGATTGAGGACATTCTGATAGCGAGCAGAAATGTCGCTATTTTAGTCCCAATTTATTAGGCTTTTTTGTGCTTTAATTGTGTTTTTATTGAAAATATTTGATGTATTTTGTTAATTGGTCTTTAGGAGCAAATTATGGATTTTGGTGATAAAAGTGCCCAAAATGAAGCCATTGAAGCCCAATTTCCATGCTTGGCTCAAGGGGAGTCAAAAGAGGACAACTATGAAGAAAAAGGTCCACAAAGAAATGTGGAGAGGCCCAAATTGAAGCCCTAATCCGTATCTGAAAGATCTGGAAAAGGCCTAGCGTCGAGACGTTGTAAGGACAGTGTTGCAACGCTGTCCATTTCTTGGCCGGCAAGTCGATGACGTCACAGCGTCGCGACGCTGTGCCGTATAGCGTCGCGACGCTACCCCCTTTCCGAGCTTATATAAGGCGCCCCTTGGTGCCTCATTTTACCATCAATCATCATATTCTTCCATTCCTTTCTTGCTTTCTTGGCTCCTTTGGGAGCCTCTCTCAAGGCTTTCAAGCCTTTTTGAGAGTTTCTTTAGTGGGAAACTTTTGGGGAATTTTGGGGAGCATTCTAGGAGGCTCAAGGAGTGTTCGGAGGGACTCCAAGCGTCAGCGAAGGGGTCTTCAACGGTCAATTCCTTTCCTTTTATTATGTTCTTAATTATGCTTTCCATTGTAATTATTGTGAATATTTTAGCTATGTATAGCTAAACCCCAATTTGGGGTCTTGAAATGAAATTATAGTTTAAATGTTGTTATAATTGCCTATCTCTAGCCCTTTTGTCCTAATTATTTGTATGGATGTGCTTAATGCTCTATGCAATCTGGCCAATTGTGTATTGATCTGATTCTTAATGGAAACTCGACGGAGAGAAGTTAGGATAGATCATAATCCATGCAACTAGTTTAATTGCCCGTCGTGACAACGGGATTAGTTGATTAAACTTAGATTCCTAAAATGAATCAGAGCGTAATAATTAATGATTTTTAATGGCACTGAGGACACTTAGGTTGTTAAAATGAATTAATTACAATTAGGGGAGACCGACAGGAGAACCTATGTTATTAACGGAGATTCTAGGAGTATAATTAGTTGGGCGATGAGATAGGACAAGTGTAGCAATTGTTTAGCTAATAATTGATTTTCAAGACCCCTCTTCCCA
This sequence comes from Luffa aegyptiaca, assembly GCA_017139565.1. Taxonomy (NCBI): domain Eukaryota; kingdom Viridiplantae; phylum Streptophyta; class Magnoliopsida; order Cucurbitales; family Cucurbitaceae; genus Luffa; species Luffa aegyptiaca. The sequence goes on from CM029398.1 coordinate 17,577,263, forward strand.
TTAGAAAACTCTTTCTCCGTATTTTATTTTTATCGATGGATCAAAATTTCTCTTTAATTGTTTTGATTTTTAATTTTCTTTGATTGCATGATCTGGTCCCTAAATATTATTTATCCCAAGTATTTTTAGTGCTCTAGGAATCTTTGCTTGCTTAAATTTCGCATCGCCTCCCTGTGGATTCGATACTCGGTATTACCTACCGTTTTATATTACTCGTGACGACCCGTGCGCATGCGGTGTGAAAGTCGTAAAACGGCGAATAGTCGTCGTCTGAACACATTCCTCAGTTAAGACCAATTCCATATTATTTTCCACGAGACTAGTGTCTAACTTCGTTTCAATTGTTGTATTAGATATACCGTTTTTATTAGATTTGGCGTCTTTAATGGCATTCGCATAACGATTCATGCTGAAAAACAAAAAAATTAATTTAATTAGTTTTGTTGCATTCACCCATTACACACAAATTATTATTAATCCAATCAATTTAGCAAAAGTAATGATGAACCCAAAGAAAAATCATTTATTTTGCAACGATACTTCAGAGGTTTACAACAACAGTTACCGTAGGGAAGTCAGCTACTCCTCCCCTGAATTGAGACAATCTCAGTAAATCCCTATTACTAGAATAACTCATATTCCAATAGTTCTTAGCTACCGTTTTTTGGTCAGGAAATCATTAACACCTTAACAATTTCTGATAAGTGTAACCCTCCATTTTCAGATCTCAAAGGTCGACCTTAATTATGCTACCGTAGGGAAAGTCAAATTTGGAAATGGACCTAAGAAATCCTATCCATTTATGGAGTTTGCGTTGTTCTGACTCCCATGATCAAGCCCTCCGTAGGGTAATCACTCCCACGACGACTTGCAGGCAGATCATGAGAATCTCACGGTGCAACCTAATGGAGGAGACTGTAGGATACGTTGACACGTGTCCTGCTCCCACTTACTATAAAATACTCCCTCATTCAACTTGCTATTGATCCATGCAAACACCATCCGTAGGGGGTCACTCCCAAGGTGACTCGAGGCCAAGCATGGGCCTCGCGTTGTGAACTCTCGAGGACGTGAGAGAAAAACATGATTTATAAAATCTTGTTTTGTCATATTACCTCCCACTAAGTATTTTTAGAATTAAGGGTCTATTACTTCGGTAAATTTTGGCTAAGTGAATCTATCTAAGTCTATGTCTTTATATAACTCTTATATATAGGTCTTTTACTCTAATGTCTAGGTGAATTAAACTCTTTTAATTACCTAGTGACATTGCATGCTAACATTAGAATATGATTAATTCAACTAAGGTTTCGGGTTTGTTCCAAGGTAGGAGGTGTTCCGTAAACCGTCAATTTAAGTACCCCCAACATAAACATAACTTCACCGGGAGAGTTCCCTTATAACCATAGTAATGTTTTTCCTACTTGGCTCAATAAAACTATTTTAATTCTAAGTAACAAAATAATTCTAATCATATTATAATTAAAGAGAGCTCAAGTCTAATTAATTTTAAATATTTTAAAATTAATTCAATTTAACCTAAGATCCTATGTTTGCATGCAACTCTTTATTATAGATTGACGGTTTCTAATAAATTTTATAACTATTCCAAGTTTTAATGATTAGCCCTATAACATTCTCCTATGGTGTTTCCTAATAAAAATCTAATTCCAGTTATTTTTAAACACCATTTGTTCATGACGTCCATAAAATTAATTAATACAATGATTATATTAATCTAAAGTGGTGTCATGCTTCATGCAAATTCAATTTTCATTTAATAAATATACATTGTACGAATTAAACATCCACGAAATTAAATTACGTGATCGTTGACATTAATTTAATATAACTATTATATTAATCTATATTAATGTCATGCTCAATGTGATATGACAAAGAAGGTCTGATACCAAAATGACATGACAGCCTGAGCCAATTGGATCTAAGAACTTTTATGGATATGCAAATCCCTAGATCTCAAATGAAAAAACCCCCAAATCAAGATGATTTCGTCCCAAGGAAGAAGATAGAACAGATTTACCTTGACGATCAAGATCAAGAGTAGAGAAAACTCATTTCTAAACTCGAGATTCGAATCACTCCACAAGTAGTTTGTTCAACGCTACTTGAATGATCCTAGCATGCAAATCTAAACACAATATATGCAAAGTTGCTCATGGCTATTAGGCTCAAAAGACTTGACTTTCATTGAAATTCCATCTAAACCAATCTTCCCTCGAAGCAACAACATAGATGGCTATTTATAGCCTTCAAAAACAACCTATGGTCATATGAAGGGTTGTAACCTTCATGACCATCAATGCCATCATGGCCACTAACTAAATAATAAGTTAAAACATTAAAAACACAACTTTAAAACTGAAAATTACAATAAAAATGCCTTAAATATGAGATTCATCTTCCAATCAGCAAACTCTAAAGTTTGTAACCATTTTGGGTTCTTGTAGCTTGATTAATACACGTCGGTTCATATCACAGTGCTTTTCCATTTTCATTTTATTGATATAACTCTTATAAAATAATCATGAAAATCATGCATTGAATTTATTATTTCCATCAATGATATAACCAATTACATTATTGCTCATGAAAATAATTATAAGCATACATGGTACATCAATTAAATATAACTCTTATATTTTTCTAAATTAATGTCATTGTATCATGCTTCTCCAATTTCATATATTTAATATAACATTTATTCTAAATAACTCATGAAATTTATAATCATACATAAACACCATACATTATAACTATTATAACATACTATTATGCATGATTCATGCTTAACCAATGGTGGGATCTAGCTAAATGACATTCATAAAGCAATAAATAGCTATAAAGACCAGTATTTTGGCACCCTATGGTAAGAATAATGAAAACCTTACATTAATTTATTCAAAACAAGCCCTAAACCGCCGTGTAAGTGGTCTCAACCGCCTCGAACCCCTTCGGACCGTTGAGAACCGGGCTGAACCATGTCTGAATCGCCCGAATCGGACCCATAAAGCTCGAACCTATCCAGAAGTAGCATGAATCGGACCGCACCAGTAGTGAAACGGACCATAACCACCTCAATACCCTTGAACCGTTCAACCCTTCAGCGAAACGTGCATGACCCGCACTTCAGAGAAACCGCCATCGGCGTCGAGATGCTGAAGGCGACGTCTCGACATCGACACGAAAATTCCAGTTTCTGTTATTGGGATCCAAATAGTTAGGAACCGTAAGAATAAAAAGCTAGCCTTGTCTCAAGTTTCTTATGTCTATAAGATGTTAGTTAGATATAAGATGCATAATTCCAAGAAGGGTTCACTACCTTCTAGACATGAAATTCTTTAGTCTAGCAAACTGTTTCCTAAGCCACCTCAAGAACTTGAGGACATGAGACGAATGCCCTATATAGTAGGGATTGTTAGTAAGAATCAATCTAGTCCAGGATTTGATCACTGGAGAGCTGTTTAGTAGTTCGTCAAGTCTCTTAGGAGAACAAAGGACTATATGCTAGTGTATGTTGGTGAGGATTTCATCTTTACAGGATACACTCACATAGGTTTTCAGACTGATAAGGATTTGAGGAAATCTACATCAGTATCTATGTTCACTCTTAACGGAGGAGCTATAGTATGGCATAGCTGCAGTCTCGATCATAAAGGCTTGAAATGTAGCTACTTGTGAAGCAAAAAAAGAGACTGCATGGCTTAGGATGTTCTTGACTGATTTGGAATGTGTTCCAAATGTGAACTTGCTCATCAAACTTTATTGTGATGATATTGTTGTTGTGGCAAATTCAAAAGAACCTCTCAGCCCAAGACAAGCAGACACATTGAATTGAATGGAATATTGTTGATTCATTCACGAAGACTCTCTCGGCTAAAGTGTATGAGGGTCATTTAGAAGGTCTAGGTCTACGAGTTATGTACAAAGATGTAATCTAGGGCAAGTGGGAGAAATGTAATGGGTATAGTGATACCATTATGTAATGTGTATAGTGATGTCCTAGTTTATTGTATTTGTACATTGTATGTGTTTTATACATGTATTTATACACCCACTACTGTGTAGATTATTGTATATCACACTAAACTATAGTTTTAGTTCAAGTGGGAGTTTGTTGGGTTTTATGCCCTAAAACTTGTAGATAGTGAATATAAAGAAATTGTATACTTGTTTCAATAAATTGTTACTGAGTTTCTACAATAAAGTGTTATTGTTAAGTATTGCACAATATGACCCAAATCCAATAAACTAAGATCCAAGGTCGTTTGTATGTAACTTGAACTAGTATGTGGGGACATACGCGGATCGATGTTCAAATAACAACCTTAAAGGTCTATAGTACAGGGATAAGGTTGGGTACCTTATCTTGGTAACACTATTTGATACGGCCCGCTTTGTATTTGATACAGACGTATTGATCCAAAGCGTCTATGTAGTAGACATGCGAGCGGGGGTATCCTAGGCAATGAGTTTGCATAAGACTGGACCAAGGAATAGTCAACCACTAGTTGTAACACCTTTAACTAGCTAGGTTACTGTTTCAATAGAATGACCTAGGTAACTCAGTCTTAATACTGAGTGTGTCATGAACTCCTTCTCATGAGGGATTGTCCTTTGATTAGCATGGGTGAGAGTGGCCTATACACCGACTCAATATCAGTGGGAGGCTGGGGACATGACAACAAAAGAAGGAATTCACTCCTTCCCACTTTTAGGAGAAGTAGATGAGTGTTCCCTTAAGTAGTGACTTCGGGACTTGAACAAAAGGATCTCACCCTCTCACTGGCCCAAGAGGGACTTTCTGTTTAATGGTTGGACCATAAACAGGCTGTTCATTAGAGGAGCGTTGGTACTTAATGAGACAGATGTAACTAACACAGGGGTAAAACGATAATTTGACTCAACTGTGGTTACGTACACTCGTGAAGGATTGACTTGTCGATATAGATTTATAACCATGGGCACATAAATGTTCTAAAGTGAGAAGAGTTCAACTGTGGGTGTTTAGTGGAATGACCCATAGTTAATGAATACTGGTTATCCTGATTAATGAGTTTAGTCAGTTAACTACATATCATGGGATCTTCTGATCTGTACGTCCATTAGGTCCCCCTACTAGCTCGTAAAGAGTAATTTGGAACAATTTATCTTCAAAAGAATTTGAATTCTTCAAATTTGTTATGGGAATCAAATTAATAGTATGAGATACAATTAATTTAATGTATGGTGATACATTATAATATGACGTTTAACTTGTGATTAAACTTTATTAATTGATAGAATTATATATTTGAAGGAGATCAAATGTATGACTAATTAAGTATATGATATTTAATTAGTAAATTAATTAATTAATTATGAATTAAATAATAATTCAATTTAGTCTAATTAAATGTGATTTAATTAAACTATAAATTATGAGAGAAATACATATTTGAAGAAGTTCAAATATTGATATGAATTTGATTCATATTAAATTTATAGGATATAAGAGAATTTGAAGGAGTTCAAATTTTAATATGAATTTGATTCATATTATATAACTAATTAATTGAAGGCCTGAAAATTAAATATATGATATTTAATTGAGTAGTTAATTAATTAATTAATAGAAGGCCATAAATTAAATATATGATATTTAATTGGGTAATTAATTAATTATAGAATTAATTAATTGGGTAATTGATCAATTATGGAAATGATTAATCACTTATGGAAGTAATTAATCACTTATGGAAGTAATTAATCAATTATGGAAATGATTAATCATTTTTGGAAATGATTAATCAATTATGGAAATAATTAATCAATTATGGAAATTATTAATTATGGAAAAGATTAATCATTTGTGGAAATAATTGATTATTTGTGAATATTTTATTCATGACTTTTTTTCCTATAAATAGAACACTAAACCTAGGGTTTAGGTGACACAAAAATAAGGCCACAAGAATGCACTCTTGCCATTCTCTCTAGCCTCGCTAGCCACTCTCTCATATTCTCTCAACCAAGAACACAAAGAGGAACTTTTTCCTGTTGTATTTTTCCCATTCGAGATTGGGTAGTCCCATAACTACGTTTCTAATCTCAGAGTCATAGCAGGGAAGATCAATTGGTGGTGTCCCAATTGTTGACGCTTGGTCCCTATGAAATCAAGAAAGGTCGTTCTTAATATTTCAGAGATGACAACGACAGTATGTTTGCTTCTCCCCTTTAGATTAGTTCAAAGGTTTTACGCTTAGCCTTAATAAATTGATTTAGAATAGTTTTCTAAATCTTTGCCAATGTATTGGTATTTTTGTGGAAATAAAGTTAACTACGAACGGTCCCAATTCGCTTCCGCTAACGTAATTAGGGAGTTTCCGTGAGTGTGAAAGGAAAACACATGGTAAGGAGGAGAAAGGAGATGAAAAGGAAAGAACGACGTTGCGAAGTCATTAATCAATAACAACTAATTTCAAAAAATAGATGAGTTATTTCAATTGAGTTTTTGGGTTATTGGTCGATCACATGAATGAATTATGATGTTGTGCATTACGTCTTAAATAGGATTGCATATAGATGAGAGAGAAAGTTTGTTGTAGAAATTTGGTGAATGCAGTTGTGGTTTTGGTGTTTCTTTCCGTATGTTTGTGCATTTCATAATTGGATTTTTACCAAATTCGTAAAAAACTAAACAACTTAAACAACCTAATTAAACAGGGAATGTATGATAAATTTTTTGTATGTAGATTTATAAATTTACCATTTTTATTTATTGTGTAATCATTTTCTTCTATGATAAAGAGTTTAATATTAAATTAAATATTGCTCCTTACAAAAAAAAAAAAAAGCAAAAAAGAAAAAATAATATCAACAGAGGCTCGACACTCAAGAGAAAGCGATTACGGATTTTAGGCTTTTTATTTCATTAATTACATAAAGGAAAATCATGCTTCCAAAAACACGAAAAATAGAGGCTCGTGAAAACTAAACTTTTGGAGCTCGATTGGAGCGTTTTGTTGGATGATTCTCAGCACGATCGAGTCGTGGACGACCACCGAGATCTTGCCCGCTATTCTCCGGCCTTAGAACGAGCTCGTGGGAGCTTGGAAGTGATGAAATTTCAGAAGAAAGAAATGGGATTTCATGCTTGAGTCTAGCCATGGAGTTTTATGTTTTGAGAGAATATGTTGAAATCAACTTCCAAATCCTTCCAGCCAAGAGCACTAGCTCATTCTCAAGCAAGAAAGACACATTTATATTAAAAAAGAAGGAATGTTAGGTGTCTTCCATCTAAACATTGCATGAGCAATGTCATTCAATTTGGTGTCAATTGAATTGATTTTGCATGAAAAATTATTTTCAAATAAAAGAAATTTTCATAATTAATTTCATGTAAAATTAATTCATATAATTGATTTTAGATAAAATTAATAATTAATTAAATAATTTTAATTAATTATACTTATTTAGTGTCCGTTTGGAATACATTTTAATTTAAATGTTTTTCAAAAATGCATTTTTTAAAAAACATTTTGTATAAATTTTTTAGAATTTAAACACTCACGTGTTTGGTTACATTTCCTCACAAGTGTTTTTGTATACAAGTTATTGTATACTTAAAAACTCTTTTTAGAAAAGTTGGTTTCAAGTGTTTCTCTCAAAATGGTTTATTTTTCAATCTCATTTTCTAATAAGTAATTTTTAATGGTTGTCAAACATTATAAATTTTTTCAAAATGATTTTTTGGCAAAATTAAACATTTGAAAAGTCAAACCAAACACACCCTTAATATAATATCAAAAATTATATTGAAAAATTACACCTTTTCCGACATCTTTCAAGTACCAGTCGATCGAATATGAATCCCTATTTCATATGTAATATCAAACCGAACATGTATCATATACACCTTATTTAAACAACATGTAAATATATATATCGTATTCTCTCTATAGTTTAATTCATAATTAAACCATAATACGTTAAATATATATCGCATATAATTAACGCTAACTCCCTAATTTTAATTTGAACGTTTTTAAATTCTTTCATCACTATGTTCTAAGGTTAATCAGTATGAGCTAGCGGGGGGACGTAATGGACCTACAGATCATGGACTCTAACGATACGAGATTAACCGGTTGAACTCTTTCAATCCTAGTTAACCAACATTCGTTAACTAACGGGACACTCCACTATAGCCCGAGTTGAACTCCCCTCACTGTAGATATATTTTTGTCCACCCGATATAACCATGATCAGTAAGTCGACCCTTCACAGGTTGTCCGTGACTATAGTTCGATCTAAAGTCCGTTTTACCCCTATAGCACTTCTTGTTCCTTTAGCATCTACTGAGTCCCTAATGAACAATTGGTTTGTGGTCCCACCACTAAACCTAAAACCTCTCCGGTCAATGAGAGGGTGGTGCACCTTTGTTCACGTCACAGAGTCATCACTTAAGGGAACAACCTTTCTACTATCCCTAACGTCAGGTAGGAGTGAATTCTATCTTGCAAGACTATGTCACTAGCTATCTACTCGGTTTTATCCCCAAACTTGTGGACTTATTGAGTCGACGATATTGAGCCACTCTCACCCATGCAAATCAAAGGATAATCCCGAATAAATAGTAGTTCATAGTTAGCTCAGGATTAAGATCGACTTACCTAGGTCATCACTTTAAAATAGTCAGTTTCGCAGTAAACAACGTTATAAAGTGAAAGTGACTCGTTTTGCGGTCCGGTCTTATACAAACTCGTTTGCATAGGACGCCCCCACTCGCATGTCTTTACATGAACGATTTAGGATCACATCGTTTGTACTAAAATAAAGTGGGCCGCGTCACATATTTTTTCCTAGGATAAGGTACACAGTCTTATCCCTATACTATAGACCATTTAGGCTATTACTTGAACGTGATCCATTCTTATGTCACTACATAAAGTTCAAGTGTTCATATCATAGCCAAGGATTCTAGTTTATTTGATTTTGGTTAATTAATACATAATTAAAAATCGAATAACCTCGATAACGCTTTTATCGATACCTATTGACTGTGTTACATTTACTATCCACGAGTTTTATGACATAAAACCCAACAAAGTCCCACTTGGACTAAAACTCTAGTGGGTTGTAGAACAATCCAGGACTATTGTGGGTTTTTAAATACAATAAACTAGGGCATCTCGTGTACCCTTTACATATCTCCCACTTGACCTAGATTATCCTTTGTACATTTCTCGTAGACCTAGACCATCTAGTTGCCCCTCGAACACTGTTAGCCATGAGGGCCTTCGTAAATGGATCAACAATAATTCACTCTGAGGCTATCCTCGTGACAATCGCATCCCCTTTGTACATAATCTCTTAGATGAGATGTACGTTTGCGTTCTATATTCCCGCCCCATATTTGGAACAACTTTCCAAATGAACTTCCTGAGTCTTGCAAACTTTTGAGCTCGCTTCATAAGCACCAACATACTTGCCCTTCATGATAAAGTCTGTTATGCATCAATCGTTGGTGCTACGCCATTCTATAGTTCCCTGTTAAGGTTGAATTTTGAGGCCTATGTTGATTTCATGAATCCTTATTGGAGTGCAAGTTAGAATTAGTGTATCCTATATATTTGGATCAGATCCTCAACACCATACACGAGCATATAATTCCTCGTTCTCCTAAGAAACTTGAGGGTATTTTCACTGTAGTCCAGTGGCCTTACCTTGGATTGAATTGGTATCTACTGGCAATCCCTACTGCATACCATATGCCAAACCTGACAACTGTTTGTTGAGGCATGGGGAATGCGTCTCAAATCCTCAACCTTCTGAGGTGTCTCAGGACACTGCTCCCGTGACTAATGAATTCCACGTCAGATAGGTAACAAACCATTCTTGGAATTCTAATCGTATATCAAACCAACACTTTTGTCTATATAAGATATTTGAGCATAGCTAGCGATCTTGTTCTTGTGATTCTTAACGTGTTGGACTCTAAGAACAAACTAAGTCTTTCCAAATCTATTATTTGGAAATAGGCCGCTAGCTTACTTTTAAATGTCAGTTTAGATAACCTACATCATTCCCGATGAGAAGGATATCATTCACATACAAAACTAATAAAAAGTACTAAACTATTGATAATCCTCTATCGACACGAGACTCATTAATATTCTTGTCAAAACTATAAGATTTAACCTTACATTCAAGGTTTGAAACCTTCAGTTCAATCCATTGATGGATCGATTAAGGTCGCAAACCTTTTGCTGTAGATCCTGGACTATGAACTCTTCTGGTCAGCACCAGACTGAATGGAAGTACACATACTCCATTTCAAGGTTCATAGTTTTGACTCAATAGTTTTTATCCATGTCATCCATTGCCTGATTACAGGTCATTGGATCCTCGATATTATCATCAGGTATGAAGATCAGAGTTTCAATTAAACTCATACAGTATTCATTAGGTTGATTAACAACCCTCCCACTGTGTTGAGGCTCTCTCAACAATTGAGAAGGACGAGACAGACTTAATGTGCCAGCTCGATCAACAACCCTTTTGTTGAAGGATTAGCTTGATCAACAACTCTTTGTTGATTCATTTTGTAGCTTTATTAGACAACTTACATTTGCACCGTCTAACTGCGTGGTTTGCGATCTCCAATGTGGTTTTGATAGCGAGCATAGCTAGCTATTTTTCTCTGATTAATTAAGCTAGTCTTTTACAATTATTTGCCCAAATTTATGCATTTGTATGTTTTATTTGTAGGAAGTATGTGTTTGAAGCTTAATTGAGCAATTGGAGTCAAATGGAGTTTCCAATCTAAAAAAAAAAAAAAGAAAAAAAAAAATCATTGCGTCGCGACGCTATGACCAGCGTCGCAACGCTATAGGCAAATTTTCCAAAAATGCGGTATCGCGACAGCGTCGCGACGCTGTCCATAGCGTCTCGACACTGTCGCCAGATTTTCTATAAATTCATATTTTCATGCTACGGCCAAGGGGAGTCCAATTGGTGAGATTTTAGCCCTAATTTCGACTAGAGACCTTTTGTGGGAGCTAAAGGCAAGGCCAAGGAGCGGGAATCAAGCGAGAAGACATGGAGATCGTGACGGGGACGTGCGGTGTCGGCGGATTCGAGTTTTCCTTTCTCTTTCCCTTAATTCTTTTAGTTTTTATGGCTTTTCTTGCAATTAGTGTTTGTGGTTTAAAGACTATGAATTGCTAGTTGTTTGTCTTAGGGATTGATGTAGTTGTTTTAGGTTGTTGGATTGATTTGTGGTATGAATATGCATTTATTTTACCTATGCAATTATGGTTAAATGCTTTCAATTACTTGATCACTCGTTGAATGATTTGAGTGTTGAATCTTGCTCGGGAGAGGGGATTTGGCCTAAGACTTACTTTATTTAATTGCATGACTAAAGTAGAAATTCTAAGTTTGTGACGGGATTTGGAATAACTTTAAAAGTTGCTTGAAGAACTAAACTCAAAGCCTTGCATGTTAATGAACTTAGATAGGGATATCAAGTTGGTTGCATGCATGAGAATCAATTATGCTCGGGAGAGATAGTTGTGATAAAAGGTTCCTAGACTTGGTTGAATAATTGCATGCTAAATTCATCCCATTAATTTATCCTCAATCTCAACAATGAAATCAATTCTCTAAGAGTCTTTCCATTTGAGTCTCCACCTTTATTTTATGCTTTTTGTCTTTAGATTTATCTTTTATCATTTAGTTTTGCTCCCTAAATAAAATTGGACAAAAGTATTGACGATACTTAATTTGCTAGAAAACCAATCCAGAGGACGACACTCGTTTTACACGAAAACACTATATTATTACTTGACCCGTACACTTGCGGTAAGCAAATTGCGCATCAGGTTTTCTTCTATGAAAATATGCATTTGTCCATACAAATACTTTTTCTTTATCAAAGAAGCATCCATAACTCGTTTCTTTTGGGATAACTTACAAAACGGCATACATTCGAATAACGTTCTAGTTCCTTTGGGGTTGTCTCTAGCATATAGGGAGGACATCCCTAGGTTATGAAACAACATAAACGCACTTTATGCTCTTTTTAGAATTCAAACGATGTTTCAAAAAAACACTCTTTTGAGAGAACCATATTCATATTTTAAGCTGCAGTATTTACTGCATATTAAAAAACGAGTTTAGGCAACTCATTATCGTATGAACCATGTCAAACTAGGTTCTGTTTCTCCTTACCGATATATCACTCTACTATGATGTAATAGGTGTTGAGAGTTAAGACAATTCCATGTTCTATCAAATAGACCTGGAATCTCAAGTCCATATACTCTCCACCTCCACCTCAGCGTTATACAACCTGAACTTTTCAAGAGTTCGGTATAGATAAGCATTCCTTGAATAATTTATCAGTCAAACTGATGAAATATTGATACCCTATTTGAGCTTTAGTATTCATTTGACCTCGGGGATCATAATGCATTAGCTCTAAGGATTCCTTTGGCACGATAATCTTTTTCTAGTAAAAGGTTTATTTAAGTCGTCTTACTCTTAAGGCATGACTTTGAGGTAATGAGTTATCTTCTAACCTGTTTAGAAGTTCATTTTGGGCCAATCTTTAATCCTATTGAATTTTAATATGGCCTATCCTCAAGTGCCAAAGACAGGTACTTAAGAGAAACAAGTTGCCTTTTGTTTGAGTTTAAATGTCTCATAATTTAAAATCGCTCTAGACTCTTTTGGTCTTAAAATATATATGTTATTCTTCATGTTTGCAGAAGTAATATTGGCATCCTTTTAAATTAAACGGTTCATACACAAAAGGTAACATAATAGAATCGTTCTAGGAAACAAGATGTAGAAATCTAAATTTCTTTTAGTTTTAGGAACCGTATACTTTAAATTTATCGTTCTTCGGAGAAGAATAACATTATGTCTCCCACTGTATTAGTCGAGATGAACTCTTCTATTTCAACTCTAAGAGTTATCTTTACTAGTTCACAACTAGTGTCAGGAAATGATTCCTTCAAAAGAATGATGGAAGAGATTGTCGAGGTCTCTTATCAAATAAATTTATAATCCTCAACCTCAAAAGTTAACTTGTAGCGGTAGTGGTCGGGGTCAATCACAGGGAGTAGCGTAATTAATTAATTTAATTAGATTTCTCAATTGGTAATAAAAAAAAAGGGGGGTTTGAAAGATGGATTGATTATAAACGTAAAATTGCAATAAAGTAAAATAGCGAAAAAGTAAAGATAAGCTAGCTAATCTCACCTCGGTATCGCACAATAGGTTATTCTAACGTGGGTTTCGCAACAAAATCATTGACACTCAAATTTAAAGAATTATTATTGATTACTCGACATTCATTGAAACCAATGATTATGATCTATATCTTTCCAACTCGACAAATAGATCAAAGTTAGAATCTAATTAGTATTCATAAACATGAACCTAATCGCATTAAGAGAATTGGATCATTGAGTAAATTTGCATGAACTAGGAACAACCTAAATTCATACAATTCTAAGCTGAAATTCCTAAATACAGTCTTTTCAACACAATCACACAATACATCTATCACTAACCAATTTAGTAAAGCAATTGCTTTAAATCAAGCAAATAGTTGTCAAGCTATTATATCAAAGAAATTGTAATTTGAGAATGGGAATTCAAGACATAACCAATAATAATTCATCCAAAATCATGAACAACTTCTCAAGAGTATGCCAAACATACATTAGAAGTCCCCAATTGCAACGATGTAAACTTAGCCGGTCATCGAAACGCTCCAACTAAACACCTCGGCTCGTTTAGCCATCCCAAAATATAATAAAACTCACTTAAATTACAAAGGAATTCAGAATAGTACAAGGAGGAAGAAGGGAAAAACGGGTATAAGGGGAAAAAGCCAACAAAAACACAGAAATCTGAAAAATACACGATATACCCAGTCACAGCGTCGAGACGCTGCCCCCTCCAGAATAGGAAAACACTCTCGGGTTGCCCTAGTGTCGCGATGCTCCTGCTTCGCGCGCGAATTCCAAAATCCTTTCCTTAATTAAACAGCGTCCCGTCGCTACTTGGAAGGGTCTTAACACTGATGTTGTTCCATGGGCAAAAAAGTCATTTTACGCTCCGGTTTCGCTCGTTTAAGCTCCAAATCACTTCCAAAGCTCCGGTGAGGACCTATAGACATATTATACTCATTTTAAAGCATTTTTCGCAAGGAATTCAACTAAGATAAGCAAATTGGGAGATTCTAAGTGTATAATAAATTGGACTTATTAAATAACATAGTAATTAATGGACCTTGATACAAATATTCAAGTAGAATCACTATTCTTACTAAGTACGTTTTCAAGACGAATAAATCATATATGAGTCTTGGATCATGTTCTCTTTGGCTAGGCAGTTTTCTAAGTCATTTTATTACCAACGTTTCGAGCAAGCTAACATTATAATGAGAGAGATTATTATGCAATGCAACATTCATGACTCAATTTCTCAGAGACAAGCATGATCAACATTTTACTTAAGAGAATTAAATGCGAGACTAGCATAATTAGAGACAAATTAAAATTAACCAAATTCTTTCTTTTGCAAAATGTGAGCTAAGTCTTCCCTAGAGATGTTTTGAAAAGTTTGAGAAGGACTTATAGAATTCCCATACCATCTTCCCTCTACACTAGACAAAGGCATTATGCACTAAAGGAAGGGAACAAACAAACTTGTTTACGGATGCAAAGGGGCCTTAAGCTTGCATAGAAATTATTATTAAGGGGTACCAGCTTTCACACAACTAATGCAGCACCACATTTCCCCGAGTTTTCTCTTGGACGGCCTAACTGATCACACTAGAGGCAAGCCTTTTTACCCCGACAAGCTAAACAAAAAATATTTTTCTTCTTTTTCTCGCATTCTTTTTCTTGATCAATTGAATGATGATGATTCTCTTTTATTTTTTTTTTCACACTTCCCAAGGCACGAAACAAGCTATTTTGCAAAAATTTCCTCTAAACATGCTACCTATCCTATCGAGGTGACAACGGAGGCGTGAATCCTATTAAGCCATCTAAAACCAACGAAACTACGCTAGAAAGGACTCATGCTCAATTTAGTGAAGAAACAATCGAAGGATTGGAATTCCCAATTCCGTTACAGCGGAAGCAATTGGACCGTTCGTAAATTAATTTTGTTCTACAAAATACCAATACATTGGCAAAAAGTTAAGCGATGAGAAACATACCTCCGTCTGACGACTCTAAATTCTTCAACGGACACCACCATAAGGGCTTCCCCACTATAACTTTGAGATTAGGAATGTAGTTGTGGGACTACCTAATCTTGAATGGGAAAAACTCTTAGAGAGAAACATTCTCTCTAGAGTTCTTGGTTGAGAGAATATGAAAGGGAGGCTAGAATGAGTCCATAGGGTTAGGGTTCTCATAACCTTTCCTTTTATAAGAGAGGAAACCCTAATGTGAGGTTAGGAAACAATCTTCACCGTTAGATCAAGATCAATTAATTAATTGATTAAATCAATTAATTAAATGTTAATTAATTAATCATATTAATTAATTAATCTCATGCACATTTAAATCTTATTTAAATGTAATTTCCTCACATAATATATAGTTTAATTAACTTAATTAAATAACATTTAATTAATTCAATTAAACTAATTAATTAATTTCACAATTAAATATCACCCATATTTAATTAATTACTCATTAGAATCATATTATAATAATTCCCTCATAGACTATAGTTTAATTAAATATCATTTAATTTAAACTAAATTGAATAATTAATTAATTCATGATTAATTAATTCATCTTCTAATTAAATACCATATATTTAATTAGACACATTTTTTTTACTCTTTCAAACATATTAATCTCTCAATTTAATAAAGTTTAACTCAAGTTAGACTTTATCTTTTAATGCATCACTATACATTGTATTAATTTGTATCTCATACAATTAACTTAATTCCCAATATGAATTTGAACTATTCAAATTCTCTCAAGATATAATTGTTCCTAATTACTCTTTACGAGCTAGCAGGGGGACCCAATGGATCTAAAGATCAGAAGCTCAAATGATATGAGGTTAACTGATTAAACTCATTAATCATGTTAACCAATATTCATTAACTGTGGGTCATTCCATTAAAGACCCACAACTGAACTCTTCTCACTGTAGAACATTTATGTGTCCACGGATATAAACCTATATCGGTAAGTCAATCCTTCACGAGTGTTCGTAACTACAGTTGGGTCAAATTACCGTTTTACCCTTGTGTTACCTCTGGCTCCTTAAGTACCAGTGCTCCTCTAATGAACAACCTATTTATGGTCCAACCAGTAAACAGAAAGTCCCTCTCGGGCCAGTGAGAGGGCGGGATCCATTTGTTCAAGACCCGGAGTCACCACTTAAGGGAACACTCATCTACTTCTCCTAGAAGTGGGAATGAGTGAATTCCGTCTTGTGTTGTCATGTCCCTAGCCCCCCACTCGGTCTTGTCCCCAATAAAGTAGGCTTATTGAGTCAGCGTGCAGGCCACTCTCACCCATACTAATCAAAGGACAATCCCTCGTGAGAAGGATTTGATGACACACTCAGGATTACGACTGAGTTACCTAGGTCATCCTATCGAAACAGTAACGTAACTAGTTAACAGTGTTACATCTAGTGGTTTACTATTTCGTGGTCTGGTCTTATGCAAACTCATTGCATAGGATACCCCCGCTCGCATGTCTCCTAAGTGGACGCCTTGGATCAATACGTCTGTATCGAATAGAAAGCGGGTCGTATCACATAGTGTTACCAGGATAAGGTACCCAACTTGATCCCTGTACTATAGACCTTTTAGGTTGTTACTTGAACACCGATCCTCGTATGTCCCCACATACTTGTTCAAGTTACATACAAACAACCTTGGATCTTAGTTTATTGGATTTGGGTCAAATTGTGCAATATTTAACAATAACACTTTATTGAAACAAGTATACAATTTGTTTACATTCACTATCTACGAGCTTTAGGGCATAAAACCCAACAAAATTTTGGAAAATTTTAATGAAGTCTCTAAAGATGCTAGAATACATGCAATTCAACGATAAGAAAAATATATAATCATGCTTTCTCATCCTATAAATCTCATAATCAATCATAGAGCAAGGCACACAATCTCATACCCCATTTTTTTAAAAAGTGCTCAAAATGATCAGACATGCAAAATGATAAGCAAAATGATAAGACGTGAATATGTTCCCACCCCCAACCTAAACATTGCATTGTCCTCAATGTAAATTAAGCATGCAACCTAAGGATAAAAAGTAAAAAGGGAATAGAAAACCTCCCATGAATCTTTTGTTGGGATGGGAACGCACCATAATTCCCGGAGGGCTACGTGACTCCCTTAATAGGGCATTCTAAACGTGCGAGGACGGGAGGAGGAATATGTGCGCGCTCACTGAATATCTTCAACCTGTGTCCATTGACCTTGAGGGATTTGCTTGAATTCAAGTCTCTGATATCAACTGCACCATGAGGATAAATGTGAGTAATAATGAATGGGCCAAGCCATTTGGAGAGAAACTTACCTGCTCGCAGCTTAAGGCGGGAGTTAAAGAGGAGAACTTTCTGACCAACACTTATTTTTTTCCTGGCAATCATGTTGTCGTGGAAGAACTTAGTCTTTTCCTTGTAGATCATGGAGTTGTCGTATGCATCTAATCTCATCTCTTCAAGTTCCTGCAACTCCAGAAGTCTCTGTTCTCCTGCTTTTTCCATGTCTATGTTGCACTGCTTAACTGCCCAGAACGCTCGATGTTCTATCTCCACGGGGAGATGGCATGCTTTGCCGAAAACCAACCTGTAGGGAGACATTCCTATAGGAGTTTTATAGGTCGTGCGATATGCCCACAAAGCATCATCTAACCTTAGACTCCAGTCTTTCCGTCCAGGATTTACAACTTTCTCAAGGATGGACTTGACTTCCCAGTTTGAGAGCTCGGCCTGGCTGTTCGACTGAGGGTGATAAGTTGTGGCAACCCGATGCTGGACTCCATATTTCTTCATAAGGGCATCAACAGACCGATTACAAAAGTGAGTGCCTTGATCGCTAATGATGGCTCGTGGTACTCCATACCTGCAAAAGATGTTAGTTTTTAAGAAACTTACAACAGTCTTGGAGCCGTCAGCTCTGGTGGCTTTGGCTTCCACCCATTTCGATACATAATCCACTGCCACAATAATATAAAGATATCCACAAGAGGATGGCAAGGGACCCATGAAATCAATACTCCAAACATCAAAAACTTCTACAACTAAGATGGGCATCTGAGGCATCTCATATCTACGAGTCAATGATCCTACTCTGTAGCATCTATCACAAGCTCTACAATAATCATGAGCATCCCTAAACAATGTAGCCAAATAAAGACCTGAATCCAAAATCTTCCTAGCAGTCCTCTTAGGGCCAAAATGCCCTCCACATGCATGTTCGCGACAAAATGCTAAGACGAACTAAATCTCATTATCAGGTATACATCTCCTAATAACTTGATCCGAACAATATCTCCAAAAATTAGGCTTATCCCAGACATAAAACCTAGACCCACTGATCAATTTATCCTTCCTGATTTTACTATAGTCGTCAGGTATTCTCCTAGTCACTAAATAATTAACAATGTCCGCGTACCAGGGGCTGTTATCTTGCATTCTAAATAAGCGTTCATCAGGGAATTCATCATTTAGAGGTAGGTCATCCTCCTTCCTTACCAGGCAACTGAGGTGGTCAGCAACTGAATTTTAAGATCCTTTGCGGTCCACAATCTTCAAATCAAACTCCTGGAGCAGCAAGATCCACCGGATGAGGCGAGGTTTTGACTCCTTTTTTGTCATCAAATGTCATAGAGTTGCATGATCATAATAAACAACAACTGGTGAGCAAAGAATATAAGAGCGAAAATTATCTAAAGCAAACACAACAGCTAGAAGCTCCTTTTCTGTCGTCGAGTAGTTTCATTGTGCAGGATTCAGATTGCGCGAAGCATAATGGATGACATGGCTTCTTTTTTCAATGTGTTGACCTAAAACAGCTCCAACAGCGTAGTTGCTTCCATCACACATGATTTCGAAGGGAAGGTCCCACCTAGGAGGATGGATAATCGGTGCACTGGTCAGCGTCTTCTTCAGAAGGTCAAATGCTTCCTGACACTCTACCCCAAACTCGAAGGCGACGTCCTTCTGCAATAGGTTCGCTACGGGCAATGCAGTCTTGCTGAAGTCTTGAATGAACCTGCGATAGAAACCTGCATGGCCAAGAAAAGAATTTACTGGTCAGCCATAAATGACATTTTTCATAATTAAGAACTAAATCAGAATCGATGCAACATCTCAAGACTTTAGCTAAACTAGACAAACAATCATCAAAGGACTCCCCATAAACCGTGAAATCATCCATGAACACTTCAATGCATTTCTCAATATATTCAGAGAAAATGCTCATCATGCATCTCTGAAACGTACCTGGGGCATCACACAGTCCGAAGGGCATCGTTCTAAAGGCATACGTTGCAAAGGGACAAGTAAAAGTTGTTTTCTCCTGGTCATCCTTTGCAATAGGGATTTCATAGAACCCTGAAAAACAATCTAGAAAGCAGAAAAAGGGTTTACCAGCTAATCTTTCAAGCATTTGATCTATGAAGGGAATAGGGAAGTGGTCTTTCTTGGTGACAGTGTTAAGCTTCTTGTAGTCTATACACATCCTCCATCCATTTTGTACTCTCATGGGTACTAGTTCATCATTTTTATTCCTAACTACAGTCATGCTTGTTTTCTTAGGAACTACATGAATATGACTTACCCATTTACTATCAGATATAGAGTAGATAATACTTGCAGCATGAAGCTTATCGATCTCTTTCTTTACCACTTCTCCCAGAATTGGATTCAGGCGCCTCTGAGGCTCCCTCGAGGGTCAACTGAATCCTATGCATGCAAGTGGCTGGACTGATCCCACTGATGTCGGCTAAGGTCCACCCAATGGCTTTCTTATGCTCCCTCAGCACGTTTACCAGTCTTTCCTCTCACCTGCAGTTAACTTTTTAGAAATAATAACTGGTAATGTGTTACCTTTCCCTAGATAGACATACTTTAAATTCTTTGGTAACGCCTTTATCTCTAATTTAGGTGCCTGCACAACAGAGGGCAACATTTCACCAGAAGTAACAGATATACCAATATCAAAGGAAATAAGATAAGGGGAAGAATCAGGAACCAACTCCCCTGTTTCATCAATGTCAACATCTTGGGTGTCGTGCTCCAAACCCATATCAATCATATCACTTGCTACGACATCCTGCACTACGGAGTCAACTATCTCCACATGGTAAAGGGAAGCAGAAACATCAGGGTATTTAGCTACTTGTGGAATATTAACCTTAACGATCTCCTCCTGATACTCTAAAGACAGTACATCCCTATTAATATTTATCATGGTCCTAGCTGATTTCACAAACGGTATCCCCAACAAAATAGATGCAGCACTAGGGGGAAAACCTCTATTAATATGCAGAACATAAAAATCAACAGTAAATAACACATCTCTCACCTGAACTAGAACATCCTCTACAACCCCTAAAGGATACATGTAAGATCTATCAGCTAACTGAAATACATTATCAGTAGTTCGTAGGTCATTCAATTTAAGATCCTGATAGACGGAGTAAGGCATGACATTAAAAGATGCACTCAGATCAAGCATGGCATATTCTATACTCTTACTATCTATCACACAAGGTATGTAAAGCAAACCTGTACCTCCAAACTTCTCTGGCATGTTACTTTGTAAGACTGCTGAAACGGTCTTACTCACCTCGATTTTTCCTTGCTCCTTCGTCTCCCGCTTGGTACTACACAATTCTTTCATAAACCGTGCATACCTAGGAATACGTTCCACGTGCTTAAGCAGGGGTATGTTTATTTCAAAGCCCCTGAAGAATTCTTTTACCTCCTGTTCAAAGTCCCTTTCCTTTTTGCTTTGCAACCTGCTAGAAATATCATCTTTAGGAACAAAATGAGGATACTTACGAGGAGCAACACATACCTGTGGTATTGAGGTAGAACATTCCTCAACGTCTGCCCTTGATTCAGTCGCAATTTCTTGTACTGATGCCCTTGATTGAAGCTTAGCCTCTAACTGGACTAGACGATTACTCAACAGGGTAACTTGGTGTTCCTGATTTTGCATGTTATTTCGCACATTCTGCAGAAAAGATGGAGTGGTATCAGCTATAGTTTTAATGAGATTTTCTAAGGAATTACCTGACTGTTGATCCTCGGGGTGGTAGCCTGATGAATCACCAATGGTTGTACAACAGCTACAGTCTTCCCTCACTTTAAGTCTATCTGCAAGAGAATGAATCAATTCGATTAGCTTGTCTAACTTGACCTCTAAATTCTTTACCTCTTTAGCTAAGGATGTTATCTGGTCATCTTGTTTAATGCTACTTTGGCATTCACTCTCTGCAAGGTTAACTATGATATCTCTCACTTCCCATGGTGACTTGTTCATCATAGAGCCTCCACTAGCTGCATCGATCCACATTATACTATTTGGGAGCATACCATCATATAATCCGTGGAACAATAGGTGATCTGGGATGTGATGATTAAGGAAGCTTGAACACAAACGATCAAATCGCTCCCAATACTTGTACAATGCCTCTCTCGATGCCTGGCTGATGGTGTAGATCTTTTTCCTGATCTCTGAAGCTTCTGAAGGTGGAAAATATTTTTCAAGAAAAAGTCTCTTCATCTTCGACCACCCGGTTATAGAACCATGAGGGAGGAGGAAAAGCCACTCTCCTGCCTTACCCTTAAGGGTCAGAGGAAATGCCCTTAAACTGATGGGATCTTCAACTAATCCTGCTGTGGAACAAGCTAGGTAGAACTCTTTTAAGTGCAAATAAGGGTCATCACCTGCATTACAATAAAAAGTAGGAAGTAAGTTTGTTAAACTAGCCCGAATGTGAAAATTACCTTCAATGTCTGGATAAACAATACACAAAGGCTACGAATTGAAGTCAGGAGCCAACAACTCTTTCATTATGTGCTCGGCCATCATGGTAGAAAATAATTATCGACCGAGGATATGCTAGATATGACTTTGTAGTTCTCTTTCCTCTTCTTGCCTCTCTCCTTAGATTCGGTTTGTACTTGGAAATACAATGATCAACAAAAAATCCGACAAGATACAAAATAAAACAAAGAGACAAAACGAAGGCGAAAAATCTAAATTAAAGAAATTAATTGACCGTGCTCCCTGGCAACAACGCCAATTTGATGGAAGAGATTGTCGAGGTCTCTTATCAAATAAATTTATAATCCTCAACCTCTAAAGCAAACTTGTAGCGGTAGTGGCCGGGGTCGACCACAGGGAGCAGCGTAATTAATTAATTTAATTAGATTTCTCAATTAGTAACCAAAAAAAGGGGGGGTTGAAAGATGGATTGATTAGAAACGTAAAATTGCAATAAAGTAAAATAACAGAAAAGTAAAGATAAGCTAGTTAATCTCATGTCGGGATCGCGGAATAGGTTATTCTAACTTGGCTTTGGCAACTCAATCATTGGCACTTAAATTTAAAGAATTATTATTGATTACTCAACATTCATTGAAACCAATGATTATGATCTATATTTTTCCAACTAGACAAATACATCAAAGTTAGAATCTAATTAGTATTCATAAACATGAACCTAATCGCATTAAGAGAATTGGATCGTTGAGTAAATTTGCATGAACTAGGAACAACCTAAATTCATACATTTCTAAGCTCAAATTCCTAAATCTATCGTGCAATTATATTGATCGAGATAACACTCTTTTAGTAAAGCAATTACTAACCAATTTATTAAAGCATTTACTTTAAATCAAGCAAATAGTTGTCAAGCTATTCTATCAAAGCAATTGTAATTTGAGAATGGGAATTCGAGACATAACCAATAATAATTCATCCAAAATCATAAAGATGGTCTCAAGAGTATGCCAAACTTACATTAGAAGTCCCCAATTGCAACGATGTAAACTTAGCCGGTCCTCGAAACGCTCCAATTAAGCTCCTCGGCTCGATTGGCCATCCCAAAATATAATAAAACTCACTTAAATTACAAAGGAATTCAGAATAGTACAGGGAGGAAGAAGGGGAAAACGGGTCTAAGGGGAAAAAGCCAACAAAAATGCAAAAATCTGAAAAATACAGCGTCGCAACGCTGCCCCCTCCAGAATAGGAATTAAACTAAGATAAGAAAATTGGGAGATTTTAAGTGTATAATAAATTGTACTTATCAAAGGACATAGTAATTAGTGATCACTATTCTTACTAAGTATGTTTTCAAGAGGAATAAATCGTATATGAGTCTTGGATCAGGTTCTTATTGGCTGGGAAGTTTTCTAAGTCATTTTTATTACCAAAATTTCATGAATGGATTCGATATAATATGTTGGGGACTTTTTCAGATTTTAAAACCGTTTTCAAATTACTCACCACAACTTTAGTGTTTATGTTTGTTTTCTTTGTCGTATGTATTTGTACCAATAACTAATTTGGCGTGTAGACGATGCCTAATCAGTCACCGTTTGTTTGGTCAGGATCTCAATCCTGTAAGTGTGACCCTCCCACTTTTAGATCTCAGAGAGAGACGCACCAACAGGCTACCGATAGGAAAGACAACTGTTGGTGATTACCCTATGTGACCTTATCTATTCCTGGAGTTCGCGGTGTTCCGAAACCTATGATCAAGCCCTCCAAATGGGATGGTCGCACTAAGACGACACGCAGGCAGATCATAAGAATCTCACGGTGCAACCTAGGGGTGGAGACCGCAGGATACGTTGACACACGTCCTTCTCCCACTTACTATGAACACTTTCCCCATTCACCTTGGTATTGACCCATGCAAATACTCTCCAAATGGGAGGCCGCTTCCAGGGCGACACAAAGCCAAGCATGGATCTCACAGTGTGAACAAAGGGGGACGTGAGAGTAAAAACTTTGATATGAGTATCTTGTTTTTATACTTTTCTTCCCACTGAAGTATCCTATATATATTAGGGTGATTTTACTTAGTTAAATTCCAGCTAAACGAATCTATCTAAGTTTATGCCTTATATAACCTTTTAAAATAAGGTCTTTATTCTAATTTATAGGCGAATTAAACCCTTTTAATTTCCTAGCGACATTGCATGCTAATAAGACCGTGGTTAATTCAACTCAGGTACCGTATTACCGAGAGAGTTCCCTTATAACCAAAGCCTTATATCCTACTTAATATATCTTAACTCTATTAAAACACTAAGTAGGACATTTTTCTAATCCTATTAGAAAGGTGGTCTTAGGTCTAATTGATTTTAAACGTTTTAAAATTAATTCGTGTTACCTAAGATCCTATGTTAGCATGCAACTCTTTGTTATAGGTTGACGGTTTCTATTCATTAGCCTAATAACTATTATAAATTTTTAATGAATTAATCTTATAACATGCTTCTAATGGTGATGAAAGCATATAACAATTAAAATTCAAGTTATATAAAACAAGTCACCATTCACAAAGCATAATCGTTTTGAAACAACCTACGTCTAGGTGATTTTCAACGGCATAACCATTACACTATGATGTCTAGGTGATAAAACCTCACATTGCTCACGCATGCTCATAAAACCGGGTTAACCTAACTCAAGTACCGGTTCGATGCCCAGGTAGGAGGTGTTCCGTAAACCGTCAGCTTAAATACCTCCAACCTTAGACAACATCTTGCCATGTGAGTTCTCTTGTAACCTTAGCTTTATAAGATATCGACCTATTCTATGCGAATCATTCGAAATTGTATTCCATTAACCCTAAGTGAGCATGCATTTATCTTTGTTATAGGTTTTAACATCTATC
The DNA here is from genome assembly GCA_017139565.1 of Luffa aegyptiaca. Lineage (NCBI taxonomy): Eukaryota > Viridiplantae > Streptophyta > Magnoliopsida > Cucurbitales > Cucurbitaceae > Luffa > Luffa aegyptiaca. Next base: position 17,602,222 of record CM029398.1, read on the forward strand.
TCGTTCTTCTAACAACTTATAATATAGACAACCTATAACATTCATCTATGCTAAGGAGGTTTCATGTTGCATGCTCGTTCGTTTTCATTTATTAATATAACACTTATATTTAAATATTCATAAATGAAAAATAAAACAATCCAGCATGCATCTATTATCAAACCTAACATGCATTCCTTTTATTATAACCCTTATAATTAATTACTAATGCATGTATATGTTTTCCTATGGTGGGATTTTAAATCTATATGACATACATTATGCATATTCAATTCTAATTTAAATATAACATACATTCCTAATGCATAAATAATTAAACACATAAAGTGGATCGGTTTTGGCATCCAAACAATCAAACAAAGCTAAATTATTACATTAATAATTAAATAAACGCGTAATCTGCCTTGGACAACTCCCGAACCGGTCCCGAACACCTCGAACCAACTTGAACCATCAATAAAATGCTTGAACCGGACCAGTGGGCTTGAAAAATTACTGAACCGGGCTTGAACCAACTGAACCGACCAGGTAAACGGTGGACCGGACCGGAATTTTGAACCACTGCTTGAAAAAATTGTGCGCTGGAATTTTTGCTAAAAAACGCAACACCGTCAAGACAATAATGAACAGTGTCTCGACGCTGGTCATACAGAATCCCAGAATTCGTGCTCTGTTTTCTTCGGCCAGCGAACATCTTGGCTTCTCTCTCTTATTACAACTTAATTCCAACTCTAATGACTCCCAAATTTTTACAGACTCTCAAGCACACATTATAACCCATAAACATGTAGGCAATTACAATTTAAATCAACGAATTGAAGCTTAATTTTATGCCAAAACCGCAAACATCCACTTTATCAACCAAACACATTCAATAATTGCAATTCACCCACCAAACTCGAAATTAATTGAAATCAAGTGCCCAAATTACCACGCTTTGATACCAATTGAAGGAGTGTTCAACACTCGAGCGGAAGCGATTATGGATCTTAGGCTTTTGATTTCATTTATTTCATAAAGGAAAATCATGCTCCAAAAACACGAAAAACAGAGGCTCGTGAAAACTAACCTTTTGGAGCTCGATTAGAGCGTCTTGTTGGACGATTCTCAGCACGATCGAGTCGTGGACGACCACTGAGATCTTCCCCGCTATTCTGCAGCCTTAGAACGAGCTTGTGGGAGCTTGGAAGTGATGAAATTTAAGAAGAAAGAAATGGGTTTTCATGCTTGAGTCTAGCCATCGAGTTGTCTGTTTTGATTGAATATGTTGAATTCAATTTCCAAATTCTTCCAGCCAAGAGCACTAACTCATTCTCAAGGAAGAAAGACCCATTTATATGAAAGAAGAAGGAATATTAGGTGTCTTCCATCTAAACATTGCATGAGCAATGTCACTCAATTTGGTGCCAATTGAATTGATTTTGCATGAAAATTTATTTTCAAATAAAATAAATTTTCTGATTCACTGTTTGCGTGCTTTGAGGGTAATGATTCGAGCCTAGCCTGGTTAAATTTGATCGAATTATTTCTTTTCTCTTCAAAAAAAAAAAATTAAAATTAATTTTCATAATTAATTTCATGTAAAATTAATTCATATAATTTATTTTAAATAAAATTAATAATTAGTTAAATAATTTTAATTAATTATGCTTATTTAATATAATATCAAATATTATATTAAATAATTACACCTTTTCCGACTTCTTTCAAGTACAGGTCGATCGAATATGAATCCCTATTTCATATGTAATATCAAACCGAACATGTATCGTATACACATTATTTAAACAACATTTAAATATATATATCATATTCTCTCCATAGTTTAATTTATAATTAAACTATAATACGTTAAATATATATCACATATAATTAACGCTAACTCCCTAATTTTAATTTGAACGTTTTTAAATTCTTTCATCACTGTGTTCTAAGGTTAATCTGCATGAGCTAGCGGGGGGACCTAATGGACCTACAGATCATGGGCTCTAATGATACGAGATTAACCGGTTGAACTCTTTCAATCCTAGTTAACCAACATTCGTTAACAACCGGGACACTCCACTATAGCCCGTAGTTGAACTCCCCTCACTGTAGATATATTTCTGTCCACCCGATATAACCATGATCAGTAAGTCGACCCGTCACTGGTTGTTCGTGACTATAGTTCGGTCTAAAGTCCGTTTTACCCCTATGGCACTTCTTGTTCCTTAAGCCTCTACTGAGTCCCTAATGAACAATTGGTTTGTGGTCCCACCACTAAACCTAAAACCTCTCAGGCCAATGAAAGGGCGGTGCACCTTGCTTCACGTCCAAGAGTCAGCAGTTAAGGGAACAACCTTTCTACTATCCCTAAAGTCGGGTAGGAGTGAATTCTATCTTACAAGACTATGTCCCCAGCTATCTACTCGGTCTTATCCCCAAAATTGTAGGCTTATTGAGTCGGCGATATTGAGCCACTCTCACCCGCGCAAATCAAAGGATAATCCCGAATAAATAGGATTTTATAGTTAGCTCAGGATTAAGATCGAGTTACCTAGATCATCACTCTGAAATAGTCAGTTTCACATAAACGGCATTATAAAGTGAAAGTGACTCATTTCGCGGTCCGGTCTTATACTAACTCTTTTGCATAGGACGCTCCCACTCGCATGTCTCTACATGAATGATTTAGGATCACATCGTTTGTACTAAAACAAAGTGGATCGCGTCACATAGTTTTTCCTATGATAAGGTACCTAGTATTATCCCTATACTATAGACCGTTTAGGCTATTATTTGAACTCGATCCATTCTTATGTCACTACATAAAGTTAAAGTGTTCATATCGTAGCAAAGGATTCTAGTTTATTGGATTTGGGTTAATTAGTACATAATTAAAAACAACGATTTGACAACCAAAAATCGAATAACCTCGATAACGCTTTTATCGATACCTATTGACTTTGTTACATTTACTATCCACGAGTTTTAGGACATAAAACCCAACAAACTCCCACTTGGACTAAAACTCTAGTGGGTTGTACAACAATCCAGAACCATAGTGGGATTTTAAATACAATAAACTAGGGCATCTCGTATACCCTTTACATATCTCCCATTTGCCCTAGATTATCCTTTGTGCATTACTCGTAGACCTACACCATCTAGTTGTCCCTCGAACACTTTTAGTCGTGAGGGCCTTCAAAAATGGATCAGCAATAATTTACTCTGAGGCTATCCTTGTGACAATCATCACATCCCCTCTGTACATAATCTCTTAGATGAGATGTATGTTTGCGTTCTATATTCTCGCCTCATATTTGGAACAACTTTCCAAATGAAATACCTGAGTCCTGCAGACTTCCGAGCTCCCTTCATAAGCAGCAATTTACTTGGCCTTCAAGATAAAGTTTGTTATGCATCATTTCTTGATTCTACGCGATTCAATAGCTCCTTCTTATGGTTGAATTCTGATTGGAGTGCAAGTCATAATCCTGATTCTTCCTTGTTTGTGGTGGCTAGGAGTAGTGGAGACATTGGATTACAACCTTCATTCACTTGGGAAATTGCTTTACTTCATGTAGTATGGATGCTTGTATCGAGGTTTTCTAACTCATTTCTTGTGTGACAATGTATCAAATCATGAACTAATCGCCCGTAGGCATAGGTTGAGACCAACCTTTCATTTCCTTGAAATTTAGTTGATTGGTCTTCTTGAATTGATGTTGATCTCATTTTTATTATGTACCCATCTGGTCAATCGGTATATATACCTTTCTCTAATTCAGGGATGAATTAGGGAGTGTGTGGCATAATTTTACATTACATTATAGATAATTAGTGAATGCTAGTAAATAGGTTAGGGATAACCAATTACCTAATGCACAAACGATAGAGATTAAATTGAGTTGAAACACATTCCTCAAAATTCGGATGTCTAGGAAGATCCCACTGATAAGACTGCCTGAGAATGATCAATCAAAAGAATTGCTGATAAGACTACATGAGAACGATCAAACAAAATAAGAGCATCTTTTCAAGAAACAATAATATATCTTAACCTTTGCCTGTTGTCCATTATGTTTTCACCTTGCTATTTTATCACTTTTTTATTTGATTTGGTTCAACGTTTTAATACTATAGAAATTGATTGAACAACACTTGAAATCATTAGAATTTATTTAATCATTCAAATAAGAATTACTAATCTTCGTGGGTACAATAATTTACTTACCACTTGTTCTGAGATTGTGTACACTTCCACATCATTTGTAGTGCAATTTGTGAGTTAATTTATTCCATCTTCAGAGGAAAGATGTTTTTGGTGTTGTTGCTGGGGATTAGTGAAATGTGTATTCGATTGAATTCTTTATTCTTGGTTATTTGGTGCATAATTCTAGTGACTGACTTTTTGCCATTTTTCAAGCGTGATTTTGGCGCATGAGTTATGTGGCGTGCATGCTGCAAGCGCAACACCCTGCTCGAGTGCAAGTATACACTATCTAGTAATAAAGTGGAAAGTATTCCAGATATCGAACCCAAGGGAGATGATGACTAGTCAAGAAACACAAGATTCTACAAAACAATAACCTCCTCTAAATTTGCAACCAAGGATGGTAACCAAAGCAATATTTTGAATGGGGTTTTGATTTAAGACAAAAATAAAATGACACAAGTAAATGAAAACGGTAAAAATATATGAGATAAACAGGGATATTCAAATAGTATCAACCAAGAGCGTTGGATTGCACCCACCTTTGCGCTCGCAACTTACTCAGACACTGCAAATGGCTGAAGAACACTGTCTATGTTGTCCACATAGACATGGTGCATGCAGAATCCTCCAGTTGCGCCCGCAAATTCCCTTACAACTAGATTATGAGTTAAGTCCTACTTCTATTCAGCTCCGATGTAGGTGCCTTCAGAAGACTTAGCCAGGTAAACATCTATTTTTAGGGCTAACTGAAACTTAGATGAATAATCCTCACGACTCTTAAAACTCCTATTTTTAGGATGCAAGAAGACAAAGTCCTATTTCTAGGATTTTTTCCACTATTGTTTTGTGAACCCACGCATTTAACTCCATTCGGCCATCAGCTAAACACTAACTATGCTAACTTAAGTGATCAGTTTAAGCTAACAATGAAACTTAAACTTCAGCAAAAATAAACAATGCTAAGAGGAAGCAAGGTTGCTTTTGCATAGGTGGGGCTTTCTTCTACTCAAGGTATCTACATATTTGAATCCCCGAGAAGAAGCTTAACTCATTGATGAAAGTAAAACACAAGACAAAAAGTAAAGAGAGCCCAAAAAAGAAAAACAACTTGAATTCATATTAATTAAAAGAAGTGAGTGGAAGAATGATAAACTTACAACTGGAATTAAAAAGAAAAATATAGCAGCATGAAAGTAAAGACTAGACTCGCTTAAGGATCTTCCCCTCTCTATCTAGCTTACTCTTATCATCTTTCAAGGGGAGACAAGCCTTTCTTTTCTTCTTCTTCTTTCGAATGGAAGAGCCGATAGAGGCTAAAAGACCCGCAACTCGGAGTGGTTACAAGATGATAAGAGAGAACACTTAAAACTCTATCCTAAGGACAAAATTTCGAGCTTTATTCGCTTCTTGCATCTTGATTGCTTTTTATAGACCTTGGAAGGTAGGGTTGGCTGCCGAGATCAATGTGAGAGAGCCTTAAATGTTGAAAATACACGATCCTTGAGATTTGATACCAGATTTGGGAATTTCGGATAACTCTGTGAAGATCCCACGAATCTCGGAATTCTGTCGAAAAGCCCAGTTAAGGTCCCAAATCAGGCGCAAAATCTCTTTTTTGCACTGCCTTGACACTTCTATCTTCGGCTGGGGCTACTTTCCTTATACGTTTGCAGGCACATATTGAATGCATATTCCACATCTTCAGGACCAGTTGCAGGTGCAAATTTTTAACTTCGATTCTTTTGCTCTGCAAACTATTTCTCTCCAATTGTGGGCGCATTTCCCTTTCAAAGTCCTCTGCACAAAAACATTTAACTTTGGATAAATTCTTGCAAACATAATCTCTTTTTGTACATATTAAGCATAAATTCTATACTTCTAATATTTTCAACATGATTCTAAGACTTTTGCTAATTTGAAAAAAAAATATTTTAAATACAAATCATTTTGCTTTCTAAACAATAACCTAGGTTTTTAAGGCTAAATAACGCACATAAATGAGCGTTATCAATGAGTAAGCACTCTAGGATTGAGTTTGAACATGATCCAAATATTTAACATACATTCAGAAGAAGGAGGAGGGAATGAAAAAAATGATCTAACACAATGGATGATCCCCCTCGTCTTCCTGCTAGGCCGAAAGATCAAGTAGACCGCCAGAGGAATAGAGAGCAGTAGCAAAAGTTGCAAAAAGAGCAAAATGTGCAACTGAACAATCAAGCTGACGATCTTATCCTTTTAACTAATGATAGGGAGAGAGCCATCAGACCATATGTTTGTCCCAGAGCTTGATGAGTTAAATCCAGGAGTTGTACGTCCAGTGATGGAGGCAACAAACTTTGAGATGAAATCAGACATGTTCCAAATGTTGCAAACAGTTGGAGAATTTCATGGATTACCATTTGAGGATCCCCTTCTTCCTTTAAAGTATCGAGAGTTAATAATTTCTTTGTGATTCAGGGAGTGTCAACAGATGCCCTTCGATTAACCAAATTATTTTATTCCTTAAGAGATAGACAAGGGCATGGTTAAATACATTTTTTCCAAGGTCGATAACCAATTGGAATGAGCTTGCAGAAAAAATCCTTATCAAATACTTTCTTCCAACTAGGAATGCCAAGTTGAGAGGTGAAATTATAACATTTAGGCAAAATGAGGAGGAAACTTTCTTTGAAGCTTGGGAACGATTTAAAGAACTCCTAAGAAAATGTCCCCATCATGGTTTACCCCACTGTATTCAAATGGAAGCATTTTACAATGAGCTAAAGTCGTAGATAGTGAATGAAACAAATAGTAATATACTTGTTCGATAAAGTCGTTATCGAGGTTATGTTCACTTAAGTTATTATATAAGTGAATTGCACGTTAAATAACCCAAATCCAATAAACTAACATCCATGGATAAATGATATGAATACTTGAAGTTTATGTAGTGACATAAAAGTGGATCAAGCTCAAGTAATAGCCTAAACGGTCTATAGTATAGGGATAAGGTTGGGTACCTTATCCTAGGAACACTATGTGACGCGACCCACTTTGTATATAGTGCAAACGATATCATCCTGAATCGTTCATGTAGAGTCATGCGAGTGGGGGCATCCTATGCAATGAGTTTTCATAAGACCAGGACCAAGAAAAAAGACAATTTCATCTATAATGCCGTTTACTGTTGAAACTGACTCATTTTAGTGCGATGAACTAGGTAACTCGATCTTAATCCTGAGCTAACTATGAACCCTTGTTTATTCGGGGTTATCCTTAAATATGCATGGGTGATAGTGGCTCATCATCATATACTCAATAAACCCCTCATTTCAGGGATAGGAACAGGTAAATAGCTGGGGACATAGTCCTGCAAGATAAAATTCACTTCAACCCGTTATAGGGATAGTAGAGATGTTGTTCCCTTAAGTATTGACTCCAGAACTCTAACAAAGGGATCCCACCCTCTCATTGGCCCGAGAGGTATTAGGTTTAGTGGTCGGACCACAAACCGATTCTTCATTAGGGACTCAGTGGGGACTTATGGAACTAGATGTAACTTCAGGGGTAAAACGGACATTTGACCCAGCTGTAGTTACGAACAACCTGTGAATGGTAGACTTACTAATCAAGGTTATATTGGGTGGACAGAAATATATCTACAATGAGGGGAGTGCAGCTATCGGGCTATAGTGGATTGTCCCGATAGTTAACGAATGTTGGTTAACTAGGTTAAATGAGTTTAGCCGGTTAATCTCAGATTGTTGGAGCCCATGATCTGTAGGTCCATTAGGTCCCCCTACTAGCTCATACGGAATAAACTTTAGAACAATGTGATGAAAGGATTTGAAACGTTCAAATTCGATTTAGGGAGTAACATAAATATGATCTAAATATTGGTCATATGAATAAGGATTCATATTCGATCAACTGGGTTATTGAGAGAGAACGATATTGGTGGAAATAATTAATTTAATATATGATATTAAATTAATATAATTAATTAAAATTGTTTAATTAATTATTTTAAATTAGATTTATTTAAATTAATTTAAAATTTGGACTTAATTTTATTTTTTGATTTATTTAAATCAAAGAGGAAAATGCCCAGGGATTGCCACCAACACCTATGATGTGATTCATGCAAATTGTCTCAACAAGACACCTAATTCTTGGATAAAATGGTGTCCCCATGAGATTAAAAACCAGCATGTTGCTTATTGTTTAAAAGGATAAGCATACCTCACGTTTTTCTTCTTCATAATTTTGAGGTTTATGGCTAAAAATTCTCAAAATACAAAGAACGAAAAAACTCTCTCATCTCATATCTTTTCTCCCAAAATTCATCATATTCTTGAGTCCCACAACTCGTTCTAATGTCGGACTATAGCGGGAAAGGCTCTCGTGGTCGTCCACGGCTTGATCGTGCTCAGAAAAATTCAATGGAGAAGGAGAATTCAATCTCCAAAGGTTGGTATTATTTTATCTTTGTTTTCGGTTCTTATGTGCATGCTTTTGTTTCTAAAATTAAATGAAATTTGGCGTGCTTTTGATCCAAATCGCTTCCGCTAGTGTATCGTACACCGCTTCAATTGGCATCAGAGCATGATTTGGGCACTCAATTTCGTTTAATTTTAGCTTGGTGGGTCAAATTTCTCATGTGATGAATGATTTTGGGCTAAAGTTGAAATTAATTGTAATTGCCTACATGCTTATGGGCATTAATTAGTTCATATGGAGTCTGTAAAATTTGAGATTCATTAGAGTCCATTAAGGCCGTCAATTTGGAGAAATTTAGAGGTCGAAAAAAACAGAGCATGTAGAGTTTTTCAATTCTGGAATTTATGGGTAAGGAATAGATGACGGGCGAGAAAAATTAAAAATAAAAAAATACCAAGCCGAACCAAGAAGTAGACCGAACCAACCGGCAAGAACCAGCGTGCGATGACCGAAGTGTTGACCCGTGCGGTTCATAACTTATCAGACTTGTTTGACGTGGTTCGCAGTTTTTTCCAGTCGGCATAGTGATTCGGGTTGACGGTTCGTTTAATTGGTCAGGGTCGTGATGCCCTGGTCCAGTTCACGCGTGCTTGGTCTATTTTTTGCCTGGTTTTCTCTCTCAGGAGCTGGTTTTGGTCAATTTTGAACCAGTCTTGCCATTTTTCTTCAATTTTGGTGCGATTTTTGCACCTTTGGGTCTGGTTCAAGTTAATTTCAGTTGGTTTGAGCTATTTCAAAATGTTCGAAAGTTGTTCAAGCCAGAATTTTAAATTATTAATGTAATCATTTGGGTATTTGCTTGTTCTTTATGCCAAAATTGGTCCAGTTTAGTGTGTTTAATTTATTATGCATTGTGAATGTATGCTTAAATTAAATAGGAACCTTATATGCACAATGTATATCATGTAGATTTAAAATCCCACCATTGAAAAGCATGTTTCATGCATTAGTAAATTATTGCAAGTGTTGTAATGAAATGAATGCATGTGTTAGGGTTTCATGATTAGATGCATGTTGAATGTTTTATTTTCGTTATAGCCCGATTAGTATAAGTGTTATATTAATAAACGAAAACGAACAAGCATGAACCATGAAACCACCTTAGCATAGATGATTGTTATAGATTTATCGTTATTTATAAAGAGTTATCAACCGAGATAGACGTTAAAATCTATAACAAGATAAAAGCATGCTCACTTAGGGTTAACAAACCTTAAACTCGAACAATTCACATAGAATGGGTCGATATCTCGTAAAGCTAAGGTTACAAGAGAACTCACCTGATGAGATACTGTCTAAGGCTGGTGGTATTTAAGTTGACGATTTATGGAACACCTCCTGCGTGGATAGTGAATGTAAACAAATTGTATACTTGTTTCAATAAAGTGTTATTGAGTTTCTACAATAAAGTGTTATTGTTAAATATTGCACAATTTGACCCAAATCCAATAAACTAAGATCCAAGGTTGTTTACATGTGACTTGAACTAGTATGTGGGGACATACGGGGATTGGTGTTCAAGTAACAACCTAAAAGGTCTATAGTACAAGGATAAGGCTGGGTACCTTATCCTGGTAACACTATGTGTTCGACCCGCTTTGTATTCGATACAGACGTATTAATCCAAGGCATCCATGTAGGAGACATGCGAGCGGGGGTATCCTATGCAATGAGTTTGCATAAGACCGGACCACAAAATAGTAAACCACTAGATGTAACACCGTTAACTAGTTAGGTTACTGTTTCAATACGATGACCTAGGTAACTCAGTCTTAATCCTGAGTGTGTCATGAACTCCTTCTCATGAGGGATTGTCCTTTGATTAGCATGGGTGAGAGTGGCCAATACGCCGACTCAATATGCCTTTCTTTTTGGGGACAAGACCGAGTGGGAGGCTGGGGACATGACAACACAAGAAGGAATTCACTCATTCCCAAATCTAGGAGAAGTAGATGAGTGTTCTTTTAAGTGGTGACTCCGGGACTTGAACAAAGGGATCCCGCCCTCTCACTGGCCCGAGAGGGACTTTCTGTTTAATGGTTGGACCATAAAACAGGTTGTTCATTAGAGGAGCGCTGGTACTTAAGGAGACAGATGTAACACAAGGGTAAAATGGTAATTTGACCCAGCTGTGATTACGAACACTCGTGAAGGATTGACTTATCGGCATAGGTCTACATCCATGGACACAGAAATGTTCTACAGTGAGAAGAGTTCAGCTGTGGGTCTTTAGTGGAATGACCCACAGTTAATGAATATTGGTTAACCTGATTAATGAGTTTAATCTATTAACCTCATATCATTGGAGCTTCTGATCTGTAGGTCCATTAGGTCCCCCTGCTAGCTCGTAAAGAGTAATTAGGAACAAATATATCTTGAGAGAATTTGAATAGTTCAAATTCATATTGGGAATTAAGTTAATTGTACGAGATACAAATTAATATAATGTATAGTGATGCATTAAAATATAAAGTTTAAATTTAGATTAAACTTTATTATATTGAGAGATTGATATATTTGAAAGAGTTCAAATATATATCTAATTAAATATATGGTATTTAATTAGAAGATAAATTAATTAATTATGAATTAATTAATTATTCAATTTAGTTTAAATTAAATGAGATTTAATTAAACTATAGTCTATGAGAGAAGTAAATATTTGAAGAAGTTCAAATATTAATATGAATTTTTTTCATATTAAATTTATAGGATATAAGAGAATTTGAAGGAGTTCAAATTTTAATATGAATTTGATTTATATTATAGAATTAATTAATTGAAGGTCTCAAATTAAATATATGATATTTAATTGGGTAATTAATTAATTAACTAATAGAAGGTCTGAAATTAAATATATGATATTTAATTGGTGATTAATTAATTAAAGAATTAATTAATTAGAAATTAATCAATTATGAAAATGATTAATCACTTATGGAAGTAATTAATCATTTATGGAAATGATTTAATCACTTATGGAAGTGATCAATCATTTATGGAAAAGATTAATCAATTATGGAATTGATTGGTCATGGAATTGATTGGTTATGGAATTGATTAATTATGGAAAAGATTAAATCAATTATGGAAATAATTGATTTTAAATGAATATTTTATTCATGGCCTTTCTCCTATAAATAGAACACTAAACCTAGGGTTTAGGCACAACAACATATGGCCACCATAAGGCCCTCTCATATTCTCTCAACTCAAGAACTCTAGGGAGAATTTTCTCTCTAGAGTTTTTCCCATTCAAGATTAGGTAGTCCCACAACTACGTTCCTAATCTCAGAGTTATAGCGGGGAAGATCAAATGGTGGTGTTCTTCGTTGTTGCAGAGCAATCAAGAATCATGTCCGTTGAAGTATTCAGAGTCGTCAACGGAGGTTTGCTTCTCTTTTCTTTATTATAGATTTATATCTAAATTTTGTATGCTTAGCCTTAAGTTTCTATAGAATTTGTTCTATGTTTTAACCAATGCAATAGTATTTTTGGATAAACAAAATTAACTACGAATCGGTCCCAATTACGCTTCCGCTTTAACGGAATTGGGGAATTCCAAATCCTTACAATTGGTATCAGAGCCGATCGTAGATTTAATTTCGTTTCTCTAAAATTAGCATTGGTTCAATAGTGGGTATTTTAATTTCATATATGTGATATTGTTTTAATTTACAAAATTGATTATTTAGGCATATTTGTTGGCATTAGATTTATACTTTTGATTAGATCAATTGTAAATGCCAAAAAGGAAAATATATGAAGACCAAGATATGTCTTGGATTTAAATTATTGTAATTTAAATTGCTTTCAATTTCTTAGGATATACCAAATATGCCGGTCAATTTTGGTACTTTTAATTTAATTATGCATGTGATGTATGTATTAAATTAATTGATTGTTGCATAAAGTATGTCATTTAGCTTAAAATCCCACCATAGGTTAAGCATATTCGTGCATAGTTATTATTATAAATGTTATAATGTATGAAATATGTATGAATTTTATTTTCATGAGTATTTAATATAAATTGTTAATATTAAATGGATGAAAATTGAGAAGCATTGAGCATGAAATTACTTTAGTAAATAATATAAAGAGTTATATTTATGAAGGTAATTTATATGCTTATTTATTTTCATGAGCAATTAATATAAAGTGTTATGTTAATGTATGAAAATGTGAATGCTTATTTTAATTTTCTTGGGTAATTAATTTAAGAGTTAGATTAATTGAAGAAAATTAATTTGCATCGAGCATGAAATTACTTTAGTTTAAAAATATAAAAAGTTATATTTATGAAAGTAATTTATATGCTTATTTATTTTCATGAGCTATTAATATAAAGTGTTATGTTAATGTATGAAAATTTTCTTGGGTAATTAATTTAAGTGTTAGATTAATTAAAGAAAATTAATTTGCATTGAGCATGAAATTACTTTAGTTTAAAAAATATAAGAGTTATATTTATATTAGTAATTTACATGCTTAATTTTCATGAGCTATTAATATAAGTGTTATGTTAATGTATGAAAATGGTAATGCTTAATTTTAATTTTCTTGTATAATTAATTTAAGAGTTAGGTTAATTAAAAGGAAATTAAATTGCATTGAGCATGACATTACCTTAGATTAATATAATTGTTATATTTATGGTATGTCATGTATGCTAATGTATGGTTTTATAAATTAATTAGAATTTGATTGTTAATTTATTCACCATAGTAGCATGTTATAGGGTTAACTCATTAAAATTTATAATAGTTATAATATTAATGAATAGAAACCGTTAACCTATAACAAAGAATTGCATGCAAACATAGGATCTTAGGATAAATGTATTAATTTTAAAATGTTTAAAATTAATTAGACCTAACATCACATTTCTAATAGGATTGGAATTATTCTTACTTAGAATTAAAATTAGTTTTAATTCACTAAGTAGGAAAAACATTGCTATGATTATAAGGGAACTCCACCGGTAAAGTTCTGTCTAAGGCTGGGGGTATTTAAGCTGACGGTTTACGGAACACCTCCTACCTGGGAACTGACCTGGAATACCGGAGTTGAATTAATCATAGCTAAATGTTAGCATGCAATGTCATTAGGTTTATTAAAAGAGTTTAATACACCTAGATCTTTAGAGTAAAGACCTTACATTACTGTGGTTATAAGGGAACTCTCTCGGTGAAGTTCTGTCTAAGGTTGGGGGTATTTAAGTTGACGGTTTACGGAACACCTCCTACCTGGGAACTGACCCGAAACTTGAGTTGAATTAACCAAAGTAATGTTGACTTGCAATGTTGGGTTTATTAAAAGAAGTTTAATTCACCTAAAACATTGTGGTTGAATCCTTTCCATAATTGTTATAATAGGATCAGACTTAGATAGATTGACTTAGCCGAATTTTATCTAAGTTAAACAACCCTAAATTAACCTTAGGACATTTTCAGTGGGAGGAAAATTACAAAACGAGATTTAAATCAAGTTTTGCTCCTACGTCCCTATATTCACAACGTGAGGTTCATGCTCGGCTTCCAGTCGCCTTAGGAGCGGCCTCCCTTCGGAAAGTGTTTGCATGGGTCAATATCAGGGTGAATAGGAAAAATGTCTAGAGTAAGTGGGAGCGGGACACGTGTCAACGTATCCCTCGGTCTCCGCCCCTAGTTCGCACTGTGAGAGTCCTATGATCCGCCTGCAGGTTGTCCTGGCGCAACCATCCCTTCGGAGGGCCTGATCATAGGATTCGGAACACCGTGAACTCCTGAATAGGATATGGTCACTTAGGCTAATCACCAACAGTTGTCTTTCCCTTCGGTAGCCTGTTGGTGCGTGCCTCTGAGATCGGAAAGTGGGAGGGTTACACTTACGGGGATGAGTTAAATGTGTTAACTAATCCTTGACCGAACAACGGTAACTAAACGCTAACGGAATATGAGTTATTCTGGTGTTAGAATTTGGTTGAGATTGTCTCAATTCAGAGGAGGAGTAGCTGACCACCCTTCGGTGGCTGTTGTTCTAAACCTATGAAGTATCGTTGCAAAAACTAAATCAATAGTTTTATAGGGTTTCTTTGATTACTTATTTGTTTTTGCAGAATTTGATTGGATTATTTGTAATGGGTTAGTGCAATTAATAATACAAGTAATTTGTTACTTCAGCAATTTTATAATAATTTTATGTGTATTGTCTTACGTCATTTTATAAATAACGATAATACAACAAGCTCAAACGACAAATTGTGGTAAATAAGTCTAGGATTATTCTTAACTGAGGAATGTCCTCATGCCCCATATGTTTAATTCATTAAGAATTGTTCTTGGTGAATATGACATAGAACCTTGCTTAGCAAAAGGAGAACTTGTTCAAGACCGTAATTTTCATTTACCTGTCTTGAAAACGTGATTAGTGAAGAATAGTGATTCTCCCTGAATACTTGATTTAGGGGCCACAAATCACGTGTGTTCTTCTTTTAAAGGAATAAGTTCCTGGCAAGAGCTTGCTGCTTGTGTAATAACTCTCAAAGTTTGAATTAGAGAGGTTATTTTGGTTATATCAGTGGGGAACATTAAGTTATTTTTCTCAGTGGGAGAAAACACATATTATTAGATAATGTGTATTTAATTCCTAAGATCAAAAGAAATTTGATTTATGTGTCTTGTTTGCTGGAACAATGTTACTCTTTACCTTTCTCTGCTAACGCAGTTTTTTGTTTCAAGAAAGGGAGTTGACATTTGTTTAGCTTTACTGGAAAGTAACCTAAATGTTTTAAGACTAATCAAGAGTAAAGCAGTCATGAACACTGAGTTGTTTAAGACTGCTACTACTAAATGTGAAAAGAGGCAAAGTTTCTCCTAAAGGAAAATACATTTCTTTGGTTTTAAGGTAGACCATATTAATCTCAATATGATTGGGAGATTGGTCAAGAGTGAACTTCTAAGCAAGTTAGAAGATGACTCTCTACTACCTTGTAAGTCATGCCTTATGGGCAATATGACTGATAGGTCTTTTACTGGAAAAGATCTAAGAGCTAAAGAGCCCTTGGAGCTTGTACATTTGGATCCTTGTGGTTCAATATGTTAAAGCAGTGGGAGGGCATGAATAATTCATTTTTTTTTTTGGATGATTATTCAAAGGTATGAGTATCTTTACCTAATGCAACTTAAGTCTGAAGCTCTTGAGATATTCGAAGGGGCTTAGGACTGAAGTTGAAAACTTGTTAGGTGAGATGATAAAAACACTTCGATCTGATCAAAGTGTTGAGTATAGGGATTTGAGATTCCATGACTATTTGATAGTACATGGGATCACACCCTAAATCTCATTTAGGAGAAATGGAACCCTATTGGATATGGTTCATTCCATGTTGAGCTATGCTCAATTGTCTGACTTGTTTTGGGGTCATGCAGTGTTGACTGCATTGCATACTGCAGTAGGCAACCCCAAAGGAAACGATAAGTGGATACTTCTTCAATTCAGAAGAGAATAAAGAATTTGTATCGACAAATGCTAAATTCTCAGAAGAAGTCCACATCAAAAATCATAAACCACAGAGTAAAGTCGGTTTAAGTAAGTTAACTAATGAAGCTACAGTAACATCCACAAGAGTTGTTGATGAGGTTGGTTGTTCAACAAGAGTTGTTGATGGATCAATGCATCTAGTCAGACACATCCATCTCAATAGTTGAGAGTGCCTCGATGTAGTGGGAGGGTTATATTATAACCTGAACGTTACATGGGCTTGATTGAAGCCTAGGTCATCATACTTGATGATGGCATTAGAGGATTCATTATCTTTTAGAAAGAAAATGAATGATGTTGACAACGACCAGAGGATTAAAGCCATGAACCTAGAAATGAAGTCTTTTGTATTTCACTTCCATATGGGATCTTGTAGATCTGCTTGATGGGTAACACCTATTAGTTACAAGTGGATTTACGAGAGGAAACGAGACATTCATGTCTTAACCAGAAGGGTTCATACAACAAGATCAAAAGCAGAAGGGTTTGCAAGCTTAAGTGATCCATTCATGGATTGACCTAAGCATTTCGATCTTGAAATATAAGATTTCATATAGTGACCAAATCTTTTGGCTTTAATCAGAACATTGGTGAGTCTTGTGTTTACAAGTGATCATCAATAGTTTAGTAGCTTACTTAGTGTTGTATATGATTGATATCCTAATCATTGGGAATGATGTAGGTTATCTTACTGACTAGTAAAAGGAGCTAGCAGCTCAATTCCAAATGAAAATTTGGGAGAAGCTGAGTTTGTTCTTGGGATCCAAATTTTTTAGGAACCGTAAGAACAAAAAGCTAGCATTGTCTCAAGTATCTTATATCTACAAAATGTTAGTTAGATATAAGATGCAGAATTCCAATAAGGGTTCACTACCTTTTAGACATGGAATTCTTTTGTCTAAGAAAATGTTTCCTAAGACACCTCAAGAGGTTGAGGACATGAGACGAATGCCCTGTGCAATACGGATTGTCAGTAAGTATCAATCTAATCCAAGATTTGATCACTGGAAAACCGTTAAGAATATCCTCAAGCATCTTAGGAGAACGAGGAACTATATGCTCGTGTATGGGACTAAGGATTTGATCCTTATAGGATACACTGACATGGATTTTAAGAGTGATAAGGATTTAAGGAAATCTACATCAGCATCTATGGTCAATCTTTACAAACGAGCTATAGTATGACATAGTTACAGTCTTGGCCATATAGGCTGAAAATATAGCTACTTGTGAAGCAGCGATAGAGACTGTATGGCTTAAGAAGTTCTTGACTGATTTGGAATGTGTTCCAAATGTGAACTTGCCCATCACACTTTATAGTGATACAGTGGTGTTATGGCAAATTCAAAAGAACCTCGCAGCCCAAGACAAACAGACACATTGAATTGAATGGGATTTTGCTGATTAATTCACGAAGGCTCTCTCGGCTAAAGTGTTTGAGGGTCATCTAGAAGGTCTAGGTCTACGAGTTATGTACAAAAATGAAATCTAGGGCAAGTGGGAGAAATGTAATTGGTATAGTGATACCATTATGTAATGGGTATAGTGATGCCCTAGTTTATTGTATTTGTACATTGTATATGTTTGATACATGTATTTATACACCTGCTGCTGTATAGATTATTGTACATCCCACTAAACTAGAGTTTTAGTTCGAGTGGGAGTTTGTTGGGTTTTATGCCCTAAAACTCGTAGATAGCGAATGTAAACAAATTGTATACTTGTTTCAATAAAGTGTTATTGAGTTTCTACAATAAAGTGTTATTGTTAAATATTGCACAATTTGACCCAAATCCAATAAACTAAGATCCAAGGTTGTTTACATGTGACTTGAACTAGTATGTGGGGACATACGGGGATTGGTGTTCAAGTAACAACCTAAAAGGTCTATAGTACAAGGATAAGGCTGGGTACCTTATCCTGGTAACACTATGTGATACGGCCCGCTTTGTATTCGATACAGACGTATTAATCCAAGGCATCCATGTAGGAGACATGCGAGCGGGGGTATCCTATGCAATGAGTTTGCATAAGACTGGACCACAAAATAGTAAACCACAAGATGTAACACCGTTAACTAGTTAGGTTACTGTTTCAATACGATGACCTAGGTAACTCAGTCTTAATCCTGAGTGTGTCATGAACTCCTTCTCATGAGGGATTGTCCTTTGATTAGCATGGGTGAGAGTGGCCAATACGCCGACTCAATATGCCTTCCTTTTTGGTGACAAGACCGAGTGGGAGGCTGGGGACATGACAACACAAGAAGGAATTCACTCATTCCCACATCTAGGAGAAGTAGATGAGTGTTCTCTTAAGTGGTGACTCCGGGACTTGAACAAAGGGATCCCGCCCTCTCACTAGCCCGAGAGGGACTTTCTGTTTAATGGTTGGACCATAAAACAGGTTGTTCATTAGAGGAGCGCTGGTACTTAAGGAGACAGATGTAACACAAGGGTAAAATGGTAATTTGACCCAGCTGTGATTACGAACACTCGTGAAGGATTGACTTATCGGCATAGGTCTACATCCATGGACACAGAAATGTTCTACAGTGAGAAGAGTTCAGCTGTGGGTCTTTAGTGGAATGACCCACAGTTAATGAATATTGGTTAACCTGATTAATGAGTTTAATCTATTAACCTCATATCATTGGAGCTTCTGATCTGTAGGTCCATTAGGTCCCCCTACTAGCTCGTAAAGAGTAATTAGGAACAAATATATCTTGAGAGAATTTGAATAGTTCAAATTCATATTGGGAATTAAGTTAATTGTACGAGATACAAATTAATATAATGTATAGTGATGCATTAAAATATAAAGTTTAATTTTAGATTAAACTTTATTATATTGAGAGATTGATATATTTGAAAGAGTTCAAATATATGTCTAATTAAATATATGGTATTTAATTAGAAGATAAATTAATTAATTATGAATTAATTAATTATTCAATTTAGTTTAAATTAAATGAGATTTAATTAAACTATAGTCTATGAGATAAATAAATATTTGAAGAAGTTAAAATATTAATATGAATTTGATTCATATTAAATTTATAGGATATAAGAGAATTTGAAGGAGTTCAAATTTTAATATGAATTTGATTTATATTATAGAATTAATTAATTGAATGTCTCAAATTAAATATATGATATTTAATTGTTTAATTAATTAATTAACTAATAGAAGGTCTGAAATTAAATATATGATATTTAATTGGTGATTAATTAATTAAAGAATTAATTAATTAGAAATTAATCAATTATGAAAATGATTAATCACTTATGGAAGTAATTAATCATTTATGGAAATGATTTAATCACTTATGGAAGTGATCAATCATTTATGGAAAAGATTAATCAATTATGGAATTGATTGGTCATGGAATTGGTTGGTTATGGAATTGATTAATTATGGAAAAGATTAAATCAATTATGGAAATAATTGATTTTAAATGAATATTTTATTCATGGCCTTTCTCCTATAAATAGAACACTAAACCTAGGGTTTAGGCACAACAACATATGGCCACCATAAGGCCCTCTCATATTCTCTCAACTCAAGAACTCTAGGGAGAATTTTCTCTCTAGAGTTTTTCCCATTAAAGATTAGGTAGTCCCACAACTACGTTCCTAATCTCAGAGTTATAGCGGGGAAGATCAAATGGTGGTGTTCTTCGTTGTTGCAGAGCAATCAAGAATCATCCGTTGAAGTATTCAGAGTCGTCAACGGAGGTTTGCTTCTCTTTTCTTTATTATAGATTTAGATCTAAATTTTGTATGCTTAGCCTTAAGTTTCTATAGAATTTGTTCTATGTTTTAACCAATGCAATAGTATTTTTGGATAAACAAAATTAACTACGAATCGGTCCCAATTACGCTTCCGCTTTAACGGAATTGGGGAATTCCAAATCCTTACACTCACCTGATGAGATACTGTCTAAGGCTGGTGGTATTTAAGTTGACGATTTATGGAACACCTCCTGCGTGGGTATCAAGCCGGTACTTGAGTTAGGTTAACCCGAGTTTCATGAGCATGCATGAGCGATGTAAGGTTAAAAGAGTTTCTCACCTAGACATCGTAAGTATAAGCATTATACACATCTAAACATAGGTAAATTTATAATGGTGCTTTATAAAACTTGAATACTTGATTATTATACGCTTACATCACCATTAGAAGCATGTTATATGGCTAATTTATTAAAAGTTATAATAGTTATAAAAGTTAATGAATAGAAACCGTCATAACCTATAACAAAGAGTTGCATGCTAACATAAGATTTTAGGAAATGAGTTAAATTTAAAACGATTTAAAATATAATAGACCTAAGATTGCAATTCTATTAGGATTAGAATAAATGTCCTACTTAACATTTTAATAGATTTAAAATATGATCAAGTAGGATATAAGACTTTGGTTATAAGGGAACTCTCTCGATGCCTGGACTGGCACCTGAGTTGAATTAACCATGGTCTTATTAGAATGCAATGCCACTAGTCAATTAAAAGTGTTTAATTCACCTAGACATTAGAGTAAATACCTTTATAAGAGTTATAAAAGGCGTAGACTTAGATAGATTCATTTAGCAAAAATTTACCTAAGTAATAATAGACCCTAAAACTTTAGGACACTTTAGTGGGAGAAAAAGTATAAAAACAATATAAAAATATAAAGTTTTTACTCTCACGTCCCCTTGTGTTCACACTATGAGATCCATGCTTGGCCTCGAGGCGTCCTGGGAGCGTCCCCCTACGGATGGTGTTTGCATGAGTGAATACCAAGGTGAATGTGGAAAGTGTTCATAGTAAGTGGGTGAAAGAAACGTGTCAATGTATGCTACGGTCTCTTCCATTAGGTTGCACCGTGAGATTTCCATGCGTTGCTTGCCAGTCGCCCTAGGAGCGATCACCCTATGGAGGGCTTGCGCATGGGATTTGGAACAACGCAAATCCAAAAATGGATAGGGTTTCTTAGGGCCATTCCTAACATTAGCTCTTCCCTACGGTGGCATTGTTAGGGTCGTCCTCTGGGATTTGTGATAGGACCGATTTGGCTGATATATTTGTTCTTAGTCTTGCTAGTTTTACGATAATTATTATGCTTAATTGTATTATTTTGTAGATGTTTGGTGATTAGAGTTTCTCGGGAGCCACATTAAAGTCCACGGGATGTCGAGGTGGTGAAAAGACCAAAGCGGAGCATTCGAGACTCGGAAACAACGTCAAAAGGATCAAGAATTGAAGCAGCCAAACTAGAAAGACCCGAGAGGTGGCGTCGAGAGGCCACCTCACGACATCTCGACGTTACGAACTTGATGGACTGGCTAATTCACCGTCATCATCGAGACGCCACCCATGGCATCTTGAGCCCAAACGATTTTTAAGTAGCAGTTTTTCCAATTATGTCATCTTCTTCTGTCGTTTTCCCCTTCTTCTCTCAGTTCTCTCTCCGATTTCTTCCTTCTCCCTCTATATTTTATAGTTTTAGGTTAGTTTCTTGAGCCTTGGGCTTAGATTAGGCTTGTCTATGGTCGTATAAGCACCGTTCGCTATAGTTGGAACCTCGGGATTGTAAGTACATTTGAGTCTTATGAGATGCATTGAGCTTACTGTTCTAAATGCCTGTTATGGTTTAGTGTTACTGTGCTTAAAGCATGTTTTGATTGTTGTTTGTGACTTTACATTCCCGCTTTTATAATTAGCATGCATAATAGGTTAGATTGATGCCCTAACTCGCAACTCGTATGTTAATAATCCGCTAAAGAATTGATTTCCAAGTAGCTAATGGATAGTTGATTCATAGTTAGCACATAGACCAATTCGTGGGCACGGGTCCCAAGAGCAGTTCTCTCACTTTGTTGCTTTGCATGATAGGTCTATGGTCTAAATCGATATTCGTAATTAAATTAGATTTCTTCTAATTAATTATGGGTATTATAGCTTAAAGCAACAATTAGTTAATTTGTTAATCATGGCCAGATAATTAATTAATCAATTGCATGTTAGTTCAACAGGTTTGTTGGGGTAGCGCTCTAGGGGTATCTTGATCTTAATGCAGTTACTTAATTGATTAATCTCGACGGGTTAGTACGGGTAAATTAGTTAGTAACCCGTACTAACTCGTAGAGATCACGTGTGTAATATTTAAATCATATTTAAATAATTATAATTCTCTCAAATATAGTTTAACATACAATTAAACCAACACGTTAAATCATATCGAATATAATTAACAATATCCCCCTAAGTTGAATTTGAACGTTTTCAAATTCATTCATCACTATTGTTCTAAGGTTTAGTCCGTTTGAGCTAGCAGGGGGACCTAATGGACCTATAGATAATGGGCTCCAACGATCAAAAATTAACCAGCTAAACCCTTTTAACCCAGTTAACCAACATTTGTTAACTAACGGGACACTCCACTATAGCCCGTAGTTGCACTCCCCTCTCCGTAGATATATTTTCTGTCCATCCGATATAACTGTGATCAGTAAGTCGATCCTTCACAGGTTGTTCGTAACTATAACTAGGTCAAAAGTCCGTTTTACCCCTACAACACTTCTTGTTCCTTAAGTCTCCACTAAGTCCCTAATGAACAGTTGGTTTGTGGTCCGACCACTAAACCTAAAACCTCTCGGGCCAATGAGAGGGCGGCACACCTTTGTTCACATCCTGGAGTCAGCACTTAAGGGAACAACCTCTCTACTATCCCTAAAGTTAGGTAGGAGTGAATTTCATCTTGCAGGATTATGTCCGTAGCTATCTACTCGATCTTATCCCCAAAATGGTAGGAATTTATTGAGTCGGCAATGTTGAGCCACTCTCACCCATGCAAATCAAGGATAATCCAGAATAAACAAGAGTTCATAGTTAGCTCAGAATGAAGATCGAGTTACTTAGGTCATCACTTGAAATAGTCAGTTTCATAGTAAACGACGTTATAAAGTGAAAGTGACTTATTTCGTGGTCTAATCTTATGCAAACTCTTTTGCATATGACACCCCCACTCGCATGTCTCTACATGAACGATTCAGGATCACATCGTTTGTACAAAAACAAAGTGGGTTGCGTCAAATAGTTTTTCTTAGGATAGGGTACCCTGTCTTATCCCTATACTATAGACCGTTTAGTCTATTACTTGAACTTTATCCACTTTTATGTCACTACATAAAGTTCAAGTGTTCATATCATAGCCAAGGATTCTAGTTTATTGGATTTGGGTTATTTAATACATAATTAAACACAACTATCCGACAACCAGAAATTGAATAACCTAGATAACACTTCATCGATTATAATTGATTTTGTTACATTTACTATCCACGAGTTTTAGGACATAAAACCCAACACCTTTCTAGTGGCATCAATTGATTAAGAGGCATCGAGCGTCACAAGTATGAGAAGAAACAGAGAAACATAAGAAAATTAATAAGACGAAGTTGACTACAGATGTCTAAACTAATTAGCAAAAAACCAGACCAACCTAAAATAGCTTGTGACATACAGATATTCCAATAAAATAGTGGGAGGGTTGTTCTACAATCTGGTCGTTACATGGGCTTAATTGAACCCCAGATCGTCATACCTGATGATGGCATTGAGGATTCATTTTCTTAGAGCAAGGCATTGAATGATGTTAACAAGAACCAATTGGATTATAGCGATGGATCCGGAATTGAAATATGTGATTTCAATTCCATCTAGAATCTTGTAGATCTGTCTAATGAGGTAATACCTATGGATTACAAATGAATCTACAATAAGAAACGAGATATAATCGTATGGTTAGACTTATGGCAAAGGGTTATACCTAGAGAAAGGGGACTGTAAGAAATTCTTATCTCCTGTTGTCATGCTGAAGTCTGTTAGAACTCTTGTCCATTTTGAATGGATGTCAAGCTTGCCCTTTTGAATGGTTGATAAGGGTAAAAAATATACCTATTTTACCCTTATATTTAGCTCGTTTCCTTGTAAAATATTGCATGTTTACATCAATTTTACTGTTCTCGAACTCCAAATATGTTAAAGTTGTTAAGTTAAGGTGTTGAGATTCACTTTTGTCAAATTATGCTCATTTGTGCTTAAAAAGACTTGATTTTAAGAGAATCTGACTAAGTTGTTGCTGTGCAGGAAAAACAGAGGAAAAGCTGGAATTTCCCAGGAATGCAACTGCATTTCTGGAAAGGCAAAATGAAATGTGACCGCATTTCTGGAAAGGCAAAATGAAATGCGACCGCATTTCTGGAAAAACTGAGACCGTTCCGAGTCATCCGCGGGTCGTTGTTGACGAGTCTTCTTCGCACCTAACCGGTTGTTTTGACCCCGAAACTGAATGGGCTACCTTCCAGCACCTATTTCGCAGCTCCTCAACCATTTCCCACACTATATAAGCTCGAGATTCAAAGTCAAATTCAAGCAGAACTCATTTGGAAGAAGAGGGTGGTGACAGAATCCTAGTTGACGCCTATGAGTAGGGATGCCCGAGGTCCTTCTTAGATGACTGAATTCTAACCTTAGTTAGACATCAAACCTTAGGGTTTGTAGGGATTTTCACCCATTGAGGACATGAAGGCTTACAAGAATGCGCTAGAGATTGCTAGACGCAAAAAAAGTCTTAGGATCGACTAGCTTACAAAAGAGGGCAAGAGAGAAGATTTCTCACTCTGATCCCTTGGCAATACAACTTTGAAGTCTTTTATAGACCCCGGATTTCAAAACTAATTGAATACAGAAAATTAAAAGATAAGATCGAATCATCAGGACAGGACCCCTGATAGATTCGTTGACAGGTAATAGTAACGTTATTGGGATGGAATCCCAACAATTGACATAAAGACAAAAAGTAAAAACTTATTATAAAAGTAAAAGACATTTAGCTAAGGTGAAAAGTAAAAGGTACAAGTAAAAGTACTATAATAAATACAAGAGACAAAAATAGTAAAAACTAGATAAACGTGGAGAATGATAAATAAGATAGACATGGAATGAATGCCGGTCAATATCTTCAGAAGATACAACCTTATCTCTTATTTTGATTTGATTTGATATCTTGTCGGCTAAATTATTGATTCTTCTCTTCGTTTGATCACCCTAGGCTGATTACTGGCTTACCAACGGACTCACTGCCTTCATCAATAGAACTTACTGCCTGGGACACCAAACTAGGTCCTCACAAACTAGGAGAATTACCAACGATCTTCGTCTTCAAGATCTCATAATCTTCACTGTAATTGCTCTGCTGCTTTGCAATAACTTCTTCAAATTGTTGACTGGCAGAAATGTATTTACAGTGTAAACTTAGAATATTTACAAAGTTTACACCTATTAATTCTAAGGATAAGAATATACACGTTTTTTTATTTATTTTTTATTTTTTATTATTATTTATTTATTTTTAATTTTTTTTTATAATAATTTACAATTATGATGGAAATACTTCTTTATGAAGCATCCCTTATGAACACCATTTGTTTCTTTGTGAAACATGAAATTATAACTGATTCGGAGCTCACATGGGTTGTGAGTCGAGGAATGGATCATCTAGATCGTAGTCCGGTTCGTTCTCTTCTCCTTGTGCAGAAGAAGCAGGTGACTCGCTTGTAGTGGAGGCTGCCATTTGTAGAATCCTATGAAAGTCTGCATCATAGGTTGTCTGTGCTAGAGCTGCCAGAAGTTTAGACTTGTCATTAAGGAATTCTGCATTCCTTTTGATGTCGATATCTTGTAGATAACCGTCCTGTGCGAACCATTCTTTAATTTGTTTGAGGGTGGCTTGTTGAAAATTATATTTTTCCCACCACTTGATCTTCAAGATCTTTGTGACTGTCTTGTATTGTGGATGGTTGCTTGTAGAAAAATTCCAGCAAAATATCCAAGGAATTTGAAAATATAAACAGAATCTCATCGAATTATGAAATGTTGTTTTTTGAATGTTCCTTGCAAAATGATAATATGATTCTTGCAAGGGAGTTGGTAAAATATCATCTGTCATACCGAATGTATTCCACCTTTGAATAAACCATAATGGAAAAGTAATTTTGTAAGCATTTTGACAAAAGGATATGAACCAAAAATGATTGTAGTTTGAATACCACATAACATTGTACCAGGCTCTTACATAGTCCCGATATGAGTATGTTTGTGGCGAGAATGGGTTTGAAAAGGATTTATCGGTATCAAGACCTTGATTCCAATGGGTTGGATTTAAGGTTTGAAGATTTTGAATTTGGAATAAGCGATCTTAGATGGATCGTTCTTGTCTGGAATATGGGTTATTTCTGCTCACTTGGTGTCAACAAGAATAAACTCATAAAAGGTTCTTGTTTTTTTAAGGTCTTCAGGCATAAAGTTAAAGCCCGATGGATACATATTTGAAATGGTCTCTAAAAGGTTGAGACCTTGAAATTCTGGTTCGATGATGGGTTCAGTGATGACCAGAGTTTTTTGAAAATAGGATTTGATCTCAGGGCGAGGTACAAACCTCTTTTCTAGTGTAACAGCCTGAGAATAAGAAGAATGTGACGGGGTTGATGACTCTATCCTTGAATTTGATGAGACTGGAGGTCTCAATTGCACAACTCCGCCAAAAGGACGGACTAGGTTGGCCTAAGGCCTTGGTGGAGTGGATGACTCCATTGAAGACATTGGACGTATGCCACTCGTTCTTGCTCTAGATCGGGTTACCGGAGTAAACCCTAAATCCACAGCGTATTGATCAGCACTCATGGGTGGAGGTGCTGAAGAAGAGGAAGCTGGACTTTTGCCCTTCGAAGAGGAGGCGTCTGCCTTATTTCCGCTCATTCGCTCTTTTTTCTTTTAGAAAGAGGGAGAGAGAGAGGAGAGAGTTTTGGAGTTAGAAACTCCCTTGAGAGATAATCTGCTAGATGATTTTGTTCTCCTTTTATATGCAAAACTTCAAAATCAAAACACGAGATAATTGCTTGCCATTTGGCAAAAATTTGTTTTGAAACAAGATTTTTGACAACGTTTTCTAAAACGAATTTCGACGCTCTAGAATCAGTTTTAATAGTGAATCTTTTATTAATTAATTTTCCTTGGAACTTTTGAACACATAGTACAATTGCAAGTAATTCTTTTTTCAATGTAGAATAATTTTTTTGAGTATCGTTCCAGACTCCTGAGTGGAATCAGATTATTGATTCGTTCTTATCTATACACTGTTTGAGGATTCCTCCATATCCTAAATCTGATGCATCTGTTTCTACTATCAGACTAGCTTTAGGATTGATTAGACTCAAACAGGGAATTGATTTGACTAAAGCTTTTATTTTTTGTACAACTTTAGTGTGCTCTTCTGACCATGGCTTTGGATTTTTCCTAAGCCTTTGAAATAGTGGTCTGCAAATGGGTATGAGGTTTTGGATAAAGTCAGACACATAATTTAAACAGCCCAAAAACCTTTGTAGTTGGGTTTTATCTGTTATTTGATCTGGAAAGTTTGTAGCAAAGTTTATGGACCTTTGAATGGGTTTTATTAGGCCCATATTAAGCCCAAAAATCTAATTTTTGTTTGAAATAATTTGACTTTTGGTAATGATACCACCAAACCATTTTCTTTGATCATGTTTATAAAAATATTGAGATGTTTGAAATGTTGATCGATGCTAGATGAAAAGACTAAAACATCGTCAATATAGACTATTGTAAAATTTTGAAAATCATTGAAAATATCATTCATAATTTTTTGAAATTCAGAAGGGGCATTTTTAAGCCCAAAAGGCATTACATTCCATTCGTATTGTCCGAATGGTACATTAAAAGCAGTTTTGTATTTGTCTTCTTCGGAAATTTGAATTTGCCAAAATCCGAATTTCATATCAAATTTTGAAAATATTTTTGCATTGGAAATTCTTTTGAGCAAGTCTTGTTTATTTGGAATTGGATATCTTATCCATTCTAGAACTTTGTTCAATTGTTTATAATTGATTACTAACCTTGGCACACCACGCTCCTGTTCGGCTGCGTTATTGACGTAGAAGGCTGCGCATGATCATGAACTTTTGGATGGCCTGATCAGTCCTTTATTGATTAATTCCTGTAATAATTTTTTACAGAATGTTAGTAGTTCTGCATTCATTTTTATTGGTCTTGCCTTTGTTGGAGTATTAGATTCATTGAAATCTTTAATATATGGAAGATTTACTATATGTTTCATCCTATCCCAAAAAGCATTTGGCAGATTTGAACATATATCTTTTCAATTTTGTTATCTATTTCTTTTATTTTTAATTTTATTGAGGGGCCATTGAGATTCTCTTCTATTCTTTTATAACTTATTTCTTCTTTAAGAAATAGAATTTGCATTTGCTTTCTCTTGATTTCTTCTGTTTTTAATTCACTTATTTCCATAATTTCAGATGGAAGAATTGGTGTTATGAATTCAAAGATTATTTCTTTGTCATGAATTTAACTAACTAAACCTTTTTCGGTTATTTTGATTGGGTAGAGTTGTGTTAGGAACGGAGTTCCTAGAATTAATTCTTGCTTTAAATCTTTTACTAGTAATAAGGAATTTATAAATCAGAATTCTTCATTACAAATATGTACATTTGAAAGTTTATATTGAATATTTAGGCTTTGTCCATTTGCACCACTTAATTTTTCAATAGTTTTTTCAAAGTATTTAGTTGGTATTAATCCTTGTTGTATGCAATTTTGATCAGCTCCTGAATCTATAAGAGCTTTTAAAGTAATTTGAAAATCTTCTACTTTTAAGGTTACCAACGAATACCATTTTTGATATTGTGATTTTGTTACTTGATTTACTAAGAAATCTTCTCCTTCATTATCTGAATTATTAGTACTTATTTTGAGATTATTTATCTCTTGTTTTATTTGTTCAATTTCATTTTTATTTTCTTGAATTTATTTTTTGAGATTGTTGATTTCAAATTGTAAATCTTTAATTGAAGTTGGTTTGAAGTCTTCTTTTCTTTGAAGTATTTCTTTAAGACTCCTAGATTTAATTTCTTTCTTTTTAATTTGAATTTCATGATTACTTGAAGATTCTAAAGATTGCTTTAGAGTTTTTAAGATTGTATTTTTCATTTCTTCATCTTTGATATGATCTATACAATTGAAGAGTACTTCTTGTTCATTAGTTAGGACATTTATACATTCTCCTTCACATGTTTTTCCATATGCTTTGACTCCTTCATATTCTTCACTTTCACTTTGACTCGATATTTCTGAGTCAGTTTCATCTAGCTCTTGAATTCTAAGTTCATATTCGGAGCTGTCTGAGTAATCTGATGAATATTCTTCATCTTGATCTAGATCATTTACTCTCTTGTTTGGACAATTATTTGCATAATGTCCTTCTCTTTGACATTTGTAACAAGAGATTTTCTTTTTACCTTTTGATTTATTATTTTGATTTGGACGGATGATTTTTCTTGAATATTTTCTTTTATAATATTTTGTCGGAATGTATTCTCTTTGAGGAGGTCTTTGTATATATCGTCTTCGGTAATGGTCTTTATAATATCTTCTATTATTGTTTTTTCTAACAATTTTTCTTCTAGAGGAATTTGGTTCTTCTACGCTTTCACATCCATATTGAGAGCAACAGGCTTTCATTTCTTTTACTTTTAGTTTTTCATTCTTTTGAACTTTCTTTTGGACCTTTATCTCATTACAGATTTCTAAGCCACAATTAATGATATAGGTTGTTATTTGTCCAAACGGAAATTCGTCCCATTTTATGCCATCTTCATAATGTTTATTGAGGGCTGTATATACCCTTGTATACCCTTTCCGCCACAAAACTGGGAAGTCCATCTATGAACTTTTCTTTCCAGTGTTGTGTATTGATGTCTGTCATATAAAAGACTCTTGCTAAGAACATATCTTTATACCATTTAAAATTTGCTAGATTTGTACACCTTAAATTCTTTAGAATTTTTCTTTGATTGTCTTCGAATAGGGTACTGGTTCCTGTAGTAAAATTGAAGGATATTGCATAGATTAGTGTTTCTACTGCGTCTTCTATTTCTTCTTCTACTTCTATTGTCTTAGTAGTAGAAGTTGACGGACCGCTTTGGCGGACGTTAGTGGTTTCAATTTTGACTTCTTTGGTCTTTTTGACCTTAGATTTATGTCCTTTTATATGGGCTTTTGATTCAGTAGCCAGAGCTTCCCACCAGGTTTTCAGCATTCTTGAAAACCCGTTTACAATCATTTTTGCTGCCTCATGATTCGTATGATTAGTAGCTTCATAAGCAGCTGTTGCTATTAGCATTTCATTTAGCATATCTGTAATTTGTTTATCAGACATTCCATCTATATTCCATACATATATGGAATTGCCATCGTATTGAGTATTTCTCAGAAATTTGTAATTTTGTTCGTAATTTAAATCTGGCATAGTAGGTTTATGGTACCAGTTTAAATTATCATTTGGATTAGTTGTTCTATAATTTCTAATTCGGTGTAATCCTTGAGATTCTTCTGTTTGAAGGATCGAAAATTGTTCTATTATTGAGTCTATGTCACTATCATTAAGGACGTTTATTTGATTTGAAATTTCTCTTGAGGTTTCTCCTCCTAAGTTTAAGGCTTTTAACCTTTTATCAATTTCTTCCATAATTTGAGTTTTTGATGTTTTTAATTTGACCTTGTCTAGAGGGCTAAACAATGGTTTTACTATTGGCTTTGGAGGATCTATTAATTCTTCTAACTTATATACTTGTTCTGCTATTGAAGTTAGCATTCTATTTGAATAATTAATTTTCTCATTATAGAAGCTATCGAATTCGACGTCTTCTATTGGAGGAAAATCACTTTGAATTTCTCCTCTTCTTATTGATTTCTATTTTTCTTTTTCTTTTATGGTGCAAATATGAGAATATTCTTCTCTTCGATTGAACCATCGAAAAAATGATATATGTTCTTGGAGTTTTTCTACAGTCTTAAAATACTCTTCTTTAAAGTTTTTCTTTGTTCTTCTGTGTATGACTTAAAGAAGCGTTTTCTGTCTTTAATTTCTTGAGCCATAAATTCCTTTTGTAGGGTTTGTTTGTCTATTTTGAATTCATTTTCTGAAATTATGACATGCAATTGACTTTTAAATATTGATTCTGTTTCCATATCAGTTTTGGTTGGAGAAGGTGGTTTTTCTGTTCTAATTTCACTGACTTAATTCAAAATGAATTTGTCCTACTTAAATTTTGATAGGCTTCTGGCCTTATACCAGAAGTACTTGGTCTTGAACTCACGAATTCTTTTTTACTCATGTTTTCTTTCACCACAGGAAATTGAGGTATTTCATCTTCAAATTTTATTTCTACTCTCCCATCTGGATGTCCTATTATATGGGAAAGTTCTTTTTCTCTTTTTTGAGGGACAAAGGCATTATTGATTGTCCATTTTGGATTTTTTGTTATATCCTCCCATGAAAGCATTTTGGGAATACTAACAGAGGATTTATTAATGTTTGTTTCTATAAGCATGGTTTTACCCTTTGGAGATTGGACCAATGCTTTTGGTTCCATTGAAGATGTTAATGTTTTATACGTTATTTTGTATAAAAGTGTCATCTTTTTAACACCTTCTTCAAAGTTTAATCCTTGTCCTTTAATATCAAGACTTAAGGTTTTGAGAATATGGGGGTCATCTAGAGCCACCATAAAATTTGGATAGCAGGTGAAATATACTGGTCCTTCTGCTAAATTTGATTCTATTATTCCTAATAGAGAATTTGTAAAGTCTTTATGACGTTTATCTCTAAGGATAGCTAGGACAGGAGTATCTAATCCTGTTCTAAACATTGGTCTAAGAGCAACTTGAACTGCTCCTATATGTAAAAATTGAAAATCTTTCCTATGTTTTAGGATATCATCTTTTGGAAATAATTGAATAGAATCAACGTTTCCATATACAGGAATTTTTCTTTCAACAATTTTTATACATTGTTGTTCTCTAAAATTAAATGTATTGTGCATATAAATTGTTTTGCTGTCAAGTTTGGGTAGTCCCCACCTTTGAAGATTATTTTCTATCTTTGCTATATGCAAAGCTTCATTTGAAATTTCTCCAGAGCTTGAAGAGGCCATATGTTGGTCCTCTATCTCATTTTGAGTTAGTTCTTTTGAAGAAAGATTTTTAAATAGTATCTTTCTTAGGAGAGACATTGGTTTAGTTATTGAAAATCATTTAATTAGATTTTACTCAAATAATTTTCAATCTAATATAACTATCTTTCTAAAAATAGATTATTAGAAGATTTTTACCTCTGATCACTGTTCCGGCAAGAAGGCAAGGTAGGCTTACCAACGGCTTTACTGCGCTTCAACGCGTCTTACAACCTGGAACACCAACTGCAACAGTCCTTCGCAGCTGTCCGTCTCAGCGATTGAGCATAACAATATTCCAACTATCTCTTTTTTGAAAGAAAGCTTAATTGGATTGATAATAGTTTGAATATCACCGAAAAGAATGATATTCTATAACTCTCAATCTCTTCCTCCCCGTAAAATAATTTGAAATCAACAATTGTAATTGAAAATTATTGAATTTAATTCAGTTGGCTCTGATACCAATATCGAATACGTATACTGTTTGAACAGTGTTCCAATTTCTTTTGGGTTGGCCACAAGCACGTGTGTTGGACTCCCCAAAAATAACGTAAACTACTTTTACACCTTATCCACAATTTAAAAGATGTTTCAGAAACTCTTTTGATGGAACGTTGTTCGAAATATGTACTGGAGTCAACACTGCATGACCCCAAAATGAGTCAGGCAAATGAGCATAGCTCATAATGAATCAAACCATATTCAATAGGGTTCTATTTCTCCTATCTGATACACCGTTTTGCTAAGGTGTTTTCAGGGGTCTGAGAGTTGAGATGTAATTCCATGTTCTATCAAATACTCTTGGAATCTCAAGTCTCATATACTTTACACCTCGATCAGATCGAAGTGTTTTTATCATCTAACCTAACAAGTTTCCAACTTCAGTTTCAAACCTCTTTGAAATTCTCAAGAGCTTTAGATTTAAATTGCATTAGGTTGAGATACTCATACCTTGAATAATTATCTATAACATAGATGAATTATTCATGCCCTCCCACTGCTTTAACATATTGGACCACAAGGATCCAAATGTACAAGTTCCAAGGGATCTTTGGCTCTATAGTTCTTTTCAAGCAAAAGAATCTATTAGTCATATTGTCGTTATGGCATGACCTATAAGGTAGCAGACAGTTATCTTCTAACTTGCTTAGAAGTATACTCTTGATCAATCTCCCAATCATATCGAGGTAAATATGTCCTAACCTTAAGTGCAAAAGAAAGGTATTTTTCTTTAGGAGAAATCCCTTGCCTTTCATTTCTTTGAGTAGTAGCAGCCGCAGGCAACGTAGTGTTCATGACTGTCTTACTCTTGATTAGTCTTAAAAACATTTATGTTAATTTTTCATTTCAGCTGAACAAAAGTTAACACCCTTTCTTGAAATGAACTGCGTTAGCAGGGAAAGGTAAAGAGTAACATTGTTCCAGCCAATAAGATAACTTAACGTTCCCCATTGCTACAGCCAATACAACCTTTCTAATTCAAAATTTTGAGAGTTATCTCAATAGCATCAAGCTATTGCCAGGAATTCATTCCTTTTAATAAGAAGAACAAACGTGCTTTGTGACTATGAATCAAGTATTCGGGTAGAAGCAACATTCTTCAAAAATTACGCTTCCAAGACTAGTAAATCGATTTTACTGTCTTTGGACAGGTCTTCTTTGGTTGACCAAGGCTTACTGTCACATTCATTAATAACACTTCTTAATGAATCGACCATTTGGGGCATGAGAACATTTCTCTGTTAAGACTAATCTTAAATTATTCGCCACAAATTAATCGTTTAAGTTTGTTGTATAATCATCGTTATTTATTAAATAGGCATAAGACTATGCACATATTTAATCATTGAATGGCTGAAATAACAAATTACTTGATTATTTATCACACTAGCCCATTACAAGAGCAATACAAACAATTGCATGCAATCCAATCAGTTTAGCAAAAACAAGCAATCATATAACCCTAAGACTATTGATTTAGTTTTGCAATGATGTTTCAGAGGTTTAGAGCAACAGCCACTGAAGGGTGATCAACTACTCCTCCTTTGAAATGAGACACTTCTCAGCTAATCCTAATTCCGGAATAACTCATGTTCCTATAGACATTAGCCACCGTTATTCGGTCAAGGATTTGTTAACACAGTTAACTCATTCCCGTAAGTGTAACCCTCCCACTTTTAGATCCCAGAGGCACGCACCAACAGGCTACCGCTATCCTTTTCAGGAGTTCACGGTTTTACGAATCCTATGATCAGGCCCTCCGAAGGGATGGTTGCTCTCGGACAACACGCAGGCAGATCATAAGACTCTCACAGTGTGACCTATGGGTGGAGACCGAGGGATACGTTGACACATATCCCACTCCCACTTACTATGGGCACTTTCCCCATTCACCTTGTTATTGACCAATGCAAACACTTTCCGAAGGGAGGCCGCACTAAAACGACACGAAGTCGAGCATGGATCTCACGTTGTGAATATAGGGACATAGGAGTAAAAATTTTACCGCCCACTAAAGTGACCTACCGTACATTTTAGGGTTTATTAACCTAAATAGATCTGGCTAATTCAATTTATCTAAGTCTAATCCTATTATAACTATTATAATGAGAATTTTACTGAAATGTTCTAGGTGAATTAAACTCTTTTAACAAACCTAGCAACACCGCATGCTAACATGACTATGGTTATTTCAACTCAGGTTCCGGGTTTGTTCCTAGGTAGCAGGTGTTTCGTAAACCGTCAGCTTAAATACCTCCAACCTTAGACAGAACTTAACCGGGAGAGTTCCCTTTTAACCATAGTATTGTAAAGTCTTTACTCTAAGGATCTAGGTGTATTAAACTCTTTTAATTAACATAGCGACATTGCATGCTTACATAACCGTGGTTAATTCAACTCAAGTTCTGGGTCAGTTCCTACGTAGGAGGTGCTTCGTAAACGTATTAGAATTAACGAGATCTTAGGTCTAATTAATTTTAAACATTTCAAAATTAATTCATTTACCTATGATCCTATGTTTGCACGCAACCTTTATTATAGGTTGACAGTTTCTAATCACCCATTTTAAACTATTTAAATTTTAATGATTAGCCTTATAATCATGCACACTATAGTTTTAAAATAATTAACAATCATATTCAAGTTAATATAATAAAACTATATATATATTGCCTTGCATTGCATGAATTTTAATATAACAATTATATTAGGCTATGGACGTTTTATGCTCAATCCCATTTTGATTTCCTTATTAAAGAATTATAACAATTATAATATTGAAAATGAAGGTAATTCAAAGTAGCATGCTGCAAACAACTTATTAAATATAACTCTTTATATTTAATTAAGTAATTTCATGCATCATGTTATTCCATTTTTTATGATTTTAATATAGCTCAACTATATATTAAACAACTCATGAAAATAAACCATGCATTTCAATCCATACATTATTACTTATTATAATATATATAAAATGCATGAGCATGCTTTATAACCTATGGTGGGATTTTAAATCTAAATGACATCCATAAAGCATTTAAATAGCGTATAAACCGATTAATTGGCCCATAGGATAAAATAAAGCACATAAATTACAATAATTTAAGCTATTTTATCCTAAAAATATCCTTATACAGCTTCAGAACCAGACTAGACCGCACGAACCGACCCGGATCGCTTCGAACTGGACCCCAAAATGCCAAACCAAGCTTGAATTGGGCTGGAACGGGCTAAACCAGCCCCAGACCAACCAAAAACACCGAACCGGACTGCAGCTTCAGCTTGAACCGCATGCATCCGAAACCCTAGCGCACACCACGTGATATCGCGATAGCGTCGCACCGCATAGGAGATAGTGACGCGACGCATATGCGATCGCAGAACTCCTTCTTCGCAAAATCGCGACAGCGTCGCAACGCTCGATGAACAGCGTCGCGACGCTACTGCGTCTGGAGGCAGAATCTGGGCATTCCAGCGGCTGTTCTTCGCGTTTGGCCTCGTTTTTGGACGTGATTTTCTTCGATCTTCATCATAGAATACCCTATTCTAGACTTGGACTTACAGAGGATAATAGATTTACAAAATATACCCAAAAACGCATGGGCCTTTACATTGAACCATTCAAGAAAACGTAAATCTATGGCCAAATTAATCGAAACCATTTATACGCAAACCATAACATTTGCAATACATAAATCCTACCATGAAAAAATTGCAAATTTCAATTTAAAATCAAGAACAACTGAGTTGGCTCTGATACCAATTGAAGGGATAAAAGCCCTGCACAGCGGAAGAAATTACCGAACATACTCATATTCTTTGATTTTTAATTGAAATACCAATACAATTTGCAAAATATTACAGCAATAAATCTATACTAAAGGGGCTGTACAACGACTATAAACATGCTAAATAATTAACTAGATCTAATCTAGATGATCCTAATGATCAAGGATTTCAAACAAAACTTACTTTTGTAGAAAGCATTGATCGATTTGCCTTTTCTTGCTAGTAAAATTGAAAATGCAGCAAATTTCTTGTGCGAACACCACCAATTGGTTACACCGGTATATCTCTAAGACTTCTTGAAGTAGAAGACTGGTGGGAGTCTTTTACGAGAGATCTCTAAGAGAATGAGAATGAATGGGATGTCTTTCACCCCACCCCAGGGGTCCTATATATAGGAGAATGAACCATATCTAATTTTAATAAATAATTAATTAATTCCATAATTAATTAATTACCCAATTAAACATCATATATTTAATCTTAGGGATTTTATTAAAATTAAAATTAATATGAAACCAATTCATATTAAATTTATTCGAACTCTTTCAAAAAAATTATCTCAAGAATTAATTTGTGAAATTAATTAAAAAATTATATTATAAAGTTTCATAAACTTTATATTATAATGTATCAGCATACATTATACGATTCCCCAAATAAATTGAACACTTTCAATTAACAATTTATATTTAATTTCTTCAAGTCTCTTTCAGAGCTACCAGTGGGACCTAATGGACCTACAGATCAGAAGCTCCAACGATACGAGACTAATTGGCTAAACTCATTAACCAAGTTAGTCTCCATTCGTTAACTGTGGGTCACTCCACTAAAGATCCACAACTGCACCCTTCTCACTGCAGAGTATTTTTGTGTCCATGGATATTGGCTAATAACTGCAAGTTAGTCCTTCACGAGTGTTTGTAACTTCAGCTGGGTCAAGTTACCGTTTTACCCATGAGTTACCTCTACCTCCTTAAGTACTGATGCTTCTCTAATGAACAACCTGTTTGTGGTCCAACAATCAAACAGAAACCCCTCTTGGGCCAGTGAGAGGGTAGGGCCCTTTGTTCAAGACTCGAAGACGCAACTTAAGGGAACACTCATCTGCTTCCTCAAAAGTTGGGAAGGAGTGAATTCCATCTTGTGTGATTATGTTCCCAGCTCCCCACTCGGTCTTGTCCCCAAAATGGTAGGCTTATTGAGTCGGCGTACTGACCACTCTCACCCATACAAATAAACGTACAATCCCTCGTGACCAAGAGTCCATAATCCACTCAGGATTCAGACTAAGTTGCCTAGGTCATCCTAGTGGAATAGAAACCTAACTATTTAATGGTGTTACAGATAGCGGTTACTATTTCGCGATCCGGTCTTATGCAAACTCATTGCATAGGATACCCTCACTCGCATGTCTACTACATGGATGCTTGGGATCAGTACGTCTGTATCAAATACAAAGCGGGACGTATCACATAGTGTTACCAGGATAAGGTACACAGTCTTATCCTTGTACTATAGACCTTTTAGGTTGTTACTTGAACATCGATCCCCGTATGTTCCCACATACTAGGTCAAGTTACATACAAAATACCTTGGATCTTAGTTTATTGGATTTGGGTCAAATTGTGCAATATTTAACAATAACATTTTATTGCAGAAACTCAATAACACCTTATTAAAAAAACTAGTATACAATTTGTTCACATTCACTATCTACGAGTTTTAGGGCATAAAACCCAACACAAACCATTCGTTACTTACAGTGCAAGGAGGAGAAGTCTCAAGAAAGTTGTGCCCGAATGGTCGCTTGTCATCGAGCCTCTCAAAACCCGCAAGAATGCCTCCGGACGTGTTCGAGGACATAATCCGCCAAGTTGTGTCAAAGGCTCTTGTGATTGTTGAAGGCTACAAGGCTGAACAAGAAGCCTTGAGGGATATTGAGGCTGAAAGAGAGGTTGCAAATCAGCATATAATGGAAGAGGATGAAATTGCAAAGAAAATAGTTAAAAGAAGATGAAAAAAAAGGAAGGAAGGGAAGAAGAGTCCACTCCACAAGGCTCAAAGTGAGGCTGAGATGCTGCAAGGAAGGGAAGAAGAGTCCCAACAGGGGCCAAGTGAAGGAAGTTCAGAAAAATAGAAAGAAAAAGAAGCACAGGATGAAGGCCAGAATGCGACCGCATCTGGTCCGCATTCTGAATAAGGCCAAGTTTAGGCCACCAATGAACATCCAGCTGATGAGGTTTTCGAACCTCTATTCAAGGATGACCCACCAGCAGCTGATAGCACCTCTTCGGGAGAAAAGAGAGGTGAAGAAGAGAAAGAAAGTAAGGAGGTCGAGACTCTAGTGATTCCGAAACAAAATTAGATTCAGAGATCAAGGAACTAGATGACGACCAAGTTCCCATCTCTGCATCATTGAGAAGGAAAGAGAAGAAGATAGATTAGAGCTGATAGGAGGACTAAGAACAAGAATGACCCAATATTTGCCAAGAGGCCGAGGACAAGGTCCATGGACGCCTCTTCTGCAGCTCCTCCTACCGTCTCACCCGCCAAGCCAAAGGCCAAACCACCCAAGGCTGCATCTCCTAAAAATCCATTCCCCGAGGTATTCAGAGATGTAAATTTTAAGGAATATGAGAAAAAGAGATTTCCTCAACGAGAAGAGATTCTCTAACAGAGCAGGAGCTCTGCCAGAGTTGGTAAGCAGAGTTATCTCCCAATACAAGTGGCAGGAGTTCTGTGTTCACCCTCAGGAGGCTGTAGTGCCTTTAGTTTGAGAATTTTACGCCGGCCTGAGGGAGGAAAGCATTAGTATGGCGGTGGTGAGAGGGAAAATGGTAAGCTTCTCTTCAGTAGAAATCAATAGGGTGTGCAAAATCAAGGCACCCCTACATCCAAGTGGGAACGATGTAATTAGGAACCCCTCGGCCAAGCAGATGAAAGAAGCACTAAAATTAGTGGCCAACAAGGGAGTTAAGTGGAAAGAGTCCCAAACGAAGGTGAAGACTTTAATGCTAAGCAACCTAAAGCCAAAATCGACAGTTTGGCGTCACTTTCTGAAGAACCGATTGATGCCAACCACCCATGGTAGCACCATCTTAGTAGATAGAGTTATGCTCATCTACTGTATTGTGAAGGGGTTGGAGATCAATATTGGGAGCATAATCAGGGAAAAGATTGTAGCCTGTGGAAGGAAAAGAGAAGGTAAACTTTTCTTTGGATCACCCATCACCCAGCTTTGCCAGAGGGTGAAAATTGTTCCGGGCAAGGACGAGAAGCGTCATTTTTTAAGCCTACCATTGACCTGTCCTTGATCGGGAAGCTCCAACTAAATAGCCTCCAAAGGAAAGATAAAGCCTCCACATCTCAGGCCACTCCACCATCAGGGCCGAACATGGCTTCTCCATCCCAGAACACTCCTTTTTCAGGGCCCTCACCGTCATCTGAAGCCTTAGCCATTGCCTACCGTTAGCTAGATCAGATCAGGGACAACCTAAGGACATATTGGGCATACGTAAAGGAGAGGGATGAATCCATTAGAGAGTTCTATCTCTCTATCGCCCCGAGTATTGCTTCGATCTTTCCCAATTTCCCTCAATCGCTGCTGCCTCAAGAAGACAAGGATGCTGATGAAGAAGAAGATGAAAATGATGAAGAAGATGATGAAGACAAAGAGAGTTCCTCGGATGAGGACTAGGGGAGTTTTCTGACCCCTTTTACTTGCTGCTTTTGTATATAATATTGTTTTGTTGTTTGTTGTTTTTTGAATTTTAGCATGTTTACATTCTGTTTTTAGTTGTTTAGTTGCTATTTTTGATTTGTTTAATTGTTTAGTTGTTAACAGCATGTTCATAGAGTAGTTTAGATAGGTTGTTGATAATTTAGATTAGGTAAATTTGGGTTTTTAAATCTTTTTTGAGAAAAATCTACTTGTTGTTTTTAAGCTTAACCTATGAACTTTTTGAAGAAAAAACAACTTTAAAT
This sequence comes from Luffa aegyptiaca, assembly GCA_017139565.1. Lineage (NCBI taxonomy): Eukaryota > Viridiplantae > Streptophyta > Magnoliopsida > Cucurbitales > Cucurbitaceae > Luffa > Luffa aegyptiaca. The sequence continues at coordinate 17,642,802 of CM029398.1, forward strand.
GAAAATATTTGCTAGGTAAAATGTTTTGGAAAGAAAGGATGTTTTCAAAGGAGTTTTCTTTTAAGCCCTTGATGATGAAAACTAGAGCTTTGTTCTATCTCAAAAGTGCCACCGTCACAACTGAATTGTTTTCGAGTGATAGGCTTTCTATTAGTCTTTTTCTTTACAAAATTTTCTTAAGTCTAAACTTCCTCGTGTTCAACCTTTCCAACACACTGGGAGAGTTTAGCCTTGAAGATTTGAAAAACAAAAAGCCTTATGCAAAGCCCATGCTTAAAAAACAAAGCCAATGAGGACATTGTCTAACTTTAAGTTTGGGGGGTGCTTTATGCTTTATATGTTATACCATGATTTTCCTAAATTTGTACTATTGGAAAAGAGTACGTGCTCAGTGTATATCAAGGAAAAAAAAGAAAAAATAAAAAATGAAAAATCGAGAGTTACTCCTCCTTCCTAAAGTATACTGAGTAACGAGGGGCATTCATGACACCCATGGTTTGCCACTGCATGAAATGTTTACTGAGGGATACTCTTGGGAGAAAAATAAGTTGAATAAAAAAAGCACCAGCAGTCAAATAAGTTTGGGGGAGATAGAAAAGGTCTAATAACTCATGTATGCTCATTTTTACCTCAAGATTGTTTTTCTTGACGAAAAGGACTATACTAGGCTCAACGAGTAGAAGTTAGGTAGTTTAAACATATTGGTTAGGATGGACTAGGGAGAGTTTTGCTTTGAAAAAGAACAATAGAAATCTTTATGCCTAGGAAACTCAGACGTTGTGACTGACACTAGAGTAGAACCCTCTCCTGAAAGGCAAACTTTTTAGAAAACGATCTTGAAAACCATGTTTACCTTATTCCATGTCACCTGATTTGCAATTAGAAGTTGATGCTAGTACCATGATTGATTACTACACATGCACCCTCACATTTTGGTTTGCAATCAATATTGAGCTCACATTCTGTTTCGCAATTAGAAAAGTTGATATCTAACATTCTGATTGGCTATTGCTTGAGGACAAGCAATAAGTTAAGTTTGGGGGTATGATAAGGGTCAAAAGTATACCTATTTTACCCTTATATTTAGCTCATTTCCTTGTCAAAAGTTGTATGTTTAGGTCAATTTTACTGTTCCCGAGCTCAAAATATGTCGAAGTTGATAAGTTAGGGTGTTGAGATTCACTTTTGTCAAATTATGCTAATTTGTGCTTGAAAAGACTCAATTTTAAGGGAATTTGGCTAAGTTTGTTATTGTGCCGGAAAACAGAGGAAATGCTTGGATTTACCCAGAAATGTGACCACATTTTTGGGAAGGCAAAATGAAATGCGACCGCATTTCTGGAAAAACAGAGGTAGTTCCGAGTCATCCGCGGGTCATTTTGAATGAGACTTCTTCGCACCTACCCGGCTGTTTTGACCCCGAAACCGACTGTGCTACCTACCAGCACCTATTTTGCAACTCCTCAACCAATTCCAACACTATATAAGCTCGAGATTCGAAGTCAAATCCAAGTAGAACTCATTTGGAAGAAGAGGGTGGTGACAGAACCCTAGTTGACGCCTATGAGTAGGGATGCCCGAGGTCCTTCTTAGATGACTAAATTCTAACCTTAGTTAGACATCAAACCTTAGGGTTTGTAGGGATTTTCACCCATTCCCACTTGTAAAAGCGAGTGGAGTGTCTAAGCGAACTCTAGAAGGATTGGATAAAATAGAAAAACCCATAGTATTTAGCTACTGTTTTTATTTCCAGCTTTTGTTACCTTTCATTTATTTGTATTCTTTACATCTTATTTTCAATGAAAAGGTATTCATTTGCACTTTATCTCACCATGAGTAGCTAAATTTCGTTGAGGGATTCAATATGCTGAATTCCCTTATGGTTCAATAGCTTGAAAGTGTTTTATTTGCTTAAGTTTTGTTCGATGCATGTCATTCTTTATTGAATATCATTCTGATATGTCTAAGTTTAAATTGATCACTTAGACTTTGCATGTTATGTGAGTTTGATCTTGAAAGGGACAAACGATATCGGTTCTCATAAAGGTGATATAGGAGAAAAAGCTCGAAAGAGATTGTTCGGTGGTATAGGGCAAGCTGCCTAAGGCACCCTATATCAACTATAGGGTTATAGATTGCATTCATGATTTATCTATGTCGGAGTCGAGTCACATAAATGTGCATAATGGTACTTGCTTATCCTTCTAACGGTTCTTGGGAGCAATGCCAAATACGAGTTAAATCTGACCGAATGCATTAAATAGGCTTAAGTTTAATAATCCACGATTAAGGTTATTGCCTTTGAGATGAATCCATATTGAATACATCGTTTTGTTTATTGTTGTTATTCTTTACCTATTTACTTGTGTTATTTATTTTTCTAAAAACCAATCATCAATCATTTCTTTGCTTACCTATTTCTAAGCAATCTTTTGAGCAGTTTCTTATTCAAATATGAATTTCCAATTTACTCCTCGTGGGATCGATACCCTTGGAATACTTCTAAGGTTTTTATTAATACGTGCGATAGTGTATACTTGCACTAAGGTTGGTTGAATTTATCTTTATTACCATTTATCATCTTATCTCACATCCATCATTCAGCCTCTGCCACACCAGTCATACATCTATTAATTAATTCACAACCCCAATAGGTGAAATCAATTCCATAGGAGTTTTCATCATTTGAATTCCTCACTTTTTAGCTTTTGTATGTTGATTTCTTTAATCATCACTAAGTTTAACTTCCTATATAAAATCGGACAATATTATTTGCGGTAATTAATTTGATTAGAAACCCAATCTAGAGGATGACACTCGTTAACAAGAAAATCACTATATTAAAACTTGACCGGTGCGCATGCGGTAGGAAAAATCCACATCAGTATATGGACTCGAGATTCCAAGACTATTTGATAGGGCATGGAATCACGTCCCAACTGTTGGGTTCTATGCCCTAAAACTCATAGATAGTAAATGAAACAAATTAACTGATCTCAATAAAAAATTATTTGAGTAATTCAGTAATTTTGTTATTGAATAATCGAGTTTGCAATAATAAACCCTAAATCTAATAAACTAAGATCCAAGGTTGTTTAAATGAAACTTGGACTAGTATGTGGGGACATACGGGGATCGGTGTCCAAGTAACAACCTAAAAGGTCTATAGTATAGGGATAAGGTTGGGTACCTTATCCTGGTGACACTATGTGATACGACCCACCTTGTATTCGATGCAGATGCAATGATCCAAAGCATCCATGTAGGAGACATGCGGGTGGGGGTATCCTATGCAGTGAGTTTGCATAAGACCGGACCGCGAAATAGTAACCACTAGATGTAATTCCGTTAACTAGTTTAGGTTTCTATTTCAATAGGATGACCTAGGTAACTCGATCTGAATCCTGAGTCTGTTATGAACCCCTTTCAGAAGGGATTGAACTTATATTTGTATGGGTGAGAGTGGCCTGTACGCCGACTCAATAATCCTACCATTTCAGGGGCAAGATTGAATGGGCTGGGAACATAACAACACAAGATGGAATTAACTCCTTCCCCTATTGTGGTAAGTAGATGTGTGTTCCCTTAAGGGCTGATTCCGGGGCTTGATCAAAGGCGCGCCGTCCTCTCCTTGCCCTAAAGGAACTCCTGTTTAGTTGTTGGACCCTAAACAACTTGTTCATTAGAGGGATCAGTGGTACTTAAGGAACCAGATGTAACCCAGGAGTAAAACGGTAATTTGACCCAACTGGTGTTATGAACACACTTGAAGGATTGACTTATTGCATTGGTCGATATTTGTGGACACTGAAATATTCTATAGTTGGAAAAGTGCAGTTGTGGGTCTTTAGTGGAGTGACCCACAGTTTACGAATGTTGACTAACTTGGTTAATGAGTTTAGCCAATTAGTCTCGTATCGTTGGAGCTTCTGATATGTAGGTCCATTAGGTCCCACTGGTAGCTCTTAAAGAGATTTGAGGCAATTAAGTATAAATTGTAAATTGAAAGTGTTCAATTTATTTATGGGAATCATATAATGTATATTGATTCATTATAATATAAAGTTTAAGAAACTTTATAATATAATTTTGAATTAATTTCAAAATTAATTCTTGAGAGAAAATATTTGAAAGAGTTCAAATAATTAATATGAATTGGATTCATATTAATATAAATAATTTAATAAAATCCCAAAGATTAAATATGTGATATTTAACTGGGTAATTAATTATTTATGGAATTAATTAATTATTTATTAAAATTAGATATGAGTAAGATAATAGATTTGATCTTATTCATGACCTTTTTCTCTTAGGAAAATGTCTTGGCCTTTACCTATAAATAGGACCCCTGGGGTGAGGTGAAAGGCATCCCATTCATTCTCCTACTCCCAGAGAATTCCCCTGAAGGCTCCCTCTAGACTCCCACCAGTCTCTTGCCTCTAGAAGCCTCAGAGTCATACCGGTGTAGCCATAGTGGTGGTGTTTGCAATAGTTCGTGATTATTTCACAACCAGTTGGTGAATTTAATTTGAGTCGTCAACGAGAGTAAGTAATTTGTTACTATATAAATTAGATTTAGATCTAATATTTTTGTATGCTTAGCCTTAATACAAATTTAGAATAGTTCTAAATTATTGCCAATGTGTTGGTATTTTAGATTAAACAAAAAATAATTACGAATCGGTCCCAATCACGCTTCCGCTTTACGGAATTATGGAATTCCAATCCTTCACGAACTCTAAGCCCCTGGTACACCTCAGCAGAACGGTGTATCGAAAAAGAGAAACAAAACCTTATTAGACATGGTTCGCTCGATGATGAGCTATGCTCAATTACCTAACTCGTTTCTGGGTTACGTAGTAGAGACTGCAGTTTATATTCGGAACATGGTTTCCTCAAAGAGTGTTTCAGAAACACCGTTTGAGCTCTAGAAAGGGTGTAAAATAAGTTTATGTCATTTATGAATTTGGGGATGCCAGACATACGTGCTAGAAGAACACCCGAAGAAATTATAACGTCGTTCAAAATTTGTCCTATTTGTAGGCTATCCCAAAGAGACGAGAGGTGGATACTTCTTCGATCCTGAAGAAAATAAAGCATTTGTATCGAAAAATGCTACATTCTTAGAAGAAGACCACCTTAAGAACCACAAGCCACGAAGTAAAGTTGTTTTAAGTGAATTATCTAAAGAAGCTACGAAAACATCAACGATAGTCGTTTATGAAGCTGACACATCAAGTAAGTCACGTCCTTCTCAAGATATGAGAGTGCCTCGATGTAGTGGGTGAAGGGTTAAAATCCCTTTGGCAGCAAAAACAATCAAGACCAATTCGTTTCACAATTTCGTTTACGAAAAACCAATACATTGGCAATTAAATTTCAGAAACAAATTTCTAAATTAAAACCGATTAAGCATGCTGTAAATTGATTTTAGATCAAGAAACTTACATAGTTTGATGAACAAACTGCACTATGCTCCCAAATAATGTTCTTGATCTTCCAATGGACACCACCACACGAATTCACCCGCTATATCTCTTGGATTACTGAGATTGGCTTGTGGGAACCCAAAATTCGTCTTGGAAGGGAAAAATTCAGCAAGGTGATAATTGTATTTTGAGAGAAAAACTAGAGAGAAAAGTTTCGAGGCTCTCTCTGTATTTTTTCGTAAAAATGAGAGAATGATTGATCAGTGGGAACTCCCTCTCCCCTGTACGATAAGTGGGGATGGAGTTATTACTCTACTAGATCTAGACCGTTAGATCTTAATCAAAACGATCTCGGCCATTAACTAATTAAATAATAAATATTTAATTAATTAATTAATTATAATTAATTTAATTAAATCAATATTAACTAAATGAATTATAATATAAAGTATTTAATTCAACTTGAATCATATTCAATTGAATTAAATTGGCCATTCAATTAATTCTGTTAATTGAATCCACACTAATTAAATATAAAATATTTAATTGATTTTATAATTGAATCATATTCAATTTTAACTCTCATTTAACCTATAGTTTTAATGTGCATCAAAATGTACATTAATATAAACTATAGTATTAATTTGATTAAATCACATTTAACCAAATTAAAATTATATTAATTAATTCATGAATTAATCAAATATCACATATTTAATTAAATTCATAATTCTCTCATTAATTAATTTTTGAATCACATCCAAAATTGATTTTATTATAAAGTTTTAATTCATTAATTAAACATATACTATAATGTATCCCCATACATTATATTAATTGTATCATGATACAATTAACTTAAATTCCCTTTAATAATCAAGACTATATTATCTCATAACCCGTTATGAGCTAGCAGGTGGACCTAATGGACCTACAGATCAGAAGCTCCAACGATACGAGATTGATCAGCTAAACTCATGAACCGAGTCAATCAACATTCGTTAAATGTGGGTCACTCCACTAAAGACACACAGTTGCACTCTTCTCACTGTAGAATATTTCTGTGTCCACGGATATCGACCAATGCAATAAGTCAATCCTTCACGTGTGTTCGTAACACCAGCTGGGTCAAATTACCGTTTTACCCCTAGGTCACTCCACTAAAGACACACAGCTGCACTCTTCTCACTGTAGAATATTTCTGTGTCCACGAATATCGACCAATGTAGTAAGTCAATCCTTCACGTGTGTTCGTAACACCAGCTGGGTTAAAGTACCACTGATCCCTCTAATGAACAAGTTGTTTAGGGTCCAACCACTAAACAGGAGTTCCTCTCGGGTCAGGAGAGGACGGCGCGCCTTTGTTCAAGACCCGAAATCAGCCCTTAAGGGAACACACATCTACTTGCCCCAATAGGGGAAGCAGTAAATTCCATCTTGTATTGTCATGTCCCCAGCCCCCCACTCGGTCTTGTCCCCAAGAAGGTAGGCTTATCAAGTCGGCGTGCAGGCCACTCTCACCCGTACTAATCAAAGGACAATCCCTTGTGAGAAGGAGTTCATGACACACTCAGGATTAAGATTGAGTTACCTAGGTCATCCTATTGAAACAGTAACCTAACTAGTTAACGGTGTTACATCTAGTGGTTTACTATTTTGTGGTCCGGTCTTATGCAAACTCATTGCATAGGATACCTCCGCTCGCATGTCTCCTACATGGACGCCTTGGATCAATACGTCTGTATCGAATACCAAGCGGGCCGTATCACATAGTGTTACCAGGATAAGGTACCAAGCCTTATCCCTGTACTATAGACCTTTTAGGTTGTTACTTGAACACTGATCCCCGTATGTCCCCACATACTAGTCCAAGTCTCATGTAAACAACCTTGGATCTTAGTTTATTGGATTTGGTTCATATTGTGCAATTCTAGACTTAATATGACAATAACACTTTATTGCATAAACCTCAATAACACTTTATTGATACAAGTGTATAATTCGTTAATCATTCACTATCTACGAGTTTTAGGACATAAAAGCCAACAGTGGGAGGGTTATTACTCGACCTGACCGTTATCTGTGTTTAGTTGAAACTCCAGTTGTCACACCTGATGATGGAGTCGAGAATCCATTGACTTATAGATATGACCTCGAAATGAACCTCGAAATGAAGTACATGTATTTTAATTCCGTCTGGGATCTTGTAGATAAACCCGAAGGGGTAAGACTCATAGGGTGTAAATGGATCTACAAAAGGAAACGAGATGCATTATTTAAATCATATTTAAATAACTCAAAGTCTCTCTTTAATTATAGTTTAATTCAAAGATTAAACTAAAATACGTTAAATATATCGCATATAATTTAACGTTAAATTTCCCTAAACTGAATTTGAACATTTTCAAATTCTTTCATCACTACGTGATAGGACCTAAATAGTCCTATTTTATCACCTCTAATCTAAGCTTGTTAGAGTTATTTTATGCTTTACTTGTCTTATTTACAGGATAGTTGAGCTTAGGCTATGTCGGAAGCTGATTATGCTAATTGGTGTTAATTCGGGCCAATTACGAAGTTTTGGAGCCATCTCGCTGTCTTGGACGAGGAGGAGGTGAAAAGACCCAATTCTGTTGGAACGGGCCTGAAGAATTACACCAAAAGACCTAGATTGAAGCCACGTACCGAGAAGAAGAGAGACAAGATCGAGAATTAAGGCAGCAAGTTGAAAATCAGGGTTGGCGTTGGGACGCTGCGCCTTGGCGTCGCAACGCCGGCGTGAAATTTGGCCGGAGTGTAAAGTTCGCAATGTCAAGACGCTGCCTTGGCGTCTCGACGCCGCCATATTTTCTATAAATATGTAGCCTCGGTTTAGTCCGCTGTTAGGTTAGAATTTTGGTCTTTTTGCGATTTCCTTTGTTCCTTTTACTTTTCAACATTGTTGTAGACCTTTCTCGGTCATATTTTATGGATTCTTTCATGTCTATTGTTATTTTTACTTCATTTATGCATAGTTAATCATATTTAGATCGTTGGATTGGGTTTATGTTTTGATCTCTAATAAGATTGGCTAAGTTTTATGGTTTATCTTGCTATTCTTGCTGTCTATTTCATTGAGTTTTCCATGTTATCCCGTTTAAACCAATACATGAGGCTAGTCTATTAGGATTGACGCCCTATGCGATTACCGCTTGTGTATTCTATTGGTTATTTTTAGATAGCCACTAGGTTGAGGCAAGCCACTCTCTACGTGAGACGACCCTTGATAGGCCTAGGATGCATGTTAACGGTTGTAGGAATTAGATTCTAATTGCATTTAAATTTAGTTCATACAATTCTGGGCCCACGATCCCAAAACGGTTAGTTTAATTATGTGATTGTGAAATTGCTTAATCTAAAATTAGTTAGATATAATTAGTAACCATTCCAGAGGTCTCGGATGGTTGCTATTTTATGAATAATGGGTGGCAAGCGATAAAGTTAATATTAATTAATCTTGATAATTGCAGAATTCACGGTTAACAAGTTAATTAGCACAGGTTAGTGTAGGGGGGTCTTCCGAGTAACTCAGAAGCCGACCGGACTAATGAAATCAACATAGACCGATTATTAGAGAAGACTAGGAAGCCAACGAATTAGAATCAATCATAAGAAATCCCAATCTAATGATCCCTTTTTATGCTAATGACCCCCGTCTTATTTCTATTTTTCATGCTTAATTTTTTGTCTTTTAACATTTAGCATTTAATTATTTAATCATTTTATTTTTGGTTGTCCTTCATTCTAAAAATCCCTCGTTTTCGTAAGCACGAAATTCTACAACTACTAGGTCCTCTTCCCTGTGTTCGACCCCGACCACTATTTCTACAAAATAGTAGCAGTGTCGTGGATTATCAATTTATTTGACAACTTGGAGAATTTGACACCCTCCTGAGGACCCGTCAAATTGGCGTCCTTGCTGGGGAAGGGATTTTTCGAGTGTTTATAGGATTTTGAGTTATTTTTGTACTTTTTCGTTTTCTTTTTGCAGAGCTTAACGATGAAATTAGCATAGCCTCGACGTGCTAATCGCATGGCCGAGCACATGATGCAATACCTTGCCGCTCTTGATCTGAGTCATCTCCCATCTCTTGGAGACCTTGAAGTCACGAGAGAAATCATGTACATCACCCAAGCACCTTAGGAATACTTCCACAAGTACTAGGATCGCTTCAATGGGTTATGTGCACTTCCTCATAGCCCATTGTCTGAGGAATCCTTGCTGTTGCACTTCATTGAAGGATTATCACCTGATGACAGAAGGATGTCAGATATAGCAACTGGCGGGGTTGCACTAGACAAGACACCCAGTAAGGCTAGAGAGATATTTCGAGTTTGGCAACGTATGTTGGACTCATCATATTTCAAGCACGATAGGTAAATTCTTTCGATTCTTCGGATAGCCAAGATTCTTAGCAACAGGAAGAAGGTAAGTCTAATGAAGTTAGTGAGCCTGAGCTTGAACCTTGTTTAGATTCTAAGTCTGATTCATGTGATATGTCACCCATGATAGGAGAAGTAGAAATAGATGATGAGTTAGCTTTGGTCGATTCTATGAAAAATTCTATTTCCCCTAAGCTTATTAATTTTGATTTGCATGAGCTAGACTTAGTGATTATGATTGTTGACCAGTCTGTTGCTCATTATAAAGGTGTCTTGATCAGTATGTTAGGGATGGTGATGGATTATTTGTTTAACTTTTCTCATGCCTTGCACACTGTGTGCAAGTTTAATTTATCTATGTAGGAGTAAATCATTAAGAAGAAAAATAAAAAGGATGTAATGAAAATCAAAGAGGTTGATTTCGGATGAGAAGGGAGGAGAATGTGGTCGAGCAATCGACCTTAAACATTTGCAAAGTTTACTACTTTCTGTTATTTCAATTATTTTTTTTAGTTGTTTTTATGTTTTTTCCTTGTTTTATCTTTTAGGAATGGCGGTACCAAAGTGAGGCTTCTATATTTGTAAGAAAACATGATTCACCACCCACGAGCGCATAATTTAGGGAAGTTCTATTCTTTCCCTATGCATTGTCTTATTTTTTCATGATTTAATACATTGAGGGCAATGTAAAATTTAGGTTGGGGGTGGGGAATTATACTTTATGTTTCTGTTGGGCCTTGAGCATCTGAGCGTCAGGCCAACGTTTGTGCTTAATGGATGTCTTGCATGCTTGTTGTGTATATGCTTGTTTAAGTGGTGATGATTTCCTAGGATTGACCCAAATTTTTTCAAAAATTTATTGCTTTCGATGAGTTTTGACCGAGAGTGTTCAGAAAAGGAACCTTTTCAAAACATTTCTAGGATACGTCTTGAACTTGTTGGGTGTCTATCTTGCTTTAAAGTAGGGCTTAAATGCTTAGGAGCGAGTTACTTAGCTCATATTCTTGTTATCACCCCGATAGTTGTAAGGTTAAGTGAGAAAGTCTAAACTTTTTTTTTTGTAAAATAGTGTGTGGAGTCTTGCCTAGGAGAGGAAAACAAAATATGCCTGTAAAAGAAAAAGAGTGGAAAAATAAGTCAGTGAGCGCGAGCCAAAAGAAAAATCATATGCGCGTCATTTTTATTTTGAAAGAAAAAAAAGCATGATTGCATTGAGCTTAAACGCCTAGAGGTAAAAAGAGCTACCTGCGGTGTGATCAGTTAGGCCAACCAAGAGTTAAACTCAGGTTATGGGTCCATGCATTGTAGTGTGAAAGCTAGTGCCCCATCCAAATTAAATGCAAAAAAAAAAAAAAAGCAGAGAGAGAGAGAAAGAAAAGAAAAAGGAATTCCTTGATCGGGCACCTACGCAAGAGGAAGCAACCTAGTTTGTTCCATTTGGGCCTTTTAGCAATACCTTAGTGCCAGTGTAGGGGGAAGATAGGATGAGAGTTGAGTAAACCAATCCCGGGCTAGTAAACTCTTCTTTAGGTGGGATGGAGTTCTCTTGTGCAAGATAATCTTTGAAAATTTTTTATTTGTCTCCTCATTTGTCTCTCTTGCGAATGTCTCTTGATTGCTTTAGTTTTTGGAGTATTTGAGTCTTGAGGATTAAATCACTTTTCGATTATATGCACAACGTCTTTTTCTTTGGTCTGTGTGTGCCTTGCTCGAGGACTACAAGGATTTAGGTTGGAGGTATTTGATAGGACCTAAATAGTCCTATTTTATACCCTCTAATCTAAGCTTGTTAGAGTTATTTTCTACTTTACTTGTCTTATTTACAGGATATTTGAGCTTAGGCTATGTTGGGAGCCGATCACGCTAATTGGTGTTAACTTGGGCCAATTACGGAGTTTTGGAGCCATGTCGGTGTCTTGGACGGCAAGGAGGTGAAAAGACCAAATTGTGTTGGAACGGGCCTGAAGAATGACACAAAAAGCCGAAGATTGAAGCCCCGTATCGAGAATAAGCGAGACAAGACCGAGAATTAAGGCAGCAAGTCGAGAATCAGGGCCGGCGTCGAGACGCCGACGTGAAATTGGATCGGAGTATAAAGTTCGCAGTGTCGAGACGCTCACCGTCGTATTTTCTATAAATATGTAGTCTCGGTTTAGTCCGCCGTTTGGTTAGAATTTTGGTCTTTTGGCGCTTTCCTTTGTTCCTTTTACTTTCCAGCATTATTGTAGACCTTTCTATGCCATATTTTATGGATTCTTTCATGTTTGTTGTTGTTTTTACTTCATCTATGCATAACTAGTCGTATTTAGATCGTTGGATTGGGTTTATGTTTTGATCTCTAATAAGATTGGTTGAGTTTTCTAGTTTATCTTGCTGTTCTTGTTGTCTATTTCATTGACTTTTGCATGTTATCCCGTTTAAACCAATACATGAGGCTAGTCTATTAGGATTGACTCCCTATGCGATTACCGCTTGTGTATTCTATCAGTTGTTTTTAGATAGCCACTAGGTTGAGGCAAGCCACTCTCTACGCGAGACGACCCTTGATAGGCCTAGGATGCAGGTTAAAGGTTGTAGGAATTAGATTTGAATTGCATTTGAATTTAGTTCATACAATTCCGGACCCACGATTCCAAAGCGGCTAGTTTAACTAGTTGATTGTGAAATTGCTTAATATAAAATTAGTTACATATAATTAGTAACTGTTACGGAGGTCTCCGATCGTTGCTATATTATGAATAAGGGGTGGCGAGCGATAAAGTTAATATTAATTAATCTTGTTAATTGCAGAAATCCTGGTTAGCAAGTTAATTAGCGCAGGTTAGTGTAGGGGGGTCCTCCGAGTAAATAAGAAGCCAACCAGACTAATGAAATCAACATTAAACGATTATTACATAAAACTAGGAAGCCAACGAACTAGAATCAAGCATTAGAAATCCCAATCCAACGATCCCTTTTTATGTTGTTGATCCCCGCCTTATTTCTATTTTCCATGCTTAGTTTTCTGTCTTTTAAAATTCAGCATTTAATTATTTTATTATTTTTTCTTGTCCTTGATTCTAAAAACCCCCCTGTTTTCGTAAGCACGAAATTCTACAACTGTTAGGTCCCCTTCAATCTAACTTTTAGGTCCCATTCTAAAAATCTCAATCCAACGATATAGATGCGTTTAGCTACTCATAAACAAAGTAAAAACATAAATTAATACAAAATATTTCATAAATAATGACCAAACAAGGTCTACGAAGATGCTGGAAAGTAAAAGAGGCGAAAGAAATCGGAAAGGGACCAAATTTCTAACCTAACGGCAGACTAAACCGAGACCTATCATTTATAGAAAACATCCTAGCATCGAGACACCAAGGGCAACGTTGAGACGCCACGAACTTTATACACCACTTCGTATTCGCGTCGGAGTCGAGACGCCAGGGGTAGCGTCGAGACGCCATCCCTGATCCATGCATACTGTTTTTCTTCTCAGCCTTGTCTCGCTTCATCTCGGTACGGGACTCCAATCTTCGACTCTTGGTGTCATTCGTCAGGCCCGCTTTAATACATTTGGGTCTTTTCATCTCCTCGTTGTCCAAGACACCGAGATGGCTCCAAAACTCCATAATTGGCCCGAATTAACACCAATTTAGCGTGATTGGCTCCCAACATCGCCTAAGCTCAAAGATCGTGTAAATAAGACAAGTAAAGCATAAAATTACTCTAACAAGCTTAGATTAGAGGTGATAAAATAGGACTATTTAGGTCCTATCGGCCTTCAAGATAAAATCTGTGATACATTCGTACTTGATGCTACGCCATCATATAGCTCCTTGTTAAGAGTGAATTATGACGTCGATGAAGATTTCTTCTTACTCTTATCGCTGTACGAATCAAAATCAGTGTATCCTGTGAGGATCAAAATCCTCAATGCCATACACGAGCTTATAACCCCTCGTTCTCCTAAGATACTTGAGGGTATTTTAACTGCTGTCCATTAACTTAAATGTGGACTAAATTGGTATCTACTGACAATCCCATATTGCATACCGTATGCCAGATCTAGCTGCATGTTGCCGAGGCATATGGATTCCGTCTCAAGTCCTCAACCTCTTGAGGTGTCTTAGGACACTACTCTTGTGACAAATGAATTCCATGTCGGATAGGTAAGTAATGGTTCTTGGAATTCTAATCTTATATCTAGCCAACACTTTGTCCATATAAGATACTTGAGACAGAGCTAGCAATATGTTCTTGTTATTCCGTATGATTTCGATTCTAAGAACAAATGTGGTCCTGTTCCAAATCTTTTATTTGGAATTCGGTTGCTAGCTAACCTTTTAATGTCAGTATTGATAAACTATATCATTGGTCCAGCCTTTGGAATCTTTTCCATGCTGCATCTAAAGGCTCATTGTATGATTGTCTGAAGGAAATGATTTATGCTCTGTACTTAGCATTCTTATTGGATGGAAAAAACTTCTCTAGAAACTTTTTTTGCCAAGTCATTCCAGGATGTGATGGAGTTTGGTGGAAATTAATCTAACCAAGCCTCAGCATCTCCTTGTAATGAGAAAGGAAAAAGTTTTAGCTTCAATGTGCCTTTTGGCACTCCTGTTACTCTAAACGAACTACAAATTCTTAAAAATTGCTTCATATGCTTATGTGGATCTTCACTCGGAAGCCCCAAAAACCGGCCCATGGTGTTGAGTGATAACTCTTAGAAATAAGAGTTATTAGCCATGATTTTGGGGCTTAAAGGCTTAATTTTACCTTGAGAAATTACTAATTGAGTTGAATTTTGCTGAATTTAATGGTGTTTAATTAGAATGTTTATTGAGGGCTTTGGGTGTTTATTTTCACGCTAATTATGTAATTGAGCTGACTTAGAGCTCCAGTTTGTGCAGATTATGCTGTAGCATGAGCTGGTAGAGGCAGATTGGTGGCTGGAGCTGTTTTCAACGTGGAAAGCTTCATTTAATGAGGTGTCATTCTTAGCTGGTGTAAAAGGCTATTCTCATTTGTTAGTGGGTATTCCATGTGGGCTTAGAGTGTCTAATCAGCCCTGAAACCCACATTTGTAGCTGGGTATATAAGGAAAGCGGACCAAATTTGGAAAAGAAGTTGGAGAGGAAGCAAGTTGCGGTTGGGGAGCTGGTTTTTAGCACAAAAACAGAGGAAAAGCAGAGGGGAGCTGCCGTGGAGACCTTATTCAGCTTGGGAAAGCTGGATTTGAGCTTGGGAGCTTCTTCTTTAGCCTTTTCCTTCTCATCTTTTATCTTCCCATTGGTATTGGTTGTGTGTGAAGCTGACAAGTATGTTGAATATGAGTGGTCTCTGCTGTATTGAACTCATTTTTTCTTTGAACATGAACTAATCCTCTTTAGGTGAGGATTAGGGATCATATATTGTAACGAGGGGTTGTTTGTAGTTGAACCGTGCTATTTTCATCTTAAAGTAAAGTGTTATTCACTGTTTAAGCTGGAATTTCGATTGGCCATCCATCTTCTAGCATTGCTATTCGGTGTTTGGGAAAACATTTAGTAACCGATTACTTTACTTTACCTTAGTCTTTTATGATCATGAAAATGAGTGGGTATTTAGGGATAAATCACCACCTAAGGCACTAATCAGATTGAGCTAAAAATAAGGGGTTAAATGGGAGTTTAATCACCTTGATCTATGGGGAATTGGAAAATTCCCGTGTTAAAATCCGGGTGAGATGAATCAGCACAATTTTCGCTATATCAATCTCTGGAAACAATACAGAACATCCCTAATCTGAGCCTTACTTCTCCTCTGCATTCAGTCGTTTTTCTTGCTTTATTTACTTCAAGTTCTCTTTAATTTCACTCAAATTTATTTACAATTGTGCATCTTAGTTCTTAATTAATAGTTGGTCCTTGGTTACATTGAATTTCATTGAAAATAGGCTTAAAAATAGTGATTTTCGTTGCATCAATCCCTATGGAGAACGATATAAAAATACTTATCACTTGCTGCTGATCGTGTGTACTTGCACGTGTGTTTCTGAGTTTTTCTTGCATATTTAGAATCACTTTGCACAAAGCAACAAGTTTTTGACGCCGTTACCGGGGATTGAGTTGATTTTCGCTATTTTTAAATTGAAATTCGGTGAGATTGGTGCTAAAACAGAATCTAAACTTTGTTGTTCGATTTTGTAGGTACAGGTAGTTGTGTATGAACGAGTTCCCTGATTTGGAATTCAATTTTGATCCTGAGATTGAAAGGACTTTTCATAGGAGGAGAAGGGAGCAACGAGAAAGGAACAATAGAATGGATCCACCGTCTCTTTTTCCTCCGGGAAATCAGCCGCTTAATCCTGAGATAAATCAGCAACAAGGGGTAGAAAATCGAGCTGAGAACCCTGTCTTGATAGCTGATAATAGGGGAAGAGCTATCGGAGCTTATGCAGTCCCTACGTTCAATGAGTTATATCTGGGGATAGCAAGGCCAGAGATTCAGGCTCAGAATTTTGAGATAAAACCTGTGATGTTTCAGATGCTGCAAACAGTGGGTCAGTTTCATGGGTTACCTTCAGAAGACCCACACCTACACCTTAAATATTTTTTGGGAGTAAGTGACTCATTCAGAATTCAAGGAGTTTCCCAAGACGCTTTGAGGCTAACTTTATTCCCTTAGTCTTTGAGGGATGGAGCTAAGGCTTGGTTGAACAACTTTGCCCCTGGCTCTATCACTACTTGGAATGAGCTAGCCAAAAAGTTTATTATCAAATACTTCCCTCCCACGAGGAACGCCAAGCTCAGAGCCGACATAGTATCTTTCAGGCAGTTTGATGATGAGTCGTTTAACGAAGCTTGGGAGAGATTCAAGGAATTGTTGAGAAAATGTCCTCACCATGGACTCCCTTATTGCATTCAAATGGAAACCTTCTATAATGGGTTGAATACGGCCACTCAGAGCATGGTAGATGCCTCAGCCAATGGAGCCTTCTTGTCCAAAACCTATGATGAGGCATATGCTATTTTGGAGAGAATTGATACAAATAGTTGTCAGTGGTCCGATTCAAGAAGCATGGCTGGAAAGAAAAACAAAGGTATGCTTGAAGTGGACACAGTGACATCTTTCAATGCAAGATTTGATTCAATGGAGAGCATGATGAAGAAATTGAATTCGGGATTTGAAAGTATGCAATTGGCGAATTCTGGTGCAGTCCAAAATGCTGCAGCAACTAACATGAACCAGAACGCAACAGATTCTTGTGTGTATTGTGGAGAGGACCATACTTTTGAGTTTTGCCCAGGGAATCCAGCTTCGGTATGCTATGTTGGGAATCAAAATGCCCCTAGGAACAAACCTTACTCCAATACTTACAATCCCGGATGGAGAAATCATCCCAATTTTTCTTGGGGAGGTCAAGGGAGTAACGCCAACAATCAGCAAGTTCAGCAGAAAATGGCAAGTGGATTTGGTAATCAAAATCAGCAAGGTCAGTTCCAAAAGACTAACATGAATCAACAAACCACTGGGTCTTCTTTAGAAAATATGGTCAAAGAATATATGGCTAAAACTGATGCTGTCATTCAAACGCAACAAGCTTCTTTGAGGAATTTAGAGGTGCAAATGGGCCAAATAGCTAGTGAACTGAAAGCAAGGCCACTTGGTAAGCTTCCTTCAGATACTGAAAGTTCAAAAAGGGAAAGAAAAGAGCAAGTTCAAGCTATAGAATTGAGAAGTGGTAGGACATTGGTTGAAAATAAAGAACCTACCCAACAAAAGGAAGCTGGACAGCAAGTTGATGTGCAAAATGACAGTGAGAAAAGTGCAGAAAAACCAAGTGAAAAAGTTGCTGAAAATGAGGAAATTGAGGAGACACTTAGGACAGCCCCTGTAGCACCAACCAAGACTGTACCCATACCTCCCCCAGTGTTTAAATCACCCCCACCACCCTTTCCCCAAAGGCTTAAGCAGAAAAATCAAGATGGTCAATTTAAGAAATTCCTTGAGGTTTTGAAGCAACTTCATATTAATATACCACTAGTTGAGGCCTTGGAACAAATGCCCAACTATGTAAAGTTCCTCAAGGATATTTTAACCAAGAAAAGAAGATTGGGTGAGTATGAAACCGTGTCTTTGACTGGGGAGTGTAGTGCCATTTTGACCAACAAAATTCCACCCAAAGTGAAAGACCCTGGGACTTTTACCATTCCCGTTTCTATTGGTGGCAAAGAATTGGTAAGAGCTTTGTGTGACCTTGGGGCTAGCATTAACCTCATGCCATTGTCCATCTTAAAGAAATTAGGAGTAGGAGAAGCTAGACAAACCACAGTTACATTACAACTTGCCGATAGGTCTATCACTTATCCCGAAGGAAAGATTGAGGACATTTTGGTGCAAGTAGATAAGTTTATCTTCCCGGCTGATTTTATCATTTTGGACTACGAAGCGGACAAGGATGTCCCCATAATTCTAGGAAGGCCGTTTTTAGCAACCGGGAGAACCTTGATAGATGTCCAAAAGGGTGAGCTAACTATGAGGGTCAATGACCAAGAGGTGAAGTTTAGTGTCTTTGATGCCATAAAGTCCCCCACTAATATTGAAGAGTGTTCTATCATTCAAGTGAAAGATGAGTTTGTTGATGATCAAGTTGAGGAGGAACTGCTGCAGCATGACATACAGCAGTTGGGAAAAATTGGAATTGAGGATTTGGAATTAGACAAATTGGAGCTTGAGCTTGAAAGTAGTGCAGGTGAAGTTTTTTGTTTTAATAGGACTTTTGAATCATTAGAGTTGATTGATAAGAAAAATCCACC
Source organism: Luffa aegyptiaca (assembly GCA_017139565.1). NCBI lineage: Eukaryota > Viridiplantae > Streptophyta > Magnoliopsida > Cucurbitales > Cucurbitaceae > Luffa > Luffa aegyptiaca. The sequence goes on from CM029398.1 coordinate 17,661,439, forward strand.
TACACAACCATTCACTTCATTGGAATTGTTTCAACAACTTGAGTTTGAAAATTATTTCCTTGATGAGTTGTTTTTTACAGTAGCTCACACCCAAAAAAATGAGAACACTTTGGTATGTTGACCTTACCAATTACCTTGCTTTTGGAACATTGCCCCATGGTTTATCAAAGCAACAATTGAAAAAGTTTTTCCATGAGATAAAGTTTTATTTTTGGGATGATTCATTTGTGTTTAAACAATGTGTTGATAATGATGGGAGAGAGTTTAAATTGAATGGGCAAAGGCTAAAACACTATTGGGGAGAAGAATTCCAAAGGTGTTATGCCTTTTGCAATTTGTTGGAAACTTCAAATTTGAAGAAAAAGGGCAGTGTGCTTTCAAGTTACAGATTCTATGTTGAGCCTTGAAGGTGGTTTGAATAGCAAGTTTAAATTTCTGTTGTGATGTCTTTAATTTGTAGCCATTAGTTGTTAGTTAATATTTTAAAGTTAGTTTCTCTTTTATTGATAATTTGCATTAGTTATTGAGTATCATGTTTCTGTCAAGCTTTGGTTTTTGGTAGGGAATGTCATACAAAATGGAAGAAAACCTTGATGCAGCAGATTTTGGGGTATTGGAAATTGACAGCCATGAAAATAATTGATTTGATGGAAAAGTGAATCAAAATGTTGCTCTATTTAAGAAGGAAAATATGCAGGTTGCAATTTTTCAAGGAATGAAATTCTGATGAGCTGCAGCAGATTGACGGCAAGCTCATATCAGAAGCTGCAGCAGGCATGGGAGATAAGGCAGTGGGCTAGCTGTGATTTGATGGGAGGAATTTTCAGATTTGGCTATAATCAAGGGAAGAAGTTTTAAGTTTGCTTGTCTGCTATCTATCATGCTGTCAGTCAGCTTTTGTTGTGAAGAAAAAGAAAATGTGTATGGATGAAAGTTCTATAGGTGTGCATGTTTTAATGTTCAAATCATTTGAATGCATATCTAATTTAGAAATATTTTGGTGCAAATAGGTGCGAGCTAGCTTCTTCATGCATGCATTGATTGATTTAGAATTCTTGAGATTCGTATGCTTGAGCCTTGGCATGAAGCCTTAATCTTAATCTTGTATGAGAGCCATTTTGATGTTTCACAGCTGTACTTTTGTCTGACTTCCCCTTAATGAATGCTGAAGCAGCTAACTGCTTGGTTAAGCCTAAAACTTTGTTTTAATTTGAAATAGCATGATGACTTTTGATCCCTAGCATCTTAGCCTCTTGCTTAGTTAGATTATCCTATTGTGCTGTAAATCCTTAGGTTGATAAGAAGCTTCCTAATTTTCTTCTTTAGCTTAGCTCAAAAATTTAGGAAAGCTTGTGCCTAGTTATTTGCCCAAAGTTATAATCTTTTTAAGCAATAGGCCTTAGCTTCTCTCTCAAAAGAAATAAGTTTGGGGGTTCTTACCTTACTTTCTCATTCATTGGGAACAATGAATAGTTTAAGTTTGGGGGTGAGGTGCCCTTTCGAAAAAAAAAATTAGAAAAAGCATCTTAGAAAGCATTCCTCTTTGTCCTAGTTTTGCCTAAAATGTACTCCTCTCCCTTTGTGGAATTTATTCATTTCTTGAGCTTGCCTAGTAACCAGGGGGATTTATGATACCCATAGTTTGCCCTTGCGTCAAAAAGTAGCTCTTGAAAGGTATGAGTTCCTATGAAAAGCAAAAAGAAAAATCAAAAGGAATGATTAAGGGATGAGTGCTAGCTTGAAAGTTGCAATTTCCCCAAAGCTTAGGTGAGCTTCACCAAAAAGTGTCGCCACTCTGAGAAGCAAGGAAAAAGTTGCTAGATAACTATCTTAGGCAACTTTAGGGGATATGAATGCAGTGCTCGTTAGGTGATGAGCGTGGAGGCTTGGGTGAGCTTCACCATAAAGTGTTGCCATTCCGGGACCAAAAGGCTATGACCTAGGAGACTTTCTAAGATGGTAAAAGCCAAAAAGAGAATAATAGTTAGACAGAAGTTTTGGGCTAAGCTTAGAGGTTTTATAAGTTGGGCATTGGGATTTTAGGCTTGCTTAGCAAGCTTAAGGATTAGATTTTTTAGCCAGAGAAGAGAGAAAGTTAGTGGCTTGTTTGATGCCTTTAGGTGGGCACAATTAGATATGATAGCTAATCAAGGTGGGCTAAGAGTGAGGATCAAAAGCAAAATGCTGATTTGAAGAAATGCCAATTATTGTTGCATAGTTGCTTTTAAATGTTGTATTCTTTTTGGTGTTGTGAGCATTTGTTGAGGGAAGTTTTGAGCAAGAAGTAGCTGTGTGGCATCTGGAAGGCTCTAGTGGAGTAGCTAGCTGATCTTTTCCTGTTTAGTTGAGCTTTTAGCCTAGCATTGCTCGGGGACGAGCAATGAGCTAAGTTTGGGGGTGTGATAACTCTTAGAAATAAGAGTTATTAGCCATGATTTTGGGCTTAAAGGCTTAATTTTACCTTGAGAAATTACTAATTGAGTTGATTTTTGCTGAATTTAATGGTGTTTAATGAGAATGTTTATTGAGGGCTTTGGGTGTTTATTTTCACGCTAATTATGTAATTTAGCTGACTTGGAGCTCCAGTTTGTGCAGATTATGCTGTAGCATGAGCTGGCAGAGGCAAGTTGGTGGCTGGAGCTGTTTTCAACGTGGAAAGCTTCATTTAATGAGGTGTCATTCCCAGCTGGTGTAAAAGGCTATTCTCATTTGTTAGTGGGTATTCCATGTGGGTTTGGAGTGTCTAATTGCAGGATTGGAATTTCGTAATTCCGTAAAGCAGAAGCGTGATTGGGACCGATTCGTAATTAATTTTGTTTAATCTAAAATACCAATACATTGGCAATAATATTAGAACTATTCTAAATATATATTAAGGCTAAGCATACAAAAATATTAGATCTAAATGTAATTTATAAAGTAACAAATTACTTACTCTCGTTGACGACTCAGATTAAATTCACCAACTGCTTGTGAATTAATCACGAACTAGTGTGAACACCACCACTATGGCTACACCGGTATGACTCTTAGACTTCTAGAGGCAGGAGACTTGTGGGAGCCTTTGGGAAAATTCTCTGAGAGTAGGAGAATGAATGGGATACCTTTCACCCCACCCCAGGGGTCCTATATATTGTAAATGCTAAGACCTTTTTTCCTAATAGGAAAAGGGAGACCTTTTCCTAGTAAGAAAAAGTCTCTAATTTTAATAAATAATTAATTAATTCCATAATTAATTAATTTCCCAATTAAATATCATATATTTAATCTTAGGGATTTTATTAAAATTAAAATTAATATGAATCCAATTCATATTAAATTTATTTGAACTCTTTCAAATATTTTCTTTCCTAATAGGAAAAGGTCTCTAATTTTAATAAATAATTAATTAATTCCATAATTAATTAATTTACCCAATTAAATATCATATATTTAATCTTAGGGATTTTATTAAAATTAAAATTAATATGAATCCAATTCATATTAAATTTATTTGAACTCTTTCAAATACTTTCTCTCAAGAATTAATTTTTGAAATTAATTCAAAAATTATATTATAAAGTTTCATAAACTTTATATTATAATGCATCAATATACATTATACGATTCCCCAAATAAATTGAACACTTTCAATTTACAATTTATACTTAATTTCCTCAAGTCTCTTTACGAGCTACCAGTGGGACCTAATGGACCTACAGATCAGAAGCTCCAACGATATGAGACTAATTGGCCAAACTCATTGACCAAGTTTAGTCAACATTCGTTAACTGTGGGTCACTCCACTAAAGACCCACAGCTGCACTCTTCTCACTATATAATATTTCTGTGTCCACGGATATCGACCAAGCAGTAAGTCAATCCTTCACGTGTGTTCGTAACACCAGCTGGGTCAAATTACCGTTTTACCCCTGGGTTACCTCTGGTTCCTTAAGTACCACTGATTCCTCTAATGAACAAGTTGTTTAGGGTCCAACCACTAAACAGGAGTTCCTCTCAGGCTAGGAGAGGACGGCGCGCCTTTGTTCAAGCCCTAGAATCAGCCCTTAAGGGAACACACATCTACTTACCCCAATAGGGGAAGGAGTGAATTCCATCTTGTACTGTTATGTTCCCAGCCCCCATTCGGTCTTGCCCCTGAAATGGTAGGCTTATTGAGTCGGCAAACTGGCCACTCTCACCCATACAAATCTAAGGACAGTCCCTCCTGAAAGGGGTTCATAACAGACTCAGGATTAAGATTGAGTTACCTAGGTCATCATATTGAAATAGAAACCTAAACTAGTTAACGGCGTTACATCTAGTGGTTACTATTTCGCGGTCCGGTCTTATGCAAACTCATTGCATAGGATACCCCCACCCGCATGTCTCCTACATGGATGCTTTGGATCATTGCATCTGTATCGAATACAAGGTGGGCCATATCACATAGTGTCACTAGGATAAGGTACCCAGCCTTATCCCTATATTATAGACCATTTAGGTTGTTACTTGGACACTGATCCCCATATGTCCCCACATACTAGTCCAAGTTTCATTTAAACAACCTTGGATCTTAGTTTATTGGATTTAGGGTTTATTAATGCAAACTCGATTATTCAATAATCAAATTACTTAATTACTCAAATAACACTTTATTGAGATCGATTAATTTGTTTCATTTACTATCTACGAGTTTTAGGGCATAAAACCCAACAACTCCCACTTGAACTAAAACTCTAGTGGGCAATGTACATCAACAATCAAAATTGAATGAATAATCATTGAAGTAGGAATAGTAGTTTGTATTAATACTGTATAATACATGAAAAGTACAAATACAGATAAATACAATAAACTAGGGCATTCACAATACCCATTACACTTCTCCCACTTGCCCTAGATTATTCTATGTACATATCTCGCAGACCTAGACCCTCTAGACGACCCTCGAACACTTTAGCCGTGAGAGCCTTCGTAAATGGATCAGCAATATTGTGCGCAGAGGCTACCTTCGTGACGATCACGTCCCCTCGTTGCACGATCTCTCTGATGAGATGATATTTGCACTCTATGTGCTTGCCTCTTTTGTGACTGCGAGGTTCTTTAGAATTTGCCACTGCACCACTATTATCACAGTAAAGGGTGATTGGCAAGTTCATATTTGGAACAACTTCCAAATCCATCAAGAACTTCCGTAGCCATAAAGCCTCCTTAGCTGCTTCATAAGCAGCGACATATTTTTCCTCCATGGTGGAGTCTGCAATGCATCCTTGCTTGATGCTACGCCAGACTACAGCTCCCCCGTTGAGGGTAAATATTGACCCTGATGTGGATTTCCTAGAATCCTTATCAGTCTGAAAGTCAGAGTCTGTGTATCCTGTAAGGATCAAATCCTTAGAGCCATACACAAGCTGATAGCCCCTCGTTCTCCAAAGATATTTGAGGATGTTTTTAACTGCAGTCCAGTGGTCTAACCCTGGATTGGACTGGTACCTGCTGACTATCCCAACTGCATAGCAAATATCAGGCCTAGTACACAACATGGCGTACATAAGACTGCCCACAGCTAAAGCATAAGGGATGTGTCTCATATCCTCAATTTCTTGAGGTGTCTTAGGACACTGTTCCTTAGACAAATGAACTCCATGCCTAAAGGGTAGTAAACCCCTCTTGGAATTCTGCATCTTATATCTAGACAACATCTTGTCTATATATGATGCTTGAGCAGGGCTAACGTTCTGTTCTTACGATTCCTGATAATTTGAATCCCTAGAACATACTGAGCTTCACCCAAATCTTTCATTTGGAACTCAGTCGATAGCCATTTTTTAATGTCAGCTAGATATTCTACATCATTTCCAATGAGAAGAATATCATCTACATACAACACCAGAAAAGCTACTGAACTGTTGATAATCCTTTTGTAAACACAAGGCTCATCAACGTTCTGGTCAAAGCCATAAGATTTGACAGCTGTGTCAAACTTTATATTCCAAGATCTGGAAGCTTGCTTCAACCCATAAATGGATCGTCTAAGCTTGCAAACTTTTTGCTCTTGACCTTGAGCAACGAACCCCTCTGGTTGAGACATAAAGATGTTCTCATCAAGATTGCCATTCAGAAAGGCAGTCTTGACGTCCATTTGCCAAATCTCATAATCATAAAAGGTGGCAATGGACAAGAGAATTCTTATCGACTTTATCATGGCAACTGGGGAGAAGGTTTCCTCATAGTCCACCCCCTCCTTTTGGGTATAACCCTTTGCCAACAAGTCGAGCTTTGAAAGTCTGTACTTTCCCAGCTGCGTCTCGTTTTCTCTTGTAGATCCATTTGCACCCTATGGGTTTAACCCCTTCAGGTAGGTCTACAAGATCCCATACTTGATTGAAGTACATAGACTCCATCTCTAGGTCCATAGCTTTGACCCACTGGTCATGGTCCACATCATTCATTCCCTGTCTAAAGGTCAATGGATCCTCTTTCCCATCATCAGGTATGACAGTTGGAGTTTCTGCTAAACCCAGATAGCGTTCAAGTTGAATAACAACCCTCCCACTACGTCGAGGCATTCTCAACTCTTGAGAATGGGCTTGACCAGATGTACTGGGCTCATCAATAACTCTTGTTGAAGGTCCAGCCTCTGAACTGGGCTCATCAACAACTCTTATTGAAGGTCCAGCCTCATCAACAACTCTTGTTGATTTATTTGTAGCTTTACCAGAAAGTTCACTTAACACAATTTTACTACGTGGTATGTGTTCTTTAACGTGGTCTTCTTCCAAGAAAGTAGCATTTGTCGATACAAACACTTTATTTTCTTTTGGATCAAAGAAGTATCCACCTCTTGTTTCTTTTGGGTAGCCTACGAATAGGCATAATTTTGAACGTGAATCCAATTTCTTTGGGTTTGCTACTAACACATGTGTAGGGCAACCCCAAATTCTGAAATGACGTAAACTAGCTTTACGCCCTTTCCAAAGCTCAAATGGTGTTTCAGAAACACTCTTTGAGGGAACAACATTCAAAATATAAACTGCAATCTCTACTGCATAACCCCAAAAAGAACTAGGCAACTGAGCATAGCTCATAATAGATCGAACCATGTCTAACAAGGCTCTGTTTCTCCTTTCAGATACACCATTCTGTTGAGGTGTACCTGATGCTGAGAGTTGGGACGATATTCCATGTTCTATCAAATAGTTTTGGAATTTTAAGTCCAAATACTCTCCACCTCGATCAGATCGAAGTGTTTTAATGGTCTTACCTAACAAGTTCTCAACTTCAGTCCTGTACTCCTTGAACTTTTCAAGGGCTTCAGACTTATGACTCATTAGGTATAAATAACCATACCTTGAATAATCATCTATGAAAGAGATGAAATATTCATACCCTCCTCGAGCTCTTACATTCATTGGACCACAGAGATCCGTATGTACGAGTTCTAAGGGCTCAATGGCACGATAACCTTTTCCAGTAAAAGGTCGTTTGGTCATCTTACCTTCGAGACATGACTCACATGGAGGTAAAGTACCATCTTCTAACTAGCTTAGAAGTCCGTTCTTAACCAATCTCCCAATCCTATTGAGATTTATGTGGCCAAGTCTCAAGTGCCAAAGATAGGTACTTTGAGAAACTTGTTGCCTTTTTGGTTGAGTCTCAGCTGTTTTAAACATTTCATTGTTCAAAATAGCCCTAGACTCTATTGGTCTTAAGACATACAAATTGTTCTCCATTTTTGCAGAACATATATCAGCACCCCTTTTAGTAATGATAGCTTCATTCACAGAAAAGGACACTGAATACCCTTGTTCTAGCAAACAAGAAATAGAAATCAAATTTCTTTTTATTCTGGGAACTATATATACGTTATCTAATAACATATAGCGTTCCCTGGAGAAGAACACTTTAATATCTCCCACTGCTTTAGCTGAAATGAGCTCCCCAGTCCCAACTCTGAGAGTCATTTCCCCAGCATCCAACTGTTGCCAGGAGCTCATTCCCTCAAAGGAAGAGCATACGTGATGAGTGGCACCTGAATCTAGGATCCAGGCTGTGTCATCATTTTCCACTATACACGTTTCAATGATCAATAAATCAAATTTATTTTCATTGAGATGTGCTAAGCAGTCTATGTCATATTCATCATGAACAATTTCGGATAAATTAGACATATGGGCTTGAGGACCGTCCTCAGTTAAGACCAATTTCACGCATTTAGTGTTTAGGTTCATTTTCTTAGTTGTATTAGAAATACCAGTTTTGTAGTTGGCGTTATTCGAGGCATATAAAGAACGTTTCATTGCTGAGAACAAACAAACTAACTTAATAAGTATTGTTACATTAACCCATTACACAAAATAATATTATTTTAATCCAATCAATTTAGCAAAAGTAATGATCAACCCATAGAATAAACATTCATTTTGCAACGATACTTCAGAGGTTTAGAACAACAGCTACCGTAGGGTAGTCAGCTACTCCTCCTCTGAATTGAGACAATCTCAGCTAATCCCTATTCTCGGAATATCTCATATTCCAATAGTTCTTAGCTACCGTTTTTTCGGTCAGGAAATTATTAACACCTTAACAATTTCCCGTAAGTGTGACCCTCCATTTTTCAGATTTCAGAGGTCGGCCCCAATAATGCTACCGTAGGGAAAGTCAAAGTTGGAAATGGACCTAAGAAACCCTATCCATTTCTGGAGTTTGCGTTGTTCCGACTCCCATGATCAAGCCCTCCGTAGGGTGATCGCTCCCAGGGCGACTCGTAGGCAGATCATTGGGATCTCACGGTGCAACCTAATGGAGGAGACCGTAGGATACGTTGACACGTTCCTGCTCCCACTTACTATAAAATACTCCCTCATTCACCTTGATATTGATTCATGCAAACACCATCCGTAGGGGGTCACTCCCAGGGTGACTCGAGGCCAAGCATGAACCTCACGTTGTGAACTTTTGAGGACGTGAGAGCAAAACTTGATTTATGAAAATCTTGTTTTGATATATTTCCTCCCACTAAGTATTTTTATAATTATAGGGTTTATTACTTAGGTAAATTCCGGCTAAGTGAATCTATCTAAGTTTATGCCTGTATATAACTTTTATATATATAGGTCTTTTATCTAATGTCTAGGTGGATTAAACACTTTTAATTACCTAGAGACATTGCATGCTAATATAACTATGGTTAATTCAACTCAAGCTCCGGCTCATTTCCCAGGTAGTAGGTGTTCCGTAAACCGTCATCTTAAGTACCTCCAGCCTTAGACAGAACTTTACCGGTAGAGTTCCCTTATAACCAATAGTTATGATAAATCTTTGCTCTAAAGATCTAGGTGAATTAAACTCTTTTAATTTACCTAGTGATATTGCATGCTAACATAACTATAGTTAATTCAACTCAAGTTCCGAGTCAGTTCCCAGGTAGCAGGTGTTCCGTAAACCGTCATCTTAAGTACCTCCAGCCTTAGACAGAACTTCATCGGGAGAGTTCCCTTATAACCATAGTAAAGTAAACTCTTTACTCTAAAGATCTAGGTGAATTAAACTCTTTTAATAAACCTAGTGATATTGCATGCTAACATTTAACTATGATTAATTCAACTCCGGTATTCCGGGTTAGTTCCCAGGTAGGAGGTGTTCCGTAAACCGTCATCTTAAGTACCCCCAGCCTTAGACAGAACTTAACCGGTGGAGTTCCCTTATAATCATAGTAATGTTTTTCCTACTTGGTCAATTAAAACTATTTTTAATTCTAAGTAAGAAAATAATTCTAATCCTATTAGAATTATAATGAGCTTATGTCTAATTAATTTTAAATATTTTAAAATTAATTCATTTTAACCTAAGGTCCTATGTTTGCATGCAACTCTTTGTTATAGGTTGACGGTTTCTAATCAATTTTATAACTTATTATAAAATTTTAATTATTAGCCCTATAACATGCTTCTATGGTGTTGGAAAAATAACAATCATATTCTAATTATTCAACACCATATTATTATGACGCCGATAATGATAATATAACGATTATATTAATCTAAAGTGGTGTCATGCTTCATGCAATTTCAATTTCATTTAATTAATATCGATTATATTAATTAAACATCCATGAAATTAAATTACATGAAATTTGACATTAATATAATATAACTCTTATATTAATCTAATTAATGTCATGCTCAATGTTATTCCATTTTCAGTTAATTAATATAACATTTTATATTAAATCATACATGAAAACAAGCATTGATTTATATTTATTATTTTCATTCATAATATAACTAATTATATTAATTCTCATGAAAATAATGCTAAGCATGCATGCTACATTAATAAAATATAACAATTATATTTATCTAATTAATGTCATGCATCATGCTTTTCCAATTTCATATATTTAATATAACAATTATACTAAATAACTCATGAAATTTAAATTCATGCATAATTATCATATATTATAACATTTATAACATAAATATGCATGAAACATGCTTAACCTATGGTGGGAATTTAAGCTATATGACATTCATAAAGCAAATAAATAGCAAATGAATCGGTTAATTTTGGCCCCTAGGATAAAATAAAGCATAAATTACAATAATTATAGCTAAATTCTATCCTAAAAATCCTTCTGCAGCTCCAAATACTGGTCTAGACCGCCCGAACCGACCCGAACCACTTCGAACTAGCTATGAAAACCACGAACCGAGCTAAATTAAAGCTGAACCGGACCAAATCGGTCCCAGCCCAACCAGAACGCGTGAATCGGACCGCCCAACAGCCTTGAACCGTCTTGTTGCAAATTTCTAGCGCGTGCTGTAATCGTGACAACGTCGCAATTTCTTCGATTTTTATCTCATAAAAACCTATTCTAGACCCGAACTTACATAGGACTCGATTTTACATAAAATACCGAAACATCGGGCCCTTACATGATCAAATTACATAAAAACAGTAAAATCTATGGCCATAAAATTAACCTAAACAGTTCAATGCAAATCATACATACATTATGTATTAATCAATCCCACCAATAGCCAATGCAAATTTTAGAGAAACAAAATTAGATCTACGATCGGCTCTGATACTAATTGCAGGATTGGAATTTTGTAATTCCGTAAAGCAGAAGCGTGATTGGGACCGATTCGTAATTAATTTTGTTTAATCTAAAATACCAATACATTGGCAATAATATTAGAACTATTCTAAATATATATTAAGGCTAAGCATACAAAAATATTAGATCTAAATGTAATTTATAAAGTAACAAATTACTTACTCTCGTTGACGACTCAGATTAAATTCACCAACTGCTTGTGAATTAATCACGAACTAGTGTGAACACCACCACTATGGCTACACCGGTATGACTCTGAGACTTCTAGAGGCAGGAGACTTGTGGGAGCCTTTGGGAAAATTCTCTGAGAGTAGGAGAATAAATGGGATACCTTTCACCCCACCCCAGGGGTCCTATATATAGTAAAGGCCAAAACCTTTTTTCCTAATAGGAAAAGGGAGACCTTTTCCTAATAAGAAAAAGTCTCTAATTTTAATAAATAATTAATTAATTCCATAATTAATTAATTTCCCAATTAAATATCATACATTTAATCTTAGGGATTTTATTAAAATTAAAATTAATATGAATCCAATTCATATTAAATTTATTTGAACTCTTTCAAATATTTTCTTTCCTAATAGGAAAAGGTCTCTAATTTTAATAAATAATTAATTAATTCCATAATTAATTAATTTACCCAATTAAATATCAGATATTTAATCTTAGGGATTTTATTAAAATTAAAATTAATATGAATCCAATTCATATTAAATTTATTTGAACTCTTTCAAATACTTTCTCTCAAGAATTAATTTTTGAAATTAATTCAAAAATTATATTATAAAGTTTCATAAACTTTATATTATAATGCATCAATATATATTATACGATTCCCCAAACTAGTAAGACATAATCCATTATTGCTCTATTTCGATCTTCTGCAATATAGATTGGATCTTCATTTTGTGGCACCGGTGGAACTGGTGGTGCTGGAGGTATTCTCCCACCATTCTAATCCATTCCACGATTCTGCTGGTCAACAGGAGGATCGACTCCGGGTTGGACCATTGGAAGTTCTTGTATATAAGCAGCTTCTTCAACAGGTTCTCGTGCGCTCAACTCTTGTTGTTCCTTCTTCTTTCACCTTTGTTCTCTACGACGACGACGAAAGGTTCTTTCTATCTCAGGATCTAGCTCAACGAGTCGATACCCGTTCCTCATGCACCAACTTTAACTTGGAAAAGAAACTTCAATCGAATAGCAATTTCAACAACTAAAAAACAGGTTTCACTTGTAGTCCCCGACAACGACGCCAAAAACTTGATGCGAGTTGTGACTGAAGATGGATGTTAGAAAAGATGGTAAATAATGAATTAGAATGAATTCAGTCAACCAAGTGCAAGTATACACTATCGCATGTAGTAATAAAAACTCTGGAAGCATTCCAAAATGTATCGATCCCACGGAGACTAACTTGGAAACACACATTTGAAGAAGAAAGTGCTCTTAAATTGCCTTTGAAAGGTAACCAAAAGAAATAGTTGATGTTTGGTTTTGTAAAAAAAATAAACAAACAAGTAAAGAAATAACAATAATAATTAAGTGAGGTGTTCAATATATATTCAACCTTAAGACAAATAACCCTAGTAATGGGTTATTTAACCTAAGTCTAATCATGCATTGGGTCAGGTTTAACTCTTATTTGGCTTTGCTCCCAAGAACCGTTAGAAGGCTAAGCGAGTATCGTTATGCACATTTATGTGACTCGACTCCGACATAGATTGTTCATGCACGCAACCTATAACCCGATAGTTGTTATAAGGCGACATTCCCCTATAACACCGAATACACTCTCTCGAGCCCTGTCTCCTATATCACCTTTATGAGAATCGATGTTGTTTGACCCTTTCAGGTACAAACTCACATAGCATGCAAAGTCTAAGTGATGTGTTAAACTCAGCAAGATTTAGAATGATAATCAATAAAGGATGACATGCAATAAATAAAACATAGGCAAATAAGCAACATTCAAGCCATTTAAACCATAAGGGTATTCACTATATCGAACCCCTCAATGGAATTTAGCTACACATGGTTGAATATAATGCAAATGA